>OY482665.1:51778038-52378038 GCA_960531205.1 Andrena bicolor
TCTGCATTTTTTGTTAAATTTCATTGCCCACTGAGAATTTGCAACCTCTGTCACCTTTAGTTATTTTATGAATTAAGTATATAATCCCGTGGAAATATTAATTTTTTAAATCAATAGCTAGAAATCGTCGAAAAGCTAAACCGATTGAAAGTAGCTTACATTTTTGGGCATTCGAAGAAAAATCAATTTCTACTTCAAAAATCTGAAGCACTTTGCAGAAAAGCACTTTCACACTTCAACGAGTCGCAGGTAAACTTCTCTCATGATCAAACCAGCAGACGTGCAGAACCTAATTCAAAGAAGTTAGTTCTTGGACGAGTTGTTGATTTTTTAGATTTGCCATATGAATGAGTGTAGGTAAGCAATTTTCCTTTTACCAACTAAATTCTAAAATAACAAGCAAATAGCTTTCATAAAATTCGCAATTCTGATCTTTTTTTTTAATTTCATCGTGATAAAACCGTTCGATAAATTCTGTTACAATAATTAAATATATCTTTTTAGTTGGAATATTAAATTTACAATATGTTTCATTAATGTTCCATAATATTGTTTTGTTAATAACGATCATCCGAATATGTTGATAATGATAAAGTGGAAGGTAATAAAATACTGATAACCAGAAATGGCAAACATTATTGGAAATGCAGCTGAAGTGGGTTTTGAATTCATAACTGTCGTTTGCAATCATCGTTTGGGATAATTAGTTTCAATCCGTGGAGTCAGTTATTTCTCATTTAATGGCCAGTCGAAACATTGCGTGGGTGTTGATAATTATACTTGAGGCATACAGCATCTTCTCAGTCACTCGATCTATTTATTAAAAAGCGATAAACCAGGTGGCAAAGTATTCGAATTTCTTCTCGTCAAATCCAAAGCTTACGTTACGAGTTAAGAAAGTTACTTTTTCTCATTACAACATTACATACAAAGAATTGAAGAAATCTGGCAGCTTTCAAATTTTTATTATTTGTCATCCTATTTCGAGACTAAAATCTATTAATTACATTGTTCTCGGCGTAATTGTACAGATGAGTCTTATTCCTTACTCGTCGCAACAAATTCACCGGAAAATTTGCTCGGAATAATTAAATTACTGTTCGAAACAAGGAATCTCTGTCGTTCCCTCTAATTTACAGTAAAACTGACAACTCGATGTCGTAAGGATATGCTGGGATAATTAAAAGCTTGCAAAAGAATTCTTCGTGACTTTATTCCTTCAGGCGTTACCATTTTACGTTACTATTATTAATTTAAATTATTAATTTAATCAAATATAGTTCTCGGTAGCATCAACACTATAAACGTTTCCTAAAAAATAATTTGCAATAGTGCTTCAAATATTTCGTAAAATTAGAAATTTTCTCAAAAATATAGTGCAAGGTGAGTGACTCGAATTCGATTTTTTTTAACCAAGAGAAATAAAAAAATCCTTCATTATTTTACAATCTAAGACTTCATTTTCCAGATATCGTAAAATATAACTTGAACGAACATGTATTCTCGAATAAATCGAAGATTAATAAATGAGAGAGAAATGTACGCCACCTTAACACAGTAGTCAGAGAACATAGCAGCTAATAGAATCTAATTTTTCACCGAAACAATGAATAAAATCACGGGAATTACACCGATTTTTATTTACTTCGCTAAAATTGAGGTGGTCGGGGAGCAAGATCCACGAAGAAAAAAGTGAAAGGGATTAGCACTGTAAATAAAGGGGTCGAAGGAAGTTTTTATCTTAGAAGGATGGTTCCCGAGGGTTGCCAGGAATACGGTGTTCTCTAGCAGGCAACTTCTTATCAAAAGCTTTGCGACGATTAATTTACCGCGCGCTCTCTACTCGGGATAAAAGCTAATTTAATTCCCATTCCTCTGTTCCTCGTTGTTCCTCTCGAAACATCGCGAAGATTCACAAACATCGGGAACTCGGCACATTCCGGGGGCTCATTGGTCCCGTTGATAATAAATAATCAGGAAATTTATTCGCTCGTATCGTTCAGTTTCGCGTGGTTTTATTTCGTGTTCTCTGACGAACCGTCGAGAACGCCGTTTTAAAGTAGTTTTCCCTATTTTCTTCTTTTCCCCGCCGTCGGATGGTTCGCTTTAATTGTTCCCCAGAAACGAACAATGCGGAGGCGTAATGAGCGAAACGGCTCCCACTCGAAATTATGTGCCTTCGGCGGTGAATTCTTCCTGAAAATGGTTGCGTTTAACGCTCCACGCCGAGTCAAGAATTTCACTCGACAATCGAGGCGCCTCGATTTTCCATATGCGTAATTTACGGTCAATGGAAGAAAGCGTCTAAATTAATTTCAAGCCACTTATGAATTTCGTACAAGATTAAATTTCAAGCTCCTTACTTTTCATCCTGTATACTTTTTGGTTTCAATGCATTGAATTCGAACTCATTTCTTAATTCCACCTATATATTTTTTGACATCATCAGCCACCACTGTTCCGTCAAATATATTGAATAAAATAATGCAGCAGTCATCGGTTTGCGCAATTTTACGTTACGGAATTTCGAAATTCGTAACGAAGTTACGAATAATGTTTCGCGACTGCGTTTGTAATAATGGTTAAAAATTCCATGGATTTGACGCGAGAAATGTCTGCGTAACAACGCGTCGGTATTGGAATTATCAATAACTACGTGAAAGTCGAAATGAAATATTGGACGCGTGTCCCGAAAGAATTTACAATTCCAAGGGATGGAGGGAAAATGTTGGTGCAGGTAAAATATGGAAATGCAAACTGCTAAAAAAAAAAGAAACGAGAGAATGGTGAATTAAAGTGTGCTTTATTTCGTGAACAAGCCTGCGTAGTGGTATAACGTAACTAACGTATTTTTTAAACGCAAGGAGTCCTTCTTCGCGGAGGAAGGAAAAGGGAAACACGATGAGAGAAGGTAAAAGCAAAAGCGGAAACCACTGGGGACCGGATATCCCGTCAACCTGCCTGTCTCGTCGGGCTAAAAACTTTCATACTCCCCTCTGAACGCACACAGACGTCACCGTGGAAATACATTTGCGAAAATGCAATTTATATTATCGACAGAAGTGACCGTGCAGCTCGTTAGAATTCGTAGCGATGCTTACTGTAATCAAATTTACATCTTCAGCGGTGAAATTCATGTCCTTCTACGAAATGAATTTTCCCTGCACAGTTTTCAGGAATTTCCTACGTACAATGAAATTCCTATGAAGAAAGGAATATTCGATTTATCGATTTCAATTTGAACCACATTTTTGATAACAGATTTTGCTGCATGATTTGAGCCGTTTATTTTGAAAGTGGCCTAACTCAATTTTTCAAATTTTTCCGGTTAACCATGGTTACATGTACAACTTGATGTTATTTATCAGTAAAGCATTTCAGGTTGATTATAATCCGAGCAAATACGATAATTCTTGACACATAAGTTTTCAGAGTTAGTTCAATAATCGAACCGTGTAGTTTGAAAGTGGCCTAACTCCATTTATACTTAAATCAAGATATTTACTATTGATAATGTCGGAAAGCAGTATCGGGGTAGACCAAGAAAGTTCGAAAATATTGTATTGACACCACTGTATAAAAATATAAACAGCAAAATTTAAGGACATAATGGACCTATTACGATATACAGGGTGTCCGCGGGAAAGGTGTACAGCTGGATATCTCCTAAAGTATTGTCGCTAAAAATCTGAAAAAATTAGGGAACGCATGGTTCGAGGGGGCCAACTTATTAGCCCGAACGAATTTTTTTTATTATTATTATTTTGAAAGATACGATGGTCAAGTTTGGTTTTTCAAATGGAACTAATTTTTTTGAAGTCCTGAGTTGATAGTGCGTTAAAAGAAAAAATCAATAAGCTATAATGTATACACTTTATTTCCACTAGTTTTTTAACTATCGCGCTTGCAAATTGACTGATTTTCACTGGAAGAAAACCCTCTGAAATAGCAAGGACCGGGGTCGGTCTTACTGGCGCTACGGGTGGCACTGCCTGTTGAAATAGATACTTACCTGCCAAAGGTCTACGCCAGGAAAGGCTGGACAATTCTTTTCCGTCAAAAATGCTACTTAGGTAGGTACATCTGCGGTATCGAGAAGCGCACCGTTACTTTTATTTCGCACTTGCTTCTACGCTCGGATGACCGGTTTTTTTGGGAGGGATGCACGTTCGATTGATTAGGTTAGAAGGTGTGAAAGTTGCTAGACTAAATATCAACCATGGGGAGCAGATTGTATCAGAACCAATCGGATTTGCATCCCTCACAAACGATTGCTCTCTCGAAGAGGCCCTCTTCACAGCAATACTACCTCCCCAATGCCCACCTTCTCTCGCACGGAATACCTCAACGCATGCTTTCATTTTGATATCGAAGCTCGAATTTATACTCGAGAGGACCACGCGTGGACAGCGGGCTACCCCTTTTCTTCCTGTGTCTCCCCACGAGTAGTATTGGCGGTGGATTGTAGGAGCGTAGATATCCGTATGCCAGTTATTGAATTCAGGAGACGATACAAACACTTTATTACAAACACACATGTACTATAATTAAAGTAAATCGTATTCCTCTCGGGCAGGAGTCGCCCGACGCTCGTCGAAGAGATGCGGCCGGTACCCCGTGGCGAGGGCCACCCTTCGCAGTGCCTCTCCCGATTTTTATGGCTTTTTCCGGAAAAAGGTACGAATCCTGGGTCGAGCGTAACGAATTAGGGTCGAACCCCGGCAGTCGAGGGTGTCACATCCATTACAGCGTATTAAAAAATTATTTTCTTCGTCGTATCGAAAGGAAAGTGTCGCCGATGGATTCCTTATGTTTTTACGATGAAAATCATACCAAATATCATGCAGATCGGACTACTTTGACACAACCTATTTGTATTCTCTATGTAAAAGTTGTCCGATTTACAAGATATTTGGTATGATTTTCATCAGAAAAACATAAGGAATCCTTCGGTGCCACTTTCCTTTCGATATGATGAAGAAAATAATTTTTTAATACGCTGTAATGAATATTTTACCGTCGACTGCGGGGGCTCAACCCCAATTCGCTACGTTGGGCCCGGGATTCGTACCTTTTTCCGGAAAAAGCCATAAAAATCTCACTTGTTAATGATATTCCAAACCCTTCGAGGGTGAAAGTCATAAAATTCGATGGGCACTGCGGGGTGACGGGCGTATCTGGAGAATTACCCTGTATCTTTTTATAAAATAAAATAATTCCTTATACTTTATCGTATGGATATGGAAGTGTCGCCGATGGATTCCTTGGGGTTTTCCGATGAAAATCATACCAAATGTCGTGCAAATCGGACAACTTTTACATAAGGAATACAAGTAGCTTGTGTCAAAGTAGTCCGATTTGCATGATATTTGGCATGATTTTCATCAGAAAAACATAAGGAATCCATTGGCGTCATTCCCCTTTCGATACGATGAAGAAAAGAATTTCTTAATATGGTGTAATGGATATTACACCCTCGACTGCCGAGGTTCGACCCTAATTCGTTACGCTCGACCCAGGATTCGTACCTTTTTCCGGAAAAAGCCATAAAAATCGAGCGAGGCCCTGCGAAGGACTGTCCCCGCCACGGGGTACCAGGGGCCCCATCTCCTTGACGGGCGATGCTCCAGAATCACCCTGCATCATTTATGTAGTGTGTGACACGACTACCCTCCGCGTAATCGGTCCGCGCGAAGCGGGGCGCAAGTTCGATCATATTCGGTACTTCTGCCGGAGAAGAATACGATTTACTTTAGTTATAAGACATGTGTGTTTTGTAATGAAATGTTTCTATCCTCTCCTGAATTCAATAACTGGCATCCAGACATCTACGCTCCTACAATCCACCGTCAATACTCCTCGTGGGGAGACACAGGAAGAAAAGGGGTTGCCCGCTGTCCACGCGTGGTCCTCTCGAGTATAAATTCGAGCTTCGATATCAAAATGAAAGCATGCGTTGAGGTATTCCGTGCGAGAGAAGGTGGGCATTGGGGAGGTAGTATTGCTGTGAAGAGGGCCTCTTCGAGAGAGCAATCGTTTGTGAGGGATGCAAATCCGATTGGTTCTGATACAATCTGCTCCCCATGGTTGATATTTAGTCTAGCAACTTTCACACCTTCTAACCTAATCAATCGAACGTGCATCCCTCCCAAAAAAACCGGTCATCCGAGCGTAGAAGCAAGTGCGAAATAAAAGTAACGGTGCGCTTCTCGATACTGAAGATGTACCTACCTAAGTGGCATTTTTGACGGAAAAGAATTGTCCAGCCCGTGGGCCGGGGTAGACCTTTGGAAGGTAGGTATCTATTTCAACAGGCAGTGCTACCCGTGACGACAGTAAAACTGACCCCGGTCCTTGCTGTTCCAGAGGCGTTTTTCCCAGTGAAAATCAGTAAATTTGCAAGCGCAATAGTAAAAAAACCAGTGGAAATAAAGTGTATACATTATAGCTTATTGATTTTGTCTTTTAACGCACTATCAACTCAGGTCTTCAGAAAAAATAGTTCCATTTGAAAAACCGAACTTGACCATCGTATCTTTTAAAATAATAATAATAAAAAAAATTCGTTCAGGCTAATAAATTGGCCCCCTTGAACCATGCGTTCCCTAATTTTTTCAGATTTTTAGCGACAATACTTTAGGAGATATCCAGCTGTACACCTTTCCCGCGGACACCCTGTATACCACCGGAACATCATGATTTCTTCAAATCCCTTTCACACGCACAAAATGTAGATGAGTAGTAAATTGTTTTGTAATAAATTTATGTTTGTAATTTTGTACGTTATGTAGTTAAAAAATGTATTGAATCGCATAAATTATGTTTCCGAAGTGTTTTAACGATATGTAAAATAAATTCAGTATTGTTTTTTTTTTCAATTTGAAGCATCTTAAATTATGTTGAATGGACTTGGGCACCTTCAAATTTTATAATGAATCTGGTTGTTAATTTTGGAAGTGGCCTAACTCCATTCTTGATAAGAAAACGCATATTATTCACTTAATAATTGCCACTATTTTAATAGGAACTATAAATTTAACATACTTAGATACACTTCAGCAGTATGACTCATTAGTATCCTATACATATATTTTTAAATTCATTGAAACGCAAACCCTTTAATATCTCGATTTGAAGATAAATGGACTTAAGCCACTTTCAAAATAAACGGCTCAATTTTATTCGTACATATTCCAATGAAAGTGGGAGTATGGTTTGAGAAACACTGTGAAAAATAGAAAATATTTGTTGTCCGTCGAGAGGGCATGAATGGGGCCCCCTTTCTTGTATTGCCAATTATTGGCCACCGCATTCGCGCAATCTAAGCATGCAATTGGTGGGTTGCGTGCACGCGCGAACCTCCAGAATGCAACGTTGGTCAGGGGTCAATCGAAACGTCGGCAGAATTAATTGCCGGCTCGTTAATTACTCGTGCGCGTTTAGTCGCGAAGGATGACGATGGATCCGAGCCCCGCGCGTCCCCCCGAACCCATTAAGTCTCGTCTGTGTTTGGCTCGGGCAAAGAATCGCGCAAGCACGCGGAAGGGAACTTTACAATGAAACGCGAAGAAGCGTTAAGATTCCGCCAGACAAGGAATTTTCTTGGCACCAAATTAATTTCAATTCTTTCCACCACTTTTGATTTAAGAGCGTCCCGCCATCTTAATTGGGAACACCGAACCGTGCGCCCCTTTTTACAGGCGATTACCAAAGTTCTTGTATTATAATTTGCTTGTCAATCGCAATAATTCGATTCTGCTTCGCACATAGTTTGCTAATTTGCGTTACGAGAGCTTTTCGAAGCTTTCGTTGCGATTCGATCTGTGGGGATTCTTACGTACGGTAAATCCGGGTGTGTCGATCGGGCAGGAGAGTTGGTCGAGTCGTTATATTTCAGACTTTATACGTGAGAAGTCACGTTTAACTCTTAGTTAACCATCATAGTGTAACACTCGTGTTACATGAATTGAAAAAATCGTGCATTTCATTTGGGGGTTTTCTCATGAACTTAAAAAAAAACATTACTTTGCTATTACCATATTATTAACAAGTATCCTTAGGGCAGAAATACATCCAATGAAATTCTACTGTGATACACTGTCTCGTATTGTTGATTACAACTCTTAATTTCGCCAGGGCCACTCAAAGTACCAGGTAAATGCTATTTTTTCTCAATTATTTCGATTTTCCTTTTTGAATATGTCGAATATAATAATGTATGTAACATCCTGCAAAACCCAGCATTGGCTTAACATTATAATACATAGGTACCTTTATACATTGTTTAACATTGGTATTATATCCATATTTCTTCATTTATATAAAAGATTGTTGTACTAAGAATGTTTTACTTATTTTTACGAAGAAGTGTGGGCAAAAATGCACCGATAAGAATATTTCTGGGTAAAATAAAAAAAATCATGATAGTATAAAGAATCGTTTTTAAAATATACTTCTAACATGTCATAGGAGTTAATTTTTGTTTAATGTTTTGGATAATAATAGGTATTATAGTGGAGGTATTAAGGGAATGCAAACAAAGTATTTGGTCATATTAACTCTGCCTTTCAAAGCTAACAAAAAGACCATCTCTCCCTGCAGAAGGGAGAAATGGTCGAGTTTCGATGTCTTTACTATTTTTGTTTATTTCATACTTCCAGTTTAATTCACATTTTGTTTAATGTGTTCTTTACTTGTTTAGCGTACACAAATTAAATATCAATAAATCTGTAATTGTAATATTCACTCATAAAGAAATTTTCTTCCTATTTTGTTATTTTATCGTGAATAATTATGTACGAGTGGTGAGTGGTCATTGCCAACGACGAAAAGCATTTCTTCCAGCACCTCGGGAAATGCCATGACTTCAGTTTTCAGCAAATATTGTCTTAAAGCAAATATCGACCAGTTTTTTCTGACTCAGCATAAAATCCTGAACGCATTAGGTTCATTCCGATAAAATAAATGATATCAGTATTAGTTTTAACATCCATTTTATATTAGGTCGACTGACAGTTCCAAACTTAACCCATCGCGAATTCAAGTGGGTGATATACTCTATGAAATATCGAACATGTGCCTATAAAGCAAAGGTTTCTCCACTTCGTCCACTAGTCTGTTTAATTAGCGATGATTATCAGTGGATAAACTAAATTTCAAATATCTTGTTCCCTTTGATATGCCCCTCTCAGATACGTTTTGCCACTGTGCATTAAAATAGGATATAATCCACTCGAATGTCATTAGAGTGCACGGAAGTGCGGGACTAGTGGGTGCTCACGAACACCGGCGATGGGTGAATGGATTATTGAATAAGAAGTGCTCGAGGAGCGCCGATTCAGGACTCGATACGGATTCCCAGCTAAAGGATTACAGAGGTATAGTCGCCCTTTGATCTTCGAGTGCATCCTCGAAAGAAACCGCGTTTCGACCTACATTCTGACCAGTGGAAATCGTGAATCGAGCTGGATCGCTAAATTTTTCTCCCCGTGCACGGCTCCTCTGGTTTGCCTGTGCCTTTTTCATCTTCGTTCCGGCCTTCTTTCAAAGCAAGATTCACGAAATTTCGCCGAAGCAGACGGGACGGTACGATTGCAGGCAATTGCCGAACATTTTATAGGCGAGGAAGTGGATATGTTTTTTCGAGGCATGTTGCTTGGATTTGGTGTTCTTGCGTGTTTTCTACGATGGAGATGATCTTCTTCTTAACAGTGATAAAGATGAATGGGGAGGATTTAGGTGGAACGGGAAGATATCAGAGATGCCTGGACTCAAATTAATACTATTAAGGTTTGTCGGTTTTTAAAAACCGGTTTTATATACTAGAATTAATATGAAGAAATGATTTAATTATTTTCTTAAAAACGTTAACATTTTTACTTGAAATCGCCTCGGACATAAGCAAATTGTAGTAGGTAACTGTTTATTGTAATACTAATCATCATGAGTTCATATTTTCAGAAAAAAATACGAAATGGAATGAAGATTTATAATTTGGTACCACATTTTAAAAGATTTATATTTAGTACGGATTTTAGTTATTTTAATTTTATTTTTATTTGGAAAACTGAAAATGTTTAAAATAAGTAAAGTTACTATTTTAATTACATTTTTTGTTGTCAAAAATCGAAAACCGGTTTCACCGGTTTTTTCGGAATATTGGAATTCGAAAACCGGTTTTTTCAAATGTCGGTTTTTGTATAAACCCTAAATACTATAAAAGCAGATTTATTATATAATAATGTTACTTTTGTAAGATTGAACTGTCGGTAATTTTACAGGGTAAAGTTCTATAAAGTTGATACGAGAGCTTTGTCATTTTGCTTTTATCAACATTTATTTTTATCCACATTTAAACTCCACCTCTTTCACTTTTATTTGATATTTCTTTCCTCCAAGGAAGCATTAGAAAAAAGGAAAGTTATCGTAGAATATAAAAGGGGTGGTGACTAAAATCACCCCCAGAAGTTTATCGCGTTTCAATTAATCACAGACCTGTCTAGAAAAAATAAATTCACTGTGACGGGGGGTGGGGATTTTGTGGATCATTTACGATTGTTGTCCAGCGCGAAAAAATTGTCATCGCCCGAGCGACGGTATTGAAATTGTGCATCGTTCTGCTATTTTGAGAACGGTCCTCGATATCCGGACGCATCTCCGTAACTCATCCAATGTTGGACAGAATTTCTATCTGGCAAATATTTATGTCCGCCTCTTACGTTGAGATATTTCACCTGACACTGCTGGATTGTAAGCACATCGATCTTTCGAATATAAACATTCATAACGAAGGATCCGATCTCACGAAATGGAAGATTATCGTGCGCTTTTAGAATTTATTATCGATAGAACTCGGCGAAGTCTTATGCTGATTAGATCCACCATGGATAAAATATTGGCAAATGTTATATTTTGCATTTTAAACAAACAGTGTAACAGAAATTACTTCTCATAGTAGTAGAAGTAAATATATAAAATTTACAAGAAATGTAAAAAGACAAAAGAATCGATAGTTGTATTAATCTTTTGACTTTCTTTTCTGTTTCAGGTGAGTAACTTCTTCTGGCACGAAATACGAAATTATCGTTTGAATCTTCTTCAACGTAAGTTATTATATCGTTTGTGCACAATATTGCTTTCAGTGTTCACAGAAATTACGATTTTTTCGCCTTTGAAATATGTAGCGTTTTGTCACCTTAACAATTTTACTTAAAATAACGAATAAATAAACTATAGTATATAATTTATAGCATAGATTATAGGTTGAACTACATAATTCTTTTTGTGTATGACTTTACAACGTTTATTTATTTGTTATTTTAAGTAAAATAGCTTAAGGTGACAGTAATTGGTTAGGTGTCAGTAATTGGGTCCTTTACCCTATCACGAGGATCTTCAAAGTCGAATCTGCATTCCGTATCTTTCAGCGAATGTAGGGCTTACTTCAGTAGGCTAGTGAGGAAACAGAAACTAACTAATCTCACGAACTACATGTTCCAATAAATGAATTTCCTAAGCGTGTCGCACTAATCATCGAGTCGTACTACTTAGAGCGTATGTACATGCATGTACTATGCATCTCCCTAAGAAATTCTCATTGTTGCGAAACCTCGCGTGCCTAACGAAACATTCAATTATTCCTCACTGGGAATTTCCAACAATGCATTAACAGATTTAACACAAAAAATAACGCAACAAAATTCATCATGCAAGAACACAACGGAATACATATACATTAATAGAATGAACTTAGAGTTACAAAATCTTTCGTAGGATGAAATTTAGTGGTGGAGAACTATCGATGGTTCTCACTATCGAAATTTGTAATAATATTACAAATGAAATTTGGGATTCTGAATTTTTTAATTGACTAACCTACGATTTTCAATACCGATAATTATCGATAGTGAAAATAAGCCATCTATAGTTTTCGATAATGAGAACCATCGATAACTATCGTAAGTACCATCGATAGTTCTCCACCACTAGGATGAATGCATCGACAGTGTGCCTTCATTTATCAGTGATCGTATTTAGTGTCCTAAAATTTGCAAACATTCACCGCGCGATTTATTTTGATGAAAAATTTCTTGCGACGCGTTAGGGAAGTCTGCAAACTTTGCAGTGCAAAGCCCCTGTGCAATAATTATTTCTACGCCGACACTGGGAAGAGCAAACTTGACGCCGGCATTTGCATACACGCGAACGTAAATAATGGAACACACTTAATCACCGCTTAACTAGCATCTTCACGCTCCGCCGTTAGTCTATAATAACCTACGTATCTCGTCACCTCTTGACGCACACGTGTCCGAAAGTGAACAGACACAGGGGGTTGTAGTGGCTGCAACAATTCAACGGGGTGTATCAGCAATACGCGAGCGTGTTGGAAGGTGGCGGGATGCCATAAAGGAGGGTTGTTCCTTTGAGTTCATCGCCTCAGCGGCACGTCTGCTCTGGTGTGGTGATGACCGAGGACCCCTGGGTGGTGCTTTGAAGCCGGGTCATTATAATCAAGTCGAGTGCAACTTAGTTAACGACATCAAACCCCAGGCTCTCGGTGACAAGCACACATACAGATACTCATAAGCCGTGTATCGAAGCGTGAGTACAGGGTGTTTGGAAAGTGTATCATCCATGCTGAGCGCGTCCCGTGAATCGTGACGACGAGAAAATGTTGAGTTAAAAATGCTTCATGGATTGGGGTAAGAATTGGTCAAGTGATACCACTCAAATTATTTGTGGATCTACTTAATTTTGGATAAATTTGCTACAATTACATCGATTTAGTTTATTTTATTTTATTTACAGTGCAAAAGTGTGTCTTGTACTAGATGCGAGAAAATGTAGGTTAAGGGGTGACATACCTCCAGCCGCGATGAAAATGAGTGATTTAGGGATTTTTTTCAGGGGTCGCATTAAGAAGAATAAAATAAAATACTTATTGCACATGATTTATTAGTCCATAACGTGTAAGAAAAAAATTATTTAGAATACTTTCTGAATTAAAATTCTTTATGATCTTTAAATATCGTTGGATCTGAAAAATAAAATGAGGTTTTTGTAGAATGATGTTCCCATTATTGTCTCTCAGCCCATTCTTTTTATATTTTGTCTAATTAATTTTGTATACACAATTGCAGAGCGAGAGTTTGAATGACAAAAATTCATTTAAATTTAAAGTGCCATTAATTATTTATTTTTCTGAAATTAAAAAAAAAATGGCTCGAGAGACTATAATGGCAACATCATTTTACAAGAATCTTATTTTATTTTTCAGATCCATGAATGTTTAAAAACGATATGCTGACCGTGAAGCGTCATTTTTTCTGCACTGGTCTAAAGAACCCCAAAAATCATAAACCATTAAATAGAATAAATTATTCTAAATAAATTTTTTCTTGCACTTTAAGCATTAATGAATCATATGGTATAAGCATTTGGTTTTATTTTTTTTTTCACCAAAACCCTGAGAAAAAACCCTCCAAATGTACAATTTAGATTATTTTGAGATGAATAATTGACCTACACGGATCTAATGAATGCATTGAATATTTTGAAGACATATTGTTCTGAAATATAGCGGTTAGTGATTATTTTAAATTAAAAAATTTATCGCCTTCCAGTGAAAATTTAGATGCACTATGTCCGTGTAAAATTAATTGAGCCTGAAATGATCAAACTTGAAGGAGGAAAATAACGCCGAATATTCTTGGCTCTTTGGATACAGTGTAAAAAATTTCACGGTTGAACGTATTTGGGGTTCCTTGAGGAGTCTGAATCGCGAAACGGAAACTGGCAGCGCGGTTGTTGCGGATCGCGATGAAAGGCTGCGTGTACTTTCGTATTCATCTTCCTGAGCATTCTGATGGTTCGGTACGATGATTCCGAATAATGGCCGCCTTACCGACGTGCTCTGCAATTTTCATGCGCCCTCGTAATCTATACACTATTGTAACACAACCGAAAAAATGAACCAGGAAAAGAGACAAAATTGTGGAGCGTTGCTTCTTTCATGCATTGGTTCTAGAAAATAAATGGTTTCAACGCACGTGTTTCGGTTTATTTCAACGTGTCTGTACTAATATTATTGCAGCCTTAGTAGCGCGTTAACATTACGAAATGCCAAAAACAATTTCACAAATTCAACGACGGTTTTAAGCAATCCCACTCCACTTTAATAATACCAATAATGATATAACTTTTAATATAACGCTTCAATGAAACCAAACGGGAGTAAAAGTTTCTATAGCCTCGTAATACATCCGACCACAAGAGGAACTCGAATGCATCTGGAGAATAACGTAAAGCAATTTGCTTAAGCGTGAAATGAAACTTTTACGCGAAAGTAATGCTGCATAAAAAATTTACGCGTTTGGGGGAGCGCCAACCGTTTCGTTGCATTGTAAGAAGATTATCCTGTCCACTTTTAAATGCTTTCAAAATTGTTCCGACACCTTAACGAGCCCAGTTCTAACGACGCGCGTCGAGGAAGAAAGGGAAAAAAGAATCAAGAGGGAAGTTACAGTGAAGCTCTTGGAACTTTGAAAGGATTCGCGGAGTCAGCGTTGATCAGTGCTGATAAAGACACAACAGAAATCGACAGCTTCTATCTGCGAAACAGTTTCCACCGAAGGAACAGATAACTGGAATTTCCGTTCGCGTCATCGTTGCTAATAGAACAAGTTCCTTTATCAAATGCTTCAGGCCGCGATATCAAGCGTTCCCATAGAGCCCCGTTTAATTAATCACGACGTAGAGATTTGGTCGAACCAGCAAAAAACGGGGGTGAAACCTGTTGTAACTACTCGTTTTGCTCGGTTTGCCCTGTTGGACATGTTTCGTGGTAAAAATTGATAAGCGTTTCTTTTGGCTTGCCTCGAATTTTGTAGTCTAATGTTTCTTGTGATTTGTGGGACAATTTTTGCACTCTTCTATGCTATAGGTGCTTTTCAATCGCATCTTTTCCTTATCTTCTTTCTCGTTTTCATAGATGTTTTCTTTTGTAAAGTGTGTTGTGCAATAAAGAATTATTATTATTTATTCGTTTATGTGATGGATATCTTGGATCGAGAATTCCAGTGGGTTCGAGTGAGCAATTCTGTCATTGCTTCCCCCTTTCTGTCTTGCACAGCTTCTTTAACGCTTCTGACGGCAGTAAAAGGGCCATTCCTCTCTTTGCTTTTTGGGATAATAAAAAGTTTTGTAACTTCGTGTACGGCTGAAACGTGGCCGAGAAGGGCCACGGGAATAACGAGTTTTAACGGGCTGCTTTTATCTCCGAGCCGCGATATACGTTCACGCTGACTGCGGGATGCAAGAACCTCCCCTTTCTGCGATTAATTTCTCGGTTTGACGGTACCACTGAAGTTACGACTTCTTCAAATATGTCAACACGTCTGGTTTTCTTCCAGGAAACGCGTATTTTATTATTATTATTAAGCGTCTTTATTGCAAACATAGAAAATAACAAGGAACGAAAGTAAACAAAGACACAAGCACAGGCGAAGTTCAGTCACGACTGCTTTTCAACTTAACCTATTTGGTGAAACACAATCCTATATTAATTTGGTGAAACACATTTCTAGGATCAGAGACTTTCCTTGACTTGGTTGACAATTTTGGTAATTTTCTACAAGTATAGAACTTTCTCGGTAAACATTTGGAAAAACATCCACAGTTTGTTATATTTTAATTTGAACTTTGAACAAAAGGAATCGTTCTCAAAAAGTACTTATTTTATGAACAACCCTACCACGTTAAGGGGGGGTCCTATTCTTTGGACTAAAAACATAGCGAAATTTGGGATTTTTTTTAAGAAACCAGCGATTCGATACATTTGAAACTTGGAACATGTTTTGGTGCATCTTTGTTGCATATCGTCACGAAACAATCGACCTGGTTGATTCACATAGAAGCTCAGCTTAGGTCGGACTTATACAGCAACAACTCGAGAAGTTTGTTAGCGACTTTTATTATGACTTGTGACCACAGTAATATTCGCCACGAACTTCTGCAAATAATCCAAGCAACGCCGTATATCGTATTCCTGCGTATATATATATATATATATCCTATTAAATACCGAAATACGTACCGTAACAAGTGTCATTATCCACTTTATGTCTTACTTTACCGTGCTCCAGTTTGCGCTTTTATCACGGTTAGCAAGAAAACCTGGCGAAAAAGAATTTATTATCACTCTCCTTTTTATTACCGCCCGCTTTATTGTCGTTCGTGGAAAAAATATAATTACCTGCTTTATGGAGCACTCAGGTCCAGCCTAACCGGGCGCATCTAGATCGGCGCGTAAAGCCGCGTTCCCACGTGTGCAGCGCGAAACGTGGAATACAATTGAAACGCTTTAGAAATAAATAAGGTGCAAAAATGCATTTTAAACACATTGCATACGGGAATCGGATTTAAATTTCTTTGAAGAAGAGACAAATTGATATGGAAGAAACATAAATACAGTCCAGGAAAAAATTGTTCGAGCAATCCTAGAAACAAGTGGCAAAACTGTAGAAGCTTTACAGTTATAATTATTTTGCCTGCGGTAGAAATTCTTAAGTAGGTATATCTAGAAAGATTGTTCAGGCTTAGCTTTACTTCGACACCAAAATTCATAGTAGAATATTAGTCTGACTAATTCTAAGGCTAAATAAAAAAATAAACCATAATAACTACCTAAATTGCATGTCTAAAAGTATTTCTACACTACGACACTTTTGTGTCTAGATGAAGTGTATACGACACTCAAAAAAAAATCCGGAAGTTTGAAAACTGGTTAGAGCAGTCCGCGATACTGAATTCGACTTATCGTCGCGAGAGTTGCAACTAGAACGAAACTGAAGACACTGCAACTAACTGTGGCTAAACACAAAGGACACTTGATCTAGACACAAAAGTTTCGTCAGACAGTGTTTATAATTCAAGGAGGAACTGTATCTAAGTAGACAACCTATCCTATGTTCTTTTTCATTTTGAAGATGAGTAGAACGGACTGTCAAATTTGATCCGTCATCTTTGTATGTAAATGGCTGTGGTCGTCGCACAATCTGGTTCGCTGGCCTTAAATAATTGAAATCCTCAAACGATTCATACTGTAAGCAGCATGTTTCACACGTGGGATCGCGACTCAGGGATGAGCCACGCGTGTGCATGCAGCTGTCCAAGACCGAAGGAACTGTTTCCTAGTCAATATCTTCCGCCTAACTGGGTACACGAGCTTGCTGTTCTCGTCAGCAAATTGCTGACGACAGGCAATCTTCATTCCAGTTGCTACCCTCCTATTCCTCCCCGCTAACTAACCAAACAATGCCAACTAATTAAAGATTCGACATCGGGGCGATATAGATTGTTCGTCAGAGTGCCCTGAGGTTTCTCGTCCTTCGAGTTTCCCCAGCAAATTAGAAACGGTGACTTTTGCCCTGGCACCACGTGGATTTCGGAATGTTGTGGTTTCTTTGTGTCAGAACCCTTTCCCTTCCTCACTAATTTCGCGTTAATTAAATGGGAAAGCATGATGTGCATTATCTTTGCTGTTGAATTGAGAATTCCTGAAAATCTACTTTTACTGAAGAAAAATTGTGAATCTACTCAGGAACCTTTTCTTTCGTTTGAGATTTCTAATAGTTCTTACTAAAAAAAATAGATTGCTTTCCGTAATCGTGTTCACTTACACTTTTGTGTTTACTTTGATAAACTGAAATGTGAACACTCTGAAGCTTTCAACTCACGATGGATTTCAGTTTATCATACTTCTTTCCTTCGCGAAGACTTCCACAATTGTTCTCAATTAATCGCTGTGGTCCTTCAAAGAGAACATTTTTTTTTCAGGAATATTTATTGTATTAGATTGCAAGAGCCGAAGCCGACGAAACATCGCACTTAAATCAGCGCGGAGGGGAGAAGAACTCGTCGGCAAAACAGGAAAAGCTATTTTTCATCCGTTCGCGCGATCGAACGTGCTTACTTACAATAAAAACGCGGTGCTCTCGGTACCGTATCCTGAATCGAGAGTTCTCCCAGCAACAAATAATTCCGTGATTTGTGCCCGCTCTCTCTCTTCTACGTAAGAATATTATTTACGACGTCGTAAATTACAACGATTCATTCCGGCGAGCCGCCGAGAAACGCAACGTCGAGATTAATATAGAGCGATTGAATTGAACGACCGAACAACCGTATTGAATCGCGGTCCATCGGGATGCACGGGACTATTGAAAACTGAATATTAATTTTCCCCGCGCCTCCATCGAGAGTAGCCTTTTCCCGCGATTTTTCGCGTCACTTGTCGCAAGGAAACATTATCGTCTCGTTCGTCGCGATCAAAATGTCACTTGCTTCCCCTTTATCGTTGCAGTAGAAAGGGGATTGCCACCTTTTTTCGATGCCCATTGGGTTAATAACGTGCAATCAATTAAGATCTGTATGGCCAAATTCGTAGCGAAGTTATAAAAATCCCCATAAAATTTCCCGTTGCATCACGTCTCCTCTTTTGCCGTTTGCATTGAACGTCAAAACGATCGTGTGTCGACCAGCCATTGGTTCTCCATTTCCCTGGTCCGATATTTTTTTGTCTGGTCAGCAACGTCGGCCCAGTTCTACAGGCCGCTGCTAGTTTGCGCCGAAAGTCGAGTGACCCGCGAGCTTTTTTCGCATACGAGACATTGGCGCAAAAAAAGAGCTCTGATCTGCGGTGAAATCAAGCTTCGCCGATCAAAGCTCGCCCTACATCGCTGGGAAAGGCCAAATTTTCAGTTTTCGAGGACAAAAGGAATCATCGACGTTGAAAATCGAAATAGATCAAAGTCGGCCGCTTACGTTCTGGTCTTTTCCCCATCTCCCTTTCTTCTTGGAATCGACTCGCTGGTATTCCTCTACCGAACAGATTTCGCTCGTTAGGAATTTTCGCTAGACGGACTACTAATTATTCGACGAATCCACGCATTTCAAATCTAGAAAGCCTTTCGATCGGGTTGCAACGTATTTTTGGTGGCCGTTGTAAAGCATTTTGTCAAATTTTAGCGCGTGTGATTTTGATACGCTACTTTAAATAAAGCGTGTGTCCTTTTAATCACGTTAAGGGGATTTGCTGATTATGCTCAGCCGATGGACTTCGACTGTTGAATCATTCATGAGAATTTTGTTATCCTTTTTGCAACGTGAAATTCCCTTTCACTGAAATTGGGTAAGTTTATGTAACGCTGCGAGAACCACATTCGGGAATTTCAAGAACAAGTGATGCGCATATCTTGTCAAATCAGAGTCGTTTCAACTCTGTTGTTCTGATTAAAAATCATTTTGAAGAGCTACACTCCCGTGGGATTCTTCATTCTCGATGGCAAAATATTATGAACACCTATAAATGGAATGATAAGATCATTTCGAATCGAGTGAACAGAATTCTGATGTCAAATTCAAATGTTTTATTGTCCGCGACGCGTGTCCCACGTTAGCACACATAAACGTGTTTGTAGTCGTAGTTATTCCAGAACTTCTCGTATTAAATTGTTCGTCCCCTGTCACCCTTTTAAACATTACAATTCCAAGCGTTACCATAAATTTCTGAAACGTCTGCGAAGGGGTGGCGACCCCTCCTTCGGGAACCATTGTGAGCCACGTCTATTTTACACCGCGAAATTGTACGTGTTGAAACAGTATGTTGGGTGGCTTCTTTTAAATTGTTTATTTTACTGCTACCTACTTTAACTGAATTTATAGAGCGACATTATACGTCGACGAGTCTATGTGTGGAATAATGTACGGTTAAGACGTCGATTATATTGCTAACCAATTAGGTTAGAAAAGGTGGAGTGAAGTTCCTGTAACACAATCACTAAATCAGATAATTCTTCGTAAATTAGAAATTTTATAGAAGTGAATTAAGCGATAAAAAATCTGGTCAGTGATAAATTCGAAAAAGGCAAATTAAATATTTTATTCGCAATGCAACCTGCCTATTCTGTGTAAAATCGTTAATCCATATATTTTCCCGATGAAAAGTCCAGGGTTTCGAAGAGAAATGTAGAATTCGGCCGATTCAATTATCGATCGTGGGATCTCGTAATTAATTTCGACGAAGTAGAGCCTCGTTCCTTATCCCAGCATCGCTTGCGGCGACTATGATGGAATTGCCTTTTCCACGTAATCAGGATGAAATGGTGTTAACGTGGTCGAACAGATGTGTCTGGATTCCTGAACAGGATCTGAAAGAAAGGAACGAAAAATAAAACCGGGTAGGCGAAGAGGGTTGAAAACGTGGAATATGAATTTTGTTTCGACGTCTTTTTATATTAATTTAGAAATGTGCCAGTGTTGTGTGTAAAAATACACAAAATTAATTAACAGTATTTGCAAAATTTATTAACACTCTGTTTGCTTATGTAAAACATTAAACGAAATTTCTTTCTTAAAGATTTACCATTGCGTAAATATCAGTTTTATCGATAAAATGGTGTCAATTATTTATTCCTATTTTTTACTCTGCTTTACATTTCCACTATTTAGTTTTTTTTTTTTAACAAAGGGGTTCAGCATAATGGATGGTTCGATCGTTTTAAGCGGTAGTTGTGGGGAAGATCAACGACAGAGATCTACGTCATCGCAAGCGAGGGTAGAGATGGCAAAAGAAGAAGAGCGAGTGTAACGAGAAAAGTGCTTATTAAGAAGGGACCAGGGTTTCCAGGGACTACAAAAAGTGGTGGGTCTCGTCCTTTTTCAATCTGAGCAAGGTTGTAAAGGGAACGGGCGATGAAGGGATGCTTGGCTGTCAGTAAGGGGTGTGTTGGAAGTGTTGTCGAAAATTAGGGTCTGCTATGGTTAATAGACGCGTCAAACTAACTGATGTGTTATCAAATCTCGAGACTTCGGGGCACTGAAGCAGCTGACTTTAAAACCAGCAGGTCTTTTTTTTTATAATCCCCATTGTTCGTGTGATAATAAATCGATCTCGTAACTAAAATGGGGATGTTTTAATCGCTCCGCCATAAACTGCTGATACAGCGATATTAAATTGTTACTTGTCGTGGCTGATTTATTATTCAATGGAGAGCGTAATATCACAATCTCGTTTTACGACTCACGCAACTAGGGGACATTTAATTAACGCTAATTCCGTTGGATCGTTTGAGGAAAGTAGCGTTGCATTAATAACTCACGACAGATTAATTTCTATTATTTCTCAAATTTCCGTATTTTCGCGACCTGTACCAAACTTCATACTAAATCTGGTCGTCCCGTCATTCCTAGTAAAATACACCCCCAAAAACTTTAAAAAAGTAAAAAAATTACGCCAAGTACACGAAATCAAGCAAATCACAAAATAAAGAAAATAATACTAATAAATACAAAGTAAAAAAAGATGTGAAATCAGAATGAGCTGCAAGTACATAATGGTGCTTTCCCACAGCGTGCAAAGGCGACACTGTGTAACACAATAAAAGACAAAAAAAGATGTCCGCGGCCTGGAAGTCAAATACTTGGCGTGGCCAGGCAAGGTATTCTCAGATCATCAATACCCATACCCCCCCCCCCCCCTCGCAGGCTTTCAGAAAATTTGTCCATTTAAAACTCAGACAATATGAGTACATTTTCATTATATTGCGTTTTAAAATAATTGTAAGATCATTTATCCACACCGATAGTTTTCCTCTCACAACCTTTCACATAATTTGTCAATTTTAAACTCTGACAGTATGAATACATTTTCATTATTTTGCCTTTTTAAATAATTCTTATTCAGCGACACCTTGACCTTGCCTGGCCACGCCAAGTATTTGACTTCCAGGCCGCGGACATCTTTTTTTTGTCTTTTATTGTGTTACACAGTGTCGCCTTTGCACGCTGTGGGAAAGCACCATTATGTACTTGCAGCTCATTCTGATTTCACATCTTTTTTTACTTTGTATTTATTAGTATTATTTTCTTTATTTTGTGATTTGCTTGATTTCGTGTACTTGGCGTAATTTTTTTACTTTTTTAAAGTTTTTGGGGGGATCTCACTTCTTTTTACAAAGATTTTACAATTACAGCATAATAATTATCAGCTGTTGAAATTTACAATTCCATGAATCTGAAAGCACGTACAATTCCATGAACCTGAAAGCACGTACAATTCCATGAAACTGAAAGCACGCACAATTTCATGAATTGTTTTATCAAATCGAGAAATGTTTTTCGTGGTTAGAAAATTAAAATTTCCATTCATAACGTCATTTTCTGAGTATATTTCATGGAATATTATTTTTTAAATTAATTTCTTTATGTTTACCAAATTCATGTGTTTTATTTGACTCTAATTGATTTTAGTATCAATTTTCATTTTCATGTTTACAGATTTCTGTGCTTAAAGGGGTTATCGCTAGATTTAGCATGAATTTTAGTGTTTTCAGATTCATGGATTGTACGTGTTTCCAGATTCATGGAATTGTATGTGAGACTGCATTTTGATTACAATTCAATGGTACAACGATAGCATTTTGATTGCAATTCAATGGTACAACGATATATATTTGTAAAAACACGTGGCATCTCAAATTTTGTATATAACCTGACTGTAAGCTGTCAAAATTTGGAGTAGATTGCATAGTGAAGATAGGAATTGATGAACGAAATTGCATAGTGAAGATAGGAATTGATGAACGAAACATGTATTAAGGTCGGGGCCAGATATATTGGCCGGTGAGTTTCGTGAGGGGAATTCTCCCACCACACAGTTTGCCTGCCTCGGTGCTCCTTTTCTCAACGTTTTCTGACTCGCTCTCGTTTCATCTCGCTCTCGCCTTCACAGAACTAGAAAGAGCCAGAAGTGGTGGGGATAGTGCCAAGCTTCTGGGGTGTAGGCCAAACCGAGCTGTCAGCTGAGAAATACACACATCAGAATAGGTGTGCGTTAGTTACGAAAAAATTCAGGAGCTTTATTGGTCACAACATTGATACTTTCTCGATAGCTTCATCTCGTATTGGTCTACGCATAGCTTCGTAACGCACACAACTATTACGCTATGAATAAATAACAGCCAAACGGCTAGGTTCAGGCGGAGCCGAGCAGCGTTCCCGTGACCCCACCATACCCTGCGAGGACCACGCAACTCCAACAGACAAATCCACGATCGTCAGATGGTGGTGGCTGATTTCTCCTCGATCGCTGCTCGCGAAAACGAATTCACCGGCCAATATATCTGGCCCCGACCTTAGTTCGTTTTGGTTGAAGGTGTGCGTATAATAACGCGTATACGTATTATGTCGACAAAAATTTGAGATTGAAGAAGAATCAGAAGAAAAATCTACCGTTTTCGACAGATCCCTGAGACGATATTACGATATCTCTGTCATGTGTGGACCGATTTTATTGAAATTGGTCTTATTCGAAAGCCGATATGCGGCTTACATAAGAAAACTGCCTTTAAATTTACAAAATATTGCAGGCCTGATGAGATATTAATGTATAAATGTCAGAATTAGGTTAAAGTGGCTCCGCGACGAGTAAAGATACAAGGTAGCGACATCGACATGTACAGGGTGTTTTTCATGTACTTGGCGTCGAGACGCTACCGCGTCTCTAGATAAAACTATCATTTTGAAAGATGATACCGAATTAAAAATTTCTCTTCGTCCAACTGGTGTCCTCTAGTATATTTTTTAGCACCTTGTCATTTTTCCTGGGAAGTCGTTTCTTCAACAAATCAAGCCCCAACCAACTCACAGTTTTTTTCGAATATCTGGAAAATATACGATGATCAAACTAATACTATGGAGAAGAAGAATTTTTATTAGAATGACGTTATTATACAACAGAATCTCGGAACCATGACCATTGACGGCGGATTCCTTTGCAATTTTCTCGAACCATAAATTTTCGGGCGAACTCAGTCATTTCTGTCGAATCTTCTTTTTTTTTTAATTGAATCCCCGATGCGGTCCGATTGGCCGTCGCCGTCGAACGTTGCATATTTCGGTGTAACTTCAGCTCGCGTTTCGTCATGTCAAGCTCGCGTTTCGTCATGTCAAGCTCGCGTCTCATCAATTCAAGTTCTCGTTTCAACAGTGCATTTTCTCGTCGCAGCTCTAAATCGCGATCACGGCCCGCCACTTCGTTGTTGGTGACAGTAGTACGGAAGCTCGACGTCCCAGCGGCACCTTCGTTTTCGGTAGCGATGTTAGTAGGCGCATTATAATTCCGCGTTCCTTCACTTAACAAATCATACTTTTCCTCTTACCCAAGAGACCATATATATTCAATCGGTCTATCAAATCCTCCTTCGCGCCGAATGTACTTAAACCATGAATTTTCAATAACTTCTTTAGACCTAACACAGTATAGCAATTTGCATCTCTGACAGACATGATCACTGCGCGTATTTTCCGATAGTCCGTCGCTCCTAAAACACCAGGAGAATATAGCTCACGTTACACGTCGTCACGCAATGCGTCGTTACACAATTGCCTACTTTATACTTGCCACGCCCTTAGCTGGTATAGCAATGAACCGCGCGATGCAACGCTTGATTGTATTTAAAGGAGATATAAATCCCCTACGAATTATTTCGAGATAATTCCAGCAGCAATCTACATTTTTCCGCAGCCAATAGCTATCACTGAGAGTGTCTCTTGAATTACGACACCGATAAACGCGTCAGACCGCGTGATAAATTGCTTCTAGGAGTGTCCAATAGCGTTCGAATTGCTATTTCACCGCCAGGAAATCAGGCACTTCTAAAAATGTTCCTCTGATCAATTTCATACACGAAGCATTAGAAGCGGGTAAAGGTGAAGTCAGACGGCGCGTGGCTCGGCGAGTCGGCTGACTTCACCTTACAAGGGAAGATCCCGAACCCGGAAATTCAAAAAATTCTGAAACTTTGTGGATATGTAGGGAATTTCCTCCTGATTACAACGCATTTTTTTTTGCTGCTCAAAATCACTCTAAGGGGGTGAGATTGACCCCTGAATATCTGGTTATTTTCCGATTTTGTGTTATAACTCGTGAAATGTAAAATAATTTTTTTACCAAATGATAGATCTAATTAAAAGAAGTAACTTCTGTCTTGAAACTTTTTTGCTATCTCGTACAGTTCGCGAGTTATAACACAAATTCGGAAAATAGCCGAATTTTCAGGGGTTAATTTCACCCCCTTTGAGTGATTTTGGGCAAGAAAAAAAAATTGCGTTGTAATCAGGAGGAAATTCCCTATATATCCACAAAGTTTCAGAATTTTTTGAATTTCCAGGTTCGGGATCTTCCCTTGTTAGTAGTCGCTTATGTGGGTGTCAAGGACGATGATTAATTTGACAGATGGCGAGAAGTGTCACGCTAACATTCGATCACAAGGAAGTAGCGATACATTAAATTCATCCCCCGACTCACGGAACGAGGAACTCTCGAACAGGAAACACTAGTGGGATTAAAACAACTTCATATTTTATTTTTTTCTTTGTTTTCGTATTATCTTATCTTTTGAAGAGTAATCTTCCAATCAATTTGTAGGAGAGATATCGCTCGACTGATAGTCACTTTCAACTTTAGAATGTGCACTTTGATCGTTTCCCTGCTCTTCAATAGAAATTGTATTACTTTATCATTGTTATATTTGAAGAATGGAGAATAATATTCGAAATCATTTCGTAGAGCTTAGTCCAAATGAGGTCGCCAGTTTCCTTAAGACTTCCTGTTTCAATGGAAATCAGCTTAAGGAGGAGCTTCGTGGGGGGCGATAGGGAAATTTAAAGGCTCGCTTACCACGACGGCAGTTTTCGTGATTCACCTTGCATGATAACGAATCCGCTAACGAGCACCATTCGTTTTAAAGTCGGCCATACGTATTTCTACAAAGAGCGATACGTGTAATCACGTTTTCGCTCTGGTACAGGCGTTGTATTTGTACTCCTTAATAAAAACACTGTTCAAAATCGCGGAACGTGAGAAGTGAACGCAATATTTTTCATCGAAACGTAATATAAGCACGCACAATACGAGTTAGTAAAAAACTGAAGCCTGTAGCAATTGAAATATGTTCAGCAGGTTTAATTACGTTACAAATTTGATTTCAAAAGGAGAAAATCTTCGAAGGATAACCCATCCGAAAATTATCAATACTCTTCAAAATTAAGAAATAACATTCTCTTATAAATACAAATTCTCTTTATTTAGAAACAATTTGATTCCCCGATAAATTGTTCCAGTGGCGCATTCAGGATTTAATCTTGAGGGAGTTGAACGGATAAAAATATTTTTAATGCGAATTCAATAAAATTCATTAAGTGATTATAAAAATTTATTTAAAGAATAAAATTCAGTTTCCTTTTCTTATTACAACTCCTCCCTGAGTGCACCACTGCTTTTCTTGAATATACATAAAATATGAACACATTTTCCTAAAAGAAGTATTTCCACATGAAAAGTCTCGTCTTTTCTTCTCCCTCCTATTGAAAATTCCACACATAATTCGCCATCACAGTGACTCATACATCACATTGCTAATTATCACGAGATTGTTCTAATTATTTTCCCCTGGAGGATTAATTCATCGAATCTGTGTGGAGTGATTTGGCCGTGTGTAATGCTGGCATAAAGAACTGGTCGATCAGAGGGAAATCAAGACAGAGAAAACGGTGTCATTATAGAAAAACACGTTGGTGAATTTGCATCAAGGATTTTTATTGCTCGCGGAACGTCGAGCTTTATACAGCTACTACGTTGAAGCCCAGCTAGGTGGCCTGACTCCAGTGGCCATTACTCTGCTTGTCATAGCGTAACTGAGGAACAAGCTGAAATACCCAGTCGGCCACCTATATCGCTGTTTTCTACGACACAACCTACGGGGTGGATAGAATCACCTCTAACAGGCCAATTTGTTGTCACCGTCTTCTCATTGTCCAGAGACGTGATCAACGACAATGCGTCGTCATCGCCGGGGAAGTCCAGCATCGTTAAATCAGAAGTTATTCGCGTCGAGAAAGCGTTTCAAGTAAACATCGTTAGCTGCTGGATATCTGTTTCGTGTTTCTTTTTCGTTTTCCTAGTTGGCAAATCAAACGACAACGTGTACTGTCACCTACCAAGTCTCCAAGGTTTTAGATATATTGAGACGCATATATCTATTTGTTCTTCGGTGTTTATCTACTTGGGGGATGGAAAAATTCTTTCTTCCCACTACAAAGCAGGTTTAAATAACGCGCTTTTTATTCGTCCCGATCTTTAAACGTCTCGACATCGCTTCATCCTCGATACGAGGGTTTTCCGCTGAACACACTTTTTTTCTAGCACTGATAGAAACAAAGTGAAGAGACATTTTAAAAGACTAGAAGGATTCCGCAGACCTGGCCACGGAGGAAAGTAGCTGCTCCGAAGATGCAGGCGGCAGTGGTGTGAAAAATTAGGGCAGACACGTAAGCTAGAGCTTTGCTCTAGACCTTGATGTATGCAGGCCATTAGAGGGCACTGCTGTATACGCCATCGATGGTGCTGAAAGAGAAAAAGTGCTTCCCACCGTCTAACGTCCTGCAACCAAACTGCGCTTCCTTCACGAAGAAATATTTTTCGGTTGGACAGGAGTCGTTAGAGGCGACGATCAAAGATGTATAACTCAATTAGTTTGGAAAATTCGGAATAATCTTTTACTAGTGCTGGTGGATAGATTCTGAATGATTTGAAAGACAGATATGAAAGTGTTCATTTAATTTCTCCCATATCACATTCAGCTAAATGAGCTGGTAAAGCACTTCTTTGTAAACTCTTAAACTTCAGCACTTGATTCTGACTTCTTTCTATGATTCTACAAAGAACTCTAAACACAGCCGATGGAAGTCTTAGAAATTCATCGAGGCGAAGAATTTTCCAACGTTTTCAATCGGCAAACACAGGACAGCACAACAGGGCGCTCCAGAAAGTTTTGTTCCCAGCGATCATCCGAAGACGCGACCGTGCAGAATCGGAGGTTTCGGTGGGGTTCAGCTGACGGATGCCTTATGCAAATCTGTATGCATCTGCAGTCGGTTGATAGCCAGTTCAGCGTTGCATCAGCAGGACGACGAGGACCGTTGGAAAGGCATCTCGTCGAACGAGAATGCTTTCAGCCCGATTGGACGAACGTTTCCTGATGCAGGTTCAGACGTTCGACCCCATCGAGGCCTGATTAATATTGCGCTACGCCGGCCACCGTGCTAGAGACGCTGAAAAAGAGATCAGCGAAGAAGAGCCGTGGACCGTTTGAAAGAAAACAGTATATTACACGTAAGCAACGTGCTTTCAGTCGCCAGGACTGTCTCCCTCCTCTTTCCCCTGTCCCCGTTTCAACCACCGTCCTCTTTCGCGCACGGCGGATCTTTAATGAGGCGCGCGGAATCACTGTAAGTAAACAGACTGAAATTAATTATCGAGCCGCTAATTCCTGCCCCGCGCCACGAGATTTATGAATATATTAATTTCACTGCTAGTGGCGCCTGCGTTTGCTTCGTCGACGTTGATGAAGGGGGCCGATCCGCGCCTCTGGGATCTCTTTTCGTTTTTCCAATACACACGGGAGGGTTCCGAAGTTCCTTCGGTTCTGATGTTCGCAGTGAAAACGACGACTCGTGGTGGTCGATCTCCTTTGCATTGTGAGAAATGAAGTTACTTTGCATAACTGTTAGTGCACAAATATTATATATCCACGTTTTGTCGAATTTGAGTTTTTATACCCAAATAGTCGTTGACTGATTCTTTATGTTGTATAAACTCACATTTGTATCTACTTCATACATTTGTGAAGAATAATATTTTTCTTCGTTGTATGTCCCTGAATCTTATGTAGGGATTTATATTTATATATACTTATTAGTAATGATTATTTATTAATTTAAATAGCTTAAGTATTAGAGCATAATATTAATAGCTTTGCATGTTTAAACCTGTTTTTCTCGAAAAAGCTAAAAGTGGACATAGAATATTTGTGCATTAAGCTATTGATATGAGCAGTTGTTGAGAAATTTTCTACCCCTTAAAGTATTATCTGTTTTATGCTTCGTTCAGGAAAGGTATAGCCTTCTTCTAGGTAAAGAGATTTAATTTCGTCGGAAACATAGAGAATATCATATTTATGTCAATATTTACGTAGCTGCTGCATCAGAGATGACGGTCAATGTTTCATTTAGCTGAGCATAAAGTCACCGTTGTTTCCATGGTCTCTGCGCGCACTTCGCCCTTATGAGACACGATACTCTTTCTATCCCCTCTAGGGTGTTTGCATATTTCACTAGTCGTTGCTCTCCCGCGACAACATAAGTAACAACTTTAAACAGCTCGTCGTTTCGTTTTCCGTGAATCGTAAATGAATAGAAAATTAAAAGCGATACCGTGGTGGTCAGGCTAGCGATGGTCGGACTTGAATATTTATGAAGCAACATTTTCATTGAACCTGCGGAGCTAATGAAAACTCGAATCATTTATCAATTTGATCGGCGACTTATATTCTAGAGAATGTTGATAGTATTTATTTTTGGAAGTGAAAAAGTGAATTATAGGAAGAACATAAAACGATTGAAATACTCACACTGGACCTTGTCGATTTTGAGTTGCAGAGATTTAGATCGGGGACAACGCTTTCGAACAGCTTTGATAGACTTGTTAGGCATCGTACTCTTTCCAAGCTGTCTTTGTTTCAGTAATAAAATTCGCTATAGAGTTCGCAAAGATGTTCAAATTGTTCAATCTTTGGTTACCAATGATATAAATTTGTGTTATATTGTAGGAAAACACAAAAATATTACGAAACAATCTTTTCCTTATGTTTTTTCTGTTTAGTGAATGATCCCTCTTAGTCTGCATTAATCGTGCAAAATGTCTCTCGGGGTGGAGTGGGCTCTTCTAAATTTTGAACGATACATGTCAACACCCTGTTCAATTGGTTGTTAATAAATCGCGTAATGTGATATCATTTGGGCCTAGTTATACAGAAAGCTATTAACCCTCAAAATGACAAAAAATTAGTTAAACACAGAATAGATTCAATAATTTTGTGATCTTTATTTTGCAAAAAAATCACCAACCCACAGAACAACTCTTATATCATACAATTATTAAAACTATCAAACAATAGTTCCAGAAAATACACCAGCCAAAATACTTTTCATTCGTTTCAGCCGCCTTTGACAAAAGTGTCCATATAGTTTTATGAGCAATCAATGGGTTTTTATTAAAGATTTTGTTCGCATTCATGGAAACAATAAAAGGAATCAGCTATTGATAGTTTGTATTAGTAATTTGATATTTAAAAATACAGTTTTCAATGTGTACGATTATATCTACGTATACGTGCAGTATCGTTCCTATACTTACAGATGTAATCTGAACGACATTCTTATTTTTATATTTAATAAGATACGATATGGAACACGTAATTCTTCAAAGAGCAATACGTCGACTGTCAAGTGTCTTGTGCCTCTGAACTTATCAGTTATGTACTGATAAATACAAAATAAGATGATCTTAAATTTTTTATACTTTATTGTTACTTGCGCCACACTTTAAGAATGTTCACCAATTTGAGCACTCGCGATAGATTGTAGAAATTGAACAGTCGCGTCCCAAGCAAGCCAGGCGCGAGACCGTATCGACGCGTGATTAATTAGTGAATAATACCTTTAATACTATCTGTATCTCAGTAAACCATTTGTGTTTAAATTATGTACAACGTGTCTGTATTATAAAATAGTAGTGCACAATTCTACTAACGCAGCGAGTAAAGTATATATTTATAATACAATATTAAGGGTATTCTCGCCGATCTATTATGGTAAACGTGTTTAATACTGTTTGTGTGCGTGATGGTTTTAATGATACTTTCTTTATATATAAATGTATAAATGAAAGAAAACATAAATGAAAATAAAACTGAAAATTATTCAATATACTCAGCCGTCGAGAGTGATTCATTGCATGATAAGAAGATATCCATTGCACGTGAGATTCCTTTTGCTAAAGTGGGGATGCATGGTGGCTGCTCGCGAAGTTCGCCTTCAGGTAGATAGTAGGATATCTGACATACGACGTATTCCACAACGGTCTGAAACGCTGGAGTGTAAGTAATAAAAATTCTGGTTAGTTTTTCGATCAATCTCCCAGTTTGTTGTGTCCTAAGGTTTTCTATAAACCCTAATTAAACATTTTTAGAATGAATTGCAGATTTCATAGAGTAGTACATAAACATAAATACTTTGTCTTGCTTATATTTACCAGCTCCTTTCAACAGTCTTTTTTTACAATAAAAATAAATTGAGTACATCGAATTGCGTATCAGTGCAAGAATAGTTGATATCACTCACAGCTTGAGTATCTATATAATATTCATTTTATGAGATCTACTATACAAGATAATAAATAGAACATTGGGCGTGCGGACTTAGTTATTAAAAGTGAGTTACGATAGTTGGAGGGGATACAACGATTCACAAACGATTCTGTATTTGAGGAAACGTTTCAAATTTTAGAACATAAACTCACAATTGCAAGCACTAGATAATCAAACTGCTAGGAGCATATCTTGAAAACACGTTTAATGTTTAGATAGTTACAGTAACTGCAACTAAAGTTTCAACAAAAAGAGATTAATATCGTCCTAAATACAATCATGGGAAACGAAGACGAAAGAAGAATAAACGCTATTCATGGTAATATTTACCAATTAAAGTTATTGATGCTATTTTTGTGGCGTGGAATCTCCCGGCAGTATTCTTTTCGTTTAGGAACAGAAATAAAGGAAGCAAATAAGTTCGATGATTTAGTGTTTGAATACATTGAAGGTGATAAAAAACTGTATCGCCTCTTGCAAGCTAAACACAGGTTAGATGAATCAAGAAAGATTACAGTACATAATTTATTAGAACAACCTAAGGGTGATTATAGTTTAATAAAGTATTTCCTTTCCCATCAAGATTCTAAGGAGCAAAAGTTATTTCAGAATGGAACAATAAAAGATATTACTATCTGTACTAATATAGGATTTAATGTCAAGGACTTGAAAAAGGTAGGAATTGAGGTAGAAGAGATAGTAGATAACGATGATATTTTAGATATAAAGTATGGTGAAAAACAGTCTGTACGTTATAGATTCAAATTCAATGAGGCCATTGCTGAAATATTTAACAAAAAAATCACATGTTCTGATAATGAGTTAAAAGACTATTTAAATCATCTTGTGTTTGCAATAAATCAGCCCAATGAAGAAGAGTTAGGTCAAATTATTAAAGAAGAAATACGTCAAGAATTTGATATTATTACAACCGAAAATGCATATAATAAGTTGTTTCAGATAATGTTGACGTGGTTGCAAGGTAAAAATAGTAGGCAATTCCTATCTCATGAAGAAGGGAGAGAGTTTTTTGATAAAATAAAAATAGGCTTTCCTATTTGGTTTAATATGAAAGATCCTGTAAAGTCGTTTAGTGGTAGAACTCGGGAACTAGATGATTTGCACAAACTATTACAAAGTCCAGATACAGCAGGAACTTCACCACTGGTTTCCATAACTGGTCTTGGAGGAGTAGGTAAAACTGAGTTGGCTAGAAAGTATATCAATCAATATGCTGCAGTCTATGATAATAAAGTGATATGGATAAATGCTGAAAGTTATGAAAACCTTGCAGAATCTTTTCGTAGATTAAGTTGTGATATATTGAGAATTAGTACGAAAAATGCGAACAATGAAGAAAAGGAAATGAGTTCGATAGTTGAAGATGTATACAAGTTCATTTCTCGTGGAAAGTGTATTTTTGTTTTTGACAATGCTGAGACATGCAGAAGTCAAAATGACTTTGATTGTGGTATAGATAAATTTTTACCAAGTTTATCACCCACTTATAAGAGACCTCACGTTTTAATAACCTCTCGTAATCAGAAATGGCCAAAATATATAAAAATACTACAATTGGATGTATTTAGTGAGGAAGAGGCAATGGAGTTCATTAAAATATCTCTCGACCTAAAAAATAATGCCCAGGAGGAAGATATTAAAGAGCTGGTGGGGCGGTTACATTTGCTTCCATTGGCGTTGCAACAAGCTGTTGCATATATAAGAGTTTTTGACAAAAAAATGAGATATGTAGGAGAGAAGTTCGAAATTAGAAATTACTTAATGAAATATAATGAAAAGGCCAACGATATTCTCAATTTTGAGTTTCCAGAAGATAGCGATAATGATTATACCAGAACTGCATTTACAACTTGGAACATTACTTTAGATATGATAAAAGATAAAGAAGGTGGCGATGATGCTTTAAGAATTTTATATATTATATCTTACCTAGCTCCTGAAGCTATACCTACAGATATTTTTTCCGATTTGATAAGTGACAAAGAAAAATTAGCATCTGCTATTGAATTACTAGACCAATATTCCATGGTTAATTCAGAGCACGCAATGCTTCATGTACATAGGGTGGTACAGCAAGTAATAAGAATATACTTAGAAAAGCAAAATCGGGAACAAGAGATTCTGAAAATAGCTCTACAGCTTTTGGTTAAAGTTAAAACCAATTCAAGAATTATTAATCATGCCCTATTTGCTTGGAATTATTCAAAGAAGTATAACAAACTAGTAGAAGAGTTTTTGCCCTTTGCAATTTCTCTTAGCTCTGTACTTGTGAGTTGCCATAGATTCGAAGAGGCGTATTTATTTGGAAAAAATATATTACAGCTACTTCATACACTTTCACCGGAGCATTTTAACCTACTAGATTATTGCGGAATAATTGTGAATATGGGGGCGGTGCTTAAGATCCTGGGTAAATATGATATTGCCTTGAAATTTTATCACGATGCTTTGAATCTCGAAACCATTATGTTTGGGCTAAATAATACTGTATCGTTATACACAAAATTATTAATATCTAAGGTGTTGGTATCACAATTTAAACATAACGAAGCTTTAAAGTACACCCAAGAAGTGCTGGACGTTTGGCAAAACACGTTAGGAAATGATCATCCCGAAACCTTGCAAGCCAAACAAGATATAGCTATGATACTGAGTTCTAAAGGTGAAAACAACGAAGCTTTACGGATTCTTGGAGAGATAAATGATGTTCAAGCGGCTACGTTAGGTGCAAATGATTCAAAAACATTAGAAGTGGAGAGGGACGTTGCTACTGTGTTTCTTAGGCAAGGCAGACTCGACAAAAGTTTACAAATGTTTCAAAAAATATACAATGAATCTACTTTGGAAAAAAATCACTCTGTGAATATAAATGTACTAGATGGTACAGCTCAAATACGTTTATTACAAGGCAAATTCAGTGATGCTATGGAGATATATGAAAATGTACTAAATCTTGAGATAAAGGTTTTAGGAGAAGATCATCCTACCGTTTTACGTACTCGTTGTCAAATAGCTGTCGTATTGCAAGAACTAGGGGAATATGACAGAGCGCTAGAATTATGTCAGGATATTTTAAAAAAACAGATAAATATTTTGGCACCCGATTATGTTGATATCACATTGACACAAAACATTATAGCAGATATTCTTACGAAGCAAATGAAGTATAGTGATGCTTTAACAATTTATCAGGATATATTGAAACGATTGAAAGTTATTTTTGGGGATGACCACCATGATACTGTTCTCATAAGATATTCTATTGCTGTAATATATGCACATCAAAGGAAATTCGATACGGCATTTCAACAATATGAAGAGATACTTAGCATTCAAAAACGTACATTAGGAGAAAATCATTTAAACACCTTAAGTACAAAAAATAATATGGGCGTCATTTTGTTGCAAAGAAATGAGGGCGCAAAAGCTTTGCAAATCCATCAAGAGGTTCTTGAAGTGTTGAAAAGATGCTTTCCTAATTATCCTGTACTGTACATAACAAAAAGGAATATAGCATTGACATTACACAGTCAGGGGAAGCATGATGAAGCTTTGAGAATTCTGAGAAAGGTAGCTGATGATCAAGAAAGTAATTTTGGAAAAGAGTATCCTGAGCTTGCAAATACAAAAAATATCATAGCATCGATACTTTTGAAGCAGGGAAAATTTAATGAAGCCTTAGAAGTTTTCCAAGAAGTCCTTTCGAAGTATAACAAATTGTACGGGCCTGAACATCTGGAGACTATAAGTATTCGTGATCTTGTGGGAGAATTGTCAACGATAGTTAATTATCGGTTAATTGGTGCAGACGATTCTAACATAAATATCACAACGAATTTGATAGATTTAGAGAGAAATGTTAATACTAGGGATATTCATGGTAGAACAAAACTACATTACGCTGTTGATAGTGAGAATATAAATATTGTAAAAACCTTATTAGGAAACGGAGGTGATGTTACTCAAGCTAGTAATAAGGGCCACACACCGCTACACACTGCCGTTTCTAAAAGTAACAAAGAAATAATGGAAGTTTTGTTACAGCACGTGCCTCCTGAAAAATTGATCGATTTCATTAATGCTAAAACCACTACTACCGGTAGTACGTCTCTCCACGTAGCAGCTAAGAATGGTTCTTCAGAGATAGTCAAATCTTTACTGAGCCATGGTGCAACTTGGAGCATTAAAAACAAAAAAGATGAAACACCTGTTAACGTTACCAGCGACCAAAATGTTACTAACTTACTGAAATTAATTGAAAGACTGTTTGCGTATGCAGAAAGTGGTGATGTTGCAATTATCAGTAGCCTAAGAGAAGTAAATCCCGATGAGTTTCTAGCTGCAACGAGAACTCGTAATGATCAGGGAAATACGTTATTGCAAGTTGCTGAAATAAATAAACACAAGAACGTCGCGAGGAAATTGGCAGAAATGTTAAAAGAGTGAGAGAAAAGTTTATGGTATATCAGTATAGAAATAGTGTGGCTATAGGAATTTAATCCTTCAAATGATAATGCTAAAATTTTAGTACAGTACTTAATTGAATATTATATTTTGCTGTGTTAGTATTTTAAGGATTATAATTTTTATTTGTAGCACTATGAAATAAGGGTATTGCTTTACACTGAAATTTTCTTAGCTTTCTAGTTTCTTAAATCTACGACTTTTTATGCGTGTAACGAGCGTGATCATCTGTAATGAACACGCGGGATTTTCGTTCGTGTTACCTAATACATTTATCGCGCAATAAAATGATTTTAATTGTGATACATCAGAGATGGATACAGTTCTGTCAGCCACTTAATATAGAAAATGTTTGAATACCACGCGATTCACGTGTTCTATTTCAGCAACATGAGCATGTTAAGTCACCTCGAAATCAGTTCAATTTTGAATAATCGAGATGTTAAATCGTATTTCGTATTCGTATTTTACAGATACAACCAAATCCTTCAATTATTAATTGAGGGGCCCAGGAGATAACAGGCACATGCCACCGTTGTATGCGTTTTTCTTACACTACATTGTACGAACGAATTAATGGTACAACGAAACCAAAAATTGATGCATTTGTTGCACGTGCCCGTTTTCCGCTGGGCCCCTCAATTTTATAATATAATTGTGAGTATAAAATTATAAGTCGTTCAAACAAAAATAGATCGCTCCACGCGTTAAGTTTGTCTTAATTCTAAGGTGTTCGTGTGCATGAGTAATTATAATTACAATGAATTCACGGATGTTTACTCGAAACAGTCAGGCAATGTTGGCATCAGATAAAAATAAACGAATCAATTTAACAGCTTATAGCTTGCACATATACTTATTGTCAAATTAAGAAAAACCGTAAAAAAAGAAAGATATTAATTTCTTTTATGTATGTGCTACTCAACATTCTAAATTATAATTTTATTCTATTAATGCATCTATCGTTATCATAAAGATCCGCATAATACAAAGCACGAGTGAAAATATTATTATAGATTCAATAATTTTGTGATCTTTATTTTGCAAAAAATCACCAACCCACAGAACAACTCTTATATCATACAATTATTAAAACTATCAAACAAAAGTTCCAGAAAATACAACAGCCAAAATACTACAGAAAATTAAAAATATATTAATTATACTACTCACTATTAAATAACCCATTAATAAATAAAAAAAACATTCTAAAACAACAACAAGAAATAAAATATACCCAATAGAAATAAAGCTACTTTTTCTTAACTATCAAAATCTTCAAACTAAGTTTACTCAAGTTTCTCTCAGTTTCAAATCTTGAAGATTGGTAGCTTTTTGCATAACTAGGCCCGTTTGAGGTTTGATTTCGTTATTTTGAGAACTCTCAAGTTTAATAGCATAATGTCCATATTCCCTTTACCCTTTCTTTCAATTGTCCTGGACATATTGGACGTATTTCGAGAACGCGCACTGTGCCCGGGAAAAAAATTGATTTTTAGATACGCCTGTGGTCTTATACTTCGTTCCATCTGCAAGTACAAATAGGCCGGTGCATCTGGTTGTTCAGCATTCGCATGGGATTCGAATGGGATTTCCTTCCGTCAGTCGACTGATACCGGTTGACGTATTCGCGTTTACCTTACGAGTTTGTATTCCTTACGTTGCCGCCCTTCTCTTTACACTTGTCTTTACTGAATAATTTTGCAGGATTTTATCTGTATATTTGGCGTCTACGCGGGCAGACGAGTTCCCCCGTGTTCAACTGTTCCATATTCAACGATATTTGCATTCCTGTTTATATTCGCGCATCGATTTCTTTCGACGACTCTCCCGGCACTTCATTTATCGTCTTTATGCCTGTTTCCACGGCTCTACGTGTACGCGTGCAATCAGTCATCGCGGTGTGTGCTGGGTAAAATTTTACACAGACCAGTGCTATTGCTTATGTTTCATTCGTTTCAGCCGCCTTTGACAAAAGTGTCCATATAGTTTTATGAGCAATCAATGGGTTTTTATTAAAGATTTTGTTCGCATTCATGTAAACAATAAAACGAATCAGCTCTTGATAGTTTGTATTAGTAATTTGATATTTAAAAATACAGTTTTCAATGTGTACGATTATATCTACGTATACGTGCAGTATCGTTCCTATACTTACAGATGTAATCTGAACGACATTCTTATTTTTATATTTAATAAGATACGATATGGAACACGTAATTCTTCAAAGAGCAATACGTCGACTGTCAACTGTCTTGTGCCTCTGAACTTATCAGTTATCTACTGATAAATACAAAATAAGATGATCTTAAATTTTTTATACTTTATTGTTACTTGCGCCACACTTTAAGAATGTTCACCAATTTGAGCACTCGCGATAGATTGTAGAAATTGAACAGTCGCGTCGCCAGCAAGCCAGGCGCGAGACCGTATCGACGCGTGATTAATTAGTGAATAATACCTTTAATAATATCTGTATCTCAGTAAACCCTTTGTGTTTAAATTATGTACAACGTGTCTGTATTATAAAATAGTAGTGCACAATTCTACTAACGCAGCGAGTAAAGTATATATTTATAATTCAATATTAAGGGTATTCTCGCCGATCTATTATGGTAAACGTGTTTAATACTGTTTGTGTGCGTGATGGTTTTAATGATACTTTCTTTATATATAAATGTATAAATGAAAGAAAACATAAATGAAAATAAAACTGAAAATTATTCAATATCCTCAGCCGTCGAGAGTGATTCATTGCATGATAAGAAGATATCCATTGCGCGTGAGATTCCTTTTGCTAAAGTGGGGATGCATGGTGGCTGCTCGCGAAGTTCGCCTTCAGGTAGATAGTAGGATATCTGACATACGACGTATTCCACAACGGTCTGAAACGCTGGAGTGTAAGTAATAAAAATTCTGGTTAGTTTTTCGATCAATCTCCCAGTTTGTTGTGTCCTAAGGTTTTCTATAAACCCTAATTAAACATTTTTAGAATGAATTGCAGATTTCATAGAGTAGTACATAAACATAAATACTTTGTCTTGCTTATATTTACCAGCTCCTTTCAACAGTCTTTTTTTACAATAAAAATAAATTGAGTACATCGAATTGCGTATCAGTGCAAGAATAGTTGATATCACTCACAGCTTGAGTATCTATATAATATTCATTTTATGAGATCTACTATACAAGATAATAAATAGAACATTGGGCGTGCGGACTTAGTTATTAAAAGTGAGTTACGATAGTTGGAGGGGATACAACGATTCTGTATTTGAGGAAACGTTTCAAATTTTAGAACATAGACTCACAATTGTAAGCACTAGATAATCAAACTACTAGGAGCATATCTTGAAAATACGTTTAATGTTTAGATAGTTACAGTAACTGCAACTAAAGTTTCAACAAAAAGAGATTAATATCGTCCTAAATACAATCATGGGAAACGAAGACGAAAGAAGAATAAACGCTATTCATGGTAATATTTACCAATTAAAGTTATTGATGCTATTTTTGTGGCGTGGAATCTCCCGGCAGTATTCTTTTCGATTAGGAACAGAAATAAAGGAAGCAAATAAGTTCGATGATTTAGTGTTTGAATACATTGAAGGTGATAAAAAACTGTATCGCCTCTTGCAAGCTAAACACAGGTTAGATGAATCAAGAAAGATTACAGTACATAATTTATTAGAACAACCTAAGGGTGATTATAGTTTAATAAAGTATTTCCTTTCCCATCAAGATTCTAAGGAGCAAAAGTTATTTCAGAATGGAACAATAAAAGATATTACTATCTGTACTAATATAGGATTTAATGTCAAGGACTTGAAAAAGGTAGGAATTGAGGTAGAAGAGATAGTAGATAACGATGATATTTTAGATATAAAGTATGGTGAAAAACAGTCTCTACGTTATAGATTCAAATTCAATGAGGCCATTGCTGAAATATTTAACAAAAAAATCACATGTTCTGATAATGAGTTAAAAGACTATTTAAATCATCTTGTGTTTGCAATAAATCAGCCCAATGAAGAAGAGTTAGGTCAGATTATTAAAGAAGAAATACGTCAAGAATTTGATATTATTACAACCGAAAATGCATATAATAAGTTGTTTCAGATAATGTTGACGTGGTTGCAAGGTAAAAATAGTAGGCAATTCCTATCTCATGAAGAAGGGAGAGAGTTTTTTGATAAAATAAAAATAGGCTTTCCTATTTGGTTTAATATGAAAGATCCTGTAAAGTCGTTTAGTGGTAGAACTCGGGAACTAGATGATTTGCACAAACTATTACAAAGTCCAGATACAGCAGGAACTTCACCACTGGTTTCCATAACTGGTCTTGGAGGAGTAGGTAAAACTGAGTTGGCTAGAAAGTATATCAATCAATATGCTGCAGTCTATGATAATAAAGTGATATGGATAAATGCTGAAAGTTATGAAAACCTTGCAGAATCTTTTCGTAGATTAAGTTGTGATATATTGAGAATTAGTACGAAAAATGCGAACAATGAAGAAAAGGAAATGAGTTCGATAGTTGAAGATGTATACAAGTTCATTTCTCGTGGAAAGTGTATTTTTGTTTTTGACAATGCTGAGACATGCAGAAGTAAAAATGACTTTGATTGTGGTATAGATAAATTTTTACCAAGTTTATCACCCACTTATAAGAGGCCTCACGTTTTAATAACCTCTCGTAATCAGAAATGGCCAAAATATATAAAAATACTACAATTGGATGTATTTAGTGAGGAAGAGGCAATGGAGTTCATTAAAATGTCTCTCGACCTAAAAAATAATGCCCAGGAGGAAGATATTAAAGAGCTGGTGGGGCGGTTACATTTTCTTCCATTGGCGTTGCAACAAGCTGTTGCATATATAAGAGTTTTTGACAAAAAAATGAGATATGTAGGAGAGAAGTTCGAAATTAGAAATTACTTAATGAAATATAATGAAAAGGCCAACGATATTCTCAATTTTGAGTTTCCAGAAGATAGCGATAATGATTATACCAGAACTGCATTTACAACTTGGAATATTACTTTAGATATGATAAAAGATAAAGAAGGTGGCGATGATGCTTTAAGGATTATATATATTATATCTTACTTAGCTCCTGAAGGTATACCTACAGATATTTTTTCCGATTTGATAAGTGACAAAGAAAAATTAGCATCTGCTATTGAATTACTAGACCAATATTCCATGGTTAATTCAGAGCACGCAATGCTTCATGTACATAGGGTGGTACAGCAAGTAATAAGAATATACTTAGAAAAGCAAAATCGGGAACAAGAGATTCTGAAAATAGCTCTACAGCTATTTGATAAAGATGAATTCAATTCAAGAATTATTAATCATGCCCTATTTGCTTGGAATTATTCAAAGAAGTATAACAAACTAGTAGAAGAGTTTTTGGCCTTTGCAATTTCTCTTAGCTCTGTACTTGTGAGTTGCCTGAGATACGAAGAGGCGTATTTATTTGGAAAAAATATATTACAGCTACTTCGTACACTTTCACCAGAGCATTGTGACCCACAATATTTTTGCGGAACAATTGTGAGTATGGGGGCGGTGCTTGGGATCCTGGGTAAATATGATATTGCCTTGACATTTTTTCACGATGCTTTGAATCTCGAAAACAATATTTTTGGGCTAAATAATACTTTATCGTTATACACAAAATTATTAATATCTAAGATGTTGGTTTCACAATTTAAACATAACGAAGCTTTAAAGTACACCCAAGAAGTGGTGGACGTTTGGCAAAACACGTTAGGAAATGATCATCCCGATACCTTGGGAGCCAAAAAAGATTTAGCTATGATACTGAGTTATAAAGGTGAAAACAACGAAGCTTTACGGATTCTTGGAGAGATACATGATGTTCAAGCGGCTACGTTAGGTGCAAATGATTCAAAAACATTAGAAGTGGAGAGTGACGTTGCTGCTGTGTTTCTTAGGCTAGGCAGACACGACAAAAGTTTACAAATACTTCAAAAAATATACAATGAATCTACTTGGGAAAAACATCACCCTGAGAATATAGATGTACTAAAGGGTACAGCTCAAATACGTTTAGTACAAGGCAAATTCAGTGATGCTATGGAGATATATGAAAATGCACTAAATCTTGAGATAAAGGTTCTTGGAGAAGATCATCCTACCGTTTTACGTACTCGTTGTAATATAGCTGACGTATTGCAAGAACTAGGGGAATATGACAGAGCGCTAGAATTATGTCAGGATATTTTAAAAAAACAGATAAATATTTTGGCACCTGATAATATTGATATCACATTGACACAAAACATTATAGCAGATATTCTTACGAAGCAAATGAAGTATAGTGATGCTTTAACAATTTATCAGGATATATTGAAACGTTTGAAAGTTATTTTGGGGGATGACCACCGTGATACTGTTCTCACAAGACATTCTATTGCTGTAATGTATACACAACAAAGGAAATTCGATACGGCATTTCAACAATATGAAGAGATACTTAGCATTCAAAACCGTACATTAGGAGAAAATCATTTAGACACCTTAAATACAAAAAATAATATGGCCGTCACTTTGTGGCAAAGAAATGAGGGCGCAAAAGCTTTGCAAATCCATCAAGAGGTTCTTGAAGTGTTGAAAAGATGCTTTCCTAATTATCCTGTACTGTACATAACAAAAAGGAATATAGCATTGACATTACACAGTCAGGGGAAGCATGATGAAGCTTTGAGAATTCTGAGACAGGTAGCTGATGATCAAGAAAGTAATTTTGGAAAAGAGTATCCTGAGCTTGCAAATACAAAAAATATCATAGCATCGATACTTTTGAAGCAGGGAAAATTTAATGAAGCCTTAGAAGTTTTCCAAGAAGTCCTTTCGAAGTATAACAAATTGTACGGGCCTGAACATCTGGAGACTATAAGTATTCGTGATCTTGTGGGAGAATTGTCAACGATAGTTAATTATCGGTTAATTGATGCAGACGATTCTAACACAAATATCACAACGAATTTGATAGATTTAGAGAGAAATGTTAATACTAGGGATATTCATGGTAGAACAAAACTACATTACGCTGTTGATAGTGAGAATATAAATATTGTAAAAACCTTATTAGGAAACGGAGGTGATGTTACTCAAGCTAGTAACAAGGGCAACACACCGCTACACACTGCCGTTTCTAAAAGTAACAAAGAAATAATGGAAGTTTTGTTACAGCACGTGCCTCCTGAAAAATTGATCGATTTCATTAATGCTAAAACCACTACTACCGGTAGTACGTCTCTCCACGTAGCAGCTAAGAATGGTTCTTCAGAGATAGTCAAATCTTTACTGAGCCATGGTGCAACTTGGAGCATTAAAAACAAAAAAGATGAAACACCTGTTAACGTTACCAGCGACCAAAATGTTACTAACTTACTGAAATTAATTGAAAGACTGTTTGCGTATGCAGAAAGTGGTGATGTTGCAATTATCAGTAGCCTAAGAGAAGTAAATCCCGATGAGTTTCTAGCTGCAACGAGAACTCGTAATGATCAGGGAAATACGTTATTGCAAGTTGCTGAAATAAATAAACACAAGAACGTCGCGAGGAAATTGGCAGAAATGTTAAAAGAGTGAGAGAAAAGTTTATGGTATATCAGTATAGAAATAGTGTGGCTATAGGAATTTAATCCTTCCAATGATAATGCTAAAATTTTAGTACAGTACTTAATTGAATATTATATTTTGCTGTGTTAGTATTTTAAGGATTATAATTTTTATTTGTAGCACTGTGAAATGAGGGTATTGCTTTACACTGAAATTTTCTTAATTTTCTAGTTTCTTAAATCCACGTCTTTTTATGAGTGTAACGAGCGTGATCATCTGTATTATTCTATTAATGCATCTATCGTTATCGTAAAGATCCGCATAATCCAAAGCACGAGTGAAAATATTATTTGCGATTATGTAAAAATTTCCGAGTGTGATTGATGCGACAGATCGGTTCATCATCTTTAATTGGAAACGTTTCTGCGATTTAAGAACTTGTTCACGATACACATTAATTATAGTACTCATAACTGTGATTGTAATTCATCGACGTATAACAAATTCGAAGGAATTTAGCCAATTAACGTGTCAGCAATCAAAGGAACTGTTGGATCAAAGGAAATGTTCGCTCGATTCGATCACATTTGTATCTGCATAGGACACAATTTCTGTACAAATTTAGCGTTTCTATACAACACAAAACTGCGAGAGGGCGGTTCTCTTGATCTCAAGAGTTCTCAACGAGGGAGGTACAGCCACGTTACAGCGCGAAGGCATCTCATCCGGAAAGAAAGCAACCAGGAGACAAATAACCATGAGAAATTTTGAAGAATAATAATATTTTCTAGCCTTGCAAACTAACGACTGTCCCACATAAACGAGCACCTCCCTGGTAACTAAACTGGCGAATTATTTTAGCGAGCTTCCGCTTCGTTAAAGAGATCGCGATGCAAATCTCTTAGACGAGTGTGTTAAGGAAAATGGTGTTGAATGGTTTCGTTTGGAACCTGAATGTACATGGGAATGTTGTTCACTGAATCCTTCGAGTTACGTTTCATCATCAGCCCAGCAAAGGAATGAGAAGAAACTTGAAGTCTTTATCAATTACCACCATCAAATGGTACTCCTAGCTTGTTGAGTACTCATCGCAGAAGACCAATTGGTGGACATCATAGCCTATATAAATATGTCATCATTTTGGGGGACCTATGAATGCTGATGCATTCAGTTGGAAAGTGAGATTGTGTTTTTTACTTGAAAACCTTGGCCACTGCAAAAACAAAAGTCACCGAGTCAGTAACTGCATACCCACTCTACTTACAGAACAAGTTTCAACTTACTAGCTTCAACTGAAAGAAACTTATTAAACTGAGAAGGAATCCAACCAAATCCTTAAGAAAAAGCTGAAAATGCGTTTCATGATGATTGTTTATCTCGTACCCAAGTCTTTCGTTGCCGTAAGGCACGAGAAACGGTGGAAGATGAGCCTCGACCTGAGCGCACAGTCTCCACAGGGAATTTGTGATCCCGGGTATAGCAGTGAATGAGAAATTTTATCTTGAAGTTCTGACACGTTTCAGGAGAGCAATTCCTGTTTGACCGGAAATTCCAGGCAATTGGATCCTGCATCACGACAATGCACCGACACATTCGGCGTTAGTTCGTGATTTTGTCTTGAAAAAGTTAATTCCTTTGCTACTGCAGCTACTTTTTTCACTTGATCTCTCACTCTGTGAGTTTTTCCTGTTCCTGGAACCGAAACTGAATGCCTAAGGCAATCATTATCATACTGATGGCAGCAACCAAAAGGCAGTGACCGACTTTATGATGAGCCTCCCAAAAGATGACTTCTGATCCTGCTACGAAGTGTGGAAAACTCACTGGCGCAAATGTATTATGTCTAAGGGATATTACTTTGAAGAGGACTGCATTGTTTCTAACAATTGATACGAAATTTTTAAGAGATGAAGTCATTACTTTTCTGATGCATATTTCACGAGATTAAAGGAGAAGGTACAGCAAGTTTATGGAGATATTGGACCAACCAACTCGCATCGGTACTAAGTCTTTGTTGAGAAATATTTAGACTTTACTCCTCATGGACTAAAGTATCAGGATGATGTGCTTCACATCAACTTTAGCTTAAGATCCACATGTGGCTAAAGTGTCTACTACCAGTGAGAGAAATGATTCGGCCAGAGTGATTCGCCTCTTAAAAAAAACCTTGAGGAGCTTATGATGTACGGAGTCGTAAAAATGCAGGCAGAAAATTTGTCAACCGGAAGAAGACGTCCAACGAAGATACGACGGTGGTCATCATAATGAGGCAGGTGCAGCTTCGCGAAATAATCCCTGTAAGATGGATGAATTAAAGGAATGTTAAAGTAACAATGCTTACTGATGCTTCGAAATTATGTAAAGACCAACAGTGGAAAAGCGATCAACGACATAGAAGAGTGTATGTGCGTGTGTGCAAGCGTATATATAAATATATTTTGTAAGAGCGTGTTCCAGATAGCCGTGTTGAATGAAGCGTATAGAGTAAAGTCTTTTATCGAGGAAGGCGTAAAATGGATATCTTAGTTACAGTAGAATCGCAAGATTTTAGACAAGCAAAATTAATAAGCGACCACTCCATAACAATATCCGATTTCTTCGCCACTTTTTTCCTTACCTCCCGGCTGCTAGGAAGGAACAAACGATAAAAATGATACGGAAGCACAGGAGATCGCATCAGGATGCAGATACTCATACTAGTGTAAATATGCCAATATGCCGAATCACATATCTTTGTCGTGCATATGATAAGAATCGAAGCGAGGTGAAAGGAAAAATTGGAGAAGTAGTCGTGAGCAGCTGAAACCTTTCGACTCTACTACAGTAACAAGTAAACTGGGAATGTAGGCAATTCGGTGAGTGAATAACATGTTTACTAGGGTGGTCCTTATATGTATGGTAAAAAATCAAAGTTTTTAAAATTTTCTTCTGACCCTCTCAGAAGCTTACAAATAGTTTAAAAAAATTTCGCCTAAAATTTTGTTAAAGTATATTAGGGATTAAAGGTCGCTCAGTGGCATTGAAAATGTACATGCGAAATATAAAGTCCTTGAGCGACCTTTATATATCAAAATATACAAATAAAAAACACGAGGATATTTTGTTTTGTCAAATAGAAGATTTTAAGAGGGTCAGACAATACAAATTTGAAAGTTGAAAAATACGGACCACCCTAACGTTTACGTTAGCGTTGAGCGATTTTTACGAGTGTATAACAATTTGTAAACACGGAATGTAAAACTCGTTTATTTTTGTGAATAAACATTCCGTCGACATGGAGATTCAGTTGCCACGTGTATCTTCCGCGTCGCCTGTAACGATATTTTTCGCATGCCCTTTTCCCCGTGGAATATCCAAACTTCTCACGATCCTCCGTATGTATTTCAATTAACACGATCTTGACTTTAGTATCTCTGTCGGCACTCGGAATATTTTTGCGTGAGATATCGCTTTCAGGGTGCATTCCCCCTTGAGCCAACGTTTCACGTTATCTTTCGCTGGTGCACATTCATGAGCTCTTCGTTTTAACACGAGCTGAACTCGAACTCCCGTGTTTACTTATCTTCGCATCCTTTCCCATTTACGTTCCACATCCATTTTGAATTTTACATCGGGCTTCATCTTCACCGTGTGGCTACTTGCACGTATTACCGTGGTTTTACATAGCCCTTTGTGGCTCTTCACGCTCCGGAAACAGGGATACGACCCATCCTTGCGTTCACGTACATATCTTTACGCTTCCACCGTGTTTACGTGACGTATTTACCCGCGCGTTGAAATCTACACGATGCCGCACTTTAATTGTCGGACCCAATCTATAGTTAGATTTCTATTACATACATTTGAAGTTGCATACTTTGAAATGCGTTTTCTCTATAAATATTAACTGAACACGAAGGTTCTAACGTTTTTATTTTTTTTATAATCTATCTATATATAGAAAATTCAAATACCACTGACTCACTCATTCGGTTACTCACTGACTCACTCATTCGGTTACTCACTGACTCACTCATTCGGTTACTCACTGACTCACTCATTCGGTTACTCACTGACTCACTCATTCGGTTACTCACTGACTCACTCATTCGGTTACTCACTGACTCACTCATTCGGTTACTCACTGACTCACTCATTCGGTTACTCACTGACTCATCACGATTTCTCGGGAATCACTGATTCTATGACCATAACAGGTAGGTAAATTCCACTTTGCCCCTAGGTGCTCGCTAAGAAATCTTTTTAAAAACTCCCATCCTTTCACCGAAAAGAGATACATATATCCATCATTTGTTGCAACAACGACATAACTCAGAATTCACGATTTTTAGGGAAACGGGTTCAAAAGTTTTGTTAGACAACAACCGCTTTTTAAATACAAATCACTAAAAGACTGCAAATTTTGAATTTTGTCGTTGTTGCAGCAAATGAGCGATATATTTAATTCAGGCAACGCTGGGAACTTTAATTCTTTAACGCCCAGACCCTTGAACCGTTATTTCAAAATTGTGAGATAGATATATGTGTTGTATCTTGTTATTTTGAAATGGAAAATATCGATTTCTTTTTATTTTATAATAATCCACAATAAATTTTTGACGAGAATGTTTAATTTTCTAAACCGAAGACATTGAAATCTACTTTACATCATTAAAACTACGGATAGTTGATAACAAAAGTTAAATATAAACAGGCGATAGAATTTTACACACTTTTAACATGATTGCCGAATCTCACATATATTCTGAAGTAATTTTAAAGATTATATCCAGTTATATTTAATACCTGATTTGGACTCGTAGCAGGTTCATTATTACTAAACACGCTTTCAAGTGTTTAAAAGAAAAAAAAAGCCACGCTTCGTCCTTGAATAATCAGAAATTACAAATATCTAAACCTGATAAATGCTTTTACTGTGACTCAAAATCCTAATAACTTTTATCCACGCCCGTAAAAGCAACGGGAACGTCATCATGGCATAAGGGTTCCTCTGGTGACTCAAACGATTTCCCTGTATCCCCTTCGATCTGACGTCCTCATTCTCGCCTTCGTAACCACCTGCTACCACACGTTCGACGATTTACGTGCCGCTCAGAGGTGCAGCCTCTCTTCCCGCCGTGCATCCATAAGCATTCGAAGTTAGAGCCACTTCACGTTAACTAGCCCATTCCTCACGGAAGGGTCTCATAAATGAGACCCAAGGGTGACTGTCGCGGGAGAAGTTTACGCGGTCACGTTGACGTATCACGCTGCTAGCTGGTGGAAACGAGACCCCTCGCCTTCAGACAAGCTCGTCTGTTGAACTCGATCGAACTGCATAATCTTATTTGACGCCTCTTGCAAGTATCTCTTTCCACTTTCGAACGATGAGTCCTTTTTACAGTAGCAAAGTGAATCTCTCTTCGGAGGGGATAGCGATAGCTTGGATCAGTTTATGGAAGACGTAGAACGAGGATGTCACTACTATTTTCAGTCTAGAATATTCCGATTGCTTCGTTCCATTGGTAAATGATTCAGTTGAAACGTAGAATTGAAATGGATTTTTATTTTCGTTACTTCTACCGCGGATCGTTAGTATCTATCTACTAACAATAAGATTTGCAAAGTATTGCTAGGCTTTTGCACAATGTTGGATTAAATCGTTCACGAAAATATGCCAGTTTATCGGAAAGGAAATTTCTCGGTGCATTATTCTCGTGAAAGGCATGAAAAGTTATTAAAGTAATGGCTCCTTCGTTTGCGACGACTAGAAGAGGAGCAAGGACTGTTGAATAAATTTACAATTCATAGGGACCTGAACGACACCAGGACTCCCATTCTACGACTCATTGGAATTTGTTACGAATACATGCGGCACGAGCCATTCTCCTTCTTTAATGGGGACGCGGTGAATTCGAGGAATGATACAAATTCGAGCGTTAAAAGCCACAGTGCTCGAGCTTGGAACACATAGTTCCCAACAGTTTCTGTGTACTGCGAGGCAATGGAGTAAATTTGAAACAAATAATTGTCCTACAAATATCATCAATCATCGCACGGTTATATACGAGTAAATGTGGACTCTTGTTTAAATTGGAATGGTACGTGCATTTACGGTTTTTGAAGAGAAAAAAGGCGATGAGAGGAGAATCATGAATTCCTAATAATATATAAAAGTGAAACGTCATCTCTTTGTTTGTCCTTGTTTCACGCCTAAACGACTCAACGGATTTCAATGAAATTTTGAATATACATTAATTACGTCCTAGATTAGATTATAGGCTATTTATTTTATTTTTAGGCTTTGAATTTTGAATATACATTAATTACGTCCTAGATTAGATTGTAGGCTATTTATTTTATTTTTAGGCTTTTCTATTTTGAAAACATCATATGGTATATAATTCCCGGGTAACGGGTTAGCTAGTTATTAATAAAATTAAAACTTTACAAGAATCGCGAAACAGAACTCCCTCCCACCTTCTTCATTCTTCGTGCAAAATCCTTAATGAATTATCATTATTCAACAGCTTGGAGACCTTCGAGCAGATTTCTTATTATTTTCTCATACCTACATCATTTCTGAGCAGCCACGTAATTTCGAATCACTAACCGCCGCCTATCACAGATCATCCCAGAAAATTCAGATCCTACGAACGTCAAACAACTAATTAACGAAAAGGTCCCATCAGCCTCTGCGTCGACGTTAAAGAAGCATTGTCGCTGAAAAATAGGATTCGTGGCTGGCTTTTGGACAAAACGTTCGCAGAACGAAAGTTCACTGGAGCGAGAAATATCCGTTGTATCGATACGAGTACATCGGTTACCTCACCTGGCCCCTGTTCCCCTTGTCCCACGCCGTCGTGACTTTCAAGTAACGAGGAAGAGCGAGTAACGCAGAAGAACGGGGCATTCCTCGAGGCGAGAACGTGGTGGAACGCGACGCGGGCAAATGAAAGCCAAGTCGAGCTTTATTTCGCTCACAAAGGGCTTCTGGTAAGGTAGTAACGAAGGCAGCGACGAAGTCTCATTACCACCACCGACGACACGCGGGAAAGCGATCGAGGACTTTTCCCCTATTTGAGAAGCAGCGTAAGGGGTAGCTGCGTTAAACGGAAGTTGGATTAACCCACAAAGAGAACCGACATTGCAGCGTTTTTAGACGCTCGGGTACTGTGTCGGCTTCAAGATCTCTGATACAGCGCATCGGAACCTGAACGAACTTGTATTCGAAGTTGAAGCGTGTTCTTGTAGGAAATTAATATTGTACTGGGTAATGGTTTAAGTAGTTAGTCGTCTTAAGTGCTTATATCTATTCAGGAGGCCGAAAAGAGGCGAATGTTTGTGATTTTTTTTTAAATGTTTTTTACAGAACCTTTTGCACTTGAAAGATCAACCTTTAACCCTCGGTTGTCACACCTACTTTTTCGAACGTCGTTGTCACACTGGGTCACTTTGACCCTGTCCATTTTCAATCAGTCGTTATTTAAAAACTATTTGTTAAATTAAGTCTAAAAAATTCTGGAATAATGTTTGAACATTGTAGAATATATGCCCATCGTTGAAAGTTGACATTTAAAGTGTCATCATACTTGAAAAAAAATTGAAGGAATAAGAGTTCCGACAAAAAGGTTTTTTGCTTAAAAAACGCAGGGTCAATTTGACCCTGTGTGACAACCGAGGGTTAAATAACATTTGGTAATTTTTCTACAAAAAAATACGATGTTCTGTAAAAAAAATTACCAAATGTTCTTTAAATGTTGCTCTTTTAAGTGCAAAAAGTTCTGTAAAAATATATGCTTCAGCTTTCTTTAAAAAAATTCACAAACATTCGCCTCTTTTCGGCCTCCTGGCTAAGTACAACCCCTTAAAAGGCAACTGGCTTCAATTCACCTCAGTAGGAATTAAAAGCTATCAAGTTTCCAAGGTACGCGACATCAGAATAATTAGATTAAGGAAAATTGATGCTTCGTGTGCGACATTTGCCACTTAATACGCGGAGACCCTGCCAAGCAAAAAGTTGTATCACATACAGTTTTAATTTATCGCAAGTGATTCGTGTAACTTGTACGAAACTAAACCCACGGAAACGTGTCTTCGAGGTGAAATCCTTCAGTGCGGGATGAAGATTTTGGAAAAAAAAATTTCCTCGCGAAAAGAAGTAGGCTATCGAGTCGCCCGTGGCGAGGCTTTATAAATTCAGCGTCGACTAGGAAATGTCTTTCACGTCTATCCACACACGGTTAAGTACGAACACAGTTTGAAATAGAGACGCGCCTGTTCCTCTCGCACGTAGCTTCCCTCTCAGACACTGAGTTCCGAGAGACGGCCGAAGACGGTTGGAAAAGCGCGAGAAAAGCGAGGGAGACGCGTGGAAAACCTAGCAGGGAACGGTTGAGTGTCTGAAAATGCTGACGACTGGCTCTCTTACCCTTTCAAGGAGTATCTTTCCTGGGTAACGAGGAGGGAGTCTTGAAAGGGGATCGAGGCGGAAGAGTCACGAAATGAAATCCTGCCTTGGAAATCTACGATAGAATCCTCCTCGACATATAGCTCTGGCCGTAATTGCGATCGCGTCTTGCGCCTTTCTTGCTTCCGTAACGAATTTCGAGCGTGAAATTGCGCGCGTTTATAGGCCGCGTGGGCCGCGCAAGTAGATCAGGCGCGTGCATAGCTAGACGTGGCTGGGAAAAACGCGACGCACATCGCTGCAATCAGTTGATACGTATTTCTCCAGATCGCATGGAAATTTGACACTGTTTTCACCTCATCAGTCGTTTTCTTACTCGCTTCAATCAAATCGTAAATTGGGAATGAAATCTAGCGAACAATTTTGTACACTGTGTGTGTTGGGTACTTTTGTTTTCGAAACATTCCGGAGAATACCAAGCCATTTGAATCGTGGATTTCACAGGTCCTGCAACAAGTATCCAACTGAAATAGGTTTCTGCTTACAATTGGCACGTAACAGAGTTGGGAAATCTGAAATTACTGTTCGCACAGCAGCTTGTTTAATTGTTATTCAGGTGATTTTCAATTGACAGAAGTACACTTCAGTTACAGTGAAGTATTATGCAAGATTCTTTCTTAAATTAATTAGAGCTGTTAATTTAATAGAGAAGCGAACACACGATTTACTGCAAATCCGGTAAATATACTCGGCTGGTTCGAACGCAATTTCGCCGGTAAGATCGTTTACGTGTACACGTCGAGCAAGGGTATTCTAGTTCCGCTTTTGAGGCGGCAAGAAATAATTCACGACGCTCGCGTATCACTGAAGCCGAATGCAAACTATCGCCTGCGTTGCTTACAGGCTTGTGTAATGGCATACGGAAATGTTCGAGTAGTGTCTGCGACGAAATATTTCTCAAAGGTATCTAAATTTCACTAACATCTTGAAATTTTATTACAAGAACTACCGTCTTCTTAAAAAATTCTTTAACAATTTATTAAGCAGAATAATCAGGCCTCGTTTTTCAAAAACAAAATACAGTACATAAATTTAAGAAAACCAAGAATCTGGCGGTCAAATTTTAATCGCTTTCGTTTAGAATTCCAAGATAAATTCCGAAGCGCATGAAATACTTGAACGTATGTAAAAATCTCTTGCACCAGAAATCTGTAGTATCCCCCTCAAAATGGAATAAGAGAAATCGAACAAACGTATGCTTCGAGGGACCATTTTTCCCAGGACCGTTCGCTCGCCATCTTCCTAATCGAGTTAACTTCCGCCCCTCTGGCTGTTTCCTTTTCCCGACGTCGTCGAAATAAATCGCGCGAGCAATAACTCGAACTATTTGTTTCGCCGAATTCGCAAGCGAGGGTACCTACCTTACAAGCGTCGCAATAAAATTCATCTTCCTCGCTCCTCTGTTCGCGCCCTGTGTTCTTCTTCGAGGCCCACCCTCTCTGCCACAGCTTCATCTCTCACTTGTTTCCACGAAAACTTTCTCCCCCGTGTACTTTTACCTGCACGCGTCTGCTTTCCTCCGCGCTCTCTACAGGCCCCTGGTAGATTGCCAATGCGAGAAAGAAAATTAATTGTTTTTCGTCGTGGTGCCGGCGCTAACTGCACGCTCCACCCTCTCCGCGAGCCTCTGCGTCCTGCTGCCCCATCGACCCCCGAGGCAGAGTGTCTTCCCCCCCCTCCCTCGTTGTTTTGTCTCGTCTGGCTGAAATTAATCGCAGTTGGACGTGGAACTTATTTGCTTTGGGACAGTTCGATTCGCCGGTGACGAAAAAGCGACTTAACGAAAGCCCCGAGGGGGATGGTGAGCTCGAAGGGGTGAAATATTTCCAAGCAATAGGAGAAACGCTATCACTGTGCTCTTGAGCATGTTGAATCGCTCTTACTGGAAGTTAGACGATTTGTCTTTACGATCGCTTTAGAATTCGTAATTTCATCTATGTTGCGTACCTAATATGAATTAATTATATCTAGATCTTATTTTTTTAAACTGGTTTACATGTTTCACCGACTTCGTGGCTTCTATTTACCAGGTAATCTAGCGTGGTAAAATACAATTTTTTCTTTTCAACATTCTTCTCTGGACAATAATTGAGATTCCTTGAACAAATTCTCACGTTCAGTCTCTTCCTCGCAGCAGTGAACACCCCGATTGTTCTCCCAGCAGCGGTTACAAGGGGATAAATTCGATTTGAGCCTCGATTGAAAGGAATTCTATCTGTGGCATGTATTTTTCATCAGCCGCTGTTAGTAATTCCCCGCACGAGCCACGATTTCATTTATTCAATCCTCGTATCCACCCCTCGAAATATCCCAAAATCTCGGAAGAAAAAGTCTTTCGATTTTGCCCCTGTATCCCATTTCGGCCCCCCCCGTAACGAAAATCCAGTCACACGCAGGGAAATCCGTAATGCCTACGACGAATCACTGAATCGTAGGCGTCTTGCCTTCGGGATCTACAACGACGACCCTATTATCCCGATAGGATAACCTTATCGTCCGCAAAACCAACGGTGGCTGTATTTTATTGTGCGCTACGTGATCGGAATCGATCATTCGTCCTTTGCTCCATATCCTCTACCTACATTTGCATTCTTCTTTCTTTATTACTAACAAGCGAAGGACACGAATTGTCCGACTTCGATTTTGACTTGCTTTTGCAGAATAGTCGCAAATAGATTTCTAATGATACATGTAAAATAGCAGGTGTAGATACTCAATAATTTTTAAGATATAAACAATTAAAGTTTCATGCTTCAAAGTGTCACACTTTCATCGCGGGAAATATTGTGCAACGTAAATCAAGTTACTTTCTCAGCTGAAATAAAAAGTAAAAAGTGCCAGTGTGAGAAGAAATTTGTTGTGTGTTCATGGTGTAGAATCTTTTTATGCTTCCAATGTAAACAATTTATGTTACAGTATATCTTTCAAGGTATGAAACTTTATTTGTTTATGTCTTAAAAATTATTGAACATTTACATTTTACACCTACTATTTTACATATATCATTCGGGATTTTTCTCCGTCAAAATCGAAATCTGAAAATTCGTGTCTTTCCCTTGTAAGTTCATAATAACTTTTTATTACCCCTTAGAGATTATACTTTTCTAATATATTTACAGACGTATCTCTACATCCTCCATTTGTTAAACTGCTACTCTACTATTTGCTCGTACAATTCTCACTTTACATCTTTATACTATCTTAACCTTATTTTACTTGCTAACTTTTCTTCTACCTTCCTACCCACATACTTTATTTCTTACTATTCTATCATTTTCTTTCCTCCCCCTTTCATTCTGTGACATTTGCCTCCCCCGCTCCTCTACGCCACCTTTGTTCAGCGAAGAACCGTTCCTCTTCCTTCCATCCCCATGGAAGTCCGAAGAGCGAGGTTCAATCGCAGCCAGGAAGTCGTGAGTCGCTGGCGATCCTCGACTCGAGCGGCGCACAGGTCCGAAAGGATTTTTTGAACTCCATTGAGACTGAGTTACTCCAGTTATGGGAATAGATGTCGATGGTTATTGTGCCCGGGGCGGCTCGGTGCAGTAGGAAAGTAGAATTCAATGGCCGAGCGAGGACGGCGACAGTAGAACTCTAGTGAAACGGAATTGTTCGCTTCCACTTCATCGCAGTATCGGTTCGCTTCGATTGCAACCAATAAGAAGACACCCTTTGTAGCAAGTTTCGCTTAGTTCAGGGACAACGAACCCGTTATAAATTTCGTGGCTCCTTCGCAGAGAGATGTGCTGTTTCGTGTCGCGCCACTGTTTAATATTTCGATCTGCGACCGGCAGAACAGAGGCTCATAAAATGTTTCATAATCAGGCCGTTTTGCGTCAATGTACAAAGAGTGGTGGCCGAATGAAGAATTCGTCCAAATACCATCGATCTGTCCCGGAGTCTCTATTTCATGAACGCCAGCTCGCAATCCCGTGTCGCGCGGGGGAAAATTTATTTCCGGATTGTCAGTCCTGTCTCGTGCTCCTCCCTTTACGACGAAACTGCTGTATTATCTTACGGGCCACTTATCGAACACGGGAGAGACTGCCTCGCCTGAATCTGGATTCCCGACACAGAGGATCCCTGGGTCACGAACTCAATTTACTCATGAGATGCGTTTCGTACCTATGGCAAGATCCGCGATGGCAGCTGCACGGATGATAAACCTTTTTCCTTTCCCCCTTCCCCGCCGAGATCGTTTCAATTAATTCGCAGGCGGTCCACGTAGCTAGGTAGCCGAGCTCCCGGCCATTTGCAGGGAGTAATCTGCCGAGCTCGTTACCATATGCAGCCGAACGGATCTCCGCTTTTTCGCGAAAAACGGCGATTCTCTTGATCAGCTTCTCGACCTCCCTAATGCGAGCCGGGCTGCGCCTCTCTCTCTCTCTCTCTCTCTCTCTCTCACTCTCTCTCTTTCTCTCTCTGGATGCCGGGGAATAGGAATGGAAGAATTAAGGAGGCTTAATGCGGTAATCGCCACTATTCAGCGTGTACGATGCGTTCTCATAAGGTAAATCAGTGTCCAGAGGAAAATATTACACTGAAATGAAATCAGGGGCGGATCTGGGTATAGGCTAAGTAGGCTGTAAATTTTGGGGAGCAAAAAATTTTGGAGAGCGAATAATTTGGGGAGTGGAAAATCTTGGGGAGCAACAAATTTTGGAGAGCGAATAATTTGGGGAGTGGAAAATTTTGGGGGGCAAGAAATTTTGGACAGCGAATAATTTGGGGAGTGGAAAATTTTGGGGAACGACAAATTTTGGAGGGCTACTAATTTTGAGCGAAAGAAATTGGGAAAGGCTTTAACACACAGGCTATATAAAACTTTACAAAATAATTCACTTTTATTCATTAGCAAATTAACATTAATTCGGATGTGAGTTGCCACGTAAATTAATTTTGAAAGTGTCTCGGTTCTTTTAAATTTAAATATTGGATGGTATTTCGCTAAAAGCGCAGTAGACGCTAATTAACCTAGGAGAATCTTTAAATCCGTTCCTGGAATGAATGTTCAGGCAAGCATTCTTTCCTCTGACGAAGTTTCTTTTCATCTACTATTATAGGGGATGGTTCGTTTCTTAAGGCTGGTTCAGACACGTCCAGTAGTTTAGTCGAGTAGCAAATAATTTAGTAATTTTTCGTGTGTGGACACTAAAATTTAGTCGAGTAGCTTAGTAAAACAATGGTAAATTACTAAATTACTCGCTACTTGACTAAATTACTGGACGTGTCTGTTCCAGCCTTTAGTGATGTAATTAGAAGCAGGTGATTCTTAACAAAAGAACAAATCCAAAGTATGGAATAACGATTTTAGAAAGGGGTGATCGCTTCTGGTAAAGACTGATAAACAACAACAATAAATAACAGGAACTTAAAAATGATAAAAAAATTCAAGATTGATTTATCGATATTAAGGTAGGAAACGATATGCAGGAAGTCCGACAATTTCTGTTAAGGATGAATGTACCGATGGATTCGCTCCCATTTTTACGCCAGACTGTACCACGCCGCGGAATTCGTTGCGGAAACCGTCCGATAAACTTACTTCCATCGCGATACCTAACTCCGTCGGACGTCTACGGAAATTTCGATTCGATTAGGAACGTCCCGGCCGTGGGTTAAGCCGAAAGTCGGTATTTAACGTGGAATCTAGTTAAGGAGTTTTGTTTAACTCGCTTAGAGTTTTCAAGCAGACGCTCGCTACGCTTGTACTTCCGTATGCACCACCGTGGATCGAGCGCACGCACAGGCAGAGATTGTTTCGCGTGTAAACAGGGCTACCGATAAAATTTCTCTAAATTCTTTCACAACTACTATCAAACACCAATTCCATAGCAGTAAATCTCTTTAACAGACTTCCACCAGAACCACCCTCAAGATTTAATCTTTGAAGGAGCCGAGATGAACGGATAAAAATATTTTTAATGCAAATTCAATGAAATTCATTGGGTTATTGTAAAAATTGATTTAAAGAATAAAATTCAATTTTCTTTTGCTTCTACAAAAGAAAATTCTTTGGAGGTGCCAGGGCCCCTTGAGTCCCCTTCCACATCAATCTATAATTCTTTATTTCCCTTCTTCCAAGTTCTATATTAGAGGTTTGGTAGTCTTCGTGGAAGCAGATCGTTTCGTATAGTAATAAAGATTTACGAGCGGAACAATGGACTTTGTTATTCGATACGCCTCCAGAGACTCGTACTACTCGTAGCTCCTCGCGCCACTTTCCTTACGCGCAATGCTTTGGAGCGAAGCTGAGGATATCCGTGACGGGTCTATGCACGGTGGCACAATGTCCACCGAATAATCGGGATCGATCTAAACGCAAACAAAGACGTCAGAAGCCGACGATGTGAGAGCCAGCGGGGCGCTGGATAGATCGTGATGGCCGGTTCGAGAGGTTCGAAGTCGAGCTCGGATGCCATCGATACGGCTCGAAGCTCGCAGAGCACGGAATGGACGAGGAAGGGAGGCGTAGGATGAGAGGCTCTCTGTCGAATGCTACGGAGTCAATCCCCGCGTCCCTAACCCTTCCTCTCGATCCTCGTAATTCAAATTTGCATACTATCAGAAATGCATCGAATACGGGATCATGCATGAACCCTGATAGTCTACCCGGCGACGCCTTCCACTGCGAACTTGGAAAGATTCAGGGTATGCATAAGAAAAACGAGATATACTCGCTTCTGGGTCACATCTTGGGCTTCTGTTACGAAAGAATCATGAAAACTCCGGAGTCCGAGCAAACTGCAGGGAATAAAACGAGACATCAGGAATCGTTTCTTGCTAATCTTTTCGCGCGGCAGGTTGTGACTGGGTCAGTTCGTAGACTGTTTTCGTTGATCAATCAGAAACGTGAGTCTTTTCCTACCCTGATTGATATTTTAGACATTAGAGAACGTTTTAAACAACTTAACAAGGGGGATTCTTATGTAACTACCCCTGAAATTTAGAATTTTTTTGTAAAAAGCGATTGTTAATATTGAATTAGACTCTTTTGGGATATAAGGAAGCATCTTTAAACATGCAGAAATTTTTTTTTTATGTTGATACTTCTTATTATTTATTGATTATTGTGGAATCTCTTCGACGACGTTGGCGTCTCGGATAACTCAAAAAGTAATTGAGTGATCAATTTCAAGTAAAGCTCATTTTACTCGTTATACATTTCTCCAGGTACTGGACAAACAATTTAACTTTAGTTTTTATTTATAATACTTTTTTCAGCGATGTAAAGAATCCAAATGAAAAATTTGTCTTAGGAAAAAAGGTACTTTTTCTTTCGAACACTATAACTCTTTCCATTTTTCATATTTTTTCAAAATGGACCAATATCAGCGGAAACTATCTAAACTTAAGAAACTTCTATTTTTTTCACAATCAGATGACTGTGCCTCACATCCCGCCAGCAGGAGTTACATCGTCGAAGAAGTGGACAAGATTCCAGAATAATTAATAAATAATAAGAAAAATCGACATAAAAAAATATTTTCTGCAAGTTTAAAGATGCCTCCTTATATTCCAAAAGAGTTTAATCCAACATGACCATCAGCTTTTTAAAAAAAAATCTTATATGTCAGTTACTTTTGGGTCCGTTCGACAAGAATCACCCCTTAATCATATTTCCGATGTGACCCGAGTTCCGAGTTAGCGAAGTTCTTGAAAGCGTGAGTCCAAATTGACCCCGTTCGTTATTATTAGCGTATCAGGCATAACTATTTCATCGGTCACCGAGAATGGCGCGGTTCGATTTATCCATCACCATTCCACCCAATGATACCCGTTTTGTTTGTCACCAGGGAATTCAGTTTACGCGGATGAATCCGAGTTTCGTCCGTTTTTGTCGCGTCGACGCGACGGAGCCTGTATCACACATGCGACGGACGGCGAACATTCGTTAGGCTCGCGTTTAAGATTCCCCACGGCGAGGCGACGCGTTTCAACGGGACGAATTCATCGAATTTAACTTTCATTCGGTATCGAAGCGTTGACTGGGGGCTTTATCCAAGAGATTTGCATTCACACGCATCGGGCAACGTGCATTCGTATCGGTTGCATCGCGTCGCTGTTTGGAGAAATAACTTTCCCGTTTATGACTCCCCATTCACGACAAATTCCTTCGTGGTCGGAATCGAAAGCGCGAGGTCGTGCAGATCTGTACCTAAAAATTCAGCGATGGCGTTGGATAGTTATAAGTCGATGAAAATGATTCGCGTGGGTTAGAAGGAATCGCGAAGGAATTGATGTGATGATAATACTGAGAATTTGATTGCGTACGAAATTATCAAATCATCGAATTTCGTCTTTGAACCCAAGATTACTTAGTTGGACTTAATCGTTTTGGAGAATTCGAAACAGAGAAGCGTCGATTACGTCAAGGACCCAATTCCTGATCACTTAAGATGCAAAGGGAGCAGTTTCTGATCAACCTAAAACATTTTACTATGAGTTATCAAATGTTTGCGTATAAATTTAAAAATACTTCAGAATTATTTAATAATTTTTTGGAATAAATTTGTTATTATTTGGTATTTATATACTAAACTGATTAGGAATTGGGTTCTAATTAGGAACTGGGTCCTTGACGGTACTTTTCAGGTATCGATGCACCGAAACGTTCAGAAAACTCTCGCGTTGGTAGAAGAGAAGGTGAGGAAGATTTTCCGAGTCCGGCTTTTCAAGGGAGATCCTGATTTTTCACGAATTTCAACCAGCATAAAGAGTGTTTCGGAACGTCCATTCGAGGCGGTGTGTATACGTTTCAACGGACAATTTCTTTAGAATCGTAGATTTATAGAGAAACTTTTCTTCTCAACTTGCTTTAAGAACATTATCATTTCTTTGAGTCGGGGAAATTCGTCAGGGGGGAGATACTGTCACTATCAAAAATTCTGCGTATGAGAATTTCCCACCCCCATCCGTAGAAAGTTTCATAAATTTACAAAACTGGTTGTGTACAAATGTTACTAGAAAAGATGTTGCAAACTTTTCCACTGTTTGAACCGTTAAGTGACTAAAAGTTTATTTCCTCTTTAATTATTCCGAGTTTCTTTCTTTGAGATTTCAAATAACATTTTTATTATCCAAGACAAGCCAACACTTGCTGCAAAAATTAATGCACGAAGCTTGCAACTACTTCCTGCCTTTTGCTACAATATTTGGTGAGCCGAGTTCCACGCACACGTTTCATCGAAAATCGAGGACGATGCAATTTTCTGCAAGGGCAGCACCGCTGAAGTTTGTTTTTCGAATATTTTATCGACGAGGAGAATTCCTCCGCGAGATCTGCGCGCGGTTCAAAGGGGTGGCGCATGCAATTCTGAACGAACGAGTGTGCGAGGCAGATTTATGGGGAAACTTTTCTTCTCGAGCACTTTGCGGGAACTATCCTGATTCTTTTAACCACAAAAATCCGTCACACGGAGAGGTTTCATTATCGGCAACGGCACACAAACATGCCGCCACTTAAATTGTTTCTCGCTCGAGTTCCGCATAAGGAACTAGAGAAAGAGGCGTTTCCAATCAATTTCTTGGCAGAAATTTCTATTCCGATTAATAAATTAAGATGTAAAGTAAAAACTCAGAGAAACTGAACATAAATATAGTAACTCCTGATTTAAAAAAATTCTACGATTTCTTCTGAAGTTACGTCAAGCAGCTTAGCTGTCATAAATTCCAGCGAAATAGATTGAAAGGAAAGTAAGAGCAGCTCCAAAATTATTAGTTTTACCCACGTACAGAATATCCGTACGTCGAGCACCAATTCCTCACTGTTCGCCCGAGGCAGGGAGGAGCAGATAGCATAGAACTACTTCAATACTTGCGACGATTCATTTCTCAGTCACGATATGTTCGAACGGAACAAGAAAAGCGTGCGTTCCCGAACGGACAATGGCCTTAGAATCGCAGATTTATGGGATAACTTTTCTCGAGCCGGGCACACCAGTATTTCCCATAGCTGTGAGTACTCATCGGAATGATATATTACCATCGGCCTCCACGTGATTCTACTTCGAATCACGCGCGCTATCATAACAATGCGTATATTACGTTCGGCGACGTTTATTGCCTTTGAAGTTGCACAACGGTTCATTCCAATCGTGAAATCAAGGAAACTATTGCACGGAGTGTCGTGTTCTGATGTCAGTTTATTCATTAAAGACTGATGAACCATGATTTAGCAGGCAAGTGTTATGTATTACGACGTGAAGGAAAAGTTATTACTCTTCGAGTTATGTTTACTTTTGACAAGTGAATGTGAGAATGATAGTGTATGTATTTGAAATTGAATCAAAACTTATCAGACTTTGTTAGAAAAAATATGTTTGATTCAAATATTATATTTGGAAATATGAATTGAGACTAATAATGCGTGGGAATATTATATTAAAATACAACGATACTTGGATGTCTGTTTTTAGAGTTCCTACTAGGGTATTTCTGTTGCTATAAATCCTAGGCGATGATTCACACAGCAGTCTTCTCGTTTCAACGAAGTGCAATCGTAAATGAACACGAGAGTTTAGCGCGGTAATAAATCTCGAAGTTCGTCAAAGACATACTCGTTCTTTAGAAAGCAGTAAAACCCTTTGGAGCATGGGCTCTGCGATATAACTGCGCTGAGTTTACGAACCGTGGAAAAATACATTTTCATTAACTTTCCATGCAATTTGGTGGTAAATAATCCTAGAAGTGCTAAACACTGGGTTTATTGTTCCTTCGTAAACAAACTCTTCGCCTCGATATTATTTAAATCACGTTCGTATACTTTTTAAAGAAGTATATGTGTGACAGGTCATCAAGTAAAAGAATTGCTTCTCTCACCTTATATCTAATAAATCTGTCTCTTCTATAAAATTAGAATACAAGCTTGTTGTATCTATTTCCTTTTCTCCCAGGCTACCAGAAAAACAGTAGAATAGAAGAAATATCTCATACTACATAAAAAAAAATTACTGTCTCCTCCACTGATATTACTTTAATATTAAATGATAGTCACCTAAATCTAGTCATTATTTCGAGCAACATGCGTCTGTCGAATAGATTATTCTCTTAAAATTAATAGTATGCCATTGAGAATAAAGGAAACCATTTAACATTCAAACTAATATCCATTGAAAAATTCATTTTCCAATTTAATTAACGCGTATAGTGTGTCAGCCATGAAATCCTATGATGGAAGCGATCCTAGTCGCTCTGAATAAACTCTAGCTTCAAGATCGATTAATAACTTTCTTCTATTATGCCAGAATATGTTCGGACTGGAGTGTCTGCGCGGAAGCATCCTCGACACCACGCACCTCTTAATCGTAAATTTTGATGGTCATGAGGAAAGAGAGAGAGAGAGAGAGAGAGAGAGAGAGGAAATTAGATGGAGATTTATTATGCACTGCCATGAAGCTCCCTTTCCCTTCGCCAGCCATTCGCTGTTTATGGGTTCGCGCGAGTTAAACGCAGGCTTGCGTATAGGGAGGTGCACCGATTTAGTTGTCGAAATTTCACAGCTGCAATCTGTTTTATACCGGGTGGCAATAGTCGTGGAACTAAATCGGGGAATGAAGACCTGAAGAACGTTTATTAAACTTTAATTTGCCCTAACACGCTATCGTTAAAATTGCAAGCGGTATCCTCCATTATTATTCTCAGGGAAAGGGAATGGACAACCTAGACAGCGCAATTTATGGAGCGTGATTCAGGCTTAAATCTCTATATGATATTCGTTGCTCTAGAAGACGAAGCGGGCTTCTTGGAATTTTTAATTGCGATGCTAAAAGTTCGCGACTCGTAAGTTGTGTCATAAATTATCACTGACAAGTGACTTATAGTCAACGAGATAGTTAGCTAAATTCCAAAGAAATTCCTCAAGAAAGATTGCGATAAATCTTCTACTACGATATCAGCGACTATAGTTGCAATGCCACCAGTGGCGGATTTAACAGGGCGGCCGATAAGCAGTTGCCACCTGGGCCCCTGCTCGAAAGGCCCCAACGGGGCCTCATCCTTAAAAAAAATATGATTATATCCAAACAATATTTTCTTTCTTACACTGAGCCCGTTTTCAGTAAACTACCACTTTAGTTTCTCGAAAAAATAGGGCCCTGTCTTCAAAAACAAATGATGATTTTATCCAAGCATTTTTTCTATACTTTTCTGTACATTTGCCCGCTTTTAGTAAACTACGTCTTCATTTTCCCGAAAAAATGGGCCCCTCAATGTTTGCCACCTGGGCCTTTTTTCTTAAATCCGCTATAAAATGCCACTCTACGACCGCATCTCAATGAACTGCAGAAGTACGTATCTTCGCTTCCACACAGATACAATTGATAGCTGCTCTATTGCACCCACGCTAAAGTGTCACAATACATAGAACACTTCATGCATCTACACAGAGCGAGTCCACCCCCTCGCTTCATAGAAAATGTTTGTATATGACACCGCGAGCGAAATTATTCCGTCTCGAAAATCATGAATAGAAGCCAAAACAAAGAATCGACTGGGCCTCTGTCGAAATCCAATCACCGCGAACGCTCGCATAATTTCTACCAACCCCGATCACGAGCTGGCCATCGTCAACGGGGGTTTCGAGCTGGTAATAAGAGCGGTCTTTTGTTCCCACCCCCCGGCGAATACTGCGCCACGCTCGCTCATCGTACCGTGTATAAACGTTTGATTGATACATCCCTTTGTGCATTCACCATGCGTGATGGTAGTACCAACTTGGCGCAACACGACAGCCAGATGAAACGAGTGCAAAGCCCAGAGGTGGTGAAAAGTGGGGATGAAAGGAAGAGGTTTGCCTGCGCTGTGAAAATGGGAATATAGCATTAATGTATCGACGGTATGTTCCGAGGAAACCCTTCTTCTCCTTTTTTAATCGGAGACTAGAAAATCTCCTGTGAAATGGATACGAATCCGCGCGCAGAGGTTCTCTCCTTTGTTACTTGAAACGACTAACGCTTCGGCAACTGTAAGGGTAGGTAGGGATGTGGGATGAAAGTTCGGTGGGTGGCACTTGCAGGTGTTTCGTCTTCCGGAGCTGTTCGTGATTCTACGTGCCGTCGAATGGGGTAGTAACTTTAACCAGTAAAGTAACATTGACGACAAAATTGGATTTTGAAACAAAAGGTTTTTTAAACAATTAATGGTATCCAAGGCATTTTCTATAATAGATGCTAGAGGAATTTGTTTTAATCCTCGATTGTCATACTGGGTCAAAATGACACACAATTTGACTTTGAGGTAAAATAGGGTAAAGGACCCAATTACTGACACTTAACCTATTACTGTCACCTTAAGCTATTTTGCTTAAAATAATGAATAAATAAACTATATTATATAATCCATAGTACAGATTATAGTTTGAATTATATAATTCTTTTTGTGTATGACTTTGCAACTTTTATTTATTCGTTATTTTAAGTAAAATAGCTTAAGGTGACAGTAATAGATTAGGTGTCAGTAATTGGGTCCTTTACCCTATCTTCGAGGCATCATGGAAAATGGCAATACAGTTTAAGGTTTAAACTTTAAACCTGATAATTCTTTAAATATTAATTTTCAACATATACTATACAATATTCAAACCTTATCTCAGAACTTTTTCGACTTAATTTAACGCATCATTTTTAAATAGCAGCTGATTGCAAATTGATTTCGGTCGAAGTGAGACAACTACGTTCGAAAAAATAGGTTTGACAACCGAGGGTTAAAATTATCATTATCATTTGACGGTACCGTATTGCGATAAAATGGTTAACCTATGAAGTAAAGTCGAGGAACGTTCTAAAATAGCTTTCGAGGAGCTTGAAATTAATCATTCTGAGGAGATAAGTATGGCGCCAGTTTAGGTAGGGAAATTTTTAAATCCGTCGAGGGACCTTCCCCGTCTATTCTTCCCCTTATTCTATTCCACGTGATCACTTCCAGGTCTGTGCTGGGAAAAAGAAAAACATCGACGCGTCGCGTCCCACCGCCACACTTTCATCGAACGTAACGTCATTCGCAAACAGGAAAATACTACTTGCTCGTAAACAGTCCCGCGTGGGGCACCTTGGAACGCGTGCATATTGGGTCGTAAAGCGTCGTTAGGTATTCATTCGTTATTCGGAGCCGATCGGGCAACGTGCCGACTCCCGGGGGTGCCGTTCTGTTGACCTTTAAACGTCGTTCGCTCGGAGAGGGGAGAGTGCCATGAACCATCGTTCCGCGGCCAGCACGTACACAACATTCCTTTTCTGGCCTTCAGTCCTGCCAGAAGTCGCGTTACCGAAGTGAAACGGTGCTCAGTGTTGTCGGAAATCGAACATTTTATACTTGAGCGGCTGCTGAACTGCCAACAAAGGCATCACGCACTTGTCAGTCAACTGGAATGGGCGAAACAGCGACTTCCAACGAGCAATGTTTGAAAATCATTAAGTCAATTCATTTGTAATATTTTAAGGGTTTACGATAATCTGTGATTGTAATTGTTCTGAGTAGTTAATGCGTTAAGTAAAAATTGTGGAACGAGCATTGGACAGTGGGGTTGAAAGAAAATGAATGAAAAATTGCAGTAATTTTAAGTTTTTGAGAAATTGAAACGTGCACTGATTTTTTAAAATGTTTCTTAACCGCGAAATTCGTGAATGCGTTCCTTGCTTCGCAGCTGTATTCAAGTGAACAGATTCCAGGATGCTGTAATTACAGAACGTATTAATAAAATCGCAATTGGTAACCCGATATTTCCCATTTCATCCACGATTCAGTAAATGAATACCACATTATCGATTAGGTGATTGTTAAAGTAATGACTTATCGTTGAAAGCTGTATTCCCCTTCTTCTCAGTCGTTAAACATTAATTATACTCGTAAAGTAAACATCACCAGAAATTCGGCCTGTAAGGGTAGTCTGTGAGATAAAATTCATTATCGAAATTAATGCTGAAGCATCGCGAATGAAGAACAAACTTGCTGACTAATGTTTTCTCGCGGAAAACACGCACCCGTGCTCAATTTAATTTTTGTTAAAGTCGTGTAACAAAGTTAGCAATAATAATTACTATGGGTGCTGGCAGTTCCATAGAAATTATGATTTCTCGTGTTTCGTGACGATTTCTTAACAGCTACTACGCACAAATGCTTTGTTTAATTCTGATAACTTCTCTTTGTCTCCATCTTCTATTTCTCATATTCTCTCTCGTTGGTGTTAGGATGTTGTACGATACCCAGATGGTCACAGTAAAATGGATAGAAGCCTCTGAGAGTTGGAAAGCGTAGGCATCTTCAGAAAAGATTACCATTCGAAAATAAATTCGTGACCGGGCAACGTCTCGGAATAAATCGGAGGAAAAATAGGGGTTGCGGGCAGTTGGGCGAAGGGTGAAACGGTGAGAAAATGCGAAGGTCGATATATCAATAGCGAAACGTTCGACGTAATCGGCCTAGGATGGGTGGTCATTGTTTGGGGGCGAATTATTTAGAAAGACAAAGCGAGAAAATATTGAAGAATTGGTGAAGAGAATTTGTTAACGATTCGTGATATAACTGTAAATAGAAGGGAAATTTTTATTTGAAGTTTGTTAATAAAACGTGGATTTTGTTTACTCAATTGTACATTCCAAATGGAAAATTTGAGATGTACCTACCTTCTCACAAGTAAATATTTAGGATATTAAGTGGATACTAGAACTGTAATAATCTAGTTTAAGTGTAACACTTAACATGGCACAGCACTTCGATTACTAAAGGAAAGTTCAGTCTGATTTTTAGCAAATAGTTGCCACGACAAAAATAATTTTTTCAATTCCATATTATAGAAATCTCAACATTTCATAGATGTTCTGCACATACTGGATGCCTTTATCCAAAGAATAACGTGTCTCATGAATTAAGTTAACAGTAATTCACAAGGCATATCTATAGTACCATATATGAAAAAATGTAGAGTTACAGAAAAGTATATTACAAGCTCGTGCATTATTTATTTTTTTTGCTCAAAGTATTGCCTCAAAATCAAGGATCACCCTGTTCAGTTTAAGGGAGTCCAAGATTAAGTAAAGACACGAACCTGCACGTGTAACGTTTTACATCGAATACAACCCCGAGTGAAAAATCGATGTGCCAGTGCAGCGACCATCAATTAACGGGTCCAGATCCTATTACCAGCGAGCGAATAAAAGACGATCGACAAAACACTGTGTCAATTAATGGGAAAGAAAATCGAGACAGAGGGAATTCTGTTAATAAGGATCCTATTCCGCTATTGCGCCGATTGTTTCATCGTACCGATTCTTTTGTCCGTCGAACAATTTGCAACGTAACTCGAGGTTTATTTCAACCCTTGCCGTGCATCGTGTTCATTTTCACCGGTGTATTTTCGTTACTAATTAACGAACCTTCCTTTTGACAGCTGTCCAACGTTTCAAATTACGATGCTTCATTCATGGCATTGCCATTTGTATAAAACTCTACTCTCCTCCGCAAGCTCTGTGCATTAAAATTGTTCTAATCGATGGATTAGTAATCATCGAGATATTAGTAAAAAAAAGTATTCAACTAATTACGCCAGTTTTTTTTTACTTTTGTCCTACTTCTTGCCTGTTGTAATTTTTATTTGAGCGACTCGAATTGAATGGTATATAAAGTGATTTTGAAAATAATAAAATAGTAGTGGTTTCTATCCCTTATTATTAAGTATTTATTATTTGTTAGAATTATTGGTAAAATTCATTTCTAGAAATCGTTACGTGAAGTAATAGCACAGAATTATTTATGAGTAACAGATACCTTTAGACAGAGTTGGGCATCATCTAGATAAAAATAGAATAAAATAACATTTCAAATAATGTTAGCTTCATTTGAAGCGCCTAGGATGAAGCTACTTTATCGAAGTGCCTTTAACTTCGATTTCAAATAACGGTTCAACTTTCATCTTAACTTCATCCTAGGAAATCAAATAACCGACCTGAGCCTTTGCGGCCTGACCCGCGCGCGGTCGCCTACCGGTCAGATTCTACAGAATCTGAATTTGTTTATTTTTCATCGTATCAATATGAAAGTGACACCAATGGATTCCTGGCGTTCTCCCGATTAATTGGACAGAAAATAATTGAAATCGGACTATTTTTAACGAAACGGGCTTTGAACTCTGCAAAAAGATTTCTCACGTAATATCCTTAATTATGGTCCGAATTATATAATTTTTTGGACCATTTTCATCGGGAAGACATGAGGAATCGATTGGTAATACTTTTATCAACACTTGTCAAAAACATGAACATTTTATGTGGCCCGTCGGTTTTATTGCTCTCGGCGGTCAACGGGCGGTCTACTGGGGTCCGAAGGTCCTCGCTCGCAGCGAGAAAGCAAAACAGTGGGGTGGGTACGTCTTTCCCGATAATCCGAGCCCACATAAAATGTTCATGTTTTTGACAAGTGTTGATAAAAGTATTACCACTCGATTCCTCATGTCTTCCCGATGAAAATGGCCCAAAAAATTTTATAATTCGGACCATAATTAAGGATATTACGTGAGAAATCTTTTTGCAGAGTTCAAAGCCCGTTTCGTTAAAAATAGTCCGATTTCAATTATTTTCTGTCCAATTAATCGGGAGAACGCCAGGAATCCATTGGTGTCACTTTCATATTGATACGATGAAAAATAAACAAATTCAGATTCTGTAGAATCTGACCGGTAGGCGACCGCGCGCGGGTCAGGCCGCAAAGGCTCAGGTCGGTTATTTGATTTCCTAGGATGAAGTTAAGATGAAAGTTGAACCGTTATTTGAAATCGAAGTTAAAGGCACTTCAAATAAATCAAGTTATTTTATCTTAAGATAACGAATAAACGGCAAGGACCTTTTATCTAGATGTTATTTAGATGTTATCTTCGCCCAACTCTGCCTTTAGAGAAGGGTTAGATTTACAATATGCATGTTACCTTTGATTTCGACGCTCAAAATTTCTGTTTTACATTCATTTGTAGGTAAGTAAGAGGCCTTTAAGTTCTAATTAGAACTTCACAGACTCGATGTTTCGCTTCTTTATCACAACAATTAATCCACACTCGTTACATAGTTGCGCGAGGGTATTGTAGTCCGTTTTCTCAAAATTAAGGACGTACGCGTAGCATACTTGCGTGCTTCATACAATTTGTTCGCTTGGATCGCTCGTAAAATTTAGGAAACCGCGCAGAGAATCCTCATCGGCGTTCTCGCACTGCCATCTGGAACAGCAACTCGTCCAAGAATGCCCTGGGGCGAGAAATTCAGCGTCCATGTTCAGCGTGACACCACTTTTTAGAATCAGAATTACTTGACCCGCTAGAAATAAAAATACTCGAACTTTCCTACCGAAACTTTAATCACACGAGTTACAATTCAAAATGTCACTACGTTGTACAGTTATTGCGTTTCGAAGATAGTTTAATTCCCGTGTCTATAGCATATTCAACAAAGTACCCCAAAATGAAAACAATTAAATATATTTACAGAATCGCATAAATGAACAGGAAATTTTAACCAAAAAGGATCGAAGACATCAAGAAGCCTTAAAAAAACACCGCGGACTTATTACTTCTAATTCAGGTAACGGAATCTGTGTGCTCGATTCTGGCCGCGCTAGCAGCGTTAATTTGCCGCCCTTCAACGCGGAACTTGGGCCCTTCACAAAGCGCCGCAGCTCGTTAGAATGTAAATTGGCAAACAGAAAATGAAATTCCGCGACACTTTTTGCTCTCCTCGTCTGTCTGCGTCTTGCTTTGCGCGCGGAACGCAACTACGAAGTCTGGCGAGCGTAGAAGGAACGGAGGCAACAGTGTAAACGAATTCGCTTAGACAATTTAAGGGGCACGGTTGCCTGCATAGTTTTTATGCGTTGGACGCGTTGAATTAAGTGAGCAACTGCTTTCTCTTATTTAATACTGCTGTTAGTTAATCCAGCGTCCCTTGACTACGTCTCAAGTACTGTTTTACATTCTTCGTCGACCCCCTTCCCCTGCGAATTGCATTACGTTTCGTGCGAAGCTTTCCTATTGTTTCGTCGTGTAATCTTCTTCGAAGAGTTGGCTTGTCTTTACCAGAACTGGGGGTTCGTTCTTTCTGTCGTAGATTCCAAGTTTGTTGCTATATCGCGAGTTTTAATTAGGGTTTGTCGGTTTTAAAACCCGGTTTTTATCTATAAGTTTGTAACATTCGAAAACCGGGTTTTAAATTTAAAAAACCGGTTTTATATACTAGAATTAATATGAAGAAATGATTTAATTATTTAATTAAAAACGTTAATATTTTTACTTGAAATCAGCTCGGACATAAGCAAATTGTAGTAGGTAACTGTTTATTGTAATACTAATCATCATGAGTTCATATTTTCAGAAAAAAATACGAAATGGAATGAAGATTTATAATTTGGTACCACATTTTATATTTTGTACGGATTTTAGTTATTTTAATTTTATTTTTATTTGGTTTTGTATAGAGTATATTTTATTTTGTTATATTTTTATAATTCAATAATATTAAGAAAACTGAAAATGTTTAAAATAAGTAAAGTTACTATTTTAATTACATTTTTTGTTGTGAGAATTCGAAAACCGGTTCAACCGGTTTTTTGGGAATATTGGAATTCGAAAACCGGTTTTTTCAGAAGTCGGTTTTTGTATAAACTCTAGTTTTAATAGAATGTACTTACTTTGGTTCTTGTATCTGACTGCCGGATGTTTATTCGGCAGTGCGAGTAGAAGATACCTGGAGTCTTTAGTGTTTTATTGGTAGCTTCACTGTATTAGGTACTGTAATTGATTGCGATACAAACAGTCCGCAGTAGACGGTTTAGATGGGAAGATTAATCTGGATATCTCGTGCGCAATGGTAGTTTCCGCTTGAAAAGCAATAACTTGGACAGGAGTTAACAAAGCCAGACTTTATTGAAGGGGAATTCGTGTGTGACGTTATTCAATCCTCCGCCTTTGATAATTTCAACAAGATGCGTAGCTCGAGCTTCATTTCCGATCCTCCTGTATTGATAGTAGGCAGTGCGATTTCTTTTTGAGGGGACCTCATTCGGCAGAACTCTTTCTGCATTGTAATTCCTCTTCGAAATAATCTAAATTATATTTGTCTGAAACATACTTTCATATTCTTAAAATTAACAAAAGAGAATGATTTAGACATTGTAGTTTTGCTAAATTTACCTAAAGACAGGATAACTTGACAAAATATCAAGGAAACACCTACAGCTTAACAAATGAAACAGATACGTCTTAAAAGTAGAAACAGGCTTTAGTATTTTCTAAAAATATTTCATACACATTCTCATTCATCGTTACCGAATTTCTAATACAGTTTTGTAATTCTAAAGTACATCTCAATGGCGATATTTTCTAAACAACCCCCTGCACCAATCAAATCTCATAGAATATCATTCCAAATAATACTTCTTAAATACGCACGATTTAATAAAAATATATATCTTCACACAAAACACCCACCACGTTAACCAGATTATAACAAACTGTCTTACACCTGCCTAATCGAATCACAACGATTGAGGCCCGCGTCATTAAGTAATCGCGAGCGCAATTAAACACCGTTCGGCTAATGATCGATTTCCTTGGCCGCGATCGTTACATGAATTATTCAATGGATTCAACGCGCCACGTCATTATTAGAGGAATTACGAGACTGGCCGCGTTGTCAGCCTTCCCCGCTAATGAATTATGGTTATATGAGCTGTCCGTGGTAAATTGTTCGTCGACTAATATATATAATTAATCGGGACGAGTCGGGGAGTGGATCGCCCATAAATATCTCGTTATTCGCCTGTTATCAGGCCGAGCGGGGCCCCTATGCCAAACGATAAACTGTCAGGCGCCATGCATGCAAATGGACCGTAAAGAATTGATACATAATTGATGAACGTGAAATAACGCGGCCTTTGTTGTCCGTTTTGTGCGCCGTTGGGGGGAGGATTTCGCGCGGGTGCGAATAAAATCCCTAGGGCAGGGAGGACACGGCGAGAGTTGGACAAAACCAGTGGTAGTGAGAGGATATCAATTTCCGGTGTTGCGGTCGCCATTTCGGAGAACAGGCTTCCGCCGCGCGAAAGAGGAGTCGAGGGAAATTATCCGTGAAATGTGATAGAATTCGGGAGATGTTTGCTCGGTTTCATGCAAGATTGAATGCGGGTTATCATTTCCGTTCCTTTTTGTTCCGTTTGTAGTTGACTTTGAGATCGCAAGTAGGGTAAATGAACAGTTAAGGCTAATGAATGAACACTATTATAAAATTATGTTTGCAGCGCGATTGATTCCACGTGCTGCAAAAAATTGTTTGGATATGAAGCAAGAAATGAAAAGAAGTCTCTAATTAATTAGTTGCTTACTTTAATAACTTATTTTACTCATTTTAATAAAAAATGTTCATTTACTGGTACATCCACCCTAGTGGTTCTTTTGTGTCGCTGACTATTACTAATAGTTCTGTTCTTGTTTTCTCTGTTTCAGGTAAGTGTCGCGTTTTATTGGGTGGACTGTGGTCCAGGCGATGACTCCAGGCTTCAGTGAGTAAAATAATGCACCACTGGGTTTGAGACCTCCGTATAATAAATTAAACATACAGATTCAAGTGTCGAATCATAAAAATCTTCACAGGTGTGACAAAAATCCTGAAATAAAAGTGGTAGCTCATATTTACACCACTTCCTCTAGTTAAACTATGGAATGTTCGGTACTCGACAAAGATAAATTCACGAAATAAACTGGACACCAAATAGTAATTAATCTTCATGGATGTGAAACATAGATAACATTCTTAGTTGAGAGTCCAGTACACTATTTCAAACTCTAGACATTGATTAATAATCAGAATTCCCTCACAGAAAAAAAGATAACACAAATAGAATTCGTATTAATATCACAAACCTGTAATAAACAACAAGCATCCCAGCGAATCTACATTTATACTACTAATAATAATACATATATTTCGAATCACTGTAAGCCCACAGAATTAAGTGTCTATTCTTACGACAATCCATTTCATTTTTAAAGTACAGAAAATGAGAAAAAGAGACGTTTAGAATTTGATCAGAAAAATATCGTTGATCTCGAGCGGCCAAATTTTTCGTCGTTCTTTTACTTTCGTCTCTTCATCCCCCATAGCGGTTTCGCCCATTTTCCCCCGAATTTTCTTATTTTCGGCATCCGGTGGGCAGGTTCGATCCTTGTTGCACGTCTGTCGCTCGTGTCGCCGTTCCGTCGAGACAAGTGCTCCCGGGGAAACGTGACTGGACGACAGAAGGATGTGTCCAGGAAATAAAGCTCCCGCGCGTTGCCTGGCCTGACGCAAAAATAACGTTTCTCTGCGAGCCAGACGTCGCGTTGCGTTCCACGGAAATGGTCCATTTTCTTCTGAAGCCACGGCGCAAACGTCGCGTCGCCGGAATTTCCAAATCCAATGGTCTTGATAATGGTCGCGACAAAAACGTTGGCACGACGCGGAGAGGCAAATGGAAAAGCGAATCGAGGTCCTTCGTTGAGGATTTAGGTTCCTCGTATTTCCCACGGAATTAACGAAAGTGTAAATATTTATAGCCAGTGTAAAATTTCGGCTTTCAAATAAGAAACCTTTATAATGTTCCTATTTTATTGGAAGGCTGAGCTATTATCATTGAACATGAGTTGCGGAAAATCTGGCTCGGAATTGGTGAGCAGTTGGCGGTGAAGTAAAATTTAAACACTGACCTGAAGCTTATGGGCGGCAGTGTAGCGCGGTGTACAAGTTTCGCCGTTAAGTTGTTAATTCGCGTAATTAATTTCTCGGGGATTAACATAGCCAGCACGGAAGTTGGCTTGATTCGAAACTCGTGATTCAGATCGTAAATCTAATTAATGGCTGGTTAAGTGTGACTGCGATGTTAAGGGGCTGGAAGTCTTGGAGAGCAAACTTTTGGGAATGATAGAGGAGATAACGGCTGGGAGAATAAACTTTGGTTTGTAGTGGTGGAGTGTGTGATAATTAAACGTTCAAGCTTCAACGAACGGGAATCACAAATGAAAATTTGCCTTTCGACCTTTTCAACACGCTTTCAACTGTGGTGGTTATCAATTTCGACAGGATCGCTAAGTATATATTCGACTGCTATATACGTAACTGATGGTTCGCCCCTGTGTTCGCGGAATTCTTCTATTGAAAAGCCAATAATTTGAGTCCTAATAGGAATACCAGCTTGCCTCTTGACACAGTAGTATCTTCGAAACTGCAAATCAAGGAAAAATTTGACAATACTGTCAAGTGAACAATAAAAAAGCCAGAGGTAGTTTTCCATTTTTCTTTGTAGGTGCTTTGCCAGAAGAAAATCATTCGCAGCTCAAGGATATTAACAAGGGTTTATTCTCACCATATTCCTAATTTCTTCATTATTTTATAGTAGGTATTTTCATAGATAGATTATAGCAGGGTGTGTTTTAATTCCTGATATCCTTTGCAGGATCTGATTCCAAAAATTTCTCCAGGAATAAGTCGACAGTGTAAAATAAAATGTTTCTTTTTAAATATTTCTCGTGTATCTAATTTGAGTCATTTGAGGTTTACGTATTTCAATTGCAAACCTACAAATTCCACTAAAAATTCTGCCCTAGTTATTCAGAGTTTTAGAACAGATTGCATTATTTTTACAAATTAAGTGAAGTAAGTACTGCGGGTGTTATAATAATTGCGATAGTAGCCCCATTGCATATATATTTTATTGTTTGTTAGATTGTGTCACGAATTACGGCACACCGTCTATACACCGGCGTGATTCGAGGTCCCGATAACTGGAATCCAATCAAAGATAAACCTGCGAAACTATTCGAAATTGGCGTAGAATTAATATCACGGTCGGAGCTGTTCTGAATCAAATACCGCTTGAATATTCGGGGTAATTTTGATCGCTGGAAATTCGGGATGATCTTTCGAATGGTTTCGCTGTGAGGTATTAACAACGGCAGATATTTGAAGATCGTAGCTGCCGTTCGAACGTGCGTGGAATTTCCGACATTCTCCGCGAACAATGCTGTTTTCTTAAACGAATTAATCACAGAGAATTCAGGGAAGGAACAGCGACCCTCTCCCAACCGAGGGACAAATAATTTTACACCATTTGGAGTCTGATACATTTTTAAGTTTTATTATAAACAAAGTATCTTGTGAAAATAAATTTCCCTGTTCAATTGTGTTTTCTTATTGTCTAGCAGAAATAATTGTTAATAATAGTTTATTCATTATATTCAATTACATCGATCTTAAAAAAGATTCATAACGAAATATATCTTTTTGACAAAATTTACCATAACTGGACATAATATTTTTGACACATTTTAAGAAATTTCAACAAATATATGTTTATTTATTAATAAGACTGACCGCAGCTGGTTTAAATTAAGCTGGTCAATGTCTACCTTGTGTATCTAGTCAAGTTGCCCCGCCGCCTGACCAACTGTTTACTCGTACCACTGAACGCGTCGAAGCTTCTCGTACCGAGCCTTCTGAAACAAATTGAAGTCGTAACATACAACACGGGTCCCTTTGTTCTATGTTGGGGATGCAGGATCAACGGGGAGAACCCAAGGAAGATGATGCAAGGAGTCTCAGGTTATTTGTTCGTCGTGCGGCGTTCGGTACTCTATTGAAATTCCTCGCGATCCTATTTCTCATTCGAGAGACACGATGCCTGTGTATTCTCTTAGAATCTCCACGCAGATGAGTTTTCGCACCTTTAAGGCGGCTGAGATGCCAAAAATTCGAGATAAAACTGATGTCTGACGATGCATCCTAAATTATTTATACGCAACTGCAATTTTTAACACTTCAGTCATCGAGGAGACTTCTTAAAAATTTCAAATAATGGAATTCAGGATCGATTTTCTTTTTACCTACAGGAAATGTAGTCTATTGTAGTTTTTCATGTGTAATTAATACTCTGTAGTTGGTCCTGAAATTCTTTTACAATTGACACGAAGCAATTTATAGTGCATTAGCTAATCACGTTACTTCTGGTATTTCTAGTATCGAAGTGTAGACTTCCTCGTTTGATACTACCAAAACTCCTCAATATTTCCAACTACCTTGATGAATTTAATTTTAATTAGAAAATGCATCCCCATTCCATCCTTTTGGGAAATATCCAATCACGTCGAGTTTATAATTTAACAACACTGCAAAAACACTACAACACTACAAAAAATTACGAATCCCTCTCTATTTCCTTTTGTATCACCTCCAGTCTCCACTAACATATTTTTTTTCACAAAGAATACCAAGTACCTCCAAATTTTCTATCGACAAGATTTCTTCAAAGTAAAATAAAATTGATTTCTCCCTCTCGTTCTACGTGACTTCTTTATTCCTCCATTTTTAATAGCACAAAAATTCATATTACATTCGTATTCAGTGCTCCTGGGCGACTTGCATGGCGAGCTTCAGCGAAACGTTCATTGCATCGGGCATTTCCGTGCACGCGAAACGGCACAATGAAACCGTAAACATCGGCCCCGACAATTTCGCCGGGGCTTTATTAAAAGTTTACAAAACACCGAGCACCTTCGTATGTCTTCCCTCTTTTTCTGCTGCTTCCCTAATATTGGACATGTCTGTCCCAGACCCCATGTTTCGCGCGCGAAACGATTTCCCCTATTTTAATTTGCTGGAATTGGATTTTACGGTCCACATTGGCCGGCGGAAGGAGAATGAGCGGGCCCCGTGCCGAGGTGACAGGCCTAGAAAATTGTAAATAACAAGGAGGAGGTTTCGTCGAGCTCGTTATTAAAAATTACAGCGCATACCTTCTGCGCTCCTGTTTGTTTGCGAAACGAAGTCTGAAGCTTGCTTCCGTGTTCTTTGATGTCTATTTCTTCATCTTCGTCAGACATCCTGTGCTGCATTTTAGTGGTAAGGATGTAGAGAAGAAAAAATATTATGTGGTCTAGCCATCTCACGATCTTAGTCAAATATTTATTAACTTCAACTTCTTGTGATACTATATAATGAGATTTTTCTTGCTTCAGTCAGCAAATAAGTCTTCTTCAAACTTAATCATATTCTTCTTTCAATGCATTTCAATCATAGAAGAGAAATCAGAAGCTTCGTATTACCAATAACCAATTTATGTGTCTCCTAAAATATTTATCCAGAAATAAGTGCACTCAACAAAATTCACGTATATCGTTCAATTTCATTATATGATGAATTTTCTACAAAATAACAATTCCAATTTTTCAAGTAGAATTGCATGAATTACTAATTCAACTATCATCGTTGCATACTTTCTGCAATTCTTTTGTTTGTAATATATAGTATTCACTCGCCCAACAGCAACTTCAGCTCCAAACATCCCTTGCACAATCTCCTGCGCAATCACAATAACCTGGAATCGCTGAAAAGGCGTATCAACTCCCGCCAGTCGGGCCTGAAATCTGCTGTATTTAATTAACAAAAATACAAAAAAAAAAAAGAACAGAGAATACGTACACTGGCGAAGTGACTTTGTTCCACCGCGTTGAATCGACGTCCACGGGAAAAATCAACTTCCTGTCCTTTTCATTCAGCGGCTGCCGTCGGTGGCCGGGGCGTCAAAAAATCCGAGATACCTCCGGTTGCACGGCTCTGTTTCGAAACTACGCGAGAACACCACGCTCGAAACCGAGCACCATCCTCCAGGCCCGATTCAGCGTTCCTAGTTCGTGGGCTGTTACCTTCGTTCCTTTTAATTGAGCCACCCCGGCGTTTGGTATAATGAAACAAGCCGATTCCTAGCGTTTCCCGCTCGTAACCAATTTCACCCCGTCTCGTCGACGACGATACACCAGGCATCAGGGAGTGGGGGATTCGTCGAAGCACGTGCTTCCCTTTCCTTTCGACGAGCAACCGTGTCTCGCGTTCATCCACGAATTTTCTCCAAAATCAATTTCCACGCGACGAAGTCAAGGGGGAGGAAAACAGGACGTGTCGCGCGATGGGGTGGAAGGGGAGGAAATTGCGGCGTAGGAGCTTGAATTAACCCTCAAACCGCGTGATGCTCCGATGACTGCTCAGACAACGGGTTCGTGGCTCGTTTGAGTTCTATTGTATATTTTTTGTAAGCATTTCGAAGTGAGATCGTTTTCGTTAGGTACTTCGCTTTATGATTTTTAGTGGTTGTTTTTTTATAGCAATGATAGATGGGGAAGTATGGAGATGAGGTTGAAGTACGTGATTCTGGAATGTTCAATGATTTCTGAATAATAATTTCTAATAATTAAAAAGAACGTGGTAAAATTTAGAATATAATTGGAGTCTGTTAGGTTTTTGAGTTTGTCTCAATGGATTTAGTTCTTATTTATTTCATAGCTTTCTATGTGTGTAGGCGGAATTAACAAAACATGGAAGAAATGATGGAAAGGGAATGAAAACGTTGGGAAATGGAATGTTCCTGGAAACAGTTTCCACGAGTTCGAAAGTTTATGGGATTAGGTTTCTCGATTATGAAAATTGCGGTGCTATACGGTTGTTCTGAAAGCAGGCAAGCAAACAATTTGTATTTTAGAGGAGACTGTGTTTTATGGTAGCCGAGGAAATTACTGAAATATCGAAAATCGAGCTCTGCGATTTATGCTTACTTTATTCTTGAAAAAACTCGAGGTTTTCTCTACCTTGAGAAAGAAACTCCAACCTTTAACGAGGAAAGTAAATCATTGCCATAATGGAAGTGGAGAATGATGCGCAAGTTTCACTTGAAAATTGTCACTACAAGAAACTTCAAATACACTCTTCACGTAATAATAATTCCAAATTTTGCACAAAAAAAATTTCAAAGTTCAATGCAACGCATGGAGCAATAGAAAAATCTTCTCACAATGGTTTTTATCACAGAATATTAATTTCCTTTGCACTCGTGAGTGCACAACTACTTTCAACAAAATTGTGTAGATATCTCCTTTTCCCCAGCATGGATCCACCATTTTTTTTTGCCTGCTGCGCTGGCTTTCCAACAACAAATACAGTCTACCTCCAGAGGGGGTACATTTGCATAGTATCAGGTTTGTCCTCGGATTGGTAGTTCTGAAAAGTGCACATCCACTCGAGAAACTCTCCTCGAAAATCGGAAAACAGACACGGAAGTCGAACACTTCAAACACGATACTTCAGAGACACCTATTCTTCATCGTGAATATTCCGCGAGCTTCCTTCGCGGCGGAGTTTTTTTTTTACGAAGGAACACGGAATTTGCCACACGAGATGTTCCTTTGACGTCAAAGGGGCGAAAGGAAATCCTTGACCCCGTTGCAGCCTTTGGTTCGCCTCCCCGATTGCGTATCGTTAAAAAAAAAGGACGCGTACTTTTTTCGAGGTAAGCTCCGGTGGAGGAACGCGCGACGAAGCGTAATATCGCGGAACACACGGGCGATATTGCGCACAAAAGTCCTCCCCCATGCCAGATCTTTTATAGTTTGACCTGTCTCGTGCTTCCGTCTAATTACTTTTCTACCCTCGCAGCTTAATGATGCTAAACGTTGCCGCAGCATGGCGTATTGGAGTTGTAAAAATGTAAAGAGTCTGCAAAGGAAAGCACCTAAATTAAGCTCAAAGAGAGGCGGATAAAGGAGGCACACAGGTTTAGAAGGGCTTTTCAGAGTAATCCACTGTAACTAGTCGCAAGGAGGAATAAGTTAATGAAAGTAAAACACTGCATACTGTAGGGGAGTATAATGTGTAATATCTTATAGTGAAATGGGATAGCTTATGTGTAAACTTAGAATAAAATTGTCTTCTGTAATGGTTGTACATTCCTTTAAAAATCCATTGGAGGAATATTATAGTTATAATTCTATTCCAGTTTTATTGGGCCACCTCATTCTTGTATTTTATCTCAACTCCTTTCAATGTGAATGATCTAATACTACTTCGATTTTGATCCAATTGTAGTAAACTTTTAGCTCAATAGAATATTTTTTAAGAGAACTAGGCAGTCAAATCGCTCGAAAATCAAGTATTTTTGCGAATTAATTACAAGCTGATGAATACAAATTGTGGTTACTACGTTTGGGCAATGTTTATTAATACTATAAAGCGTAACAAATATTTGTGACAATATATACATGTATATGACGGCGCTACGTATATGTACGTGTTTTTTTCTGCGGTTTTGTAGTGATTGTATAAAAAAATGGAAGTTCGGAGTGACATGAAATTTTTACAGCGTGTTCGAAATGTATTCCTTTCTGCCCTGAACCTCAACATTAAAGTGTGAAGACTCGCGTTTCTGAGATAAAAAAAAAGAAACAGGTATTTGTGCCTTCTGAAACTCAACTTTTATCATAAAAGTCGTATTTTCCTAGTTGCTATTTTAATAATTTTGATACAATTTTTTTTTAAGATTCAGGCCTAAATTACGGGTCCTAAGAGAAACATATTTCAAGAAAACAGTTGTATCTTTATTTTTAAGCTCAATATCAGTGCAAACCCAAAGACAAGTTTTATAAAACACTGTATACTCGACCTCGTATGGCGCCATTAGTAAAATAGATATAAAAAAATATTTTCTCACTCTACACGATCGTTATAAACACTGTATAAAAGAAGAGGTCTGTGCTTGTTTTCAGCTTCTTGTAATTAATTCACAAAAAATACTTGATTCTCGAGCGATTTGACTGGCTACTTAGTTCCCATTACAACAATAAAATTGAATGAAATGGTGTGTTCTCACATGAATGACAAAACTATAACATTTTCCATAGGGATGATTCACAGCCAACCTCGATTTATCTCGAGCTCTCCTCTGTTCCCATAAGTCCTGCAAAGTTTCGCGCGACTAATTTTTACGTCTTCTTTATTCGCCCTCCTTTGGCTTTAATTTACCTCTTCCTTGAGATATTTTAATTTCTGCCGTTTTAATAAGCCCTGCTGCGGCAGGATTCGGTAATACCAAGCTTCAAAATTAAAAGAGTAATTAGGACTGCTGAGAGGTTTGAGAGCCCTAAATAAATTGCACACAGTGCCACGAAATGGGTCAAACTGCCAGTCGACTGCAATGGACAGGGGCTTTTATTCGCAAAGTTTAAAGACGAGTTGAGATGTACAATACTTGAACAACGTTACTATTTAAACATTCTCTTGCCTGATAATAATATACAAGATTAAATTTCTCACGATGAAAGGACTCCAACCAGCAGCTGTTAAACACTCTTCTAATCTACAATTTTTAACAGGCATCTCCTCCATTTGAATCCCAGTTCGTAAAAATCATTGCATCACAATCTTCTGTTCAAATTATTATCCGAAATCTAGTGTCTTTGTGGTTAGGAAAAATCTCAATTGTGATCTACTTAATAATAGAAACATATTAGAAATTTCAAGTTCTCCAAGTCTCACAATCAGGAACGTAAAAATATGTGGAAATTATGAAAATAAAAATAGAAAAAAGTCCGTGGTACCAGAGATGTCAGGGAGATCACAGTTTGTTGAGTAATTGTTGAATAGACTTCGTTGACTGCACGAAATTAGTCTTGAAACGAATCTTTGTGACAGTCGAATACTTGACTTCAACTTCAACGTCGAACGAAGGTGCCTGTATCGTTGCAATTGAGTCGTGGCACTGCGGGCACCGAGACGTCGCGTATCACTTGAGAAAACGTCAGATAACAGAACGGTGCCGAGTTTAATGCGATACAGAGTTCGTCCGGCGTCTAAGTCAGCTAATGTCGACCCTAAATGGATTAGCGTGGAACGTCGAGCTAAACGACGATATAATACCCGGCGAATTTCCCCTCTGCAAATCGGTTTAACTCCCGGACGGTCCACAAAGCGCGGACCCCCCTCTTTGCCAGCTACAATGTACGTAATACTCGTTAACAAAAACAAATTTGACATTACCAGCCCCGAATGGCCCACGGCGGGGTCCCTTTGATTCGGTGCAACTGGATTACAGCGTTCCTTTTCTAGAATTAGAGAGAGACTTTGTGCGCGTCCCTCGCTGGGAATCGCCAAGTACCATGGTGGGTGGCTGGGATTTAAGGGGGGAAGCCACTGTGACGGTCGAAAATAAGTTACATTTCATTTTATAATGAAATGTAATTTTCTACAAAAAATCTTTATTACCAACTGAAGATACATATATTTAACTAACATTTTTTTATTATTATTATTATTATTATTGAATTAACGGGAGAACCCTTTAGAATACAAAAATTTGAACAAAGTAATACAGTTTTATGCTCTTAGATTGAAAAAAATTTCGGTAATATGGTCGCAGCATACGATAACGTTAGGCTATGCAAAAAAATTACAAAACGGGGGCACGTGTAACTTTCCAATATTTGCTCCTAATTGAAAAATTCGAACGGTTTCTTAAAGTATATTTCATTAGCTCTGATATAAAATAATTAGCGTCAATGACGCCAAATCGATTGTAATTGAAGCTGTCCAGGTTTGAACTGATAGCTTCGGAAATGCAGTTCCACTGAAAATTTTCCAGAATATTTCACCGCAGACAGGCCAGATGCTTCCTCCATCTTACGCCCAAAGCCTCTCGCATGGTCCCACATTTTTGCACTCCTTTAGTCAAACAAATCGTCTCATCGCGTGGCCCACCGATGGCGGACCTTAAATTTCCTCTGTCATCGAGGATTCGGAATGGTCGGTAAATCACTCCTCTCGCGCGCAGCGAAAAGGAAGCAGAGAAAAATTCTGCGATAGCGTTTCGTGGATCCTGCTGGAGCTGCGAAGAGCAGCCTTCACCACGAAGGACCCAGCATTCTTCGTGCCTCCTCCCTTCTCTCCCCTTTGCATGGCCTCTCCTACCCCCGTCCGCTGTCTCCACCTTTATTCCGCGCAACTGTAGGTACCCACCAGTTGTATATCAACGGAACTGTCCCGGGTTGCGTGTTTCGGATTTTCCCGTAGACCGGAAAACTGCGGGAAACTCTCGCTGGGCCGTCGACGCGACGAATTTTTTATGTCACGAGAGATAAGATCAGAAGTATCGAGGGATTCTGCCTCCGCGGAATCTCGTTTCCGCTTATGCCTCATCCCTCGGGCGATTTCATAGGGGAGCTATTGCTTTGAAGCGTGTGTACTCTAGCAAGCATTCAGACTCTCAGAAGTTGCTCTGTTGCCTCCAGAAGTGTTGAGACAGAAATGTTTTCAGGGAAATTCTGGCACTTTGGGATGGCTTCGGCTGTGTTTGAGTTTTAGAGCGATTCGAGAATTTGTTTGGCGAATTTCATATACCTTTGGAAAGGGTGTGGTGTACAAGTAAGTGGAAGCAATCAACTGTTCAACACCTGTTACAAGCCTTTGCGTTAAGGGATCGATGAAGAGCGAATGAATTTATAAAGTTTCCTGGACAGAGATGAACGAGGAAACTTTACCCGAAAACGTTTTCGATATTGCCTGAAAAATTCTCAGATGTTTTTGGCGATGTGCTCTTTTTGAAGATTGCAGTTCTGTTCTTCGTTTGCAATATAATTAAATTGATCTTTCTTTTACAATTCATATTTTGGAGTGGATGTAATATCTTCTGTGGTAATAAGTTTTACTGTAATCTGGTTACTGGGGCCGTATAAAGAGCGTAGAGAATATACATTCGTTTGTTTAAAGCAGGGAAAGTAGTTGGCTTTATAGAGGAATTGAATGAAATTGCGGAGGAAATATTGAAGGAAAGCTTTAAAGGTATTCGACAGGAAATCAGTCTTCTTGGGAAATCTCGAGTAAAATACTTATGACACTAAAAATATTCAGCTGCGTTTCTCATCGTTGCAAGCAGGCCGTTGTCTCGTGGAAACTGATTGTCTGCCTTCTCTTGGGGAAAGAATGTGGAAGAAGCAAGGCAGAAACAAGGAAAAATAAACTTTCTCTTCCAGACGGAGTAGGTTCTTGTCGTTTACTCGTCACCGTGTTGGCGTTTTCAATCTTGACCCAGCAGATATTAAAAGTATAAAAACTTCGAATCTTGAAAAATACATGAACATAAGAAACAGGTCGTCAGGGAAGGACGGGAAGCACGACTTTATGCTGGAGAATTTTTTCAAGATTTTCCATTAAAAGAAGCTGAACAACGAAACCCTTAAATTCAATTTCCCACGTTTTAATTAAACTGGATAACTTGCGCACAGAATACCAATTTATACTCGAACACTTCTAAGTGATAAATAATGTATACGTTTTCTCCAAGCTTCTCTAACGTATCGATAGTCGAAATGTGACCGACGTTTCTCGAGTTTCGGTAAATAGTTTTTGTTTCTGTTTTCGTTTTGCAAGATGGTAACGTGGTTGCAATCTGCGCTCCCTGGTTGGTTCGTGGAAAAGCACCAGTGAGGTCGAAAGAGGCGCTAATTCTCCGACGACTTCTTCGTAGAATTTACAACGCCGTACATCGAGCTCTGCCCTTACGTGGCTGCAGTAAAACAGAGGGGGTGGCCCTTGTCGTTGCAGCACCTCGAAGTAGCCGTGGAATTCAATTTTGAGAATTAAATTTGAGCCGCGCAGTGCATTATATCATGCTGCAATAAATTTCGAAAATAATATACCACGTTACATGGGTAGAAAACAGGATCGAGGTATCTGGAGACATAAATATATGCAGGGTGTTTTACTAACTTTGTTAGTTGCAGCTCGTCGTTATGTAGATTTATGTAAAAAAGATTTTATGCAGCTTTTATGGTAGTGAACAGATATGTGACATGAGCTTTTAACGTAATTGTTGCGAAATTTCTACACGACTTTACAGTTCCCATTAGCGTGGATAAATTTTACTCGAAACAATGTTTAATATAATTAACGTGTGAAAAGTTATAATGATATTGTGCTAGTCACGTTGATGTAGGAAGAGCGTCTGACTATATACGCTCCTCCTTCCCTAGCTTCGTTGCACTTACCTTGAATCTTGCTGCGAAGTGCACATATTATGCTGCAAGTATCATTCATTGTGCACCTTAGTCTGTCTAGACTCCATTTTCGCGATAAGATGAATCGTTCGAAATTTCACATCGTGACGTGGATTATTTTTTCAAACGATTGTTTCTCTGTTTTCAAAAATGACAACTAATTTCATTCTGCGTTCTTTGACGTGAAAAATTCTGGACCCAGGAGTTGATACACATTTTAGGATTCGTATTATTCTAATTGTTATTTTAGAGAGGAATTTATCATCCCAATGGCGTGTTTTAATATCGAATATAACGTTCGTGTAGAATATCGTCGAAAGGGTTGGTGACACGCAGAATCCCAAAGAGATTTTCTCACAATCTTCATCATAGGAACGGTTACATCCAGTCCAGGCATCATATTAATTGACGCCCGACCACATTTTCCAATTTGACGGCAGTAACTTAAATCTGTGCGCGTCACGAGGGGGAAATTTGTCCTGTTCCAGGGATGACGGTGCCCTTTTGCAGGACGGCTGCCAATCTGTCTCCATGCTGGACGACAATTAATCCGCGAGATGATCGCGAGCCACGATTTTCGTAGCGCCACGGTCATTGCAAAATGCCAGACGACGAAAAATGTCCGCGTGACGGAGACAGAGGGTGCCAAACGAAGATAGATACGTGACAGGAACGCAAAATGATGTTGAAATACGGCGGGGCGCAAATTTTGATTGATCGATGTTCAGTAATTTGTATCATTTACAGGGCGAAGTTTGGGTTATACATATTCAAATCATTACATGTCCAAGCATGGAAAATTCAAACAGAAGCTGGGAGAGCTTCAGACTTATCTGATATGATCTCGAGTTTAACATGTATTAATTTCAAAACGAGATCACAATTTTGAATTTTTCGAGTATCTTATAAATTTCTGTATTTAAAAACTTCTTTTAGTTGTTATTTAAAGAAAGAGGACTTGTAAACAATGCACAGTTGGTCATGTGTTACTCCACGCGAAATCGGACACTTTTTGGAGTAACAATTCGGATTTTGCTGAAACTTGAATATTTGTTGTAGTCCCTATCGACATGTAAACGTATCTCCGTATACTGTAAATCCGAAATGTTACTCCAAAAAGTGTTCGATTTTGCATGGAATGCAAAATTACAGTATTCAAAATCAAACCCCATACAGTATTCAAAATTTCTCATAAACCGCACACTTGAATTTCGTAAAACCTCGTTTTACACTAGAATTTTGCTAAAAATACTATCGCACGAACGAGAAGCGATAAATTCGATCCAGAGCTACACGTGGCAATTCAGAAATGAAGATCGCTAGTAAATCGAGTTACACTTTCACGCCGTGTAAAAATTGTGAACATTCGTCACGGTACTCTGCCGTTGAAAACTGGCTCCATCGTCATCGCGCGAAACGCAGCGGGCGACGCGGTAGCAAATAAAAAATAAATCAAGGTAATGCAGTTGCCAATACGCGTTTCCCTCGCGACGTATTCTCGCGAGGACGCGGCGAGCGTTGCAGCGGCGGCGCGCAGCTGCAGCTGCGGTAGACCAGCTATAAAAGTAAAATAAGGGGAGGCAGAACGACCGAGAGAGAGCGAACGAAATCGATGGCAGGTGAAAAGTGGCGAACCGTATCGGGAGACAAATCACTGGGCACACGGCGAGGCTGTTTTTATAGCGTCTACGAGCGCGTAGCTTCGCCCACAAACGAACGAACCGACGTGTTACGTAATCTTCCTTCCGCTTCCCTCGCCTCGGACGAGTACAAGTCACAGAAAACGAATTTCGATGGGTTTTTTTTAGAGGATTGGCCATTTTTAGGGTGCTATGAAATGAAATGGACAAATTCAGCTTGAGAAGGAATATTGAAGTAGAATGAATTTTAGAATGTTTCATGAACCGTGTTATTTTCGATGGGGTCTTAAATTGTATGATTTTCTGCTGACTTGTTCTACTTGCTCGTGTCTGGTGATTTATTATTGACCCATTCCACTTATTCCAAATTGTATTAGCTAGTTTTTTTTAAACTTTGAGTATTGATTCGTTTAATCCTTTTCCTTTGAGATCTTCCATACTAAAACCTTCTTCATCTCCATATGTCTGACCATGCGTGGACTTGTACTACTTGTTCCTGATCTATCTGCTTTGTAGTTCATTTCAGGCTTCGGTTAGCATGTGGCGTGTTCGTTTGTCCTTCCATAGTATAATTTTATGCTCCTTAAGCGTGTATTATAAGTCATTCTGAGAAGAGTTGAAATTATCATATATTTAGTACAATGAGAATCGTTTAGTATCAGATGAAGGCAAGAAAGAAAGTACCTACACACTTTATCCACGAAAATATGTGATAGACCAACCGACAGTAAAGTAATAAACCATGAAATTACTCTAAAAAGTTCACAGTAAGTTGTAATTTCAAATCATTATTCATTGACAATTGAGCAATCTTTTTATTTCGCTCAAAACTCAATACATACCACACTGTTCACTAAACACTGAAATCTCATATTTGGATTAGATACACGCCAACGATCAATCTCCTTTTGACTTTAACGTATACAGTATTTTCCTAGCACTCGATCGATAAAGAAGTACCTCGATACGTTCCCTACCCAGTCAACAGAAATGAAACTGAACGATCGTGAATGGGCAGCATGTTTCACGGGTAACCGGGACAAATTTCATCTTTATTTATACCAGCGAAGACGTTTCTGGGCGTAAAAATGAAACAGCCTGGAAGTCAGTGTGCTACTGCTGGCAAAGGTGGATCTGTCATGGATCGTCTGGCAAATGTCAGGAACGATCTGGGTCGCTGGCTCGAATCGAATCACAGGGCTTTAGTGGTAAGCCTGTCGAGTGGTGGCATCGACAGGATCCGTCGACGGTGCTGTGACGGTTCCTGTACATGTCCTTGAGTAGTTTCGCACGACTGAACACAGAAGGTGCGCCCCCTGCCCCGACCTCTCGCTACCCTCGGCCCCCGGGCTTGCACCGTGCAACGCCCATGATTCCGTCTCCTTTGACGCCCTGTCGATAGACAATAAACTCGATTTCAGAAGAGGCCGGGATCAAATGTAAATATGCACACAAAGTGGAGCGCGAAGTTTGCGAATCGGGCAACTGTGTTGCCCTGTGTACGAGCCACAAGTGTTTCGCGCCACGTAACCGAATGCACATTGTTCGCTCGCTGGGCAAATGCGAGCAGCACACCGCCTATTTGGCGATTGAATGAAATTTAAGGGAATTAGTTTAAGAGAATCAAGGGAATTAAGGGGTTCAGACATTGAGAGAACTTCTGAGATCGAGAAGTGGGATCTCGAAGAAAGGAGAAGGGGAATCAGGATATTGGGCTGTTCGACAGAGTAGCTACTCATAAATTGGGAAATTGGGCAAGGTTGACATAGGAAAACTGAATAGTAGAATTACACAATTGGGAATAAAATAATGGAGGAGTTGAGAAATCAAGAACTGGAGAAATTATTAAAATAAGATACAGGTTGTTGTAAGCAGTACCCCAGCATACAAGCTACTCAACTAAAGAACCTTAGAGCTAGCCACATTAAAAAATCAAGCCCCGAGGCGCCACGCCGCAGCTTCCACCCTCGAAATCTTATTTTCGCTGCATAATTCATACTTTTAATGTTAAACATCGCAATTATTCATTCCCCCTTGTTAAAGGAGAGAAACAGGGAGTTCAGTGTCGATCGTTCATTCCGAGGGCTCCATAAATTCGAGCTTCGTCGAATATTCTACGAAAGCGTGTACTACGCGTTGAACGTCGAGGCTGGGGTAGTCAGCCACTCTCAGATGCATAATGCAGTCCCTCGTGTCTCCCATCTGCCTCGTGCCCCTCTCGTGGAAACCACCCCCAACCCCTCAGACCGCGCCACCGCCTACCAGCGTCGTGACCAGGCTGCGAACTAACACCCCCGACTTACGTGTTCTTACTCTTTCCTGCATGGAACACCAACACCTTCCCCCCCAGCACATCCCCTTAATACTGTCTCGTGTCGGCTCCATAAGTCACGGGATATAGGATTGGAAAGAGTTTAAGGTTATCTTCGGCGAACAGGTGGAGACGTCGCTCGTTTTGCACGAGTGCCTTCGCACTCGGAATATTTCGCGAGCTTCCGACGGTGTTGCATTCGTCTCGACGGCGTTCGGAAGTCAACACGCGATTTCTCTTTCCAGCCGGCGCGGAACACATGAAAGCAGATGCGTGTTTCAGTCTGGATGGAGGTGTCGCTGGAATGTAAGTTTCTGTTTTGAGGTGGTAGAAGAAATTGGGGAAAAGAAGTAGAGATCAGAGGAAACGAGTGGTGATGTGTTATATATGGCGTAGTTTATATTTTTTAGACAAATTTGACACCAGCGAAATGACGACTTAAGGGGAGGTTTCGGTCTGAAAATCGATTTTTTTATTTTTCATTTTTTTAATGTTTAACCTTTTAAGAATGCATAGGTATATAAAAGGATTTTACGAAAGAAAGTTTACATGCTTCAAAAGCGCATAACTTTTTTAGAATTGGTCCAAATAACTTGAATTTTTTGAGAAGCTCGAAGGATTAGTTTGCTAACTGGCGTATTTCGTCGTTTTTAAAAAAAATGCAATTGGTTGGCGTAGGGGAAAAAATTGTAAAGGTCCCTTTTTAACCGTTTTTTTCTGAGCCTGTAATGAAAATTTAAAAATCCCGTTTGTAGATTTGAGTACGTTGTATACATGCTGAAAATTGTATTAAAATCGATTAACGTTGCTCTGAGCTACAAACGCTTAAAGATCGCAGAGTAAGGTTGAAAATCACGAAATTCCCGAAAACACTGACCAATTCTAAAAAAGGTATGCGATTTTAAAGGGTGTCAAATTTCTTTCGTCCGCCACTGTATATTTAGAATAAATGTTAGACAATTTAATACTCGGAGCTCAAACCTCTAACATTTCAAAAACTGTGAAACTTCGTATTTTTTGGAAGAGTTGAAAGCGGGAAAAACATAGGGAAAAAATGATTTAAAAGGGGTGCCGTTTTATTGTAAAAAAATGTCATTGTTTGTATTTTTTAAAGCTATGTTCAAAACCCTTTTCCACGCTACATTGCGCCGACGATACCCGCCCATCACCTGCGAGTCATCGTCCATTAAAAAAAAAAAAAAAAATGAATCGCCCGACGTGGGGCTCGAACCCACGACCCTGAGATTAAGAGTCTCATGCTCTACCGACTGAGCTAGCCAGGCCTTAGTACCCGGGCTGCACCAGGACATATTTCAATTGTTCTAGGCCGGGACCTCCCCTTATCTCCCCCACCCCCTAATCTCCAGTGAACTATGTCATATTCCAATTTCATTGAAATCTATTGACGTTAAGTGCAAAACATGGTCGATTTTGTGTGCCAAGGTCCATAGTATATTCAGCTATGTAGCATACTTACAAGGGAAGATCCCGAACCCGGAAATTAAAAAAATTATGAAACATTGTGGATATGTAGGGAATTTCCTCCTGATTACAACACCATTTTTTTTGCTGCCCAAAATCACTCTAAGGGGGTGAAATTAACCCCCGAAAATTCGGTTATTTTCCGATTTTGTGTTACGACTTGTGAAATGTAAAATAATTTTTTTACCAAAGGATAGATCTAATTAAAGAAGTAACTTTTGTCTTGAAACTTTTTTTCTATCTCGTACAGTTCGCGAGTTATAACACCAAATCGGAAAATAGCCGAATTTTCAGGGTTAATTAACTTTCAGGGTTAATTTTACCCCCTTAGAGTGATTTTGGGCAGCAAAAAAAAATTGCGTTGTACTCAGGAGGAAATTCCCTACATAATCACAAAGTTTCAGAATTTTTTGAATATCCGGGTTCGGGATCTTCCCTTGTTTGATTCAGCTCGTGACGGATGGATATTCTATTCTATTCGATTCTAATATTTTTAAGCTGTTAAACAATCTGTAGACACACAGACCAATTTCATAGAAGAACGATGTGTATTTACACGTTTATAAGAATTGAAAAGCGGTGGTGCGTGGTGCAGAAGGAACGATTGACGTATGGCGTTGCATACTTATCAAAGCTTGAAGAATGGCTGTGGCTATGGCGCCAGAGGAATCCGTTTGAAGCGATCTCACTTCTAGCGGGGGCGAAATCGAATATCCTTTATGCATGCACGTATACAACCAGCGTTGACAATGTGATATGCTAAATCGCAAGCATCTGTTTGCTACGCAGCCGCGCGATCTAACTTGCTTTGGTATTCAGGCCGAAACCCGTGTGATTTTTCATTCAGCATGGAGAATGTACGGCCGGAAGTCTGGAGGGTCGTTCGCGCACCGGCGACATTTAACCTGATCGATGTTTCCGATTTATCTCGAGTCGATTTCGAACATGGTCTACAGGTAGAAGCTCGAAATTCATTTCGATCACTTTGAGGACACCGATCTTGCAAATGTCACAATTGTAGTGGGTGTAAAATAGAAATCATAAGTGAGTGGGTTCATTGATAGTGTTAAGGAACTATCCTAAAGGATCCTTAGGGATTAAAAGATTAAGACTAGCCATGTACATAGTCGCGAGTAAATGAGTTTAGTGCTACAGTTAAGAGTAAACCTAGTGGAAGAAAAGGAAGAAATTATAAAAAAGTACTTTTCAAGCTCGTACTTCTAATATTTGGCATTTTAATCAGGAGCGCCAATGATTAGTACAGTGCCAGCATTATTGCAGTTTACCCAGTTCGATATCGCAATGCTAAATCTGTGAACCAGCTGCCGCCCACATCTGAACGTGTGATCGAATCTCGTAGGTACTTGGATGGGCAAAAATTTCATCGAATCTTTCATCAACGTAAACCCGCCGCACCCCCGTTTCCCGCAGTTAAATATGTACATTGAATCCCGCTGGGATGGACACGTGTACCCGTGCGTTGCGCGCGCACGCTTTTGTCCCCTTAATTCGAAGAATGAAAGCGGTAATGCGTGGCCAGCGCACGCATTGTCGACGCGACCGTCACTCCGCGCGCAATAACGCTGCCCGCGAATAGGACAAGGGGGATGAAAAATGACCGAAAGTTCTCGATAGTGAAGGGCGGCGACGAAAGGGGTAGCGGCGCTATCGATTGGCCATCGGCATTGTTGTCAGTCCCACGGGGCGGACGGGGTGAAAAATAGTGCGATATCACGGAGGGGGAGGGGGGGGAGGGAAAGAGGACCGTAATGAATTGATATCAAAACTGTGGCATTCACGGGGCTGTGAAATTCACGTTGTCGCTTTTTCCCCGTAATTCCGTCTTCGGGAGGCAAACGCGGGGCACGATGGTTAATGATTGTCTGGGGGGGGGGGGGGGGGTAATTCAAAAATGAAGGAGATGAAATTATAGTAAAAAGTATTGAAGAATATTTAAATAATTTGGAGGGGGGGATGCAAAAATGAAGGGGATGAAATTATAGTAACAAGTAGTGAAGAATATTTAAATACCTACACTGAGATGTTGAATAGTATTCCTTGCGTCGGAGTGAGAGGATCTGTTATTATATTTGTAAAATACATTTGGAGTTTTGCGGTAACATTGATTAACATCGTTGTTGTAACGATATGATGCGAAATTGTAGCACATCTTCTCAAATGAAACGATTGACTTTTACAACTATGTATTTTATGCCGTGATTGTCTTTATTCCCGTTATTACCAACAGAATTCTGTAATTTCGTCAGAACGCAAATGAACGTTTGAACGGATTTATATCGTTCGATTGGCAATCAATGTTACAACGCGGAGTACCGATGAATTTTTACAAATATCGCGACAATTTCGGCGAAAAAAGCTGATCTATCGTGGAAATGAATGAATCTGTCGAATGGTTATTTCAGCGAATGGGATTTGATGTGGGGAAATTGCATACAAGTCAATTTTTCTGAGAACAATCGTCGGGAGAATTGGTTTCCACGGTTGCTGAATGAAGGTTTAATAGGTCCACAAAATGGCACGCCGTCGTTGTAGCATTCTGAAAATGGTTTCATTCTATCAGAAGGATCCATTTGTCTTTCGTCGCCGTGCCTTTCCTTTTTATACGAAGACGACGCGTGAAACTCTCCCTTTGTCGTCCTTACCCTGGCCCTCGAAGCCCCGAAGAGACAAATGGTGTCCTAGCAGCACGATTAGACGCGCCACGTGCTTTTCCTCGGGTCTCAGTGATTTCTCCGCGAATTTCGGTGTCCCTAGGATCATCGCTTGTCAAGCTTTTAAAAAACATCTGGCGTTCGTTGATCGCGAATACATAAAAATTTCGCTTGGTCGTGTATGCTTGGAATATTAATTAAATAATAATGTTTTTCTATTTTTTTTAAGCCGATGGTTCTATAATTGAGCATTCAGATTTCACACACATTTAATTTAACAGTACCAGTGACATTTTAATTGAAGTATGTATAGCGGATGGAGGCGACCGTCTGATATCACGCTGACTTGTACTACTTAGACTACTAGTAGTTCTACTCGTTTAGATATGTATTAAATACAATTTGTGTCTACGTTTACAAGCGTTTTATATGTTCATAAATACCGAAAAAGAGTTTCAGTTCTCTAATAAATATATTATACAGGTGGAGGTATTCAATATTTCAATGTATAAAGTAGTAAAAAACAAAGAATTTGTTTATAATTGTTACGTTACCTACTTTTATGTATACCAAACAGATGCACTCGCAAAGTAATATTCATTGATCGTTCACATCGTTAACCTTTATTAGAAATCATGTGATATTAATTATAAAATTATGAGCGAAGTCAGTATCAATATTTAATTTGATGGAAAAGGATGCTTAGAGATAAGAAGCACCTATTTTGAACGTTATTAGTAGCGATTTGAAATGGCGACCACTTGGTCAAAGATTTAACAAACGAGCGAAATTCCGCGTGGTTCTTTAGAATTACAAATTTTTCAATTGGATTACCACAACGACTCTCGTGAATCCACCTCGAAGCAGCCGCGACGTCTCCTCTAGGACGCTCGAAGTTCGATCAATGAACGAGAGTAACCTGGTACTAATTCAAATTGGAAATTTTACCGTCGACCGCGGAGCTTTGAAGGGCCCTTTAAAACCACTGGAAAATTGGTCAGTCCTTGAGTGCGCGTGGCCTCCAATTATATGCCCCGCATACCCGAATAAAGGAGCCACCGCGGTTAATTGACCCGCAACCGGCGTAAAATAAAAAGAGATGCGACGGCCGAGAGGAGGATTAACGGAATTAGACTAGGGGAATTACGAAAAAGGAAAACACGGGACGGAAATAGTTCGCCATGTTCCCCGACCAACTTTTAACAAGAAATTTTAATGAGCCATTCCAGCGTGGAAGCGAGTAAAACAAATTTATAATTACAAACTTAAGATACAATGAGACGGTGGGCGATATTTTAAAAATTCCAAAGACAAATTGCTGCTAAGGATTTCTTACAAATTTTCGTTTCGTTTAAAATCTTCGTTTCACAGCTCGAATGCAGTTGAAGTATAATTGGCGACGATTGGATAGAATGGGATATCAGTCGGTGAACGATTAACAGGCGGGTTCAGGGAGAATTTGAGTAAACGATGAACAGTAATAACCGAGAAGTAGGAAAGGAGCGAAAGGGTAAAGGAGGAACGACTATGAGGTACCGTGTTGCGCCCTCATTATCTCAGCTGGCTCGTTCAATTTCTTTTGCATAATGCAACCACCGGATTGCGTTCCCCGCTGGCTGGATGCACACGGCGGCGATGCAGTTCGCGCGAGGTAGAAAAAGTTGCACGGTAACCTGCAATTGGGGCAGCTGCTTTGTTTCGAACATCTCGAACGTAAATCCGTGCCAGTCGCTGCGAGTGATCTCGTACCCGCTATCGTGTAAATACTCCTTTGTTCGGCGCAATAGTAATTAACAAAAAACGTGCGGGGAAATGAGCGTGCCGTTGGTAACACACTGCGACGTTGAATTTTATGTGCCGCGTTAAGGTAAAACGGTTCGAATGGCAAGTGAACATTTTGCTGTGATAAGAAGGTAGAACGTGTCGGTTCGCAATGGAAATAAAATAGGGGAACGATACTTCTACGAAGGAACAGGAAGTTCCATTCATGTTCCCTGGGATTAGAATTACCAGTGTCAGAATTTTGGAGAATTATTGCAATAATTCTGGCATCAATGAGTGACGAAATATTTTGAAGCAGAAATCTTCAGTAGCTTCTGTTAAGTAGCCTATTACTTATTTACTAGAAGGAATCTCACGTTTCAAAGACGTCAGAAAATATTTCGAGACGTTAGAATCGATGCTTGAAGATCGAAGAGACGAAGTAGTGGTTCACATATCTGGCGAGTTCGCGACTTATTGCGTCTGAGAAACTTCCTGCAGCGCGAAATGGGGGAATGCGAGGGTAGAGTGAAAGATTTTATGCGATTTCCTATAGAGCAGACAGCTTTGGCCCGATACAAGGAAATGGCGGAGGACGCTGGATCAAACGGAGGCTTCCAATTACACTGAGAATTGAGGAACAGGAGAAGATGCGTGCTAGAGCATGACAAAACACAAGGGGCGACATAATCCGAGAATGTCGTGCATTCTTTGGACTCGAGGGAAAAAGAGGAAGGACGCAGCGTGTTTGAAATAGTTCTAAACAGTCGAAGCGTTGGTCTTGGGGAGGAATCTTCGTTGAATAGAGGGAGAGAATGTAACTCTAGAAGCTTCCCCAATAGTTGAAATTGATTGAATAATAAAGGAGTCTCAGGTATCACAGAGGACTGTATTCTCTGGTGCTGTAGTCTTATCAGACTTCAGTTAATTCTATAAGCGAAAGATATGCTTTCTGTTTACTCTCTAAATATTAACCCTTCGTTGACACACCTGGGTGGCTCACACCCAGAACAATTTTTGAACGTCTGCCACTCTCATCTAAAGAATCCAATTGTTATGAAAAAAATCATGGGTCAATTTCAGGGTCTCTAGAATGTATTCCAATAGTTTTTTTGATTGACATTTAATCACAGTTTTTGCAAAAAAAATCTAGATTACCATATGTCCAGAAAACACGTAGGAACTGTTCGAAAGCTTGTAACTTTTATAAATTTCAGAATTAGAAGTTAAAAATCTACCGAGTTGTTGTTCGGATATAATATTTTGAGGAAAAAAATAGTTTGTAAGTCAGCTTTGGAAAGAGGTACTTATTTTGCATATGGAAGGTACAGAGTGTCAAAATCAGTTCATGGGTGGCTCACACCCAGAGTGTCAATGAAGGGTTAATCATATGTTTTAGTAAGAACTGACACGTCTACGAAATTTTGATTCACCTTTCAAAAGCAACCTGTATAAAGGAAGAATTGTATAGTAGAATAATTTTACATAGAAATACCGTGCCAGCTTCTAATTTCGAATATTGAAGAGGTGAATTTTGTGTGAACGGATAATCCCCCGTGTCATTTATATTCCACCACGTTTTCATAAATAATGGCGTCCCTTAACACTCACAGGTATCCAGCCATGCAAAGATTTCATCAAGCATTCGCGGCGCGCGCGTTCCTGTCCCATAAAATCTAAATTTTCATACCTATTTCTACGCGTATCTTCGTACATCTTATTAGAAGTCCCCCTGCCAATTCCCCGCGAGGGTGAAAATCTTGTAGCGATTCAGCGAATCGTGTTTCTTCCTCCTGGGTCGCTTTTTTTAATTTTTCCCTCGAGGAATATGAACCACTGCTCTGGCAAGTTGTAAATCAGGAATGATCGATAAATAATAATCATACCTCAGTGTGATCTTACTGATTTATTTTTTGAAAAATATAAATGCTGTAAATGCATTCGCATCATTAATTCAGTTGAATATTATTCAGTCTACAGATCAGAAGATACAAGAATAAGAGTTATGATTTTTAAGATACTAAAATGTAATTTGCATACCGAATTGAATATTATATTTGCCAATTTCCACCAACGCAAATTTTTGCCTGCAAGTATTTATAACTAACCACGAAGGTAGTTACAAGGTAACTTCAGACAGGGCATCGTTCCCTCGTGCCTTGCCTCGTTGATTAACTTTAACAAATTCGAGGGGAATAAATTTAAAGTTATCCGCAGAGTACATTCTGAAGGGTCGAGCAAAGTAGATTATTTGAACATGCGGTTTTTGCTACGACTGTGGAAGTAATGCTCAAACAGCAATTAAGACAAAAGCGACACTGGTTAGGGAGCAGAAACGGTGGGTTTTGTAATTATAAGAGAAAGTTAATACCCCGTGTGCGATTATAACCATGAAAATGCGACAAGTAGAATTAAGACGAAGGTAGTATGGAGATTACGAATTTGGGAAAAGTAGCGGCAACTGCAAAACTGCTTCTAAAGTGGAGTTTCAAAGGGAACGCAGGAAAATTGTAAACTAAGACTACGCCCTCACAGCAGAGAAACGCAAGTACCATGAAAGATGATGTGAAAATTTAGGATCCTCTAGAATAGTAAATTATGAAATCTAAGGAATAACGAAGAATGTGATATCGAAGAATATCTATTCATCATCAGGCAAATATTTAATCACAGAAGAAATTAATATTAGAGTCTATTCATTGATAATATATTGTAATGGGTCAACAATTGTAAGTCGAATATGCATTGATAAATAGTTTCTAAGGAAACACACGATACGTGCCCAAGAAATATCGAAGAAGTATTGCATTCAATTTTTTTTCTTCAGAAAACGTGTTACACGGTGGAACATAGATCAACTTGTATTCAAATTTACCGCGCTAAATCATAGATCACTGTTCGTTGGTTTAAAGACAAGAAATAAACTTGAAAATAGACAGTTTCACACAAAAATTTGTTTCACAAATAGTAATCGTACAAAATCATTAAAAACAATGGTAAAATTTTAATGAAAAGTATCCTAAAAACTAACCTTTTTTATATTTATTTCATGAAGTGACCGCATGGTAACTCGACTTGTTAATACCATATGCCTAAAACAGTTGCTTACACTTGCCACAGCTAGGAGCGCTTATGACTATCTTAGCTTAAAAGAAACAGCACGAGTACGATTTAACCGCAGGTACGAATTGGGGAAGTTTACCCTAGTCAGTATCTGGGAAGCTTAAAATAAAAAATCATTGACTAGTGCTGAAGGTGCCGCTAATACCATCAACAATCGATACTGAAGACACCAGCAACACAGCAGCAACCGCTATTGAAGACACTACTCTAAACGAATCCCCCAGAGGCGGAAACGAGGGGTAGGTATTCGATCATATTGCTGAACCTGCAGCGAATTTCAGTGACAAAACAAGGCGCGAAAAGTTTCGTCGGCGTCGAACGCCAGCGGAGAAATTTCACTCGTCGCCTGGGCACGTTGAATAATGCAGAGGCTGGCAACAACGAAGACGACCCGGGGGTGCGCAGCCACGACTCCGTCGCAGGAAAGGGTGTTTAACAGCGGAGCAGCGGTGTTTAGCTGCAGCACACTGGCCAAACTCATCCCTTTATCTGGCGCGGGCCAGCACTGACGGTTTACAGGGAAAAGCCTCGGCTATCTTGCCTCGTGTCCCCGCGAAAGATCATGAACAATCGGTATCGATTCCCGTTAAAGCTCCTATCCCTCGAGGGATCTTTCGAGTGACGATGTACATCCGGGTAACAAATATTCTAGCCTCGAAGTAAGACGATAAAAAAACCAAACACCCATTTTCATTTTTGAAAAAAAAACCAAACACCATGGAAGCACGTGACAGTGTCACAAGCATATACCCTAAGTTAAGAAGTCTCTTACGAATTCGGTTATCGATCGACTGACCTAATTAATTATCGAGCAACCAGGGGTCCAAAAGGTTACGTGTTCCTCCCAGTCATCGACTTGACGCAAACACGTCACTCCTGGGAAATATAACGTGGGCGCGGTGAAAACGCATCGCAGGAGCCGCCGAGGCTGCGCGGGAGCAGCGCGGAGGAGAGTGGAAGAATCGAGTTCCGCGGGGCTGCGCGGAACGAACGGAGAGGGTAGGAGAACAGGGGGTGGTTTACTCTCGAGAAGACATCGTTCCGGTCACGAGGTCCCTATGTACAGCGGCCGTCCTCGTTTCTGCCACGGGTGAAATTATTTTTTCCTCCCTTCCTTCTCCTACTAACTACTTTCACTCACTCCAACCCCTCCTCCCTCCCGCCCCTCTCGCCATCTTTCCGTGTTTTTCTCTCGTCTCGCCACCCCTCCGCAGCCACGGTGCGCTGTATCGTTTCAGTCACGGACGAGAGGCGCACTCGAGGCTGGCTAAATTGCACCATTAATTTCGCCCTACGCGAACACACGGTATGCAACTGTGTCGAGTGCAATGGACCGTCCTTGGCCCAGATACCGATCCTCTGGACCACCTTGTTCGAGGATCGTCGGAACGGCAACTGCTGCGGCTGCCTCTATCGGGTCGGGGCTGCACGGTGGGTCTAGGTGATTTCGCCGATGCCCGGGTAATTGGATAGTTTGGCTGCGTTTCTGTTGCCGGGCGGTTCATAAATTCGACGCGTAACGCAGCGGCTGCACGAACGCGCCGCGTGTTTCCCGCCTGAACCGGGAGTGGCTGCCGTCGTACAAGTTTCCGGGTTTGGAAGTCGCGCGGGATGATTGCACGTAGCCGGGATTATAGGAGCATTGTAACGTTGGCTTCCTTCGGATTCATGTTCGAGAGCCGCGGTTTTAATGCTTGTTGTTGTTGCCACCGGTTTGTTCGCGCGGTTTGGTGGCGTCATCCTGAGCACGACACTGTTATCAGTCGACGCTGGGTCCTTGAGCGCGCGGAGTGTGCAAAGCTGCGTGCTTCGAAGACGCTCCCCCAGGGCTTGGGACTAGTTTCATGAGTGATTATTCCTCGAGAACATGTCCTTAGGGTGGGAATCGCTGATCCCGGGGTACCCGAAGTGTCGCTCCACTGCTGAGACCTTTGAGACCTTGAAAGAGGCTAGACTGAGAATGTTCTGTAAGTGCAGCGACCTCAACCAGGCTTAGAGCAGGAGGAATGCACTGGGAATTCGGGTTACACCAAAGGATTTCCTCCGTCTGCCTGGTGGAGGTGCGGAAGGGTCGAGGAACCTCATTCGTCTCTGAAGTTCAGAGAAGTCAAGTGATCGTGTCAGTTATCAGCTGTGACTCTGTCGTTCTGTCAATTATGTTTAGTGTTTACATTTGGGTGCCTACAGAACCAGTAGATGCACATATTTACAGACTCAACGTGTAAAGCATTATCTAAGAAAGCAATCCACAGGGTACATAACGTTCTAACAACAGATGTTTGAAGTCAATCCTAAATTACACAAAATGTCCTTGAGGAATTAATCTGGTTGCTTCTTTCTCAGTTGCAACGGGATATTTATAGTGCAGGGCCACATATGCCTGTCGGTCCCGCGACAGGCGTTTGCAGCTGCGGGCTACGGCATTTCAAATGCATCAAGTTCCACAATAGAACAATGTAGATGCAGCGTCGATTCCTGTTGATACCGTCCCGGTTTCCCTCCACGCTAGCGCGTGTGTATAAAGCTGTTCTGGGATATTTATGACCTGTCTTGTAGCAATCTAACTTAACCGCATCTCCTGGAAAACGAGGGATCTTGTTTCGCGTATCCACTTACGATGCTTATATTCTGCCCGGCTCTACCTCGCTGCACTTCTCGTTCTCCGTTCGCCGTTACCATTCCGTGTTTTCTTTCTTCCCATATCGTCGTGGTTCCCTTTTCCTGCGTTCTTGCCTCCGTTTCAGTCTAGCATTTTCTTGTTTTTATTTCCGCAGCGTCCCCCTTCCTGCTTATTAGTATTCTGCCCCTCGACTTCGTTGTTTTCTAGACTGTTCTAGTTTTTTCTCTACTATCTGCCATTTGTGTCCCCGCCCTTTCAGTTTTTCTTTTATTTTCGCGGGTTCTCGTGTCTCTGCCCGTTTGTTTTTCCCCTGAATTTCCTCTATGTTCATCCCCTTCGTTTCTTTCATCGTTCTATCTGTTGAGTTACCTGCAAGCTCTTCTAGACTTTTCTCACTTTGCTTCCCCGTATCAACGATCCCATCTACTTTTTCCATCTCCACTATATTCCATAGTTTTCTCGCACCCCCCTCCACTGTCGCTTCTGACATCCTTCCGTCTGTTCATGCGAGCGCGACGCTCACACCGCTTGTCCCGTGTTCCTCCACCCCGCAACCCTCAATCTCTTCTTCACCCCGCGCTCGAAGATTTCCCCACAGGCATGTGCCTTCACTTATTCACGCACTCAATTATTTACGCTCGCGCGACGGTACCTTCTACAACCAGCAAGCACCGCTTTGTCACCTGTGTGTAGCAGTTTGCGTACACCATTGCTCAAAACTGTAGTTTAGGTACAGCAACATTTCGAGTTTAGTGGCGTGGAATATTATTTGTGGGAGTTCGACATAATGCACGTTAGTTTGTCGTTAGCACTATCATGGTTCACTTTTCATGGATTTTCATCTCTCACGGGTTGAAAACATATTTCCACGTTTTTGTGTCGCATGCCAATACCTCAATCATCACTCAGTGGAAAATAAAAAAATGAGTTTAAAACATAAGCTCGCGCAATAGCGTAAGTGTACGTAAATTTTGCCAAACAGAGTTTTTTCATCCCTCAAGTGTTCATTTCACGAAACGACAATTTTCGAGTAACATATCTGTTCTCAGGTGAAGACGTTTTGATTTTTCGTCAATCTTATAGTACAGCAAATACAGTCGACAAGTATCACTTAACTTGCTTAATGAATTAACAACGCTACTGTGTACTTTTTCACGGCTAACGGGGGCTGAACTCTTGCAGAACCTACCAGGTCAGTCATTGGTCAGACGGTCCAGTGAACTGTTCAGACAACAATCCATAGTTGGATGCCGTTTTCGTACCCCTCTGACTATTTACGTAATCAGAATTCGTCGGTGCGTTCGCGAATATGCACGTGACGCTGAATGCTCGATTATTCGTGGTCACGTGTCACCTTAAATTCGGGTTTACGTGGGCGCAATCTATTCCCTCGGCGCACTTATTTCCACGTTAATCACTGGGTCTCCCTAGTTAAGCCACGTTATTTCTCCGACATTAATTATTGGGAGTTTTTACAATAGTAGTTCATTGAAATTCTGGTCCCTTAATCCTTTGCGTAAATTGTAACGATTCGTACTGCGAACGCAAATGGAAATTAATAATAATTTCATAAAATCACTCGTACAAAAAAAATTACGTTTCGCGGGGATGTAGAATGAATCAGATATGAGTTGACAGGCACGCTGTTTGCATATTTTTATAAACCAATCTTTTTCTGAATACCTTAATTAAAGGTGAAAGTCACAAAAAAAAGGTTGCCTAATTTATCTTCGTCGATATGACCCTTGCAGCTGTATATATAACTTTTAACTTGCCAAAGAAACTATATATATATGTCTACATCAGTTGACTAAACAAATCAATTTAACTTGATTACATTAAAATATAGATATTAAAGTATATATAGTCCAGCGAACCTTACTCATTGATTTCGCCTTGTAGGTACATAACGTACACAACTGAACCTCACTAAGCAATAATAATATCTACCAAACTAACAGTGTTTCCTTAACCATTTTAAGCATTGCATTATTACGAGGGCAATATTCACTCAAATATTTCATTTCCATGAAATTCCCTCACTCAACGCGCAACAGTAATACAAAAGGTTTTGCGTTAACATTTCGCAGACATTCACAAAATAATGAGCGGAATCGTGAAATCTGTGCAGCTTTTCGAAGAAACTCAATCGTTTCGCGTATCAAGGTAACCCGGCTTCGTTATTAAAACGCCTTCTCGCCACAGTTCTGCCGATTTTCATATTTCATTATTCACGAGGGCCGGTCGAAGGGACGGCTCGCGAGACTCGACCAGGTCCATCCTCACATAATCCCCCCCTCCTGCCGTTTGAAGCGACGGAGTCGCGCGGGATTTTTTCCGCGGGACGAATTTCGACCTCTCGAACGTTCGTTCCGGCGAAATCATTCCGTTTGTCCCGCTTCCTCAGCTCGGCTACCAATTTAAGAAGCTTATAAAGAGGAACTGCACTCTCGACGGAATGCAAATCTTCGCGAGCCCGTCGAGGAAATTGCGCCCACTTTAAGCCGTCGCTGGGAATAGTTTCCACTTTGACGGGGATCGTTGCTGCCCGAGCTGAAACTGAATTCTGCCCCGCTGCCGAATTAAACGCGAGGACTTTCTTCCCCCTTTTTCCCGAGCGTCGCTTGCTAGGGCGCGGCGGTTTTGACGGGCAGCGTTAAATATCCCTCAGATCGTTCGATCGGCGACGGGGGACTTTCGTGTGACGAGAATGAAAACTTGAGTCTTAGATTAAAAGAAGCAGTTATATGATTTAGGCGCAGGTACGAATTAGGCAAGTTTACCTTACGTATGCCCAATTTGGCACTCTAATCACTGTCGATTAAGCGATTCTCAACAAAGCCTGGGAGTTTCGTCGAGCACGCGGCGCATCTATCAGACGAGACAGCTCGAGTCTATTTTAAATTCCTGGCGGAAACCCCGATTATTACGTCGACTAGGAACGCCCCGTCGAGTCCATTCTCTTCCGTTCCGACGTAGTCGAGTCAGGAATCCCCGAGTCGTGTGCCATTTTGTTAGGAAAGCCGTATCAATCCGTTTGTACACATACAGAACGCGCTGAACGAGCTCGCTACCGCTCCGCCATCCAACCACCCCGTTCTACAGCCGTGCAACCCCAACGGTGCAATGGTTCCAGCGAAACTTTCCCAGCTGGCAGCAAGCCACCGTCACGGTGGACAGAATTCCAATGTGTTTACAGTTATGTTTACGCGCGCAATCGTTTTCTGAAGAATCCTATCCGCCGACGCAGCTGCCCGCCGTTCCGCCCTCCCTCTTCGGGGCGACCAACCCCCTTTGCCAGGTTACTTCCACGACCGAAGCGGGCAGCTTCTGTTTGAACAAAAGATAAGGGATAATTGTTTGCAGATATCATATCGCTCGTTCCCTACGGGAGTGCAGCGACTCGATGTCTTTCGAGCTTGAAATACTGTAAAGGGTTGCTGTTCCAGCACCGGCAAGTGTGATCGTGTATGATTCATTGGTACAGTTGAATAAGTTAATATTTTATTTTTGTACATATTACGCGAGCAAGTGACAAAGATTTAGAAAGTGTTGGTATTCAAAGTCAGGTGATTGAAATTGTGCTGATTATTCGTATGGGATGATTTGTGTAATGAAGTTTAGAGAAACTTCTATTTATAAGAGAACTGCTCTTTAATAGGAAATGCAAGGGCAAGTCATTGAATCTTTAGTGGCTAACAAGGGAAATTTCCCAGTCCGGAAATTCTAAAAATTATGAAACTTTAAGGACTGTAAGGGATAGAAAAAAAGTTTTCGGACAAAAGTTACTTCTTTTAATTAGGACTAACATTTGCTAACTTACAGTTCTTGCAGTTCGCGAGTTATAACACAAAATCGGAAAGTAACCGGATTTTCAGGCGTCCATTTCACCCCCTCAGAGTGAATTTGAACAGAAAAAAAAGGATAATACATTCTGACCCTTGTCAATTTTTAGTGCCAATATGTAAAAATACTTTCGTATAAAAGGCATTTCGTTCAACTAATTGCAAGCTTGGATAGAAATTGATATTACATTCACAAGGGAGAGTATTAAATACATCAGTTCCATAAACGAATTTAAGCTGGGAAAAAATGATTCTGTTATTTGCCCGTGGATAGAACCATGGACCAGCCAACTGCGCAAGTGAAATGCAACTTGTTTCGCAAAAAGCTTAACCCACAAAGGTATTGCGCAAAGTCGAGAATTTAATAGCAATGTCCTGAAAATTGGATGCCGCTTTTGCAAGGTTGTTTCCAAATCCGCGGGAATTTCCGTTGCACGGCTGGTCAGGGAATAAGTGGTAATGACACTGGAATTCAACGGAGCTCCGTGAAATGGTTCGAATAAAATTTTATAAACGATCAGCCGCAGATTGCAGCCGTGATTATTGTTAAATAACGCGGACGAACGTCCGCCGGCTGCGGTTGGTTAATTTCATTAGGTTATTGTCCAGAAGAATTTAATTTAATGTTTGGCTTAATTATGAATTCCGGTTAGATTGGCTTGAAGTAAACCATTGATTTACCCGCGTCTCTTCAGATGGAAAATCCGAATCATTAACGTTCTGTTGCGTTCACGGCCGAGCAAAAGTACCTATTCGTGTTAACTTGAAAGTTTCCTTGCACTCATTATTCTCCTTTGTTTCGGTGTAATGTTTGCACATTTAAAGAGAATGTCAACTTCAAGCGTAACGTTTGATAGAACAATTTTACACACAGTTTCTTTTATGCAACGCAGAGAGAGAGAGAGAGAGAGAGAGAGAGAGAGAGAGAGAGTAAATGTAATATTTTTCATTGAATACAGTGTTTTCAAGGGTACAGTTTTAATTCTATATGCTCCGCTATGAAGTTAAAATTATATGATACATGGATTGAAAAATAATGAGGGATTGTATTTAACAATGGAATTAGGCCAGTGGTAACAAAATTAATTGCGTTCCATAAGGGAATATATTAATAGGTGAAAATCATGTTCCTACGTTGGAACGTTTTTCACCGCGTCAGAATAGCGATCAATTTCGAAACAGTAAGCTACTTTACGCTCTCCATTTAGCAACTGAAGCATACATATTATCCTCAGGCGAGCATTTAACGTCGAAAAGCCTAGAGAAACAATGGATAGATAGCGAGAGAACGTATTACCCTGTGTATTTATAGCGGTTGAGGGTGCATCGATAAATTTCCCTCTAGAAATAATATACGAATCGTTCAACCGTGTCGCGGACACGAAACTATGCATCTAGTTCACAAAACAATCTTCTTGATTCGCATCTGCTTTCCTGATTCTGAATTTCGAAATAAAATTTAAATACACTCTACTATTCCCTTGAGTGATCTGGAGTATCTAAAAGTGAAATCACAACGCGTAATTGACTTATGAGTTGGAGTCAGGAAGCAAGCTTCGAAGGAGGAAAGGGAAAGGAAGTTAAGAAAAAGCAGAGAAAAGATTCTAGAGAATTGGAAGATTTAATTGAACAGCTTTCTCAATATTTGATTACTTACGGGAATTATAAGATTTAAAGTTACACCGGTTTCATTAAATTATGCGTTGACATCGTCATAAAGGAAATTAGAATGACAGAAAGGACATATCAAACATTAAGTTCCTTAATGTGCAATCAACTTAAATCGGGCCATAAAAGAGTGCACACTGATCCTAATTCGAAATTCGAAATACACTCTATGGCTCGACTCATTTGGAATACCTATTGCACAAAAGATATCGGTCAACGGACGATTAATAACTCAATATCAATAAAAAAGGTAACTTCTATTGTGTTCCTTTCTCTTTTCTCGAACCGTTCCGGGGCTCCCCTCCAGCTTTGTACCTCGACGAACTGCAATCGATGAAAGCTTTATCCTCCTCCTCCTTGTCGACGAACAGAAAGGGCTTCATTGGATCTTTCTAATCCACGTAAGCCACCGTTCAAAGAGGTCCCCCGTTGCTCTACTTTTTTCCTCGGACTTCAGGTCGAATTTAAATCCCGCCCTGGCGTGAACTCGAATCGATCCGCGCAGGGAAATCCAGTCGCGGAACTGCCAGGAACGGGACCGTTGCATAAAATAAATTTCACCCCCTACCCCATTTGCAAAGTGAAATACGCCCGTGTAATGCGTCCCAGACGCGTGGTATCTCTCTGCCTTGCGTTCGTAACTGTGCTGCCCGTTTCTCGTTTGCCACAGTTTTAATTTACCGGCGGCGAAATAAAAATAATTGACGTATGTCCGCGGCAGCGCCCGAATTTGTTTCGCCCGCGAATCGCGGCAATCAATCTGTTCAGCAATTACACGGAGCGGCGAATGGCATTGTAACTCGCGTTGTGTGTTATTAATAAGCGAAATATTGATTCCCGCGCTGCGAACCGGAAGTTTTGGAACACTCGGTAATTGCGAATCGACGTACACCGACCGCGGCACATTGTTCGTGAGACCTACGTGTGGCATTCAGTTGAAAGGGGTCTCACAGCGAATAAATAACCAATAAGATTGCACTCTAATGCGCATAAAAGCATATTCGCTTTTATATTCAAGACGGTTGGATATTTTGAATTTCCAATCTTATTCGCGATTTCCGTAGCTATGCACAGCTTAACTATTAAAACCTTGGTATTATGATGTACATCGGATACTTTTTATTGAATCTATTTGATGATTGATGTATTTCAGTATTGAAACTGCATTACAATAGTGAAAGGGGAGAAAAAGTCAAGAACCGACATCTCTTGATCGATCTTTAACGAATAATGATAGTAGTATCTAAGAACTTCGAAGGGTAACGAATCAATCGATTTGATACAACGTGCTTGGCATATAGGCCAACAAATCTGTAGTCACGCGTATAAATGATTGCACTCCCAACGCGATTGTGAGTCTCAAGATGGGGAAAGACTACCCCGCGTCAATTCTATTTGCACGGTTGATAACATTTTTTTACTCAGAAATTAATCTTCCAGAATTGCCTATTAACGAAATTCAAATTATAGGATGTGCTCTTCCTCGACTCGAACTTTTTCGATAGAGACGAATTTTTTGGGACCGTGGCAATTTCTTTTGATTTCCACTTCTTTCATATCACGACAGTGATTATACGAACGACAGCGACTCACAATTATTATGACAAAAGCTCGATTCAACTGGCGCATAGTTAGTCACAGGACCAAGAAAGATTTGAAAATATTAGAAACTTACTGTCAGACTTACAACTAAATATAGAGCTACGAGTTTCTCTTAATATCCAAGAAATATTCCAAATGTTACCCAATATTTAACAACTTAACAATTCTTCGAGATTCCTGGACAGCTTTATCATAGGATAATAATTACAAGCAGGAATTTTTGTCATTCGCATACGATTTAAGAGCACAGCTTGTTTAATATTTTCCACCCTTTATTCACAAAGCTATCTGTAGCGTTACAGTAAATTAGACAGACGAGACGAACGGTAATCAGTAAACTAACAGGTGTGCATTATCCGTAGTCGCAACCAAATTGACATCGAACTATATAATTTATCACTTAGAAGAAAAAATTGCAAAGCTAATATTACCGACCATTAAAGTGCGAAAGGACATAAGGACCAAAGAAACGATAGAAAATGTATAGTTACCCATAACATTACTAGGAAGGTCAATGTCATTATCGTATAATGAGTGATTTGTAGCCTGAAATAGAAGAAATTTGAATTTTAGAAAGCTATTTTATACCACAAAATGCTATTAAATTTAATTTTAAAGATTTCATGAAAGGAAACACACTTGTGATATCTTCTGCGTGCTTCTTCTATTGTGTCGGTCGATTCTTTTATCAGGTACATACCGATGCCTCTAATATTACAATAAAAGTAGTCATTCCAGTCTAGATTTTTGATGTTGAACTTAAAGATTCCTCGATCGGTAGAATTCAATCCTTGCCAAAGTTTCTGAACGTTATCGTCACAAAAATGCCATTCCTGTGTTGAAAAGTACTGTATCACATTCCTAAATTTCTGTATTTTCTTATACCTATCCAACGACCTGTACAAAGTATATTATCCATCATTCTTAATCAATTCTATATATAGTCCGTCAGTTATAATTTACCTAATATGGATTATATGTTATATATAGAATACGTACATGGGTTTTCGACCAACAATATAAGCGAAGGTATCGGCAATAATTGCTGGCAAAATGTGGAGGATGAAGACACAAATTTTATGGGCAATTAAATGTCTGTTCAGTATCACCGTAATATACCATATGTTTTGTATACTAGGTACTTCAGTGACAGAAATTTCAGCTATTTTCAGAAATGCACCCCAAGTAATGGGATTTTGACATGAAGATACAGAGTTATAAATGGGGATTCTTTCATCAACAGCTATATTAGCATCTTTATCTAATAATGCAGAAGATTTCCTATAAAGTAATGGAATCAATAATTCTAAAATTAAATTCCAAGCATTCTTATATTAATACCTGCATATATACACATCCTCACAAATACCTAATAATTAATATTTTTATTAATCTATAATTTTCATTCTGTTTATAATGAAAAAAATGATTCCATCTTTTCGTTTCAATATCAAAGATTATATTCGCGCATATGTACATATATGTACACCTCTAAAAGCAGCAAGTTAATATAAACAAGTTATAATAACAAAATTAAAGACTTACCTATTACTAGTATTCCAAGCAGCGGCAATTATAGTAGAGACTACATAATCAGCTGGTATCATATCCGCCGCGATTTCTGGTTTACAATATAGCGTATGCAACACACCTAGACCTGCTCCTATCATTACCCCCTTAGCTCCATATAAATTATTTATCCATCCAATAATTGGCTCCTCGACTGTTGACATAATAATAGAAGGCCGAACGATACACGTTGGAATACCTACGCTATACTTTGCGACTATACTTTCTGCAACTGCTTTAGAGAATACGTACATGTTGGGCCAGTTTCGGAGCAGTCTGTGAAAGTGAAAAGTTTATGTTTCTTTATAGCTACCTCGTTTGCTTACTCACACAATCATGCTCCGTAAAATTATACTTACATGGGAGTGATTTGTTCAAGTTGTTTATCATCAAAGATATCCAACAACGATATTAACTTATCACCATCCATGGGTGGTTTGTAGTGTATTTCATCAATGCATTTATGTATACATTTCGAAAATGCAGTTGATACGTGTACGAATGCCTGTAGATGGATTTCGGGATTTAGTATTAAGTATAAAATACAATTTATAATGCGCTTTTAATTATAATGATTGATTCAATTGTGTGACGAAAGGTTCTAAAAGATCTCAGATCTACCTTTAAATTCGGCATCTGTTTCGCGAACAGTAATAAGTATTTTGTACTTTTCACATTAATGGTCACGGCTGGGCGTGTCTTCTCGTCAAATCGAACGGTCGCAGCAGCATGAAAAATGATATTCGTATTCATCAGCATCGTTTTCGTTTCTGGTGACAGACCATAATCATCTTCCATGGCGTCACCATTCACCATTATCAGTTTATTCAGAAAATTCGGTTGCTTGCGTCTCAATCTATCGTATACCTGATCACAATAGCGTGTACATAATAATTATACATATTAATAGAATAATAATAAGATGTATAAGTATATCACCTACAGCATCTTCGAAGTTCTCTTTAAACCGCTGCTCTGAACTTTTCCCCCCTTTCGGCCTTACTATCACATATATTGTCGTAATATCTGGACAGGATCTATAAATATATAGATAAGGTAGACTGGGGCGAATTGGATTACACTTTGTGTTTGATCGTAAAAAATAATAGTCATGCATTAAAAAATTAATTTTTTATTATATATTCGTGACCAGTACACCTTTGGCTTGAACAGTAATATATAAAAATTGAAATTAAACGTAAAATTCTTTCATTTATAAAAAAAAAACGAGAAAATGAGAAATATCCGAATAACCCAGAAATCTCTGAAGAAACTGAAATTTTCATAATAAAATCTTTATAATCAACTTAAACAAATTTAATTTAATGACAGTGAAGTCAAGTAACACTACTTAGAACACAGGTCGGAAGGACATTGTTGTTTTTGCCGCCCCTATCAGCACAATTCTTGTGGCACCACTCTTCTCAGACAATCGTCTGAAAGTGGACGAATTAATTTTTCACCACAGTAAATACAATGCCATCTTCTTAAGACCATTCATTTATTTATTTTTTTTGTCATTTCTTTAGATTCAATTTTTATCACAGCTTCCTCTATTTTTTGGGGGGGACACCGTGATCCCTGATTGCTCATTTTTATGTACGTACGAACCATCTGCATATAAACAATTATCATATTTATAATCAGAAAAATACTCAAATGAAAAAAAAGAGTGATCCGATTAGCCCCATATATAAGTATTTCAAAGGATATAGATTACATAAACATATTATGATATAATAGTCTAAAATAATCAAATCAATAAACACATTTGAATTTCCAAGCTTACTTTTTATTTTAAATACGAAATTGCAGATGACGTAGGTTAGATTCGGACCAAAATTGTAACGTTCGCGCACGTCCATCTGACTGAAACCGTATGCCAGCTCTAAACAATCGCGTTACTTTGCGAACATCGGATGTACATTTTGAACTAATCATTAAACGTGAGACTAACGCGTGTTATAAACTATTAAAGGACATGACGCTTCGGGAAATGTTCACTTTTTCTACTTTATCCCTCGAAATTATTACGTGATTCAAAACAGTTCCAACAAAGGCGTATAGTTGTCAATTTGCAAAACAATCTTCATTTTTTCTTTATGTAGGTACCTTTAATATCATATTAATACCGTAAAATACCGATCCCTTCCAGTTTACGCGACATAGTAGAATAATAAAGAATTTTTAATATATCTTAGAAGGAAACGTACCTTAGTAATTTTTCGATGATCAGCTTGCCCAGAAAACCTGTCCCTCCTGTTATTAAAACGTTAGTATGAGCAAACCATTCGGCGATTTTGCTTTTCTCGGCGTTTAAAACCGAAGAATCATCGCAGTGATACGATATACCATCTATATACCCATTACCTCCTTCTGAACTCATCTTGATCGGATACCTGTTAGTTTCGATGAATATACGAACTTTAGTGTTATAATAGCTTAATAATGAATTCGATGGATTCGCGATCAATTGAATGTTGCGATTTCGAAAAAAGCTGTGGGATTTATCAAGTATTAGGTGAAAACACTCAGCCTGTATGCCTGTAAAGGATCAACCTTGAGTCGAGAATCATCTAGAGTGAAATACTTTCCCAATTTTATTATTCTCGTCTGTAGAGGAACAACTTTCTCTTTTTAATTTCTTTTCGACTAAGTATCACGTGAATAGGCTGTCCTTAGACCGACAGTTTTCCCAACATCAGAAATAGTGAAAAACTTCAGGGAATGCGAAAGGAAACAGATATACATATGTATAATGTATACAGGAAGTATAAAAGTTGTTTGCAAGGTAATTATTTTGAAGGATATTTTCTTTTATGCATTCTTTTCAATAGTATGGTCAGAAATTATTAAAACTATATTATCGAATCTCCGATATGTAATAATATAACAGTAGGCAATCTTTCGAGAAAGTTCTAAGTCTATTTACCTAATTTTAGTTTTTATAATTATTAGAAACCTTTTGTCTATCGTAATTATGTAGCAACAGCCTATAGCAATGATAAAAAATAAATGTTATTATATCACACCAGTTTTGAACGGACGACGAAATGGCGATATGTCAATGCGGATTCAACGACGGACAATTTTCAACTGCGTAGAGTTCCGATCCTGTTCTACTTGCTTTAAAAACATACGTTTCCTCGCACATACGTCTATGTAGCACTAACCATGCATAGGTGACAACCTCTTTACGTTATCTTTATAGCTGAAAACAATCATGTAAATTACAAAGGAAATTTATTTTCCAAAATGGCCTTTACTATTCAAGGATAAAGTATGAAGGCTGAAACAATTGTCTTATCACACCTGCATTCAGCAATTATTTGCAAAAAACCTCGCTGCACTGTGATAGAATAAACGCCTGAAATCATAGAATTCTACCAAATTATACGATTATTTGTTTATAGTAGATTCGTTTACCTTAACGAACTGCCTCCTTTGATATAAAAATGAAATTTAATGGAAAAGTGTATTAACAAGATGATATTAGACTTCGTAATCTTTTCAATATCGTTATAAAAATTCCTCATTACGCGAAATACATTTTTAAAATAATCTACATTAAATAGAAACATTAGAGTGACTTTTACCAAATTTTCTAATGTTGCGGCCGCAAGAAGCGCGACGCATCGCGCGTTGAAACGTGTGCCCGTTGACTCATCGCAACAGCTGATGAGTCAGTTGAGGCCCGTTGATATTGCGTTGTTAACGACCGTTAGTTCGAGAACACCGCCGCTGTGAAACGCACGTACAAAATGACTTTCTGCTTTACGCGACCGTTTCGCCAAGCGCCCACGCGCCTCTGTAATATAGTCATTGTGTCTTCGTGTGCTGTACCAGGGTTTGTGACGTCCGTGGTCAGTGTGCGACCACGAAAAAAAAAAAATTGTGTCAGTCCCCAAAAGGGTCGTTGCTGTTGGGTTTTTCCTTCCCACCGAGCCATTCCAGCGCCGGAATTTTAAATCCACTCTTGGCGGAATCAACTAATGATGTCAATGCTTTAATATTTTTTTGCGAGGAATATTGTCAACTTCAACGGATAAGAGTTCATTTTAACGAAGATGGTACATTCGATGAGAAATAGGTGGGGATCGATTAAAAATTGTGTACCATCGAATTAACATCACAAATATAACGTAGCATATAATGTTTATTCCATCAATTTATTTGTACTGATAGGGGAGAGTGGGGTAAAATGGAACGCTTAACTCTGGAGGGCGATAATCAGGGTTTGAAACCGTTTTTATAAAGATTTCGATTCTTTATAGAGTTATGAAGATCCTTTAAGCTGGGTTTACATTAGTCCAGTCCAGTGATCCAGTACAGCACTGGATTAGAACTGGAATAATGTAAACAGTGTGTTCATTCCAGTACAGTGCTGTCATTCCAGCAGATTTCGACTGGATCGAAAGTCTACTTTTCGATGCTACTTTTATGTTTTTTTATCCTTCTTTTGCGTGAATCTAGTATTATTATTACACTCTACCACTTTCAACGGTTCAGAAACAACTGGAATAATCAAGATATCGCCTGATTTCCAGTCGAACCACTCGCTGGATCCAGCGACTGGAATAATGTAGACGTCGCGTGATTTCCAGTCAAACCACTTACTGGATCCAGCGACTGGACTAATGTAAACCCAGCTTTATTCTGAATAACCGTTATAAAGAACGGTAATATAAAGAGTTGTAATATGTAATGGGTCACACATCATTTCTATACGAACGACGAGTAAAAACGGGCTGACTCGTTCAAACCACTAGCTGCATGTAAATGGTCACTCGGTCAAGATTTTTCACATGGCCGAGTAGCACACCGATGACTCGGCCGAGTCACTCGTTAGGTATATTCCCACCAGACGGAGTGGCGAATGTCATTGTAACTAGCGTTGTGTGTTATTAATAAGCGAAATATTGATTCCCGTGCTGCGAGCCGGAAGTTTTGGAACACTCGGTAATTGCGAATCTACGTACACCGACCGCGGCATTTTGTTGGTGGGAACACGCTCTGCAACTTCGCCAAGAGCCGCGTTAATAGAATTCCCTGTAATTTCACCCGTCCGCGTTGCCGTCTATGGAGGGTGTAACGCTGAAATTGTCGCAGGCTAATATTTGCAAAATTAAGTGGGATGTGAAAGTGTTATTCTTATGAATTATGTGATCTCTAGAGGGACTCAACACGATCGAGTTAATTTTGCGTCTAGGTGGAGGTGTGTAAATGATATCGGCACCAAGTCGACCTTTTCAATGATAATATATGTTTTTCAATTCATAGATTCGTTTTCCACGATCGATGTGTAAGGAGATTTATATCTGACGAGAGAAGAACGGGAAATCTACCATTGTTGCAAAAAATAGCAACAAATTTTCAAAATTATGTATCCTGAACGTTATGTTTGATATTAAAGTGGTCTACTTAGTCGCAGTTTGTTTGAAATAGTGCATCCACATTATCCACAGTGTAAAATTCTCATCTATGTCTGACCACACACTGACCATTTCTACTAGCCGCTGTACGGCACGCGGTGAATCAATCTTCCTGGGTTTATCGAAGTGGCTCAGTTTTACGAGCCCCAATCAGGGGAGAGATGCTATAAGAGGGACATTTTTATTTAGCGTCCACTTCTGATAATATCATGATAGGTATTTAAAACACAAGTCAATTAATAGGAAGAATATTTATTGGCCTTCAATAAAAATATTTTGCAAGTGTATTAATAATAACAGAAAGTAAAAAAATCTTTGATTTTCAAACAAATCAAAACTGTCCCTTTCACGATTAGGTAGTCTTAGAATCCACGAAAGGGACACATTTGTTTATGAAAGTAAACAAAATGAGAACAAAAATGAGATTAATCGTTAAAATATCATTGATAGCTATAGAACAAACAAAATTTAATACACCCTTTATTCCGCATGACTCACTGGCCCATTTATCGCAAATTTTAAATTGGACCCAATCTTTTTTATTGGTAGCAAAGTTTTTTTACACACGCAGCACTCGTTATTTTTAGAATTATTTGTTAATAGTCTCGCTCGTTTTCATAAGTCAATGCTCGAGTCAGAACAGTCATCCTAAGTATGAAAGGGACAGTCATGAAACGCACGTCTTATTTAAGATTGTAGGTGAGCATATTTTAAATAACCACAAAACAAAGAAAATAATCAATCAAGCTTACTTCTGATATATTCTCGTTTCAGGTGAATAATGGCTATTTTAATGATATAAGACTTTCACACTTAATATATAACTTTATCTCACAAACCGCCCCAGAAAACTAAAGAAACTTTTACTAGGCACTAGTGTTGCTTTAAACAGGAAAATAACTTGCATGTGTAATGCGTTTAGAATTTTGGCAATATGATTTGTCCCATTTAAAACCTGTCACTTTTATAGCACCTCTCCCTCACACTTTTTGAATAAAATACCAATCTACAATCGTCGTCCTTTTACGAGGGGCGCCCTTTAATCTTTCGAGGGGGGAAACGCATCCTCCACTGCGAGGGTGTAATTCGTATACGAAACACGAGAAACTGAAGGAGTAATAAAATCTGAACGGATTAAAGTGTGACACGTCTTATCGCGATAGCAGATAAACCTCCTCTTTCAGCTTTAATTCCTTAATTCGTATTTGCCGGCGCGCGATCCCGCGTATCATGGCTTAAGCCATCGTGCAGAGGCTTTTGTTCAAATATTATTACAACTCGAGGAGTTTCACGTCTGTTTATCAGGCAGAAGTTGGACGGGAAGATGGATTCGGGCTCGTTCGGCCGAGTACACAGCTAAAAGGAGGATCCAGGATAATTCCATCTGTTATATTGCAACTACGGCGAAAGCTGTAAGTCCAACACGCGTACGATATCGCGCGTAACGCTGCAAAGGGACGGGAGAAAAGTGGACCCGGAAGAATGAATAAAACCTTAGCTTGATACTTTGTTAAGGGTTACAATTTTACAGTTTAATCCTTTCTGATCTCCTGCGCGAGGCTGCTTTTGTGAGACGAGTCACAAAAACGGGATAAGAAGCAGAGGAGCTTTAATATAAGAACGTTAATAAAATTTTAGTGAACTGCAGTCTCACAGAAAACACTCTCGCATTCAAATCATGAGAATCCCGATGACAATGAACGTGCACTCATTTGTACTCGGTTTTTGTGATGTAAATTCATTAGCAGCTTATCATTTCCGTAATGCGGGTTGTGAATTATGTAAAACGTGAAACGAAAGTTTCTCTGGAATTTTTTGGATAAACGTCAGCTGAATGCATTTCCCATTAAGGTAGTTCGCCGTATTTTTCTGCTGTCTCGGCTCGCCTCGCAGACGACAAGCGAAACGGAATGTAAGACGAATTCGTGCTCGACGAAGAATTCACAGTTCCATAAACATACGGCCCTCGGCAAAACTAACAGACAAAAGTGCATGTGGGAGGTCCGCATTGAAAATGAGAAGTGGCACGGCGAGGTAGAAGCGAAGGCAGTTGAGCGAGAAAGGGGATGAAGCGAGGCATCCGCTGGTTCCTGGTTTATTAGGTAACAAGCAGTGCAATTTTAATAACGAGGGTAGTATATTTGAAGTGAACCATTCAATAAATAATCTTAACAAATCTAAATAATCTTAAGGGGTAACACCACTCTAGAAGCAGAAAAAGAAGACCTAAATTTGACAATTTATTTTGTGAGTTTGACAATCGGAATAGAATTTCTTTTCAGAGGGTTTATTTAACACATATTGAAGTACGAAAAATAATTTTTTTACTGCCATTTTCGTGCAAAATGGCGGCAACACAGCCCGTCGTCGAGAAAAACCTTTTTTGAAAACGCCGCCACGGGAGGACGGATTTCTGGGCATGTATGAGTCCTGGAACCAAAAATAAAAAAAATTTCCGCACGAAGTATTAAAATTTAACCGAACTTCCTTCATCCCCTGAAAAATATTATAAAAATTAATCAGTTATTCATGCCACCGAATTAATTACTAATTAAAATCACCTATCACGTCACGCGAACATCCGGGAACAAGAATATCTGTCAGAATTTATACAGCGCAAGAACCGCCAACGAACAGGAAGCCTCCACGAGGTACGAGCGCTTACGTAATTTCTAAAGAGTCACACTTTTTCCGCGGACCGCTAAAGTCGAGGCTTTTTACTTCGTCGGGGATTAAAGCTTCGTAAATATAACCATCTTATTGAAAGGGATGCTTGCAAAGAAACGTTGCGGCTGGAGAGAAAAAAAGAAAGCGCGAGGGGGAGGCAAAAGATGGCGGAAGCGGTTTGGACGAAGATGGCGGAAGACAAGGAGGACAGATAAAGAGAGTAATTTTCGTGGGTACACAGCCTGTAATTATTAATGTCACGGATGAGTCTGCGTCGCGGGGGCTTTGCAAGCTTCTGCATCTTGGGTTACAAGACAACAGGCTTCTACGTAAGATGTACGGTTATAGCGGACCATTTTTCATTTCTCGCTGCCGTAACAATCTCTCCTCTGGCCGCTCGCAGACAGACCTCCTCGCGCTGCCACCAGAGAAAAGAGAAAAAATCCTCTCCCTCCCGTCTCGCCGTCTCACACTATCGCGATACTGCCAGCCGTGAACATGCATTTATTCGTGGCTCTTTGAACGCTGCGAGTTCTTGAAACAGCCCGCGCTCAGCTTTCTCCGAGGCGAAGGAACCGCCTCTGGTTGCCTCGTTTGTGCGGCTTTTGCAGAATTATCGGGCGAAGGATTAACCTTTCAGTTTGAATGGTTTGAAACTTGTGGAATTCCTCGAGTTTATGGAGTGACTGAAGATTTCGAGATATTGTTTCTCTGGGAAATGTTTTCCACGTGGCATTGCTAAGTAGTTTCATTGTGCATCTGTACTTAATTGAGGAACTTGCATCTTCGCCAACTTCGAGTAAATTAGAAAAAACTATTTATAAAATTATTGCTTTGAGTTAACATTAAAAGGAGAACGCTGATTGAAAAATATATGTTTTTGGACAATAAGTAGTAGTTATTGAGTTGATAAGGTTTTATTTTTACTTTTAGAGGAAAATTATACTATAATAATATATTCATATTTCTATTTTTATTTATTTGCAATGAATCACACTTTTATTATTGGATTTACATCAAACGTGCACCAAACGACGTAGAATTTTTTTACGTATATTACACGTCATAACTTAAAAATTGTAAAAAATGTGGCTGCATCTCTCTTGTTGCAAGATCCTCAATTGTTCGCGTCGAAATTTTTATTTTATGCCGGGCAACTTGTAGATGATTATGAATTATTTTAATCACCAGGTTGATGGAAATTTCGCGTTCTACATTGGACGAAGCGGAAATGTTTGATCTCCGCCACTTATAAACTCCACCATGAACATAGGCTGTCTTAATTACGAGTATTTTACTTAGTGCGCTGCTGCTTCTCTGAGATTACCTTCTCTTAAAAGCTGAAAGTTACCATGTAATACTGGAAACGTATATAACCGTGCCTTTCCCCGCTTTTCTGTGTGAGACACGGAGCTGTTACTCATAAAGAGGACCAAATAGTTACGTAGTTTGAAGAGACGGTCTCTGACTAAGGGAGACATCCGAAAAGTTATTATAAACCGCCACATGTCATTGGGCACTTGACTTTCATTTCTCAGTTCATCTGATAAGGCAAGTTTTCAATTACAATATTTCATTACTTTCAAATTCAATGAAAATTGAATATAATATAGGCCATTAAAAAATTCTACAACTTTTGGAAAACCATACTGTTCAATTTTTTCGAACTATAACACATTTTCAAAAATACTCTCATTTAATTCCATCCATTTCATAGAATCTGATTTATTTTCTAATTCTCTGTATTAGTTTTAAGTGATAATTATGGATATACTATCTATATAGTACATAGATGGTTGTCGTTTCTAATTTTCCCAAAAACATCGTCTGAAATAAAAAGCTCACTTGTCTATTTTTAAAAAATCATTATAAGTATGCCCTGCTGTTTAGGAGAATCTATCCACTGTCTGTCGCGAATCGTACGTAAATAACAATGCGTATTTAGCGAAGAGTTAAAAATCCAGTATCGATTATCGATTGTAAGGTCTTTATTAATGAAGCATGGACACTGAGGTGGATGCACGATAACGGGCGATTGCCTGTCTGTCGAATTAGTCGATACGGATGATTACTCCCGAATGAGGCTTCGTCGATGACTGGGGTAATTAGGCGGCTCGCCTCTTCAACGTTGCATTACACGAGCCACACCGGCTGCTGCCACATCATTGAACTGACATTATGCCCGTGACTGTGGCCGGCGTAAATGTAAACGACGGTACATTGACCAACATCGCTTGAAACAATGGCGAGCGATGACCGTGACGTTTTAGCGAATGTGGGAATTTTCTTTAAAGCGTTTTAAAAGGATCGATTCCGAAATCAACGATACAGGATTGAAAATTTGTAAGAATATAGGCAGATACGTTTATTTGCTTCAATTTTGTGAGGGATTTTACATTTGTATTGCGCCCTATTGCACTTTAAAAGCATTAATGCTTACGTCTGACCAATGATGTACTTTACTACTGAACTCACTAATTCCAGTCACTTTGTGCGTTTATGTTAATTGAAATTTTATTGGTTTACTGACTAATTTTTTCATATACACTCGCTACATTATTAATTGTGAAACAGACATCATTTTTCAAATTTGTTGTAAATTACACTCAGTGTATATTGATCTTATTTAACATGCAAGCTTATTCCTGCGTTCAAGAGATAATTTTTATGAATCGTTGATGTTTTCATCTACAATTCAATAAATTATTGCATTTTGCGTTTAAAACGTAAAAACAGTGTTGAATTATCGATTATGAATTGTATATTTAGCACTTGGTAAGCCATGCGTATATTCCGCTTTTAATTTTTATCGTTCATCTCGTTCGACAATGAATAAAGTTGGGGGAAAAAATGCATGATATTCGGTGGCTTAAACAAATGCAGATTAACCAGGTTTGTTATGCGCTTTCGTGTATTGGCGAATTATTCATTTTATCGAAATGAATATCATGAACGGGAATTAAATGTGGGAAATGCACAAGTAACAGAGCTGGATGGTTATTGGATTTTTTAATTATCGTCTCTTTGCACTCGCCAAATTCGCTAGTACTTATTCAGAATGCAGGGAAACCAATCTTTCCCCAAAATTATTAAAATATTGGAAACATTTCGTCAACAGCATTCGCAACGCGGCAACCAAAAGACTTAAGGAAGGGCATTTTAAAAGCAACAAAGTAAACCATCCAAATTTAATTTATTGCTTCATAGTGCATAATTATTCATTCGTTATATACAGTCTAGCAATTTCTCGTTGTTCCAGTACATAAAAATTCTCAAGCTAAGCAGTAGACTAAGTAATTCAATCAATACTTTCAAAATGTCTGGCGAAAGTTCATTCACGGTTAATCCCAATGAAGCTGCGCGTAATTTAGTAATCCATCGGGCGAGTCGTGATCTGAAGTTCCACTCACGGTTAAACCCCGTCGCTCCTCGTCACAATCAACGATCGAAACGATCTACCAATCGCCTGGCTTCGCAACTATCAATAATGCCGCGTCGAATGCTCGCAGTATCGATTGGCCAGCGATAAGGCGGTGCTGGGCGATCCGTGAAACGGAAGGGGCGTCAGATCCGCAGAGATATGATACCCCTATTCCGCGACTCGCCGAAAGATTAATGCATGCGGAGCACACCGGCCTGGTGCAAAGTACTCGACGCGGAGTTGAATCACGTCTGCCCTCCGCACCTCCCCTTACCCTCGCGGACGGACATCCCTTCGCGCAGAGTAAATTCCAGTTGGCGCGTGCATTATCTCGGCCGGTCGCCGATAAATATTTCGCGCGAGTGTTTCGGCTGTACGCCGCGCCGGTACATTGGAAAGCCATTATGCGCGGAACGGCGCATCCTTGTCCGCGATTTACGCCCGCTGTGTTCCGCCAATGCGCAACGGCGTCACTTAATTCGCGTTGAACGGCATCCAACTTGTTCACCCGGATAGTTCGATACTTCCGTCGTTAGGGCTTTAAATTCTGGCCTCTCTATACACAGGCAGATACTTAGCAAACGCCGGGGAAAATATCGACGTCTACTTCGACGAAAGTAGGTGGGAGAGATGCCGGGCGAGTGGAAGGCGAAGGAATCGTGATTGTAAGGTGATGACTCTTTGTGGATATCGTGTTTCTGGGACTTTAGAATACTTGGTGTTGTTATTTACTGCTTGGGGTGTTGGTAGAATTTTGAGGGTTTGCGTGTTATTTAGGAGAGACTATTTTCATAGATTTTTAAATGGGGCTGACGAAATTGGGAAGGTTGTAATACTGTATTAATTTTTCAACTGCTGAAGAAGGTGAAATTCATTCTAAAGAAGTTACTGAATATTGACAATTTTTCATGGATTTTCTTATTGAAAGTACGCTTTAATGTTTCAAGCAATCGAGTTCAAGTTTTACGCGTAGCAGTGAAATTCTACCAAACCAATTCGACTGAAATAAAGCAGATCGAATGTAAATTCGTCACGCATTACACTCGATCGTTGTGTCGAAGTCGACCACTCTGGGAAACAAGCACAACGTAGATATATGCTAATTTTATAGATCGACCAGAACCACAGTACAACGTGACGAATGGGAAGTTACTGAAATTGAATGGCTGATGTGTGCAGACGAGTTGCAAAGGAGCTTGATCGCTGCGTATTAACAAAAATTCCATGTGCAAGATTAATACATAGAATCTTTACAAGGAAAAGTATAGAAAATCCTATATCACTTTCAAAGGTCAAGAAGCATGGATTAAAAAAGTAGTAGCATCCACATTATCAAGAAAATATTCGAATGCTCTATAAAGGATCACAAAGCGCAAAGAAATTTCAGCCTTAACACAAACAATTTTTCTATTCATCAGAATTTCTAAAAAACGATACAAATAATCTTAAAAAAATTCAGCCCTTCAAGTACACTCGAAACGAACTTCATTTAAAGGCTGGAACAGACACGCCCAGTAATTTAGTCAAGTAGCGAATAATTTAGTATTATTATTATTATTTTACTAAGCTACTCGACTAAATTTTAGTGTCCACACACGAAAAATTACTAAATTATTTGCTACTCGACTAAACTATTGGACGTGTCTGAACCAGCCTTAACTTATTCTAAAGCACATTACCAACAAATCAGTACCAATCAATAATCTCCAATACCACCTGCACGATAAATCACTTCACTCTAATAATATAACCAAAACGCTATTTCCAACGCGACTCCACTGAAATCACGACACATCTCAACGTCGAATTCCCTCGATTTTCTCTAACGCCACTTTCATCCCTCCCCTTGGCAGTCACCGAATGCTCCACGAATATCGACTCCCAGATAGAAGATCAGAAGAGCCCCACTGCCTTCGTCGTCCACTTCTCCTCCGCGTGGAACATCGAAATAATTCGGTAGTTAAGAATTAACGCGCCCACTGTGGACGGCTTTGTTCGAGATTTCCCTGGCTCTCGCGTCTTATTACGAACACTCCCCGAGGCTCTCGGATTTCAGTTCGCCCCTGTTTCTCAGACGAGTATCTCGCTGGTTTCGACAGAAGAGCCTTTGTGCACCACCAGAACACCCATTGTCCACTTCAGTCGCGCCCTACGTGCCTCGTCCTCACCCTTCGCTAGCGTCTTCAACCACCCCCCACCCCCCACCCCTCCTCCTCCTCCCCCCCCCGGCCCCCTTCCGCTGGCCGTCGTTGTCTGGAGTGCCTCGCAGGAATACTGACGGACACCCAGACTCCAGGCAGACGTTCACGGGCGCTAAATATAAGCGGAAAACGCCACTTTTGCCGCGACACTGCCATCTGAAAATCCAACAGTGTTTCGCGGCCAGGCCGTGGCGAATTCGCCGGAGCCCCTCGAGGCTTTACATTAAACGGATTTTCGTCTTCTAATTGGACACCAGGAAGTCCTCCCGGACACTTCTACCGGAGGCACTCTGGAAATTCTGAATATTTACTTAGACGTGAAGTTCCGCTGTGTTCCTTTGGCTTCTGTATTGAGAGCTGTCCGGATTGTTTGCCGTGCAGGATAGCGATGCTGGGAATTTCGCGTGCATGTCCACGGGGAAAGTGGTGGTAATTTAATGCAGCCCTTTTGATGCGGTTTCGCTGCTGGCTGGGCGACGAATTGCGTTTGAATAGACAGACATCGTCTCTTAAATTTTGCATGGATATTTTTAGAGTATTGAAGGTACTGGTGCGCGAAATACTGCGAACGTAAAGTGTGCCTGAGTTGCATTCGTATGGTTTCCTGAAATTGTTACGGATACTATAATGTGATGATATACAAGGATAAAAGAATACGTGGAAGCACCAGTGGAAACTAGAAAATGATGATCGATGGGAGGAATGGTCTTTCCAGAACCATATCTCGCGGTTAAAACTTTGAGCAATGTTCATTGTATTTATTTCACCAGGATTTCAAATGCAGTAGGGTTGTCTAACTTCTCATCCCTTACAATATCATCCAGTTTAACAGGAATTTGTTGAAAGCGAACCATAGTGTGCGATCCTTTTATTTCACATCGCATCCATCGCGTTATAACTCGGGCTAACAAAGTAAAACACAAAATGATAGATGCGGGGAAGTTCATAATTGGAGGATATTATTTCCGACAACAATATTCATTTAAAAAACGCAACTTTATCGTTCCCAAACTTTATATTTTTAAGGGTCCTAATGCATTATCTCGTTGATTTCGTTCGAAATTTTACTCCCTCGTTTTTTTCACTTAATGCTCCTAGCATTTTACTGAAAAATAAAAGTTACGTGATCACATTAAAACTTTCCGACTATCTCCCAGAATTATCATCAATTTCATAGGTATAAAATTTATAGTTAGAAACATTTATTTACGTCGTACTAACGACACAGGGTTAAAATCTGCCGTGGCTATTGTAAGCCTGATCCAATCAAGGATTTTTAAGGATCCAGTGGAATGGATTGTAATTACGAGCGCGACATGGAAGTCCCTAAAATTCCACACGCAATATCGCGGCTTAATGACGGTCCTCTTTTAATGAAGGATTATGATACGCTCGTTAAATCGCTCGGCAGGGGAAACTTTACCATTTCCCTGCATTAGGATTGATCGATGGCTTCATTTCAGCGACGCCAGGGAGCCAGGAACTTTCTCCACGCAGATGGAGGCCTTGTTAATGGCGGAGGCCTGGTTTTTTTAATTAGGCTGCTTTTTCGTACCATCGATGAAATCTTGTTTGGTAACCAAGAATTACTATTTTTTAAGTATCGAAACATATGATGCTTCTTTCATATATGGAAATTTCTGAACTCTTATTGCATATTATTTCAAATGCAATTCATATTTTCTAATGATGTTTCTAATTCGTAATGATGTTTATAAATGGGATACGGAGTGGAGTATAAATTGAGTCGATTCTTGTGACTAAATTTAACTATCATTGTATATATTTAAATGTTTATATCATCGTTGGACGGAGTTCTTCGTAAAATTGTTGCATGAGATTCGTACAAGTCGTTAGTTACGACTTCTTTCACTTTTCATGTCGGATTATTTCTTCGATTGACTCTCTGCCGACGAGCCTCGACGTTATATTTCCCCGTCTCTGTTGGAATAAATGCGCGAGGAAAGAGTATAATCGAAGCTCAAATTGCGAAACTGATTCTCAATAGGTCTGGTAGAAACTGAAATCCTAACGATAGAAAAACGAGACGAGGAATTCAATCAATATTTCGTTTCATTCGTTTTTTGTAACTTTATAACTACGAGAATTTTAATATATTTTCTACCTGCAATTCAATATCGATTGAGTTGGAATACAAGTCATCTATCAGAAAACACAGTCCCGTTTCACTGTTGCATTAAGAAATACGAGGTTCTACTTAAAAAGCAGTACAATTCTATAAAAAACTGTAGGTAATGCAACAGAAAATTATTTCCCTTTACATCTCTATTCCTTTCAATAATGTAGCTTGCCTCAATTTCTCAGGAATCAGCAAATCAGAATACCATCACAAAACCACCCTTCCATTTTAACAAAGTTAACGAACCACCATCTTCCATTCCCTTCAACTAAATTCAAAAAGGCAACGCATACACCCGCCGACAAAATTGCAAGCTCGATAGTCGTAAACATCATCGAGAGGAACGCTCGAAGATTGAGAGTATAGATGTCGTGTAATAAGGACAACAAGCGGGCCTTCTATTAAAAACGCTTTCAAGGATGGAGGTTGCCAGCCGATAAAACGATATTTGGCCTTCCTAATGGATCGTGGCCGATCGAACGGCACTTTGCAGGTGGAGAGGGGTGGCTGACGGGTCGATAGACCGAAGCTTGAACAAGTGAAAGGAAACGGAACAGAGGGAATTGGTCGCGGAAGAACCGACACTGTCGACGACGAAAGTAAGGCCAGGTGGTGCCTCCGCCTCTCGCCTGCTCGCTTTTATTTCGTGTATTGGTAATAGCATAGAGTGCTTCTCCCGAGGTAATAGAGGCTTGAAGACCCTTTAAGTGACGTTCGCCACTTTACCATCGCTCTTTATAGACGCCCTACCCCCCCCCCCCCTTTGTTCTGTGACCGATCCATCTCCGGTATCTTTTATCGATCCGGTGGTAAAAGGTGAACGAAACTACGCGCCATCCTTGCCTTTGTTTTCTCTCTGAGAAAGCAATCTTACCCCCCCGAAGGTGCAGTGGAACTGCTGTTATCAGAGCGCTCTGATATCCAAACGTTTCAGTGGATGAACGTCGTTGCGACGCAAACCGCACGTTTGGACGGTCGCGAGGAGCTCGAAATCATTTCGTCCTCGTCCTTCTTACAAGCTGGAATTCTTGGAGTCCGGGGAGGGAAGTGGGTTTTGTCTGGTGTTGATTTTGCGGGCAATCTTCTGGAAGATTGAAACACTGTATGTACAGTAAATTAAAAGGTTTCTTGTAATTCTGGAAGATTCTAAATTTAAATCTGAATGTAGAAGTCTGGAAGACTAATATTTCTAATATTAGTTATTGCTACTATCGCAAGTGTCTTTTTACACGACTTTCCGTGGCTTGTGACAGATATTTCAGATATAGGTAAATATCCAAACCGCTGCTATTTTTCCTTATCCCTTTTAAGTCACTTTTGCCTTTCAAGCGAATATATCTAAACTACCCCTCATCAAGACTAAAACGCTCGCCGCTTCCCTTAACTGACACTTGAACGAAGCTTTTCCATTAGAGTTTGTCGGTTTTTAAAAATTCTTTTTTGACAAATTTGAAAAATTATAAAACCGGTTTTTAAATTTAAAAAACTTATTTCAGATACTAGAATTAATATGTGAAAATTAATTGATTATTTAATTAAAAACGGTAACATTTTTACTTGAAATCGCCGTAGGCTCAAGCATATTGTAGTAACAGTTTACTGTAAAATTAATCTTCACGAATTCATATTTCCTGAAGAAAAATACAAAATGAATTAAAGATTTATAATTTATATTTTCTACGGATGTTAGTTATTTTAGTTTTTTTATTTGGTTTTGTATAGACAGAGTATATTTTATTTTTGTTATATTTTTGTAGTACCATAAATATTAAATAAACCGAAAAATTAATATACGGATGTGTACCTACGGATTTTTTTTGTTTTTGGTTTTGTATAGACAGAGTATATTTTATTTTGTTATATCTTTATAATTTCATAAATATTAAAAACAAACTAAAAATTTTTAAATTAACTATAAATGTACCTTTACTCTCTTAATTAATTTTTGTGTAAACATTCGAAACCCAGTTTTCCAGAGGTCGGTTTTATATAAACCCTATTTTCCATTGATCGATTCATCCCTAACCTCGTCTATATACCTTCGACTTGCAAATTCTGCCTCGACGTTTCTTTTCCGAAACCATCATTTTCGCCGGAATTCCTGGAAGCATCGCTCGCAACGGGGACGAAACGATCCTTCTGCATCCTCGATGAGCCGAAATAGCACACGTGTAATGCGAGAACGTCGGTGAAGCCCGGCCGCGCATCTTCTGAAGCTTCTTTGGTGGCTGTTTACGTGTTTCTTATTTTGCGGAGGATCGGAAGCCAGGAACGAGGACGGGTTTCCTTTCGCGTCAAAGTTGGCTTGGTTTTTCCAGCCCCGTGGCTCGTGCACGTTTCCGCGTGCCGCATTCCCGGATGCGTAATGTTTTTTCCTACCGCATCCGCAGGGCTTGCCTTAATCATTTCCACGAGTTCGCCTCGGTTGCTCCACCCACGCGCGCTGGCAACCCGAAACCCTCCGTCGAGCGGAATGGCAAAGAAATCGCGAACACTTTTATTAGATTGGGGCGCGCGATGTTTGAGCTCTGGCGGTATGGATAACGCGAGTCAAGCGTCTTTGGTGGTCGAGTGTTACGTACCAACATCCAAAATAAATGATGATTGCAATACTTATACGTACCAGATTTAATCTATCGATTTTTCTTCAATCACAACCGCAACATTAACAATAAAATTATTGCAGATTCACTCTAAGCCACTGTACACCCTAAACACTGTCTATATATCTGAGCAACACTGTCATCTCGTCGCTTACAAAAGTTACCAAGCCCTCCATTACTGTATAATAATAATTGAGCCACCGAACTTCCAGCCGACTCTATTCGTCGTTTAACGTTCCACTGTTAATCAATCTTCGATTTCGAAGCGGCCCCCGAGCTCTCTGATGAAACTCGCTGTCCTCTGGAAATAACTTTCCTCCAGTTCCCCCAAGGTACGCCCGCCCAGCCACCCCCCTGGCCTTTCTATATCTTCCGCCGTTCTTCGTGGCGATTCGTCTTTATAAAACGCGGCATAGGAACAGAGCGGGCGGCGAGGGTGGCTGCAAGGGTGGGAGGCGGTCGCCTGCAACCGAGAATTCCCGCGAAACTAAATTTTCCCTGGCGAAGGCTGCAAAGTGCAGGGTAAAAGAGCAGGTAACTGGTTTCCGCGAAACTTGCTGCTGCCCGGAGGAGCGAAAAAGATTCCCGGCTTGGTATATGAAGAGGGTGGCGACGGCGCGGGGCGAGGGTCTTTGGCGCTTGAAAGATTAAATCGCCGTGAACGTATTTATTCGGGCTTTCACGGGGACCGTGGATACCATATTCCTTCGAATGGGATTCTATGGAGCGTGTTACGCGGTGAACGGATTGCTGCCGCGATTCTGCGGAGGATGGGGATTTAGCGGCAGCCATTGTATCTCGTTCGCGCCCGCCAATAATGGAGGATTTCCCTTCGTGACTTATGCTTAATGAAAGGAGTGCGTTAAATTTCGGGTAATATTGGAGCAAACGAGTGTGCCGTGGTGGATTCAGATTTCGGAGAAGCCTCGTCGAGGGGAATCAAATAGTATTACTTTTAGCTTCAACAGTAGGTACAAGTATTATTTGAAGTTGGATCTAGAATTCTTGAATTTAACGTTTGTTCACGATGGTGCGTTTGTGTAGCGAGAGATAAGGGATACTTTTGTGTAACTTTGCTCCCCGGCACATTAAAGGGCTTGTCTTATGTGGAAGGATACTGGAAACCTGTGCAGCTCTGTACAGAGAATTAAGGGGCTACTCTAGAGTAACTGCCCGCTTTTCAACGCCATTTTCGGGAATTTATTTAAGAAATACTGTCTGCAGTTTTGTCTACATATTAAGATATGTTTGAAGTAAGACTCAGAATTTTTTTAACTTTTTTATCGCACGTAATTCCTTGAAAAAAGTTCTTTTCCGACAGGTGTTGATGTGGGAATTGTTGTAGTCATCCCAAATGGAAAAACTAAAGGTTATTTTCTTTATTATGTTTGTGACTACGGTTGGAACCACAGAGGCCCTCTATCAATAAACATTTGCAGAATGACAGCATTTTGAAAAAAAAGTTCGATTTTTGCTGATAAATTTACCTTTTTTCGTTCTGTAGAATTAATTTTATACCAGATAGAATCTTGTCCGAGGTTCCAACCATAGCGACAAACATAATACAGAAAATAAACTTTAGTTTTTCCATTTTGAATGACTAGAACAGTTCTCACACCAACGCCTGAATTTTTTTACAGAAGATTACGCTAGCAATTATACCTATGTAGGTATATATGCGATAAAAAAAGTTAAAAAATCTGAGTGTTACATCAAACATACCTTAATATGCAGGTACAATGCCAGATAGTATAAACTTATAGTTTTTGTTAAGTAAATTCCCGAAGATGGCGTTGAAAAACGGGAAGTTATAAGATGTCCATAATCAATGGCCCCTGCAGGTGTCGAAATGATCAATTTCAAATCTATTCTTGATGTTCCCACTTGATTTTCAGGTTTACAAGATGTCCAATTTCTCTTTGCAAAAACTTTACAAAATTGCAAACAATTCACGTAAAAACAAAAATCGAAAATACCACAAAATTTGAAATCATTGACAATGAAATTCAGACAGCAATATTCCTTCATTGTGGAATTTTTGGGTATTATTACGAATTACTGAATCTTTAAATTTTAAATCGCTGGCGTTCCTCACACCACCTCCAACATCCCCACGTTTTGCAAGGAGCACGTTCTAAAATGCATCTCGCGGGAAATTCACAGTTTTTCGGTGGTCGCGAGAGCGAGCGAGCCGAAAAACACAGCACAGCGGTCGGGCCAATTATTGTTAACAGCATAAAGCGTCGTGACGCGGCAAACTCGCCGGGTTAAAATGATTTTTCACCGGTTGGAGGTTGCTCGGTCACCGCAGAGCGTCTCGAAGGCGCAACAGCGTACCCACGGTCGCTTAAGGCTAATGACTTTCCGTGTCGCGTTATGAATTTTAATGAGATTTATAATTACAAAGCAGCTCGTGCTTTCTCCCCCGTTGAGACGGACAAAAGGTGAGGGCACGAAAGAATGGAGGAGGATCGATCGTTTGGATCGCAACCCGTTCCTTTGTTGCGCTCGCCATTGCGGTTCCTGGCCCGTGCGTTCGCTAATTGCAAGAGAAAAAATATCCTGCTTTTCTTGTGGCATTTTTTCGTTACACCTGTAGATTTCTCTTTGAAGGGTAACAGCTGCAGAGTGGGGATAAAATGGTTAATGTTATATAAATGAAGGGGAAGTTGGAAATTTCTCTCACCTTTCGTGAGAATAAAAGTTCGTTGGTAGTTTAAGTTAGATTATAATATGATTATAATAATATCTTTATAATATTTTTCATCGCAGATTTTTGGAGTTACGAGCTGATACAATATGAATGAAGAATATAGTCATTTTTTTTTAATTTTTCAGAAGATCTGTGAAGATACTGGAATGTGAAGTGTCAATACTAACTCTGACTTTGTTTATTCTAGAATGTGATATACGTTTATGTTAAAGTGTATTATGTAATTATTTTACCGCTTCACATCCTCCGCCAGCGAATTTTGTGCGGCGTGATGCTCAATCATGGATAACTACTATATTTATGGTTAAAAATGAATGTAAAAAAAACTGAAGCTTCCTCAAAGATGCATCAAAACATGGTCCAAATTTCAGATGAATCGAATCGCTGATTTCCTAAAAAGAAATCCTAAGGTTTGCAATGTTTTTAGTCGAAAGAATAGGATTCCCCCCTAAGGAAGTTCTCGACACAAATCATGACAGCTCAAAATCAAATTAAAAAACATTCCACTATATCATCTTCGTCTCTCCATAGCACCCCTACCTAACAGAATACATTAACATCTTCCACATCTAGTAAACAATTCTGAGCAGTTATTTCACGTCTGGCAGCAGTTGTTAAAGCGCTACGAGACCTCGTCATAAACCACCACCTCCGAACTCAAACGTACAAATTAACTCGAAACTTAAATTGCCTCCGGCAGGAAGCTGCTCAGTGCCCGCGCAGATTCTTATTTAGATCCCTTAGAGTTCGATCACACGGCGAAACTCGCCCTGTGCCGTCGGACCAATGAAATTCCAGCTTCTCGATACCGAATAAAACTCGTGGGCTACTCGAAACGGAATAAAATTTTAAGCCTGACTCCCGACCCAACCTGCAAGGGAGGAGCGGGAACGAAGAAATACCCTTTAATCCATCTGCTCGAGATCCCCGTGCGCTGAGTAAGTCGTTCGTTCTCGGAGGTGCCAACCGGTGGAATTCGTCGAAGGGGTTGGCCTCGAACTCGGGGCCCCCCTCGATCGATAATCGAACCGTCGCCGAAGAAGCACTAAAACGTGTAGCCTCGCTGGGAGTATGTCGTGTAGAGATAGACATCCACGTTGGAGGTTTAGCTGGAGGATCAGGCCTGTCGTCGAGGAAAACAAAGGGTGTGCGGTGGCCGTTTTGCAGAGTCACGAATGTCTAATTATCTGTGAAATGTATAGACTCGTGAAATGATCGCTGGGTATTGGGATTAGAAGCTGGGTCTCTTTCAAACGCGACTCTTTTCTTCACTCATGATTTTTTCTATTCTTTCTTCGTCTACTTTTTTAATATGGAAATGTTCACATTAAATTCTTTATATGTATATGAATTTAAGAATACCTTTGCTCCCAGTTTCGCTTTTTGAATGAAGAGTAGGGACAAGCATGACGTACATTAGGCGCATTTAGTTAGCTGACTCAAGGTATCATAATTACTTACTTCTTCTTCCTTGATAATCAAAATTAAATCGTTAAGCTCATCATCCTTGATTGCCCACGCGTTTAATAATTTGAGTCGAGCTATAAAGCATAACTTCAATAACCAGAAGAATATCCACCGGTATAAATTAAAGTATAAAATCAAATCACAAGAACAGACACGTGTAGGTAAAATTCGTTAATAACCGCTATTAAGATTTTCCACAAACTTGAACACTTATTATTGAAAAGAGGGATAATTTTGCAGTGATAAACTTCAAATTCTCAGTGACTGTCGACTTAACACCGCAGTAATTCACACGCGTGCGTGCATTCTGTAATCATCTAGCAGAAAATCATCGCCTACTGTCGCGGAAACTCCCCTCGCTATGGTTATAATTTTCCTCCTTCAGTCACTACTCGCCGTAGAATTGCAATTTCCACCAACGCGCTATTTCCATCGCGCATTTCGCCGCCTCCTGTTTTCAACCCCCTCGCCAAGGGGCGGCTGTGTTGCAGCTAAAGTGAACTTCCTGACTGAACTGAAATATCCGTTATGATCTGCATCCTCGTTGGGTTTCGAGGGAGAGCAGAGCAGAAAGGGGAAAGGGAGAATAAGGAGTGAAGTGCGGGGCTGCAAGCGCCACGGGGGTGCGGAGGATATAGTACACACGTTTACTCTTTGCGAGGATCCCGGGGGTGGATAAAGGAAAGTGACAGGGCTGCGTGGAAAGTAGGCGCTAGAAGGTTCAATCGATACAGCTGAAATTTGCTTCCCTAGTGTTATAATAAAAATTAGGTTTTCACGATTTTCTAACATTTCGTATCGTTTGCATGTGGAGAAAAAGGGCAAGACCGCTAGAAGTTGAGATATCAAAACACCGTTTTGAGAAAAATCCATATCACCATTAATTATTATTATACATGGTTGAAATTTTTTTACAACTTACGGAAATGTTAGTAGGTAAATACTTGAAGGATAATGTTAATTGGTAAAACCTGCGTAGTTTTTTCGTACGTAGTCGAAGTTTATACATTATATTAACCCTCTAGTGCATACACCTGCCTTAAGGCGGGCACCTGTTTAGTCCAGGGGTTGGGAATTCTCATTTGTCAGCCCAAAAGTAGTGCCACAGCGCACATATTGGTCTAAGAAATATGTCAATTTGAGTCTTCAATTTGACAAAAATCTGGTTTGAAGTGCATTTTTGAGCTACACACGCTGCAAAAAATATTATTATTATTATTATTATTTCCTCCAAATTGAAAACTGACATCGGATTCGGTATTTTCATCCGTCAAATGAGAGTAAACTAATTTTTCCAACTGAATTAAAAATCTATGCACTAGAGGGTTAACAACGTGAAATAATGAAAAACAGTTCCGAGTTCCCATAGATTCAATCATTAGTATCCTACTAAATCTAATCCAGAAATTCTAACACATCCCAACCAACCTGTTCACACAATCCACCGCGTGACATTCAACATTACCAACGTCTTAATTACCAAAGTCGACACACTCATTAACGTATTATACAAAGCGGAGTAGCGCGTCGTACTGTGTTTACCGTGTCAACATCCGCAAGTGAACACATACGAAAGACGCGGGGGTGTGATGGCGATAGGAGTGATGTTGGAGAACAAGGAGATTGGAGTATGGCCGATCGAATACGGTTAAAATACATGGAAACGCGTCCATCGCCTGAGAAAGGGTTCCTCGGTCCAGAAGCTCCCAGGAACGACTATAACGATTTTCACGGTAAACATTTGCCCATAGCTCACGCTTGCTGCTGCGGTTCAAGTTAAATTGCCTTCAAAATTGCATCCCCCCGGCGGCGCTGCGTTCATAATGGTAGCCCGGCCACTGACTCCGATCGCTCGCATAAATTTCAGCCTGTGAACGCTGCCAGAACTCGCGGCATCGTTGCTTGGCCTGGTAATTGACCGATGATAATGATAAACAGAGAATTTTATGTAGATTCAGCGATGATCACCGTGATCAGGATGGAATTTTACTCGGGAGTTTACAATTGAGCGAGATTTCACTTGAGTCGCTGCTGGGTTCCTTGATAAACGAATCTGTGATTTGAATCTCTGTTCCTTTCTTTAATTCGGGGCAGCAATTGGTTATTTGATTTAGAAGGAATTTTGCAAACTTTTTATTCGTCAAACATCTGTGTTTTGCTGTTTCACTTTTGAAACACAGATAGTAAGCATAGTTTTGTAGAAATTGATTTTGATTTTCGAACGATTTCACTTGGCAAAAATGGTTCAATTGGGTTATAGTGGAATGAATTTTAATTTCAGAAAAATATTTTGTTTGCGAATATGATTTGCCTGTAGGATAATTGAAGATGAAAGCACTGGAAATTGTAATTCCCTTAGTTGGGTTGAATGAAAAGTGTCAACACCAAATCATAGAAAAGTATTGGAAGATCGCTCATTAAAATAATAAGTAATTTTATACAAAGTTTGCCAATTACGAACCTCTCCATTTATCAGGCAAACATCAAGCTTAATTTAACTTTCCATATTTCTCTAAAGCGAATTGCGTTTCAACGATGAAGTGCAAGAGGAAGGAATTGCCGAATGAGAGAAAGGAGAAATGGAGGAAAGGAGACAAGTGTCTTTTATAAATACGTTTATTAAACTGTACAAGACTTAGAAGAAATACAGTGTCAATCGTGTAAGTGATGACTGAAAAGAATCTTCTTATCTCCACGCACTGTAAGTCTGCAAATATGCCGTCGATTTTTCTGATTAGTTTCTTCTTGAGACAAATATCCTCGACTTAGCCATGCAAATAAGAATTGAGCGATATATTTGCATTAATCAGAGCAAAGGGAATATGGAGGGGCGTCGATATGCGTTACCATGTAAAATCCCTGGAAGGCATGAAATATTTTCGCGAGTGTGACGTGAACTAAGCTGATCCTTGGGATTTCCAAAATTACGTCATTTTTCTGTATCAGTTGAGAAACAGCAGAGAAAGATAAAATGACGAAGAACTTCTTCAGCTGAGGCTTTGGGCGAGCTTAAACTTCCTTCTTGTGAGTGTTGAAATGATTTCGAGGATACGTGTGCTGGAATTATTCGTAATTCCCATTCTATCAATCTTAAACTTCTGCTCGCAACATGAAGTTTTCGATGAAAGATAGATTTCAATTTTTACACTTTCCTCGAGAATTCTTTGGGGTAGGAAGTGATGAATAAGATTCGTGGAAAATTGATAACTTACTTTAAAACACAAGAAGTTTCTAAGAATAAACACAATTCACAATCTAACAAACTTTAATCTTTCTACAGTCATTACAAATATTAAATCTTAATTATTCATCAGAATAATCACTACAGTAATACATGGACGAAATTTAATTAAATTCTAATTGCTTTACATGGTCTTTAAACGAATTCAAAACGATATCCTTAATACTATCGCGTACGTGTATTGCCATTGTGTAAGAGATTTATTATCTACGTTATCTCTCTTCCGGGACGGTGGGATCGAGCAAATACGTTCGACGAAATTTCCCTTTACGACCATCTTTGCACCATCTAATCCTTCACCTAAAGCCTTGCTCTCCAGGTTGGAGGGGGAGGGTGCTCGAGTGTATAGAACACTGCAAAAGGGGTCGAGGAAAGCTTGGAACTGAAAGAAACGATCCAGGAGCGGCAAAATTGAGGCAAAAATCCGGCGCAGATTCTGCAGGAAAACACATCGAATAAATAACGCTACGTAGCTTTCTTACGTGTTTCTTTGTCGCGGCAATTTATAGCATTAAATCGCACTGCTTAATCCCGACGTTGTTTGTGTTCGTCTTTGTTTCGTTTCTCGGTCTCCCTTACAAATCACGTTAAAGCACGCGGTTAATTTTCTCGAAAATTGGGGTAATTGTAGGATAAAACAGACGAAAGCCAGTTAACTTTATGTTTTAAATTAAATTATACAAGATTTGTCAGCAATTGCTCAGAAAATTTACTAGAATTCATATATTTCGAAAAGAATGAAATCTATAAGTGTTCTAAAAAACTTTGCAACCAGATATATGAGATTTATTGTGTTGATATCACATGCATAGTTGAATCGTTTGAAATTGTTTACTATTCGTGGAATAGTGCACTGGTATTCGTGATGAATTGAATCCAAAATGGAGTGAGAAATTTTGTAGAGTGCAATAAAATGTGTTTGGATAAATAGAAAACATTTCTGATCGTCTAATTAATCATTCTGACGTTGTTTTCCTATGTTTCAGAGCTTGCCACAAACACCAGCTGGCGGTGTCGGCGGAAAAGGAAGCGGAAGTGCTGGCGCCGGGTCTGGTATGGTCAATGGCTCTGGTGCCGATCATCAAGATATTCGTGACGGTGCTGCAATAAATCCAGAACACGTGAGTAACTGAATTTGTAATACTTTCTTTGTCAGTCAAATTGTAAGTCGGAACATTGATGATTTACTCTTAATTACTGGCATTCATCTTTGTGATAAGAGACACTTGTAATATTTATTATTTATCCCTTCACGAAAAACGCGCTGTGTTTGATATTTTTTACAAATTAGCTAGTTACAATTTAAGTTAAATTGAGAAGCTTCCCTGTTAGTGATTAATATTTAATTGTCCACGTTCCGCTAATTCAAAGAAAACTATTATTAACTGAATGTCGAAGGAGTAGAAAAATATAAATTTGTGGATAGTAATCTCAGAAAAAAATCTTGACTTATACATTATAGTACACCAAAATTTAAGAAATGAATCACAAAGTTATATTATTCTTAGAGTGCATTTAATTGTAAATAGGGAAAGGAAATTTGTGTAACCTTCAATTTGGACACTATATTTCTTTAATTTTTTGGGAATACTTGGTCGAGAATATGTTAACGACATCAAAATAAATTCATGTAGTCAAGAGGCCTTTCGTTTTGTACAGGAAAAAAGGTCATGTTCCTCTTAAGAGTGTAATAAAAATTTTTATATGTTGCTAAAGTTCTAGTCAATATGAATAATTTTTACTCGAAAGAATTTTTAAAGTAGTCCACTTTTGAAGAAATAGAAATGAACGTACACAATTCCAGTTATACTGACTTGCGACTGACCATATACAGACCACTTCCACTTACTCCCGCGCGTTCTGTTTCTACATTACACTCTGATCATACAAATCTAACTCTATTATTTAATGAGTACGCTATTTTAAACATTCTTTCGATTATAAATTCCCGAAAATAGAAAGACCCTTGTAAAGATACACAAATTGATAAACAATTCCATTCAAAATGAAATGAAAGAAGTTTTTCTTCAAATCATGGACTTTAAAAAGAAAAGTTATTTAAGCGTCCCTATAAACCACTGATTTATGCTGCGACTATAAAACACAGCACCTTGCAGCTTAAGTTTTGAAACCAGGTACAGTCGTGTCTTTTATTCAATCACGAGAAATTTTAATTGCTCGAGAGGATTTCTGGGCCACCGAACCTCGCTTGGTCGCGTTACAATATTGTCTCGTAAAAATTCTGTCGTGCTTCCAACTATAGAACACGGCGAAACGGCGATAGTCGGTAAAAAAGCGACGAGTTCTCTCGGACGAGCGAACAAGAACAAATCGCCCGTTCCCCCGCCAATGATTGCCGTTACTGTTCTTCGAAACTTCCTTAAAAGCACCTCCACGAGGAAAGTTTCGCAGTGAAAGCAACAAAGTGAGTCATTCAGCGTGCCGGGTAGGGGAAGGGGGGGGGCATTGTTTGCTTTCTTTCGTCTTATTTCGCGGCCCACCTTTATATCGCCAGATAGCGGGGGTCCACTGAGAAAAGTAAGCGAAAAAGATCGACATACATGAATGCCTGGGGAAATCTTCGTAATTACTTACGAGTAGTAGCCTAACCAATGACAATTCCTTCGCAAGGTTAATCGAGAAATTTAGTCTTCGATGAACAGGTTATAACGTGTAAAAGAACTCGCAATTCGTTACGAGGATTAACGATTAATTTCTGTATTAATACGGTAGTAAGCTGATGTTCAAAGCTTCATAGACATGTGCTAGAAGATTCACAGTTTCGGACATGCTCCTTGCATCAATAATGAAATATCTTCGTTAAGAGTGGGAAATATTTTTGGTTGAAAGTGTTTTCTAAAGTCGAACGTATATCGTGTAGGAAAATAGGAAAGTAGAGCAGAATTATTTCGCTCGAAGTTACCGAATACTATCCATAGACGTGTGCAAAAGTGTTTCGAAAATATTCTCGAAATCCATCAATAACGAGGAACTCCAAACTTCACGGATCCCATCCGCGCGTCTACTGGAGGGTGAAACAAGCGAAAGGAAACCGATCGAACGTTCCAAGTAAAGCCCAGGCGATCGATACAGAAATGTTACATAAACTCGACCCATCGATACTCGATGCTTCCTCCGGCGTGCACGGAATCGCGGACAGCTTATTACTCCGCGCGGCGGGTCGCGTTCAGCTTTCATCGCGGCGGCGAAACAGTCCGCAGCCCATCGATTCGATCAACAGGATTAAAAAAAAAAAGGTCGGAAGACAGTTCAATCGGAAATCGGCTGGACGTGGCGGGGGAATCCAGGAATTAAGCGATTACTTCCGAAGTTAACCATTGTTCCAACCGGTCCATCAATCGACCACGTCCCCCTCCCCCCTCCACCACCCTCCTCCACCACCCTCACTTGATCCTCCCTTCCGATTTTCGCGCGTTGATCCATTCGCACGGAATTAAAACCTTTATCTACGTTCCTCCGCCCGCCTCGTCGGGCTCGAGCGGCGAAAACGGATGAGAATGAGACTCGACGGCGGGGCGGGCCAGGAACGGCGGACTCGATGGGGAAACGATGCTCGCGGAACACCCGGGATCGTTTGTTTCGAAATGTTCAGCCTCGCATTCGCAGCCTGATAAGCGACGTCAATTTTCGCGTCATCTCGCTTCATAGTTCCCTGCCCAACTGCTCTTTTCTCATCTTCCGAAACCTGTCTGTCCTTCTCTATTTCTCTACGATTCTGTTTGCACGCTTTTTCGTCTCGTTTTCCTTCGTTGGATGGAAGGATGGCCCTCTTTCGGTCTCGTTGTAGAATCACGCTTTTGCGATACGAGACTCATTTGTGACACGCGATTGGTATTTCAGGTGTATCCGCAATGCTTTCTACTTTCCTTCTGACAGATCTGATAGCGTCTGATAGATGAATGTGTCTGAAATATCAGTTGTGATCCACCGAAGTGTCTCGCATGCGGCTGCACGCTTCGATTTTATATTCTGTTCTGGAGTTTCATTATTTTCTTGGGTTACTTTTTTCCATTGTGTAGTTCAATATCTGTTATATAATATCTCCACATCCTGCGAGCCTTTGCAGGTTTTATTCGAACTTAGTTTATGTGTTCTTCCAGTGAGGTATGAATTTCACCAGCAACATTTCGGTTTATCTTCTTCGTGGTTTATCATTTTTCCACGATAACTTCTTGATTTAATTCTCTTCTGTCAGTCTCTATTTTTCCTTCTCATATTTTCCTCGCGTTACGTGCTTTTCGGTTCTCGCTGGTGTAAAGTCTTCCTTATTTATACATCCGTATTTTTCTCCGCGATTTCTTGCGTGAATTTAACTCGTCCTTTTGCTCGCGCTTTTCCACGTCCCATCGTTCTTAGTCGCGCAGACATCGCCTTTCCAGCTTTCCCGACAAAAAAGCAAAGGGTAGAGATTTTTTTGCAATTTTCGACGGTGTACCATCGATTTACATGAGACTGCAGAAAAAGCCGGCTTCGTCAATTCCCGGGCTGGTTATATGGATTCTATAATCGAAAACCGTGATAGGGGCAGAGGAGAATGAGAAGGGCGCAGCTGAATCTCTCATCTTCGCCGGGAGACGAAAGCTTTCAGCAAGTCATTGTACCTTCCTGGTAATATTTTCGACGACTTTTCTGGAATGAGCTCCTCGATTCGCAAAACGAAGACTGTTCATTGCGTACTTTATTTAGAAATTTTACTAACGTAGCTGTTCATTTTAACAATAATAATAACAATAGAACGTATTTATTTCACCACGTACAGAAAAACCTCAGTTTTCGAGAAATTCGAGTTTGAAAAGAAAATGCATATTTTCAACTTTGAACATCTTTTGTGTTTAAACAGAAATAATTATTCGTTTGCTTGTTCCGTTAAATTATTTTATGAACCCTCGGCTATTGAATTTTACAGATCAAAATGGCTGTGCTATTAATAATATGTACTATCGAGTTGATATGATTATGAAACGTTTAATATCTTCTGAAAATATCACGGTGGGTTTGCAAAGAACCTACGATATTTCTACGAAAGCGTTACATCAGTTGATTAGAATTACCTGTAATAATTTTACAGCCTCATAAGTTTGCGAATATATTGATTAAACTGGGATTCTCTGTATAGTTACACAATCTTGGGACTTTTACTGCATCGTGAAAACAGCGTGTATCAGAGCAAAGCAATAATTATTCGACTGTCACAGTTCTGTTTTGTGATATCTTTCCGTGAACGCACAAGTAGATTTTCTAAACAAGGCGTGACGAGCGCGGCAACTCGATAATTCAGTGTGCAAGGGAACTGAATCGTCTCGACTTAACCATATCTCCGTAGGAGTTTCCTGCGTTTCGACTTATCTGAGTGGGGGCAGTTAGCTGGAAACCATGCTGACTGTGAAGGTGCACCGTGCTCCCCTCCTCTGTTAAACACGCTCACTAATTCCTTAATAGGAGAATTCCTGAGAGTACTCTGGTCCCACGGACTGATGATTGTGCATGCAATTCCCGCGCCATCACGTACAACATTGTCGATCTACTTATCGAGTAATTGTCGTGATTATTGAGCACGATCTTCATCGGGACGAAGAGCAAACAGGATGATAATTAAATACAAAATTAATCGCCTAACCCAGACGTAACAATTCACTTCCACATGCAGCTCGTGAATCCATAATAATCCACAAGCTTGAATTACGAGTAATTAATCCTTAATCAAGTTCAATAAAATCGAAATATTTTTCCTTTGCCCGTGGAACATTTCCAAAGTTATTACTTTATCGTCTCACAACTCTGATTCAATCCCAGGACAACGAAATGAAAGTGACCATTCTTCTATGAAATAACCTCAAATAGAAATTACGCGATATTTAACAGAAAGAAAGCACACAGTATTTAACGCTTGCTGAACAAATTAATTTTTTTAAATTGTACCATTCTGCGCAGTTTACTAATGTCCACGTTAATGAACATTTTGCCTATCCAAACCAGGAAATGAAAGTTTCAAAGAAATTGAAAGGAACGGATATCCACAGAGTTGTCTTTCGGGCAATTATCCGCAAACGTAGAGGGATTTTTAAACGAGAATATCTGGTCCGAGAACCGTTCATCACGAAAATGCTCTGAACAAGGAGCGGCCGGAAAATTAGTCGACGATATTCACGGAAGGACCGGAAGTACCCAAACGACGACGGCCTGTGGCTTCGCTTGGCTGGGCACGTACACCGTTGCTATTTTATTTCCCCTCGTCGTGCGCCACCGGTTGAACACCGCGAAGGGAAAAAACTAATTCCGTAATTGCGATAAAAATTTCTTTACAGTCACCTACCACCTCTGTTATTCTTCCTCTTTTACTCTCCATCTTCAAAACATCCTTTCTACTTAGCCCTCAACGATTTTCTGCTTCTTCGTTATCTCTGCTCTTCATTGCCCCCATTCGACCTCGTTGTTAGAAGTTTTTCTAGAAATTTATTTCGTTAAATTAGATATCACTCGTGGGACTTGTAAAACTAAAGCTTGTAAATTGCTTTATATTCAAAATACACACAACTATTCTATTTTGAGTATTATAAAAATAAAATGAATGCAAAATTATTTTAATTTAGAAGTCTTAAGAAATTCTATGATAAGTCAAGGTTTGTCGAAAATATCCAACATTTTCAAGCGCTTCGGAAAATAATTTAAATTTTCTTGAAGAACTTGTTAGGTCTAAATTTCTCTGAAAGTGTCGCTTTTCGTTTTCGTCTTTTTGTTTCAACAACACTCTGGCCTCGACAAGCCGTTCCTTTCTCGTCTCTCTGGCCACGTTGCGCTCTTCAGGCCCTTTTATCGAGCCGCGTCCCGAATCCCTTCTTTTTTTCATCTTCATTTCATCTTCTTCGAGCCACGCTCTAATTCCCCTCGGTGTTCCTTGCCTCCCTTTGCCACGTCGTCGTTCCTCAGGATGCATTGAAAGCACTCCGCCGTGGGTCGCTCTGTTTCCGTTTCGTCGATGCACCAAGCGAATCCTTGTTGTTTAATTTTTTAGGCCGTGAAATTGCGGCCGAGCACGCCGCGCAGGTAATAATCAGAGCTAAGCACAATGCACTGGGATCGTTGGGTGCAGCAGAGAATGAAAAGCTACCCGTGAACCATTTTCCGTGGTTTTCAGCGTTGTAAAATTCATAGTTTCTGGGATAAGATTGCTTTCCCTTTATCTGCGCCGGGAAGGTGTGGAAAAACGTAAGGCGAAAGTTGGATAAAAGTTGGATGAAAATTTGTGGAACAGTGGGAAAAATATGTAAATGTAATTGAATCGTTGTATCAAAATAGATAGACATTTTCAATTAATGAGAATTTCCCGAATGCTTTAAGCTCGGTGCCCTGTAAATTTCATATTCCACTGTAAAAATATCTGTGATATTTCCTGAGCTCAATTCGTAGATCTAAACCCGAAATGAAGCGATCTGAACTCTCCGCCACTTCTTCGTTACACTCACTTCACCTCTTCCCTTGTTCCCATCACTCAGGCTCTGCTTTTTCCGTCCTCGCCCAGAGCAGCAAATGAAAAACGCAACGATTAACCGGCGACAGGCGGTTGAATTAAAGTTTGATTAACTGAGCCTTCTTCAGGACTGTAATCTTGCGTTTTTCGTCTCCGTGTCTCGGCAGCTCTAGTTTTTACGTCTCACAATTAATACAGTAGAGTCTGTAAATGGGTAAAGATGAGTTGTTCCGCGTCGAATCGTTAAGCGTCCTCTCCCAACGCGAAATTCTTTGAAGTTTATAGAATTTCAGTATAAACACCAAGTAGCTTTAGCTTTGGAATACGATTACGTAAGAACTATTACAATTAAAACAAAAGTTTTTATAGGAAAATGTCACTTAATTGTCTGACATTACCGTGAATGGCCCAGTTCCTGATCACTTAAGATGCAAAGGGAGCAGTTTCTGATCAACCTAAAACATTTTACTATGAGCTATCAAATGTTTGCGTATAAATTTAAAAATACTTCATAATTATTTAATAATTTTTTAAAATAAATTTGTATCGTGATAAACTTATTATTTAGTATTTATATATTAAACTGATCAGGAACTGGGTCCTTGACGGTATTCCGCCACAACAGTTTCGCTGTATGTCAAATAATATTCAGATTATTAATAAGAAATGAGAAGCAGAGAAAGTGTTACAACCGTTCCTTGACCCCGGGTCGGTTATAACACTGCAAAGGGAGTATTTATATTACAATTTTAAATCAGTAAGGAAAAGTTAGGTACTTCAGGGTATCGAAAAGTTATTTTCTTCACTCCACGTGTTTATTGAGTATCTATTCTGCTAGGACATGTATGTACTCCAAATGTAATTTTTCATCATATATCCAGAATTGGTTTTGAGATATTTAACGTGTTACAATCGCCCCCCTTCAAGTTTATTGGAGAAGAACACTTACCATACTTTACTGAAAGGGATTACATTCAACGCCAACAGGCGCTAATTATCAGACTATCAATTTTTATCAATCATTATAGCCACTTAATCCAATTTTAACCAAATTCCAAGTCCCTTCCACTGTCCTTCAGTACTCAAACGCGAGGGATTTATAATCAAGCACCTTGGACGCTACAAATGAAATAGCTTTACGCATTTCCTCTCCCATTTTCAATGCATTTTCAGCGCGTTCCGTGACATCCAAAGGGCCTGGAAGCCAACGGGCATGCTGTGTAACGACGAAAGCGCTCCGAACGTTTTATTAAGCCAGATATATATATATATATGTGTGTGTGTGTGTGTGTGTGTGTATATATATATAAAAAGCACGACCGCGCAGGTAGGAAAAGCGCGTGCTGGTGGTGCGCTCGGATGAAAACAATAGAAAAGAAGGGAAAACCCAACGCGGTGTAACAAAGGATCCCGCCAGCGTGCCTCTGAATTCTCCACTCTTTCCACCCTCCCCCACACCCTATTTTTCGTAGCGCAATGCACGCCATTTTTCCCCCTCTCCTTCGGACTGTATAATGTGGAAAGCGTCGGAAAATGCTCGCCGCTTCCGTGTCCGTTTCCCTCGTGAATTCAAAGGCGATCGTGAGTCCGCCTTATTAAAACTAAAGTCAGCCATTAAACAGCTGACTTAGCTGCGTTATTGTCACGGCTGCGTCGACTGGGGTCAAGAAAGCGCGAGTTTTATTCTCCGGGCAATCGTGCAAGCTGGACAGACTTGGTCCGATGACGCTCGGAGAATTACTAACATTTGAATAGCGGTAGTGGTCTTTTTAACTTTATTCAGCTACCCCTTTTTTGGGACTTGGATTTTTAATTGGCAGAAAGTTGCTTCGAATATTAGTGGAGTACAAGGGGAAGAGAATCTTGATGAGGTTTAAGTGAAGATAAATTCGGATTTCATAGTACTCTTCAAGAGTGCAATATTCATTGGATCGTGGTTTTAGAAAATTGTTTTATAGATTAAAGGGGAAACTTTTTTAATAAGGTTTCTTGAGAGGTAAGCTTCAAAGTTTGCTTGTTACATCTTTTTAATATAAATGATCAATACAAATATATTTGCTGTTGTGGTAGCTTGAATTCTTTCTCTTTTTCGAAGGAATTTGGCGAGGATTGATTTCATTGCAGTCAATGTTTTTCGCCAAATGTATGAATAATTCGCAGACTAATTACAAAAGTTGAATGAATTTCGAAGGAAATTGCGCATTACTAATTCTTGATCGACGTAAAACACCAATGCCTCAATGTTAATTGTATTATGAAGAATTAAAAACTCAACGCCACGGTTCGGCCGCGAATGAACGGCAACAAACACTAATTAAACCGGGTTCCCTTAATACACGATGTTTTCTTTTAATTTGCGAGGAAATTTAACTACATTCTTGTTAATTGTTTCCAAACTATCACTACTGTAGTCATCGATAATCTTCACTCTTAAAATTTTTATTATTTCCTCGAGCATATAAAAAGTTTATTCCTTCAAGATAAAATTACAACAGACTTCGAATATATATTCGAAAAAATTCTGTGCTTGCCCTTAACATCGTTTCGCTTCCATTAAATTCAATACGAAATACAGCAGTTACAATAGAGTTCGAGCATGCAAAAGCATCGCGCGGAATCAGTTACCGAGCATTGATACCATGAGCTCGTTTGTTCCCCAGTTTCCATCGCTCACGCGTGTTGTTCGTTATTTAAAGCGATTCTTCTCTGCACGATAAAGAACGAACGTTTAAAATTCCATCAAGTCGTCGGGAAGAAGGGGCGGATAAGGCCAGCAGACAATGGGCTGGGACGCAAGCCCGTTGCCCGGTAAAATTTCCCCGAGTCATGCTTTCACTCGGCAGCTCGTAAACTGCAATCTCTGGCCTGCGTCGTTTCGTATTTGCCCTCTCCTCCCACGCCTGGAAATTTGTTATCGTGATCACTTCGACCCCTCGTTCCATCCAATTTCCCCGGGATGGCGGCACTGCAGGCCTCCTTGAAACGGAAACTGGCGTCCATCGCGGAACATTCGAGGCCACCTGATCCCTCGAAGCGCAACGAGAGATGCAGAACTCGCGAGCATCTAAACACGTGTCACGCGACAAGCGAGGAGAGTATCGCGATGATCCTCGATCGTCCAGAGGATGCTTTTCAAGATTGCTGCTTATCTTTCTCGATGGCGGGGGGATGTGAAATACGTATAAGTAGTATACCCTTTCATATATCGGACCAGTGACGGGATCAGGGAACCAATAAAGTTTACAATCTTTTCATGCTCCATCGACCTCTCAGGCGCACGATAGCGACCTCGTGAAGCTCCTGCAAGCTCAGCTTCTCCAAAGGGTCTTCGTAAATTTCGTACGCATTTGATTGGTATCAGTGATAGGGGAGGCTACTGGTGTTCAAAAATGAATGTGTCTTTTCAGGGAGGAATAATTGTCTGGAATGAGGGTTGAGAAGAGGAATGCTTAGGATTAAGTGCTAAGTGTAGAGAAGAAGAGAATGCAGAATTGAATGTGGAAGGCAATGGAGCTTAAAGTATACCTATTTGTGTCTCACAAGGAGAGTATTTTAGGTGTCCGCTTCCGATAATTGTGATTTTTGGATATGTTATAGAGGACCGAAAAATAAGAAATACGTGTTTTTTTATTTTTCCCCGTTTTCATATTTGGGGGGTGAAAATTGCGTTCAAAGTTAGGGTTGAAAAATCATTTTTGTGGAATATCTCGAGAACTATTAGAGATTGGGGAATAGTGTCAATGGACGAATTTTGTGTCTTTGAATGCGAAATATAACTGACTCACCAGATTTTCAAAAATTCCCAAAAATGATTTTTCAACCCTAACTTTGAACGCAGTTTTCACCCCCCCCCCCCCCCCCCAAATATGAAAACGGGGAAAAATAAAAAAACACGTATTTCTTATTTTTCGTTCCTCTATAACATATCCAAAAATACCTAGTAGTAGGTGACAAGAGAAAACATTCCGTGCAATTTTACTGTCATCTTTTTGCCGCCGAAACATCAAGACACTTAAAGAATCACCCACTTCTCAAGCCTCTCACCAAAAAGTTCCCAACACAACCGAGCGCTCACTTTAACCCATTATTTCCGATGCATCGATCAAAACCTCGTCTGCCGTCGTGCCCCGCCTCTCGCCTTCCTAATTGCTTTATTTCGTCTCTTGATTCGCCTTCCCTCAGCCACGAGCGACTCCGCTCTCTGGCGCAGCGCTCCGCTTTGAAATTGCCGATTTATTTGATGTCGAAGAAGACTCGACCACTGCACCCTCGCACTTTCCATGTTTCCCGACCAATTAATTTCGCTGAGACAGGAGGTTGGTCGCGTTCCCTCACTTTGTCCGGCAGCTTTTCACGTTCACCCTCCGCTGTACACCTTTCCCCGCGTCGAGAGGCTTTCGAAATAAAAAGCGCGCGAGCTCTAATGGATTCCATCAGCCTGGATAAATTTCACCGGCTCCTCATGGCCCGCGAAGATTCCCCGTTATTTTGCAATCACTTATTACGAGCGCGTCCCCCTCGTTCTCGCCACCTCGCAAATCTATCCCCCTGCTGCTCGCCCCGATCTTTCCCCGTTAATACCTACCCCCGGAGGAGAAATAACGCGGGCGATGTGTCAAATTGCGTCGACTCGCACGGTTTGTGTAATCCCCGTCGATGCGCCACGCAGACCCGGGCAGGACGCATTCCGCGGGAAATTAAGTTTTCATGCAACACGGGTCTCGGCGCGCCCAGGAGCGCCTCGGGACTAAACGAATCTGAAATTATGCCACGCCGTTGTACAAAGGCATCGCGCGATGGGAACGGCGCGGATAATATTAAATTTTCCAGGGATATTAATTACGCCCAGATTTCGTAATAAATTCACAGCGTTTGCTTTCGAATAGTTTATAATTTACTCGCGGATCTACCTACGCTTCATCAGTACACGGTGTCGGGGGTAAAAATATTTTTCGCGTGGGAATCCACTGGGGGACGGTTTAAAGTATCACATTTTTAGCTTTCGAGATTGTTGTCTTTAACTTTAGTAAGTTTTGTTACATATCCTATGAGCATGCTGCCCTCGAATTTCTGTAGCCCTTCACCTCTATGATTTATATGGGACATTGCCTATAGTTAGTTTTAGAGAACTGTACAGTCTATATTGAAGCTGATATTTGTTCTAAACTCTGTTGAAAATTCACCATTGGATCGGAATCAATAATTAGCTTGAATGTTCGTGGAGGCTTTGAACGATCTTACTTAGTTCTATTCCGTAATAATCTAAAAGCTGCAGGATATCATTAAGTACCCATACTTAATTAATTTAACCCAAATATAATTGTCGCACTGTGTCGTTGAAAATCACCCGATGAAACGTCCTCTGTACTCGAAAAAGATTCGATTGCTCCTGAATTGACGAACGGTTTCATCGTTGAACAATAAGAATGTCGATGAAAATGTGGTTGCTACGAACTGTCGACGAGGCGATCCATCGAGACACGAATAAGAAGAATATTGAAGCAGTTTCTCCTGAAAGAGGGAGTACCAGTGCTTATTAGAGACTTTTGCATTAAGAAATAATTAGAAAGGCAATGGAATCACTCGAGTCGCGGTTGAAGGGGGGGGGGAAACGCCGGGGAGAAATATACAGGACAGGATGGGAGATAACGAGAAGTCGAAACAAAACGACATCGTTGGCGGGAATACCTAGACGACTCCCAGAATGAAAGTTTCCAGTCGTTTGCTTTATTGCCTCCTTAAGACGGAAATCGTCGCCGCTCGATTATGGCTGCCTACTAATTAAAAAGTCTTCCTGGTCATTGTTCTCTGGTCGTCTTCCTTTCATTAATACAACGTTCATATTTGGAAAATCGTGCTTCGTAACTAGACAAAGCATCTGCATCCTACAAACTCGAAAACATCTGTAGATATTCAGAATATTTGTACTCCACTGTGTCTTAAATTTCAGAGAAAATTTAATTCAATTTTGCATTCGAAGTCACTTCCCTGAATCTGGGATCATCCCATTTTAAGGCGGAACCCCACCCTTAAGCCACTCACAAAAAACAAACTTAGTGATTTTTTGTTCGTATAAATAAAAATATAGAGCTTGGAATTTTTATATAGTTTTAAAGCAATCTTTATTTTGCTAGAATTTCTTTTTTTTTTAAAAATGATTTAACGGGGCACTGCAAAAAAACTGGCCCACACTCTCGAGAATGACTGATATATAAACTGGAATATATTATTTTCCATGTAGCGTTGGCTTTTTTGATGTTTCAATTATTCGATTTTTTCCAAGCATTATAGTGCAAATTTTTATGTCAAAAGTGAAAGGCAATTCTTCAAACTGCTATTATTTCCAAAATCATTCGAATGATAACCTGCCTGTGCCGCAACATTATCAGCTACACATCGCATATACTGTCTCATCTCGACTTCACCCAAAGAAACTGTCCCAAAACGGACCACCCAGTTCGAACCCGATAAAGAGCGCAAAACGAAGGTGGTTTAAGAGAAAGAGAAAGGCGTCCATCTGCCAAGCTGGTAGCACTCCCGTTAGGATCGACGCGGCATACAAAAACACCCGTCCAGCTCGCGGGAACTGAGACAGCTCGGTGACGTTGGAATGTTTTGCGACGCGTGGACCCGCGTGTTTTCTTGGCCCGGTGTCGCTGGCGTTTCCTCGCGTTTCCTCGAGCTCCTGGGCGCTTCCTCTTTTTCGGCCAGAAGCCCCGCGCGCCCGCTAGAAACGCTGAATAGCCGCGATTGTTACGGCGACGACAAAAGTTTAGTTAAAACGCGGGTACCCGGTTCCGCAGATTTGTTTTCCGCCCGCCTTTGCCGTGGCCCGCGATTAAACGCGCGCCGCGATTGTTCGCGGGGACGGCCTCGAAAAGGGGGGTCCTGCTAAGTGGAGTGTGCACCGCAGCGTCGCTGCAAAGCACCGACGGCGCATAGAACTTGGGGGAAGAAGTCAGAACGCAGCGATTGTTCCTGGGAGCATAGAATCCCGAAAGCGGGAGACGTTGAATGGGAAGTGAGGCTGGAGTAGGATAGAATGGGAATTTTTATGGTATTTGGATGCGTTGATGGCGGAGGTATATGGGTGCTCTGGTGTGCTGGAGCTGGTGAAGTGACTGTTTAATAAAGAGGCGGAGACGAGAAATATAGAATGGTTTGTTTGGATGAATTTGGGAAGTAAAGGGAATGGATTGTTGCTGAGTATAGCGAACTCGGGGTTTATGGATCTTCTACGGATCTAAAAGCACAGATGTTCGAAAAGGGAAATTTTTGGAAAAGGAAATGGGAAAAGATTATCACGAATATTTGTCATAAAACGTGGGAATTGAAATTTCTTTAACAATATTACTGAAACCATAAAAGAGTCGTTAATTTACTTAAAAGTATTATACTAACAAAATAATCTCGAATGTAATTTCAAAGTCGCAAGTTGTAATTAAATTGAATTAATCAACGTAGATCAAAAAGTTTTTAAGTAATCTATTTGCTTCGCACCTCGCGACAAGGTTATTTAATTTCCTGCCGCCTTTTATTTGCATTTTCCTCGGCTATTACTTCTGTAATGGAGCAATAAAGCAGCCTGAATTCGCGCTACACTTTGAGCCAGAGAATAAAGGAGAATAACATGGTGGTTTTATATTTTGTCACCTATACTTGCGTGGAAGGAAGCTGATGCATAAAAGATCGTGATTTATGGTTTGCAGACGCCTTGGAAACTTCTTAATGTCACTATTTCCATTTCTCATTAACTTTGACATCTCAAAAAGATAGATCAGCTGATAAAATAATCGAGTTCGCAAACAGACAAAACCAATTTCTACATTCAGGAAAAATTATTCACTCAGGAATAACTAACTTTTGAAAATAATGCAAACTATAGCGATGATTGTAACACTTTGCAATAGGAAGCTATATCATTTTTTCTGTCAATCACACACAACCAGAAATAAAAGAAATAGTTTGAAGATTAAATTCTGGTTACTTTCCTAATTAATCAGTTGAAAATTTCCACATTTAACTTCCCCCAGATTTTCCGTACATATTTCATAAACATTTCACGTAAACTTGTCAATTACATTACAAAACCAGAACCCGAAAATTATATCTGGAAAATCTAATAAATAAATCCCTCAAAGTGTTAACTCACTTCTTTGGAAATGTCACTGCACACATTCATACTTAAAAACGTCACGCCACGCGAATATTATAGCGGCCGCAAATTACACTCGATATTCCAGCGATCGACCAGAAATTGCTAGGAAAGTTTGCAAGATTTCCTTTCCACAGCTGAGCTCGTTCGCGCTCTGTGAAATGACGAAAAGTCCATGGCACAGATTTCCAACGAAAACTGCAAGTTTTTCATCCAACTCCGATTGGAGGGGTTGGGGGTGGACGTGGGTGCCCCTGCGGCAAGTTTACGAGGCAGACATTCCGCCCCGTCAATACTGTATTAGCCCGCGATAAGTTTGAGCCATTTGAATCCTCGGCGAGTTGTCCGGGCTTACTGGGCGGCGTAACTTTAATGGCTCGCAGATTTAACAGGGCACGGGCACGAACTTTGTTACAGGGCAACTCGAAAGCTCGGGACATTCGACCGTGGCCCCAGAAACGAATTTCTAATTTCGTACACGTCTCTACCAACTTGGAAGAGTTTCCGCTGTTTCGGGGTCCGCGGGACGTTGCGAAAATTAACAGAGACGACAACAGGGAAGCTCGTTTATTCATCGTTTCGACTGTGCCTCTGGTCGATCCCTCGTATCGTCATACCTCGCGGACCTACGTACGTAGGTCCTTGTGAGTGCACTTTGAAATTTGGTCTGATTTGTCTCCTTCTTTGTGAACGGATGAATAATGATGTTCGTTGGAAACTTTAATATGGTCATTTTCTTTGGAAACCTACTTAGATTCGTACACATACGTTGTTACGATGGGATTTTTATTCGATTGCTGTTTAAGTTTGAAGGGTTTTGTCGAAGCCAAATGTGAATGGACATGAGAGACTTGAAGGTGGGATGAAACAGGAAATGGAAATTGAGGGATCTACAGGGTATTGTTATTTGTACCTTTTTTTTTATTATGGAAATGGTAGAATATGGTAAAGAGCATACGTTCTCTTCAAATTTGCGTGAAATTCGGCCTTCCGAAATTTCAGCGATTATTTCAATGCGTTTAATCGCATCACCGATAACCAGTCATCAATAATCGGTTCCATAGGCTAATTAAAATAAAATTTAAATCCTACTTGCGTTCGATGACCGCTTAACGACGTTATCGAACGACTGTGTATTTGCTCTGCGATCAGATTGTGCTTTATACACATATTTAATTGTGCAACGACGTTACTGCAATAAATCCGTTTGTTAATTATGCTCTAATGCGAGGCTTAACAGCATTTCGAGGAGCTGTTAATTCCTCGCGAAATATTATTTATTATACGTGATGATAGGTAGTAAATTCAGCAATGTTTCAGCTGATGGGTGTACGATTAGTAATAATTGAACATTTGAATCAACAACATGAAAACTTGGCAGTTTCCAACGCGGTGCATATTAAACATAATTTGCATTTCGTGTCTAATGAAATTTAAAGTCTATTAACTTCTCTTAAATATTGTTGTCACAGTTTATCAATTTATCACTCAATTGCTACAGTCACTTCCTGATTTAATAAATTAAATTTCTCTTGTTCATATATTCAGGTTTGGTTATTGCAGACGTTCAATTGTTGTATTAATACATAATACCGTGTGTAATGTTGTGTTATAATTCATTTACACGTCTATTCGTTGTATAACACGCGTAAATAATATTATGAATATACGTACATGCATAAAATATGCGCAGCTCGTAAACATTCCACTGCATTCTAGTAGTACGGTCAATGAATTGTGCGCCTCGTCCACAACGGCTGATCTATTCCACTGGAAATTCATGTAATGCATTCATTTAATATTCTTTATCATGATACACGTAATATATGCAGCTGTTCCACGTTAATATATTCCGTGCACCGATCCAGAACACTTGCAGTGGAACGAATTGATAATTTTGCAAAGCATAATACGGAAAATAATTCGTAATTATTTAATAAAAAAAAAAAACACTTTATGCATATTGTGCCATTTTTATCTTTGGGTTGTGAACATGGCGGGAAATTTTGGACGAAAGAAATTAAAAAAGATAGAAAAATATTTTTATTTTGTCTGTTTTAACAAAGAACTTTAAAAACAACTCACTTCTTTTCATATAATAAATTATTAGCAGTAACTCATATGACTTGTCACATTGAATTAACTATAAAATTTTCTCAACTGTTTAAATAAAAATTTCCAAATCCGCCCCTGTTTGAAACTGGAATAACCTTTGGCCCTACAGGGATCCTCTTGTCCTACTCCACAATAATCTATTATATGTACCATTTAGAGTATTAGACCTGGATTAACCCTGGTTTAAATCTGAATTAGGTTTATCCAAAATCTGTTACAAAGCACTATATTAATATATTACATTATTACCCTTGAACAAACAGAGGCAGGTAATTAAACTCCACCTGAGGGTTAGTCGAGCCAAACACACCTAAATCAAACCCAACCCAAAACTAGTGTCAGCCCAATAAAAGCAAAGCCCCAGTTTCCATACACACCAGTATCCTACACGTTGCACTGCGGCTCTTGAGCGATCAATACATTACTTTTCACAATCACAATCCAATCGCGCAAAAAGACAAGTTGCAAGCAAGTGTCTGAAGGAAACCCGAGAAGCGGGATAGTACCTACACTATCCTGGCTCTCTTCAATCCGCGCATTGCGCTACTAGTAACTGTTATAGCCCCTCGAACCAGTCCCAATCAATTAACCAACTCCCCGTTACGTTTCAGGCTCTGGTTTACCGGGACGGCAACCTCGTCTCTGGTTCCCTTGAGGCCCTGGTGCAGCATATGGTGCCCACCGAGGAATATTATCCCGATCGTGCGTACCTGTTCGCCTTTTTGCTGAGCGCCCGGCTCTTCATCAAGCCGCACGAGCTCCTGGGCGAGGTCTGCGCCCTCTGCGAGCATCAGCAAAACCTGAATGGAGAGGGTGGCAAGGTGAGCCGACGGAATCTCCCCGCGTCCCACAAAAGCCCACCGAGAGCCTTCCGGGCGTGCACTTTACGGCCACCGCGTGCATTATCGTTTCATCGTCTCGCGGGCTCGACCCCCTTTTGCATTCACCCCCTCGGAGAATCATCCCGGCGCACGCTCGCTCTCGTTCCACGTTGTAATAACGAGCACGCGTATCCAGGCCAGAAAAGTCTCGCTCGCAAATGAATTTCACTGCCCTACAAACCAACCAACCCCCTCCCCCCGCTTACCACCGTTGTCGGTGTGTTTTTGTTTAATTTATACCCGCGTTACTTTGCACCCCCGTTTTTTAATGGATTCATTTCAGGGGCGTTGATTGTTACGTGTTCAGTCTCATTGGAGGGGGTGGGACGGAGCGTTCTTGTTTCGGGGTGAAACGTTGAAACAATGGATTCCCTTGGTCGCGGGATCCAGAAGGGAGAATGTAAATTTGTCGCGTTCCCGGATGAAACTTCAAAGGCGCGCGAAATGTTTCAAAACTTCGATTTCCTTTCCCAACTTGTAAATCTGGCGGGTAGGCGAGTGAGATAAAAGGGGGCTGAAGGGGGAGGGAGGAGGATAGTAGAGGGAAAGTAGTTTGCGGAAACCGTTTCGGCGTGTTCCAGGAGCGTCTGCAGCGTTTCGTCCCGCGGCTGGTGCAGCTGCTGGCCGAATGGACAGAAACATTCCCGTACGACTTCCGGGACGAGAGGGTGATGGGCCACGTCAGGTCCATCACGCAGAAGGTCGCTGCGGTGGACGCTGCGGCCAGGCAGGAAGTTTCGGCGTTGCTGCAAAACTTGCTGCTCAGACTGACTGCTCTGGAGAGGTACGAGGAGGCCCTGAGCAGACTCGCCACCGAGATCGCGACGGAACAACTTACGCAGGTTGGTAAATCCCTTCAGAAATATCGCTGTTACAGTTGTCGAACTGCCGACTTCGGTGTGATTCTCTGTTTAAGTGGACACTCTACAGTCTCGGCCGAAAATTCGGCCACTTTTCGGTGATGGTTTTTATAATGAAATAAACACTTAACGTTTTCGAATTTTGGGGAGTATATTCTACCACTCTTGAAATACAAGAAAAAATCTTTGCTGTTTGTTTATTTCACTGATTTATGTATATAAATATCTCGCAGTGAAGTTGGCTTCTTCAAAATTTCACCCTTTGCGGGCGGTTGAAATTTCCGACGATTGGATTATCGGAAATAAAAAACCAACCATGTTTCTAATTTGCAGAAGTATGAATATCCCGCTTACCGCGAATATGTTAACTTTTTTTAATATTTTCCCACTTTTTTATATCGGTTAAATAGAACTTACACATTAATAGTAAAGATAGTGTAAAATTTAGTAAAGCTTATAGTTTCCTGATTTGAAGTACAATTTTAAAGATAATTACGACGAAAGTCACTGAAATCCTTAAAGTGGCCACGAATGGTGCATCTACCCTAATTCATATGGATATGTCTACTTGAATAGGTGGATGTAATTGATAACAATCTTTCTGGAAGCTCATATATTACTTCACTGCGTTGAATGTGTGAAATTGGAAAACAACTTGTTTATGTATTCAGATGCTAGGCTTACAATTAGTTATTTCCAATGTCACTTGTGCTTACACTGTGTGTTTAATTGAAACTGAATCGTGAATGGACTCCTTACTACAATTTGGTCCATTAGTTTTCCCGATGGTTTGTCTCGTGGCACCGTATTAATTCGCCTGCGTTACATGCTGGAACAGCTTGATCGCGTTTATCGGGTTCAATAGCGATTATTCGGTTTACTGTAACCGCATCAAATCTTCGAGAACTTCCTGTATAATGAACCGATAATATTCCGACTACGGCATTCGGACTTCCCTGTTCATTTCGTGTACCGATTCCACCCTCGTTAACATCGAGCCCTTGTTTCCGTTTAAATGGGCCGCCCGTGTCCTTTGTGCTTGTATCGATACCAGCGCACTTTCTCGCATTTGCATAAGGTATATGCAAACGTTTGCAATAGGTATTGTACACCACAGAGTTCAAATTCTGGTGAAGCTTGCACCACGAAGAGCGTAAATCATCTTTCGAACACCTCACTACAATTTTAACAGATTTCAAATAATTATACAGTAAAAGTATTATTTTAAATAAATGAAGCACAAGAACACTACAAGTATATCTTCTTAAACAAATTAGAAACTGGCTGTTAGGCAACGAAAGGCAAGATAATACTGAGAGTCTCAATATTTAAGATAATTCTGAGAGTCTCAATATTCAAGATAATACTGAGAGTTTCAATATTCAAGATAATACTGAGAGTCTCAATATTCAAGATAATACTGAGAGTCTCAATATTCCAGATAATACTGAGAGTCTCAATATTCAAGAGAATACTGAGAGTTTCAATATTCAAGATAACACTGAGAATCTCAATATTCAAGATAACACTGAGAGTCTCAATATTCAAGAGAATACTGAGAGTCTCAATATTCAAGATAATACTAAGAGTCTCAATATTCAAGATAACACTGAGAGTCTCAATATTCAAGATAATACTGAGAGTATCAATATTCAAGATAATACTGAGAGTCTCAATATTCAAGATAATACTGAGAGTCGCAATATTCAAGATAATACTGAGAGTCTCAATATTCAAGATAATACTGAGAGACTCAATATTCAAGATAATACTCAGAGTCTCAATATTCAAGATAATACTCAGAGTCTCAATATTCAAGATAATACTCAGAGTCTCAATATTCAAGATAATACTCAGAGTCTCAATATTCAAGATAATACTCAGAGTCTCAATATTCAAGATAATACTCAGAGTCTCAATATTCACAACACAGATATTGCACCTTGCAAATCAGTATTCTTACATTTTCTATTCTACGATTCACATACATATAGCTTCCCCGTGGATGTACACTGTGACTAACATACATGTTCCCACAAAATGAACGACTTCCTTGAGACTAAGCAAGCCCAGAGCATTTTAGACCAAAGAATAGGGAAACTTCTTTCACTCCTCGGAGTCTCACGAAGCTGTAGCATTGTTATCCAGACATTCGTCAATGCGTTGACACGTCCAAAGTGATATTTCCCTCGTTTGAAGCTACTGGAAGCAATTCTTCCCTTATCGAGCAGTTGCACGTCGATCTCGGTCTCCCTAGTTACGCCGAGTTCCTTGAGAGGCGTTCCAATATTTCCTATAGGTACACCGTGTCACGGCACTGATAACGTTCACGAGGGAATCCACGCTGGTTTCGCTCGTGCACGATCGTGTTTATACATCTCATTCGCATGGTGCGTTAACGCGGTAGAGTAGCGCGCACCTATCCGCGTGTGCACTTTGCGCAGTTAGGCTAACAGGGTTACGTAGTTCCCTGGCACGGGAGACAGTAACTATTCCGTTTAATTTGATTACCCTACGCCTATCTGCCACCGCGTGTAACACCTACTAATAGCTAATTTGCAACTGCATTAGTTAGTTAAATATGCCGGCGTATCGTGCGCGGCTAATCAGGGCGGAATTGCGTGAGCGGCGACCGCCACCAGCTTCGGCGATGATCGTGCGGTCGGTGAAATTATCGTATCACCAATTGTTTCGTTGGGGGATCTGTGTGGCAACCTCTCCTGGACGCTGGTGACTCGATTTCTTGGTGATTTTGTGGGATATTGGAGGATGGATGGGAACATGTCTCTATCTTTGAGCGATAGTATCTTGGTATTTAAAAATTCTGGGGTTCTGTTAGTCTCTGTTCTCGTATTCTGTATCGTGGATACTCAAATGTTGTAATAGTCTAAGATGTTACTGAAATATTGTATTATTGAAAGATCGTGATTCGATACTTCAAGGCTTCGAGATTTTACTTCGATGTATTAATATCCGAATATTTCGAATGCCTTAGTACTATAAGTACATGAGCATTTCAGACTCTGAGGTTCAGAGCCTAAATATTCTACAGTTTACACACATCAATGGCCAGGTATTTTCTAGTGCGTCGGTACTACAATGCTCTAATGCCTCCATTATTCAATGCTCTAATACCCTAAAGCCTCAATTCTGTAGTTTCTCAATACCTAATACCTCCATTGCCTCCTAATGTCTCATTACTCTTTCCCCCAAATTTTGCAATGCCTCAATACTCCAACTCTCAATTCTCCGGTGTCTCAATACTCCCATATTCTACTATTCCAATTTCCCAATGATTGAATATTATGGTGTCTCAATGCTTCAATACTATAATATAATACTCCAGTATCCTATTGTGAGAGTGTTCTACTGCCTCAACCTAATAGAAAAACCCAATGCCCTAATACTTACTATTCTTTCCTTCAAAAGAGCAGGAATTAAAATGTCTTCAATCTATTCGGTTAAAATTATCAAGTGTGATTAATAATGGACATCATTCATGTTTCCAACCTCAAATATCTTTCATTCCCTGCGATGACGTGGCATTAAACGTATATTTCCTGGCAGACGAATGAATAGTGCCGTTCTTTAGGATCAAAGGGAGATAAATTTCCTGCGGCATAATAAATAACTTTCCCGTACCAAACAGGACGAAATAGCTTCATTGCCTATCAGGAGTTCCCGGAAATTGTTGGAAGCCAGTCTTTTTTAAAACGGGAACTTTAATATTCTTTCCGTATAACCATCCCGTAACAGATCCCTTTGATTCCGTCGAATTTGTTACTATAAAAAACACACGCATCTTTGTGGCAGCCCGCGTTTATTTCGTATTCATGGGAAAATTAATCTGAACGCAATTTCCTGTGGGTATCCACGACCGGGGGAAAAAGGTAAACGTCGTGTGCATTCGTTGCGAACCTTTTGCAACCTGTTCCTTCTTTCGCAAGGGTTAATAAAAATCATGGGGTATAAAATAAATAGAAAATGGTAGTACATGAAAGGCAACACAGCTCAATCTTTTCAGAGAAATGATACCTACTTGCTTATTTATTCAATCGAAATCAGTCAGAATGTTTATTCACTGTTTCCCTTCGTAAAATACGAGGAATATCGATCTGAACAGCAGTGAAGTGAAATATTAAATATTAATGATTATTAAATTTTGAATAGGTTAGTAAATTATCGACTTCAATATAAATATTCATAGATGCTCTGATAATTTTCGACATCCACATCCGCTCTTAAGGGGGGATCCTCGTGTAACAGCCCCGAAATTTATGATTTTTTTCAAAAAGCTATTGTTAATGTATTAAGTTCTTTTGAGATATACGGAGACATCTTTAAACTTGCAGAAAATATTTTTTATGTCATATCAGTTACTTTGAGGGCTGCTAAACGAGAATCTGCCCTTAATACCATTTCCTAAAATGGAAACACAAGTGTATTCAACGTAAAAAATTCATCTCCCTTAAACTATACACGAAACTACGTCTACCTTCTCACAATTCTATCTAAAACAGAGCACGCAATATCGCTGAATTATTTCATCAAATTTCAACAAAGCGCTCAAACGAAATTTAATTTTCACTAAAACATTCATACATATGCGCCTCGAATAACTCAAACACATGTGCCAACAACGAAATCATATCAACCACACGTCTCCCTGGAACCAATTTTCAGCTAAAACATTCATTGGCATTTACAATATCAACGATACCTACGATTAAAACGAGCCAACCACCTCTAATCCCCACGAGTGACGCACAGAGGAAGCAAAAATCATTCTATATAAAAAAAAAACCTCCCCGTGGCTCGCAATATACTTTCGCGGGGTCGTATTTCCCTGGCGTTTAAGCGTCTGTGGCCAGGATTTACAACAGAATTGCATCGAAGGTGCCGCAAGTCGACGGCTCGGCGGAGAGCAATAAAAATGTAGGAAGGAAAAAAAGAAGGGTAGATAAGGAAACGGGCGGGTCGAGCTCTTAGGAAGCTCCGGCTTATTAAAGTGGAAGTTCGCCGCGCTTTTTGAACTCGTTCCCGCTACGTGCCGCGACGACAGCTTCGCTTCAACTTTTTCAAGAAGCGAGACGTAACTCGCGAGACCAATAATACGCCCTTAATCTTTTTTCCTCCGCCGTGTCCTCGTCGTGCTCCCCACCCCCCGTTGCGTACCACGCCACTGTCAGAAAACTTCTAACCGTGGACGGGAACTGCTCGCCTACAGGAACGCTTTATTGCATTCGAGAGACCTCGATGTTATTAATGTTTCGACGTGCAGTCGCTTTGCTTTATTCCCATCGGCGGTATTAATGGGATTGTTTAACGCTTTCGATGGTGGCCCTCGAGGGGGGTAATAATTTTAAGAGGAACTGTGGGTCGTTTGATTCTTTGTGTGCTTTCTTCTGTTCTGTATAGGTATGCTTTATAGGGATTTAATTGAATTGTTTGTTGAGTGAAAAATTTATCGTGTAAAGTATGAGAAGTATGTAGGAGAATAGAATTTTTGAGATTGTCGAGGCTTTGAATTTAATATTTTGACAATGGTAGTGTTGAAATCATTCTTTTTGTGGGAAGGGTTGAGGTAGGTTCAGTATTTAGCAACGCAACAGAAAATTTGAGATACTTCATTGGGCAGGAAAGTTTTGTATTTCTAAGTTAACGGTGTTCAAAGTTCCAGGTGCAGTTTTATTATATAATGGAAGGAAATGTTGAAGGGAATTACACGACGGTGGAAAGTTAGCTGGGGAAATTATCAGCAGAAGTGGTGGAATTTTCTAAATATTAATGAAGGAACTTTAATAGGTATTTAGTTTCTTATCTTTTGCGTGAAGAAGGGTGAAGAGAATGGCTAACACGAACTCCCCTTCGAGCTATGTAAGTTAAATATGGAAATTCTCTATGTTCCCTGTATCGTAATCTACTTATAATTTTCAAAAATTTACACCTACCATTTAAAAATTAATGCGGGAATTTTAAAATCGTGAATTACCTTAGGAACAACTGAAAAATATAAAAATGGAATGCAAAAAACAGTCAGGATTTTATTCCTTAGACATATTACAAAGAAGATCTGTTACCAGATCCAAATTTAACACTTTAAGGGTTGTTTAAGGCAACATTTAGAACTTCGTTTTTAGGCTAAAACCATCGATATCGAATTTGGCCTAAGAAATATTGAGAATTCCCTGAAAGCACATTTTACCCCTTTTCACCCCCTTAGAAACGGAATTTTTAAAATTCTTTTCTTAATGGGTGCCCACGTTATAGAAACAATGTACCTAAAGTACTTTCCAAATTTTTGTCAGCCAGTCAAGACTTCTTTCTTTATATATATTAGACAAAACCAAAGTTGAAATACAAAAAGAGAAACCTCTTTAAAAGTAAAATGTTTGGACATTATTGTAAGTGACTATTAACTATTAAGAAACAGTGCTTTATAGAAACTGTACGGAAAAACTTCTGAATCGCAATCCCCTGGCCCGACTTCTTAAACGACTTCTGACTCTTTGTGTCAAAATTTTTGTATGCCACCTTTTCAGAACTTGAACTTCAATTCGACTTTTCCGCGCGCTTACCGCGCACCTTGAATCGATTGACTTTTTTCCATGTTTTCTAGGAACAGGAGAAAGCTCGAAGGACCAATACCACACCTTTAATCTTTTTCTTCTATGAGAAGAAAGTTTCGAACAAACAACTCTACCCACTCGACCAAGAACCTTTATTGTGCTTGAACAGTTGCTCGCTTGAAAAACTAATTTTCACAATGGCTTTAGTATTTAGAAAAAAAAAGAAATTAAGACTAGTCTTTCCGTGACACAGTTTCATGAGAATTCAACATAATATGCTTTTCTAAACGTTTAAAGTATAGTTACAATTTGACTTACATTATGGCATTGAGTATAGCTTACCAAAGAAATTAAGGAAATATCGAAATACGTGGCTCGTGTGTGCAAGGCAACCTTTGACTAGAGAAAACGCTGGAGAATCCGTCCTTCTGTCTTTTGCGAGGACAAAGCTTTTAATTACGGTTTCTTCCGCTTAACGACGGCGAGGAAGGGGTAGCCGAGCGACAAACACAAAGGCTTTGCGAACACAGTTCACGCTCCCTATCAGGTGTATTTAAATTCGGTTAACGTTGTTACTGCAGATAACGGGGCTTTAATTGATAACGATAATACGCTTTAAAATCCACATTAACTACGTTAAACGCTATTGTATTCGATTAACGCTGAACCGAATTTAATCCCCGCTCATTTTAAGTGATTAAAGCCCGTCACTATCAGTCTTGCATAACCATATGCGATTTAATTATTGTTATTACTCGTCGACATTTTATAATGCAAATATTATACTGTGGTGACGTGACGAGTTTGCTGTGAACGATGGGAGCAATTACTTCGCACAATCCGCACGTCCAGCATTTGATAAATCTATTCTGCTGTACGTCAGATTATAATTATATTGATTATTCTATATTCGCGAATATTATTATCAGCGAAACGAATATTAATCAGACTAATAATACTATGAAAATAGTTATAAAATAATAACGTCAATATATTAGTGATACATTGCCAGTGAATACATTAAAAATAAAATTTGTAAAATCGTAATATATAATCCACTACGAGAACACTGAAAGCTGATCGTTTTAATCTCGAATTTTGGAAGTCGACAGTGCAGCTCATTCCAGTTAGAAACAAATAGAAACAAGGATCAGACGAAGTTCTGCCCCAGATGCAAACTTAATACATCGCCCCATTTCGAACTGATCGTTAATTGTCCGATACAAGAAACTGAGACAATCTCCTGGGTGTATTGCACTCGGTTTCGTATCACAATTCGCGAGGGAATTGCATCCCGCACAATATCTTCCGCCAGCTTTCTTTGAGCACCGCGGACATTATCTTCCTCCAAACTCGAGCAATTCGGAACTTCTGAGAATCCCACTGTTCGATGACTTTCCATCCCTGGAATAGCATTTGCAACGCTGTGCAATGACTACTTCGCGTTTATTGAGCGATAAGGGAACGTGTTTGCTCCGTCAAAATTAGTATACAGATTTTTTAGCTCTCGATCTTCGCAAAATCTTCGAAACTCAATTTTGCAGAAATTTATTTTAAAAGTATTTGATATTGTATAAGATACTTGAATAGTTTCTACGTTGTTCTCAATGTGAGTCTCTATTATATTCTCTTTTTATAGTTTCAAGTATTATATTTGCAGTGCAGCATCTTGCACACGTGAGCTTTCCAGAGATGTTTTCTTCGAAGTAATGGTGTAGCTAGCTTACTATAAGCCAGAAGAATAGGAAAATTCATACAAGTTCTTCTATGTTTCGTAGTTGCGGGGAACTTGGAAAGTATTAGTTTTATTTCTATGGATGCTGAAAGCGCTCTTACAAAATTCTTTCAACTTCCTGTCGAGGCACTGGTGGAACTGTGGATCGTAAATTTTTTAATTTCATCATCGTTGCCTGCCTTGAAGGAGGCACGAACCGAATGCTGGGGAGAAAGTTTCGCGGTTTGTGTTTTGTGCGCTCGTTGCACTTTTCTTGATTGGAAACAACTTGACTCAGCACACCCTCGGAATTCTTAGCACGCTCGTTGATTCTGTTTCATTTACCCCTCGATACGTGACTTTCTCTGCTCTTCAGCGCGACGAACTTATTCTATGAAATTCGATACTGAGTGGACCGATATTCATGGTACAGTGAAAGAACATGGTGATTCTATGACTTCTACGAAATAAATAAGGAAAGCTTCGTCTTCAAGAAAAACGACTTTCAACATGAATCTTAATTGCCAGTCGAGTTTTTAGATCAAATAAATGAAAGAATTTATTCTCTTAAGGGGACTAGGCACTCGGGAAACCGATTTTTATTGCATTTTCCGAAAGTACTATCTTTTTTTAATAAAATGCGGTTTGATTTATATTAAAATTCGCAAATTTGTTGATTTGGTAGCTAAAAATGTCAAGCAGTAACTTATAGCCTTGCCTTTACCCAGAAACTTTAAACGCGGTTTTCTCGAATCGTTTTTCTCTTGGTTTTGCCGTATTTGCTAATGAACGGAGGTTCAGATCGACTTGCAAAAAATACAGGATATGTAGAACGTGCCATTCCACGTGGAACCTTTGATGTAGACCATACAAATTCGAGGTTTTGATTAATTAAAAAGTCATCAGTTTTTAGTAGCGTACAAACAAAAACGAATTTTTCTCGGAAAAATCGCAGTTTTTCAGCCACCAATCGCAAAATTTTGATTGAATTTTTGTATTTATCGGTTACATTGGAAGCTATGAATCCATCAAACAAAAATCACGCCTTTGAAATCGGATTACTTCACTTTTTAAAGTCGATATTAAGGCAAAACCACAGAAAAACGTTAAAATGTTTGCCAGTCTGCAGCGCCATTTTTAAAGCACATATATATTTCATATAAATTATTTTTCAATCTGTATGGTATCTAGTAATAAACATTGGGTAAAAGTATATATCTGGATTTGCTTAATTTTTTTTACAAGTAAATAAAGAACAGAGTCTCTTTCTCACGAAAAACGACTGTAAAGTCTCCTTAAAGAAAGTCTCCATAATGTGACCACACTAGGAAAATTTATTCTATCATTTCTTGTATAATTTCAAATTCAAAACTTCAAAAAATTGTATCAATATTTAAAAGCACCAACTATTCAAATTAATTTGAACGTATATTAAATTTTCAATAGGTATCTACACATCGATTTATTATGCGTGTATTCTTACGTTCTGTATTAAAATTATGGATCAAGTAAGGCCAATCTAGTGTGGTCACATTAAGAAGCAAAAGCGAAACAGTGACTTTCACAATTAGTAATTCTTCTCATTTTGTCTGAACAAGCCTGCGAGTCGCGATATATTGGAAGAACTTAAGGAATCCTTTATATTTCGCTGCGATATCATATCGAGCACCGCTCTTTCGTCGGAGAGAAACCGTACAAGGGAATTTGCACGTAAATCAGAGCGGTTCGCTCGCGCTCTGTTTGCTCCGAGTAGCTCAAATCAATGCTGTCGCAGACGGTCCCGTCGAAATCGTTTTTCCCCTCTGTCATATCGACTGGCCCCGCTCGTTGATAATTCGATCGACGATCTAATTCGAAGAAACGGGGATGCTGCGGGAACACCGTTTGCTCATAACCGAATCACGCGGCTCGCTGATCTTATTCGAACCAGACCGGGTTTCTTACTTTTATCGCGTCGGGGGAAACGATATGACGTTTCAGGGAAACGTCCGACGGAAAATGCCGTTTGAATGCGATCGTCCAACCGACCCACGACGAAACGTCTGACTTTTAATTCGCGTGGGACGTGCTCGTCGGGGTTTTCTTGGTTTCCCCGGATAATAGAAAACTTCCATCCCCTGAATACCTACGCACTTGACGTTCTTCATCCTGGCTGATTGAAAAAGTGCAGAAAATATTGGTCACTGAAGGAGATGTACGAGGAAGTGAGGTGTGACAGAATTTTGGAGAATCCAACGCTGTAACAGTGGATAGAAATAATTTTGTTTGGTTGGAGCAACGGTGACAGAATGGTATCTATTAAGGGATTTCTATTTCCGAAGGGTTCCATGGGTTTTCTATAAATTTCTGTGACTCATAAAATTGGGGAGGTATGTCTTTTTATTTGGAAAAGAATCACAGCATCGTGGAATGTATAATTTGAATATTTTCTTTAATGCAAGAATTCTTATCAGAATTGGAGTGATGTAAGGGACTGTGGTTAGCGGATTTTCGTCTCACGATTGCCTGATTCCCACCATGAACCGCAATTACCTACTGGCAATTTCCATATATTTCGGTGAAACGCGAATAACAGCCGGCTAATTATGGTAACTCGAGCAATTATCCTCCACGTAATCTGACCGCGCTAATTGCCATTTTTAACTGCTGATAATTCCTTAACACGGAGGAAGGAAAAAATTGTCAGAATTTCGCGCATGAATAATTGCAGCCGATCCATATAACGAGTGGCGCAATTAATTTTAATGCTAATTTGTAATAACTGCAAGTTGCAGGATTCGTGCGTGGCTCATACATGTAACTACATTTTTTTAAATACGACGAAATGCCTGCATGAAAAAATTTACCGTTAATTAACTATACGCAGCGATTTATTTTTGATGATTTACGGTGGCAAATATTATTGAAATTATATAATAAAGAGTAATTGGTGTGAGAAAGAAATACAAATTGTATAGAATTTAAAAAATTTCAGTTAATTTTTTATCATTCTAAAACACTTGCATATTGTTTATAATTGTCTCAGCATACTCCGTGACAGATTATTAACAAAATACAAACGAAATCCTTTCATGACTGACGTAATAAATACCTTCAAGAGGCTGCATATATTTCTTCCAGAGAAAAATATCATAATAAAGTAACATTCATTAACTTGCAAAAATACCATTTAAGAATTCTAATCGAACTCCACAAGAATGTCTGCCTCATCATTTAAAAGAAAAAATACCGCAATGACACTGAAAAGGGAATTCATTTAGGGAGTCCCATTATTGATTTTAGGAAAATTCTCTTATCATTAGCAACAGTAAAAATGGTCGTATTCCATTGCTCATTAAATTGGAAAAGACAGTTGAATGAGTAAAATAATGTGGACGAGCAGAATGCGTCACGGACGTTCGTATCAAGCCGCTATAATTAGTTATGTCCATGGCTGCTATTGTAGGCGTGTCCGTGGACGACGGGAATAAGTCCTACGGGCATTTCAATTTGAATCGAACGCTCGACCATTCATACCCGCCTCCTCGTTGGACGGAACGACCCCCCGGAAAATTTATATTCTCTCGCGCAACTTGTCCCTTGGAAATAACAGGGTGGAAAACGGCGCGTCGCTGCAAACACTGACCCATATCACTGCGCTGCGCTGGCGCAAAAAAGCGGCGAAAAATCGGCAACCATCTCGTCTATTATTCATACCTTTATTGATGTCTGTTCTACGGTCCACGCCATGCTGGTCCTTTTTTGCAATAGAATTCCGTACCTGGGCAATTTTTATACACATTCACTTAAAAATAGGTTTTCACTGTTTTTTTGACTGAGTAGTTATTTGGAAAATTTCAAGTCGATCCCAACCTTGGTTTTTTCGCAATCGAGGCAAATTCGCAGAAAAACGCCTACACATCAGACGACTGTAACACCGTCATATAGGTACATGTATATATTATCAACAAAAAATTTGTTACCGTTTATAGCATTAATAAACATTTCCCAAAACTACTAGTCACAATCTGTATTCATCTCCCTGTAATTAATTCGCAAATAAATACTTGATCTTCCAGTGGTTCTTAATCCCCTTGGCCGAAAAATCGCAGTTTTATAAATTCTATTAGTTAGTCCAGGAGTTGGCACAGAGGCAGAAAAAGCACGTGCCTCGCCTAAAATGGGAAGCCTCCGCTATCAAGGAAATCATTGATCTTGGCAACATACAGAGAACTCCCAGAGAATAGTATCCACTGCTTCTCGGAGACAGTTTACGCTGTATCGGCTGTGGCATCCCACCGCCACGCGGAGCATGCTTAACAGCAAGTCGGATCCACGGATGAAAACGGCACCGTACATAATGCCAGTCGCCAGATCTTTATCGGGGTGTCCGAGAGTGTCGCGACGCTACCCCGTGCCACTTCGGGGCCGTGGTTGGCGCAGATAAGAGCTCGCCCGAATTTGCTCGGCGAAGCACGAGCACGTGAAATTGGAAAGGAGAAGAAGAGGCGTCGCGACGCCCCCGCACGTTCGCCGTTTCCGCTTTCTGTCTTTCCGCGTTCGCCATGAATCGAGTACTCGTTGACGCCATCGTCCTCCTTCCCTTTCATCGCGCACCCTTCGTCCCCCACCCCGCGAATCCTGTCTTTTTTTCTTTGCCCCGCGATTTCCAGCAGAAGCTTTTCCCACCGACACTTTAACCGAATGGAACTGTCACCTCGTTTTTCAGGTGGACATCACAGAGCTGTGCCCCTCCGCCACGGTTCTCGCACAGCAATTGACCCACGTGGAACTCGAGAGGCTGTCTTACATCGGCCCCGAAGAATTCGTCCAAGCCTTCGCCAAGGTACGTGTCCACGTTTTATTATATGTCTGATCGAACGCTCCTGTATTTGTAGCTTTTGTATCGCTGAACCTTCGCGTCGTTATCTTTCGGTGAATTTGGAAATTTATTTCGGTTTATTTATGGAAGCATTTATGGTGCGCCTCCGATGATTTTGATTTTTGGATATGTTATAGAGGACCGAAAAATAAGAAATACGTGTTTTTTTTTATTTCCCCCCGTTTTCATATTTGGGGGGTGAGAACTCCGTTCAAAGTTGGGGTTGGAAAATCATTTTTGTGGAATATCTCGAGAACTATTAGAGATACGGGAATAGTGTCAATGGACGAATTTTGTGTCTTTGAATGCAAAATATGACTGACTCACCAGATTTTCAAAAAATCCACAAAAATAATTTTTCAACCCTAACTTTGAACGCAGTTTTCACCCCCCCCCCCCCCCCAATATGAAAACGGGGGAAAATAAAAAAAACACGTATTTCTGATTTTTTGGTCCTCTATAACATATCCAAAAATCAAAATGATCGGAGGCGGACACCTAAAATACTCTCCTTGTTAGTTGGGTTCGGCATACCTACGTGTGAATTTGTGTGCCAGTTTCAAAATTATCGATAGAATTTTTAATTGGAGAATTTTAACCCATCGTGGTCACACCTTCTTATAATCACAAATTTGTCACATGTGGTTCACTGCACCCCAGCGACATTTTTGAGTTACCATTTTGGTATTTTTAAGTTAGTAGTTGAAAAAATAGTTGTGGAGAAAAGCGCCTTTTTTTGGTTAAAATTCCCCAAAATTTTAAATTTTGATATTGAGGTCTAAAAATTTACAGAAATATTGGGAAAGAAAACAAATTTTCCTGCGGTGTGATTCACCCCGCGTGACCACGAAGGGTTAAATTGCTTACAGTATGTAATTTAGATGTCGTGGTTTGTGGCAGTAAATTCGCTTTTTATTTTTGACAATGAATTATTCCTTTTATCCAACTCCACGCCTTCATGAAGTTTCCGTGTAAAATCTTCGAGTTTTGGGTTCGATAGTTTAGTGTGAATAAAGGATGCGCTTTTATGAAGATGTTTAATTGTTTTTCGCGCTGTGTTTAAATAGGAATCTCCTCATCTGGAAACATCCTTTAAGGACATGAAGAAAACGCGCAATCTCGAATCGTACGTCCAATGGTTTAATAGACTGAGCTATTTCGTAGCAACCGAAGTGTGCAAGGTAAATGATGTAAAGAGTCCTAGATTTAATATAGAAAGTGGAGAGCATTTCACTATACGAATTTCTACCGTACGCTCATATTTCGTGGATGAAATATTTAACGAACAATCCCGTCCGCGGTTTTGCAGCACGCAAAAAAGAAGCAACGCGTCCGTGTCGTTGAATATTGGATCGAAACTGCCCGTGAATGCTTCAACATTGGGAACTTCAACTCGTTGATGGCGATCATTGCTGGCCTTAACATGTCGCCGATATCTCGCTTGAAGAAAACGGTGAGTAATTTATTGAAATGTTACATTGATATTGCTTATTCGTAAAATTAAGTAATTCTTCAAATACGATACATACAATTTCAAAATCAAAATGTTTACTGCACTTCAAACTTGACTAAAAATACTACAAAGGTCAGATAACTAAATGACTCTGTGGTGCATAAAAATTCACCTTAATCAACGAAGAGTTTTTATCTCATTATACACATACCTTTCAAATCATTCCTTCTAAAATTCGTTAAATTATCTTAGAAAAGTATAAACACTCATACAGGAGATCTGTAAAATTTAGACACCGACTTAAAAATATAAATGAATAGGTACAGTTATACATAAACTCATTGTCATAAAGGAACTGCAACTAAAATAGGTATTAATACACGATCCAAGTCTATAATTAAAGGTAAAATAATCGATTTTAATGCAATAACGCGAGAGAGATACTTTCAAAAAAGGAGCTCTCCTCCTTCCGTTCTTCGCTAAAACGATGACATCCGCTGGAGGACAAGCGTTAATACGACGATAGCACGTAGGATTGGCCCGCGCTCGTTTACACCCCCGTACGAGGGGGTGCGCGCGGCAATAAGCGGTCTGTAATCCTCGTAAATCGAGCGTGGCGCCGCGACGACCAGCGTTAACCGTGACGAATCGTCGAGAATCGAATTTTCGCGTCGCTCCCACGGCGGGGCCGACGCGAGAACGGAGAACATTTTCGCGAGGACAACGGTGGCGAGGGGCCCGGGGGCTGCTGGCGAATTAACTCCGAGCAAAAAGAACAGAGCGAAAGAGGGCGGGGCTGTTTTAATTGAATTTTTGCCTCGCTGTTTGCCGAGTTCAATGGAAACGTGCATGGGAATTGAGTTAATTAGAAGGTGAGGGGATGGTGATTTCGGATTGCTACAACATTTTCTTGCTCTGGCTCCGAAGCCACACAGTTACGTAAGTTTGAGGAAAATATCGGGAATGTAAACACTTCTGAATGTGAGGAAATTGATGGAGAATAAGATATATTATTCGTAGGAAGTGATTGGAATTACTAAAGAAAATTAATACTAAAATACATACGGTAAACGCACCAATAAATGAACACTTAAGGCTAATGAATGAACACTATTATAAAATTATGTTCGCAGCGCGATTGATTCCACGCGCTGCGAAAATTGTTTGGATATGAAGCAAGAAATTAAAAAAAGTCTGTAATTAATTAGTAGCTTGTTTTAATAACTTATTCACTGGTACGTGTTCATTTACTGGTACATTCACCCTACTGATCTTGAAAGTTTTTACAGGGGTATGTTTCATTTCACTTCCATCGTATGTCTCGAGGGGTTTCAGGTAGAACTAGTGTTTGTCAAGAGCTTCTGCGGATTGACTTCATTCCTCATTAATCATATCGGATGAAATTCCACCCAGGACAAATAAAACTCCTCAACAGTAGTTATAACGGAGAACTCTGTCAATTAAACTCTGCCATCAATTTCTATTTGGACGTCGTTCCTTAACAGTGCTGCCCTTTTTAATAAATAGCAGTGGTTTCCTCGAGCTTCATTTTATTGACTGCTGGCCGCAGTACGCTGAAAGAAGCCGTAATCACTTTATTAAAAACTTCGACGTAATTCATTGCCCAATGGCAATCGGGATTTGAACGCGTGAGTATCAGGTTTAATTGCAAATTAAACCTATATTAAAATTTTGTATCAGGTATGCAAAGTTCTGGTGCAACGGAAATATGAATTTTGTGAGCAGTTAGGGAAAATAGGGAACTCAATGTGAAACAAAGGCAGGTGTATCATAAACTTATTGCTATACTATACAAAAAAAGCTGCGTATTCAAGTCTATAATATTACCGATATGATCGATGCGCGTGTCGCTTGTAGCGATTGTTTTCACCTGGAAGGAAGGGATTCGATACGTATCGGGATATTTCTAACTTTTTAGAACGAAGAAGTTCTCGTGCGTTGCTCCATTCCCCTCGTTTAGAATAGAATTGGTGAAGTTAGAATATAAAGACTTTGGGAAGTAGTAAAATCGACGATAAGTCAGACGTTGGTTTAAATTAGTGTTCTCAAAATGTGAAATTAAAATTATCATTTCAATAATTGCGCTTAAATAATCGAACCTTATTTACTATTGTACAAAATGGCCGTCAAAGGTTTCACGAAGAATTCTTTCATTACCTGTGCTAGCTGAATTTACTCTCGACTATTCGAGACAGGTCAGACCGATATATTGAACAATATACTGTGAAAAATTGAACGAATGTTCTGTACTGCTCGTAATTCCTGAAAATCGAGAAAATTTCCTTTTATTTTCATCGTGTAATTGCTCTCTGAGTAAACAATGCAATCCTCTAGAGACAAATGTGTTTCCTAGCACTCTAGTGCCGGAAACATATATTACTCGCGGTAGCATATAAAAGTGAACAAAACACTTTAAAACAAAAAGCCAGAATGAGCCATAATGCAGCTATTTAGAACGCGAACGTCATATTTATAAGCCCCTGGCTTATGAAATATTCACCGAGGATTCACAAAGTCCGATACGTTGCAGGTCGCGGGATAACCGTTTTTAGAAGCATATAAGTTATTGATAATGCAGCCTCGATTCACTAACACGTTCCCAACGTCGCGAAGGAAGTCAGAAATAACAGTGCAAATACGGGGGAAAGGTGTCTGTACAGTTAGCGACGGTATCGTATCGACGATCCGATTTAAATAGAAATATTTCCCCAGCGATCAAACCGTGCGCCACAATTCCATCGCGAATTGAATTAAACGGGCGAGCAATGCCTGCACGCCGATGTCTGTGAGTGAGGCGTGGTCATCACAGTAAACAGAATGAAATTTTTTTCTCTAAACTCTATAACGTAACTTTTAAATTTAATTTTTCCTCTTGGACGCCGCATCCCAGGCCATGCATAAAAATGTTCATAAATATCCTGGCGGACTTGCTGTCTGTAATAAACATGTCGCGCGGAACGTGACTCCGCAAATGAATTTATACGTGAGCAAGACGTAATTATCATATTAATTTATTATACCCTTTACTTGTCACAAAAATTGTTGCACAACGACGTTTCAGAAATGCACCAGAAAATGACAGGTGAATGAAGAGTGTGATCATTAATGTCTATATTAATCTACTCCACTGTTTATGGAGTTCTCAATTTCAGTACTCGAGCACATGATTAATACTTGACATATCAATTTTCTCTACTGACAACTACAATGATAAATGAGCTTCCCAGTACTAAACACGAACAATTCTACCCTCTCTAAATTTCTCAATTTTAATACCCAGATAAATGGTTACTCCCTAACTTGCAAATTTTCTAATTTCTATTTCATTACCTGAATTAATTTGGCTTCTAAGAGGCCCCAGAAAGAGTTCTGGTATTCAATAATCCCGAATCGGCCCATCTAACACTTAATGGAGCCCGACTAACTCGGAACAAAAAACTGCAACAATTAAACACGGTAAACAATACGAGGCAACCAGATAATTCGATTTCTGTAAGAACAACAAACACAGTTTCTCACGAAGCATCGTGCGCGTACGACTTTATCGCGGACCGCGGACAAATTGCGAGGCGGGACCAGAAACCATTAAACGTTTTTTCTCCTTTTTAATTACGAGACCGTGTCGGTGTTTTCGCGGACGCGTCCCGCCGGCTCTATTCGGTGTGAACTGTTATTCAGAGTTCATTTGGTTCGGTCAGTTGATTTATACGGGGCGCGCTTAAAATAATTGCACGGAACTATCAGCGGCTAGGCGGCGTGGCCCGCTTCGTAATTTTCGTTAATGAAAATTTAACGTCCCCGTTTGGTCGCCTTGTTTTCGCCCCCTCTGCTCGCACGCGCGCAAATCGTTTGTCGTCTACACGGGAAACCATTGGCGCATTTTTCACGCATTGCATCGTCCGGTTCCAAGCGGATTTGTACGAAATATATGAATTTTAAACGATCGAACTGGCCTGTGCGCGGAGCTTGCTCTCAGAACTTGGGGCTCGCACCCATGGGTCTTTTAAACCGTGGGAACAATGTTCCCAGAAAACATCTGGAATGGTCAATATTTCTGCTATTGTTCTGGAACGTAGCGAGTCTTATGAACCTTGGTCTGGCAAATACCCCATAGTTAAAATATCTTCGAGTTTCACTGCGTCTGCACCCTCGTTTACGAAACCTCACTCGTCAGGCAATATTCATGTGACCTGCAATGATGTAGATCACTATATAATACAAAGGTTTATAATATGATCGAGGTCCCTTAAATCATAGATTTCTTCGAACAGACGTTTTCTCGTATCTTCGAAAGCAATGTAGGTAAATATATCTTAAAAGTTATATTCTAATATTAGGTGACCTGTATTGTATAGACGAGCTTGCAAGAGAAGCTTTTAAATCAGGAACTCTAAAAAAAAGTGATATCTCCCGAAAAAATGAATCGAAAATTTAGAATAAAGTTTCTGTTTATAAATCTTCGTTTTGGAGAATATTTTTGTGAATGTTTGACGGAATTTCAGTACACAGATTTAGATGTATTGAACATGACGTATTAAAAGGATCAAAATGTAAATATACATGAGCGAGGTAACAGTAATTTAAATAGAATGTACCGGAAGAAATCAACGTTAATTCGGAAAATTGAACGGTCGACGGAAAACACAACATTTGCTCAGTTTGCTGGCGCGAATTATTCCTTCGTGTTAAACATTCAATCATGGTATGGACTGTCAGCATAACGCTTGCATGGAGCGGGAATAAATTATGGATGGAAAAATAATTTGAGGAATATACAAATGGGTTTTCGAATCCAATCAATTATCAATCGATGTGAAACGCCAGATCCCGCGATTGATGCAAAATTGATAGGAGTGCGTTGATAGCTCGCTGATGGAACGAAAATAAAAAAATCATGGTTTCTCCGGTGGAATCAACACCATTCGATATACGATATAGAATGCAGCAATTTGTATTCAGTTCACTGGGTTATCGAGGACTCTCCTACTTTCCCTCGACGACACTGGACTTCGAATTCTCGTCAAGAATTTTACCAAGGCAGAATATTTAATATCTACTTACATTATACAAGAATCTATTACAAAATTCGGTTGAACCTAAAGAACTGAAGAACCTAATGAATCAGAAAAGGTGTAACTTCAACAAAAACACCATCATGATAAACATTCAGAAACACGATAACAAACGTCATCAAGAAACGAATCGTCATCACGAATATCATCAACATCCCCCACAACATACTGTCACTATTAACCCTTTAGCGACAGACGTATCATATATGATACTTTCTATTTGTGTGCCGTTTCGCAGTTTGCACTCGCAATTCGTTGTTGGCTACGGTAAAGAACCCAATTACTGACACCTGACCAATTACTGTCACCTTAAGCTATTTTACTTAAAATACCAAATAAATAAACGTTGTAAAGTCATACACCAATAGAATTATGTAATTCAACCTATAATCTATGCTATAAATTATATTCTATAGTTTATTTATTCGTTATTTTAAGTAAAATAGCTTAAGGTGACAGTAATTGGTCAGGTATCAGTAATAGAGTTCTTTACCCTAGTACATGTTTAGAGTTGTTTTATTCATTGAAGAAAAATGGATCTACCTGAACCCTGTATTCATATGTTTCATGCATTTTAACCTTTGAAAAAATTTACACAAAAATGTACAAATTCAGACCATTTTTAACGATAAAAAGAAAGTGGCATATTTTTCCTTTAACGGGATCTGGGTGCTGGCGCTAAAGTGTTAATACAATCTAGTAACCCTCTTCTTACTATTATCGTGTAGATAGATATACAAAGCGGTGCCTGTTATTTTCCCACTCTATGCATCAATAGTATCCACAATCGAACCAACTCTATTACTATTAGTATCGCTCCAGTGCATAGGAATTTATCCTATAGTACCTCATGCCACACGTTTACAAAGCCCCGTCACACAACGGGCAACCCTGCAACGGATAAAGTCGAAAATCAATCTCGTCAGGGAAGAGTCAAGGCGTCTCCAAGAGAGGCTCAGTGTTTCGAGTCCCTGGAAAACACCCCTCCTTACAGTTCTCCATTTACCCAAGGAAAACGTTGAGCAAGGCAACTTTCAGCTTGCGCGAGTTTCGTATCGAAGCGCAGCGTTGAAAACTCGACGGACGGTATCTCGAAGGGGGGTTTGGTTGGCTCGCGTTCGAGAGCAGCCGCCGATACGGGGACGTCGGTGGAAGATGAACGATACCACCCCTTGCCGGGTTAATTTACCGCAGAGATAATCTGCGAGTGACGTCTCCTTCTTCCATCGTGAAAAGGAGTCCCCCGGCTCGCTTTTCGCCCCCCCCCCCCCCCTTGGGAAAGCTAATTACGTTCGGTCGTTACGGTTCGCCAGGGCGGATACCACCCCTTCGTCGCGTCCATTATCGCGGACGGGGGTGAATGTCTCGCGACTTGGCAGCGTCGACAGGTAGAGGCTGCTCGAAATCTTTATCGGCGGGGGCGGGAAAACGACCCGCGTAAAGGGGAGAGTTCGTGGCCGATGGAACGGTGACTGGTCGCTTGGGCGGAGGGCGTAGGAAAGCGCAGCTCAATTAGCCTTTAACCTGGCGTGGAAATGCGGCGCGAGTGAAATATTCTTGGGGGCAAATGTGTTGGGGGGTGAACGAAGGCAAGGAGTGACTTGAACTTTGCACCCCGTTTGGGGTGAGCTCATCTGGTTAATGGCGAAGTGTGGTAGCATTTTAATGTTGAAGGCGGATGACTGACAGGGTGGTTTATAATAATATAGTCTCATTCTAAGTGGTGAGTTATTTCATTACTTTATGTAATGTGATGCTGAACGTCAGAAGTGGAGTGTCCAGATTTTTTTTAAAATATTTTCGTGGCATTTTGAAATAACCTCTGAGTGGGGATTTGAATTCAGGGATTATTGTTTATTGGAAGACTTGAATAAAATTTCATTTGAATTTTTACTTGCTGCCTTAAATTGTCACTATTTCTTTCAATTTGTTATTGTGATAGGGATGACGCAGAAAGTTAAATAGGTACGTTAAGAAATGTCAGTCTTTTAAGCCGATTTTGTAGTAAATATTACGAGCTAATCGTGCATTTTAAGAATCCCTTCAAAACTTTTCTTTTTAAGTTATTTTGAATTTTTCCGCCCCCCACGAGCTACTTTTCAACGTTTCACGAAATTTCACCCCGCCTTTAGTTCAACTAATGCATATTTAATATCCGACCGTTCGCCGTAACTTCTCGAACTTTAAAAACTTAATTACGCTTGATCGCGACGATTTTCCTTCCCAGACGAACAAATTCTTCGACCCCTCTCCGGGTGAATAATTTTCCAACCAGCGACGCGAAATTTATTGGCTTCGCGACGCACAAGGTCCAGTTTTTAATTAAAAAATATCGACTTGGAGAAACGAGAAAGCCGTACAAAAATAGAACGTCGCGTTTAAACCTAGCCGGTGAAAGACTATTTATTTAACTCGGTTTCTCGTAATGTCACTTTTCCGTTTCAAGCGGTGAAAAACTGAATCTCAGATACGAATTTACATTTACGTTTCACTTTGAGCCATCCCTTCGCTGGGCCAATAATAATTTACCACCGTCGACGACCAGGCGCCCCTCTACGTCACGGAAAACTGTACGAGTCGGATTCAAATGGAGTTTTTAATATGCAAATCAACTGGAAACGCGAAAATTGGAGCCACGGGGAAAACATTGGATGAGGGATGGAGACCATAAAAGCGCATCAAGAGATGGAAAATTAAAACGCGCGATTATTAAATTTTACGTGCTTCTTTATGATCGCACAAATTCTGGTACTTCAGGTATCGTTTGCTGGCATTTGCAGCGGATTTTAACGATGACTAATTCATTATTTTTCCGCTCATTAAAAAAATATAAGAACTACAAATTTTTCAGAGATTAATATGAAATTCCGAAGTTTGAATTTCAAGGAATATTTCACTGGAAATATCTCTTCAACTCACCACTCATGGATTAAAATCTTTCATCTATCAGTTCACACGTCATCCCCAATGTTACTACTTCTGCTCTTAAAGACAAGAATGCTTTTAATACTTATCAGTACTTTTCTTAAAGGGTGATGGCTACTTGACACGCGAAAAAGAACGCGACATTCGGGAATTTTTTGTGGAAATTCTATTGTATATTTTTTACAAATATTTCCTTATATTAAAAGTGCATATATTCGGCAACTCTCGGTAATTTTTTTATAGAAATATATTAAGAAATGGACAAATAACAGCCACTCTCTTGGAAACTGTTTTTAAAAAGACGCTATGTGCTGAGCATGATTTCTCCGAGCAGGATCATCTGAAATCAAAAAGTAAAAAAGATTCTGTTATTGTATGAGTTTATCTCGTACTCGAACGAAGAATTTTTAAAAAAATTGATTTTAGACGAAATGGCAACCGTTTAACGTCAAACCAAGATTTTTCCATGTCTGAATTGTTCGGTTTTCGTTAATTAAAAATAGAGTTTTCATGAAAAACAAAAATTCATCGTTCACGTTCCACATAAACTCATATATGAACAGAATCTTCTTCACTTTTTGATTTCAGTTGATCCAACTCGGAGAAATTTACCTATAAAAACAGCTTCCACGAGACTGGCTGTTATTCGTTCATTTTTTAATATTTTTCTATAACAAAACTACCGACAGTTCCCGAATGTATGTACTTTTAAAATAAGGAAATGGTTGTAGAAAATATAGATTAGATTTTCCCTTAATTTGACGCAATTAGAATCCCAACTCCCCTAATTTTCAACATCCCATTTCCCTTAAGTATAAGAATTCCTCAAAGAGTGGGATCTAGTCTGCCACATTCCTCATAATTTCAGCGACTAAAATTCCCACTTGGAGAACTACGAAGCAGACTCCCCATCCCTCGGCGTCGTCTCGTAGAATTCTACCTGAAAACACATTCTTCCCGTTTCCCATCCAGTTTCAATTTACCGGATCTAGCAGGAGTCTTCGATCCCCGATGTTTTTTCCCTCGGCGAGAGCATTTCCCGAGAAATCGAATCGAGTCGCGTGGAGAAAAATGGCTCCCGCGGCGAGGCTCTCTCCCCTTCGCAGAATGCAGTCTCTGTCGCGAGGAAGGATCCCCGATCCTTGAAGAATTTAGTCCCGTCGAGATGAAGCTTCCAACGGAGAAGGATCCGCGCATTTGCGAGGGGAATCCGGTCGAGGTCTTTACGCAGGATATCTTCAATATATCATTCCTCTTAATAATTCTCCGAGACGTCGGTGAGACCGGTTCCCCGGATATCGTTATAAAAGATTTCAAGGAAGCTCACCGAAAGCTCTGCCTATTATTTATTGCTGGCTCGATGCGTTTCCGTTATTCATCGTGGTTTCCTCTATTTGGAAACTGAGGGTATTCTTCTGATCTTTTGAATCGGCTGATGTTGCTCGCGCAGTCAAAAAGGAAAGCTGTAACGTGTTTCTATATTCAAAATTTCAGTTAACTCAATTTTCTGAATAGAACGTGAAGAAAATCGTGTGCATTGGGAGCGTTTGACCGAATAATTTGGGACGTCTGTGTTTATACTGAAGTAGCAAAAAATTTATAAAAAAATTGTGGAATTTTTTATGAATCATGATAACAATAACTTCAACCCCCAAAAAATAAAATTAAATAAATATTTTTGCCACTCTGATACATGGGAAGTTATAGCTACGTACAGTTATAATATAATTAATAAATTGCTTGTTTTCTGAAGCATTGAAGAACCCACTTTCGTTCCTCAGGGATTGCTACTTTGTAGTTTTTTTACATCTTGTCCAAATTTTAGCAATGTCTAATTATTCTCATGTCACGAAATTCTGTACAAAAATTGTTGCATGTAAACGTACTATTTTTAAAAAAATTTCTAGATCGTATTATATGTCCAAGATTATTTTGTGACGCCATTTCCACTTCATTCCATGCAAGCTACAAAAATTTATTCGCAGCGAAAAGCTCCAGTAAAAAGCGCACCGCGACGATAATGAATAATGCATATATTTCAGCGATACCCCGTCGATATTCCCGTTTTCCGCGTTGGAAAACACAATCACTAATTCCTTTATCAATCTACTCGTCATTTACAAGCATGCAGGTTGCGCCCCAGAATCAGAGTTGTCCCTGTTTGATTAAAACTTAAGACACAAAAGCTAAAGAAAGGAGTTCCGTAAGTCGCATGAAAAATTTTCAGATACTCAGTGGGACGAAATATTTTCCTTTATTCGTTAATACATTCCATTCATGGGCCCGCGATACTCGTCGACTGCCGATGCTGCAATGTGGAGAATACACGTTCGTTCAAGCTTAAATTTAACGCGTTAAAAAAAAATTTAAAGCCGACCAACTCGATGACAGGCTTCATTCGATTTTCGAGGAGTGTTAAAATTGACTGGCGCTCATTGTATCCTCGCTACGTAGCCGCGCCATTTAATTGGCTGGGCTGAAAAGTCCGAGCAAAACGAAATTCGGCTTTAATTAATACGAATTACCGTATCCGGCATACAACATTGACAAACGCGAAATAGTTTCCAGCGAATTAATTCCGCGACTAGCGGTGGGAATGTCTGACGATTTTATGGCGAACGCTGCGCCATTTTAATGTTGGCGAGTTAACATCAATTAGTCCCTGAGTGTCCTCGCGCAGTTTCGAATGATTTTACACGATCCAAGCAGAGCACGATGTAACATTTTACGCGCACATCGTGTTGGAAGTTGGGAAATAACTCAACGTACGGAAGTGGTACGAAATGTTTGAATATTATCGAAACGAGAGTTTACATGAGTAAAATAGAGAGGGAGTGTTTAAATTACGATATTACTGTTCGTATTTACGATTCCTTGTTGCTAGATTTCTTTGATTTTTTTATACAATTGTGACAGTGAATGTGTAGGGTAAATAGTTTTTTTTCTGTAATCTCCAATCAATGTTTCACTGATTGTTTCATCGTTCTTTACACGTTTGACGTTCACGGGGTGGAAAGCTTGGACCTGGGTGAAATTATCTTCGTTTATTTGCTGTGAACTCGATAGCAATGTACCGTTTTAATTCGGTCGCTTCAAATTGAAATACAATTGATTGTTTTTATCTCCCCTGGCCAACACCGAGGGCTGCATCACTGAAATTTTTGCGATACCCGTGACATTTACGAAGTCAATGCATCTGCTTCGTATTTAAATCGTGTCCTCGCATTCTTCGCGAGAATTAATTCGAAACCTAATACAAAACGTTTAGAATTAAAATAAAGATCTACTTTAATTTCGAGGGTGTTCTAATAACATCGAGTACCTATTAATTTAATCAGAGAACACCGGCACTTCGCTTCGCGAGGATAATACCATAAAACCAGGGAATTAATAAATAATAATCGCACTTTGATTATGAGAAAAGAAGCCGAGAGGAACAGCTCGGGTGGAATCGGGGAAGTTCAAAGAAGATTTAAGGACACGGCTCTGGAGAAATTGGAACGAGGCGAGGAGAAGCGAAGAAGCTTGAAAATTAGAGAAGGAGATACAGAGGACCGGAAAAAGGTGAAATGGTAGAAGGGAGTAGGTCAAACGTATGCGCAGAGATGAAAAGAAGAACGAACAAACGAGGGGGTTGGCGCGGTAAAAATCAAAGAGGTTAGGGGTGAACAAAGGGGGGTGGGCGGGGTCAGGAAGCGAAGGTAACTATCTGACCGTGTAAACGGCGGATGGAATTCGATATATATTGGAACGAGGGAAAAGGTATCGACTTGCAGGCAATGGGATCAGTTCGATTGCATTGTGTCCAGACGGCCGAGTCAGGTGCACTTATTGTCTGTCGTGAACACGTTTCGCTCAAGCTGCCCCCTCCGTTCGCGTGTACACTGAGTCGTGTTAAAGGACGAGCGTGTACGTGTGTGAAGGAAAGACGGACGGGTGGAGAAATAAACGTGTAAAATATTTCTGTGACAATTTTTTGATTAGCATAGTTTCAGCTTGCAAAAGTGTAAATTTTTAAACGTCCTTAACGAAGCAAATAAAGATAGATGCTTACTGATAGGGAAGAATATTTTTTAAATTGTTCCGTTTCGGTATATGAAAGGGCGTAAGCAGCTACGATATTTATAAATTACATATTTAATCGTTAAATAAAATGTTGGAGGGATGAAATATTGAAACTTAATTAAATTATTAGCTAAAGTAGTAAGTTCGTTTTTAAATCGTAATTTTGAGACTGTGAATAATAAGCTGAATTTACACTAATAAGTGGTACACTGTATTTTACAGTGGTCGAAGGTGCAGCTGGCGAAATTCTCGATTCTGGAGCATCAAATGGACCCGAGCAGCAATTTCAGCAGCTATCGCAGCACCTTAAAAGCAGCGATGTGGCGTAGCGCCGGCGCTACGGACGAACGACAGAGAATCGTCGTGCCCTTCTTCAGCTTGCTGGTCAAGGATCTCTACTTCCTGAACGAGGGATGCAGCAACAAGTGAGTAAAAAGATCTCCTCCCGCATTAGGCATTTAAGAGCACTCGAGGAAATATCGAGCACGATAAAAATTGAAGTGTATCAGGGGAACCATCACTCGACTAAGTAATTACGGGTCACGTCGACGGAAAATTGATACGGTCTTTTCGTTAACCATTTCCCTTCGCCGTTCCTTTTCACATTTCTGAGAGAATGACAGACCTCTCTAAGAAATTTTAACCTCAATTAATCTTTCACTTGTCGACTGTAACCTGCTATGAAATTAGAAGTTCCTAATAAAATAATTTATTATGTACATTCATTAAGACGAAAGTTAGAGAAAGTTTTGAGGATCAGAAATGAGTAATAATCAAATAGAATGTGAAAAAGTGTTGCTTCGTATTTAGGGGGTTGTAAAATTTTCCTTCCATGAAACTGAAATGCATAATAATTTTATTGTAAAATTATAAATATCACATGTCTGTGAGCATCTTCAATTATAGTAAACAATATACATATTGAGTTGTTCAAACCAACATAATCTCAACGTATTCGCGCATGATTCAGCTAATTCACGTTCGCACGCGAAATCTCGAAGAAGGGTTCGGCGTCACCCGCTGTGCCATAATTATAAAGTAATTTAAGTTCCTCGAATGCTGAGGCAAAATCCTGGCCGACCCTTGAAGCGCGATCGACGATTTTTCTATCGTGTACACCGAGGCAAACTTCTTGTCGAGCTTCTTCGTTTGAAGCTTCTATAATTTTGCTCCTGTGGGGAGCGATACGTCGGCAGGAAGCCTTCGTTCGCCCACGAACCGCTCGATCCTTCGGGTCCTTTTTGTAGGGCGTATTTATCACGACGACGAATGTGCCGTGCCATTTCCTTCGCCTTCCTTGAGCGCGAAAAACGTGCCCCCGACCCTGTCTGTACGTGTAAACTTATTAAACTTGTAATAGCAAAAGTTGTTTCCGCGTAGTTCGGGTAGAAGTTGCTGAAAAGAAGGGTGGAGAGAAAGGGGACGGAAAAAGAGAGTCGGAGATGTATGGCAAAACACTTCCAACATTTTTTTCTTCGGTTAAAATTTGGTACAGATATTTGGCATTTAAGTTTTTAAAAATTCGTGTCAGTATCACTTTGCATGATTGTTTGGTGCCTGAATATTTTCAATTTTATCGTGGGTTGAGGGAAACATGGGCGCAAAGGGAATTAATTTGTCGGAAGAGCTGAAAGAAACATTCGTCTGATTGTCCATCGATCTATACTACTTGGAAGCACTGATTTATTTTTAATAAGGGCACCTTGGATGTTAATACGGGTATTAGGTATAGAAATATGGAGTCATGTGCGAGGTGTATGCAATATTTACATGAATTATTCAAAATATACTTTGCATACTATGTGTTTACAGAATATTAGAGTTTTGATTGTATTATTATTGGGGTATTTTTAGCAAGCTCTGAATAAAACGCTTTTAAATCAGGGTATAAGGTTTCAAGTGAATTTTAATCTCAAACCACATCTAAATTTGCATTAAATTTCAATAAATTAATTTTCCAAAATTCTACAATTCCATATAAAAATTACCCAAACCTGTACACTACAATACATTTTCTCAATTTAGTCAAATCAAAAGCGATACATGTACTGGGCATTAATTTCCAATCGATTTCACTTCCAACGGCACACAATATTGAATTATTCCACCCCATGGAGAAAATATACAAACAACCGATAAAAAAATCACACATGGGTCTCATTCACAAAAAACTAAAAAACACTCGTTGTCTCCATAATTTTTCGAAGCTTGCTACTTTCGCAATAAAGCAAAAATCAGAATCAAATATCTTAGCACACTTTCCGCCAGTGCAATCGTCACAACGGCAGAGCGCGAGTGGCACACATTTCATGCCACAAGAAAAAGCTCATTACGCGTACGATTGCCCGGCGATATGAAACCGTGGGCTCTTTTGGTCGTGGCCGTGGGAAGTTCCAAAGGCCGAAAAAATTCTATTCCGGGTGTGGCTCCGCCGCTCTAGCCAGTATTTACCGTGCAGCTGCGTGCATAATGCTCGTGCACGCATACACTGTGCGCGACGTCGCTGCACCCGCCGGCATATGTGCATTAAACTCATAACAGCGCAACGTTATCTATGAAACAGCGAAGAGCTACGGGGGCGAGATGCACGTTCGGGGCAGGCAACATCTGAGCAGCGCGGAAACATTTTCCAGAATTGCGGGAACAGATCACCGCGGGCTGCCACGCGCGAATACAAATTGCCCCGAGACGTTGGCTGTAGACGAATGCCGGTGCATTATGCATTTTAGGCCGTTCGAATAATGCCCAGGGTCGAGGGCCGAGGTCGATATTGGGCTCAGGCTAATATCGGGAAGGATCGCAATAGTTTTGAAGGAGGGGCGCAGCTGCGAGGGAAGCAGTGAGCGAAACAGGAATGGGTAATCATTTTGGAGACTAGATTGTCTCCTTTGGTCCGGATGAATATTTGTGAAAGGTGGTGTGGTGGGGGTATGAAACATTGGACAAAATAGGTTGAAAACTGTTGAAGAAAAAAATACATAGGGTACTTAGGGTGGCCGTGCCTAATATCGGCCAGCAAAAGTTAAATCGCTGTCAATTGATATTTTTGCATGCAATTCGTTTCAAAGTAAAGAGAAATTATTCATATTTCGTGTAGCATAAGCTAGAATCGTTGAAATCTACAATTTTTTAATTAGGAATTAAAAAACCTAAGACATGCAAAAATCGGATCCCGAAAAAAGTGTACCTAATATCGCCTACGCGAGAAATATTGATTAATTCATGTTTAGGGGAGACCGGGGCTGGTAGGCCAATTTTTCAGTTTTTGATTTTTAATAAATTATATGGGCGAAATATCATTAAATCGGCTACTATATTTGATAGGGCATACATTAGGCTATTTGAATAAATTATTAACGTTGACTCAATGTGACAACATTTAAGGCATTTTAATGTTTTTCTAACACCTTACATGCTGGTCAACCAGCCCCGTGGTCGGGGTTGGTAGACTAACAGTATGGGGTAGGTTGACTATAGGTGCAATCAGTTAAGAAAATTTTGTTAGCAACTTATCTGAGTTGTTTCATTATAAAATATTTATTACTTTTTAATAATAAATAACAATTTAAACCTTTATAGTAGCAATAAATCTTATATCTAGTATTATAAAAATATTCGCCATCTTCTATCAACTAATTACTATCTTCACAATCTGATGTGCAATTTGTGCACTCATAGAAAAGTATATTTCCTTTTACGCATCTCCTAGTGTCTCTACAGTTTTCTTTGGGGTATCACTGGGGTTGGTTCACCAGCTTAGTCATGTAACCCCGGAGGTTATTAGTCAACCAGCCCCGAACGATCATTTTGACTTCAATACTCTATACAACCTGTAATTATTTATGTAAAATCAAAAACGCAGTCTCAATAGGTCGTTTAATAAACAAACTTTAAAATAGTCCCTTCACCTTTATTCTACTGTGACTATATAGAGCGTGGAAACATAAAATCTTTAAGAAAATATATTTACTTACGTAGCCAATTTTTCGATAAACGCTAGTAACTACCAAACAACGTGTAATGGTGGTGTCGGACACAAATGAATGACATAGTAGAAGTGACTTGCTCCTACAGAAAATCGCTCCGCGGTAGAGCACACGTCGGTGGAAAGTTATTAACAATTAGTCAACCTACCCCTGGGGCCAACCAGCCCCGGTCTCCCCTATATGAGTTTTTAAAGTCACTTTCACACGTGCTTTTATTATTTTTTGATCTTTAAATGTTTTTTTATGAATATTTGATTTTATTTTTATTACAAAAATATAGAAATAGAATTTTTAATATACTTTATTTTTTACGTCCGGATGTACGTATTGGGCAAATAAAGTTTATTTCAGTTGTTCCGCAAATTTCGTGCCATCGCCTGTAACGAACATTACATCGAAACCATGGTTCTCCGGTAGGCGATATGTATTGGGAACACGCATACTAACAGAAAAACGCTATTTTCATTACGAGAAATATTTGAATCGATATCGTTTCTTAAGTACATCATTAATTAGGTATATATTTAGGTGCATTCGCAGACTTATTAGACTTACCTTCTCCGAATGTGATGAAATATCGTGGCAGTCCAATAAATCTTTACACTATTAAGATTCACTAAAATAGGTACTTCCCTTTCTGTAATAATTGCTAATCACATGACGCTGCAATTACAGTATGTCTTTCTACATATGTCTAGGTACTAATTCAGTTCATATCCGATTTTTAGTTCTTACTTTGCGAGATACAACGAGTGGCGATATTAGGAACATGGGCAATATTAGGTACGAGCACCCTAGAAATTAAAAGTAGGATAGAAACACGATGTTGCAAATTATTATTAATTGCAACATTGAAGCTCCTCCCATCACATCAACTTCTCACATAACAGTAGAAAACAGTGAATCATCGAGCATCCATTTCGAAGCCCTTCTCTGTCATACACGTGTAAAATGAAAATACCAGAAGGGGGGAAAGTGGATAAAGGTTCCCAATATCGAAGACAGCGAAGAAGTTACGCCCCTATTACGACACCCCCGTCCACTACCCTCGCTCATAATACGAGACGCCGTTGCAGCAAACTGAACCGCGTCAAGGTATCAATTTCCCTAAAAAGCACATCTTCCTCGCCTCTCGATACGTTCGCCAGGCTCTGTTTAATAAGGAAAAAGGAGTGCTCTCGCCAATTATCCCCCTTCGACCCCCGGATGCTCGGCTGCCTATGGACAAAATCGGTAATGGAATGTCGATAGGAGGAAAGTCGTTGGGAACGAGATATTGGGGTCGTAGGAGCCGCGTGCAAGCGTAGGCTTTCCCGAGACTATCGATGGATATTAGTCGATCCGGGTGCATCCAGCTGGCGGCTGAAGACGAATGGCTGCGCGTATGTAAATGTCTGTTAGCGTGCACGTTAGGCGCGTAACCGGAAGGTAGCGTCGCTGGTACGCGAGTTCTCCCGCTTCCGGCTGGCGATATATAGCTCGGAGTTCGATTCGCAATTTTACGGCGGGTCTCCGTGAACAACCATACGTGCCTTCCTTGCATCCCCAGTCGTAGTCGTCGTCGCATCGTTGTGTACATCGTTATCGTGGAAATTCGACCGATACGAACGTCGACGACGAACGAATCTATCGGTTCTTTCCGACGAACCTGACAAGTTCGGGACGAGAACGCGACTGCAACGAGCATTCCTGAATGCCCTCCAGAAACTCGACGTTTCTCGTTTCACGAGCAACTAATGATTTTTTACTCACGCTGGTTTATGTCGGTTTTTCTTCTCCGTCTGAGAGACGTGCCGCTCCGAAAAATGTTCCTCTGAAGCAGCTTGCGACGAGGAGAGTGTGTTTCGGTGAAAATTATTGTGACCTGGGAAATGAGGGTGCACGTTGGTTTGCAATTGAGGACCTTGCAGGAAGAGGGGTGCGACGCCATTTTTTACAGTTTTTAAGTTGTGCTGTGTAATATCTATATGTAAAAAATCTACATAGTTTGGTGCACGTTTGATGCAAATGCGATAACAAATGAGCGATTTATTGGAAATTTTGAACCTGCACCGATTACTGTTGTTTGCAATATTTTTGTTTTGGGCAGCTCCCGATTTGAAAAATTCGCCAAAAATAGAAATAAGAACTTATTAATTCAATAACTGCTACTTATTGTGTGAAAACATATTTTTTTCAATTAGTGTTCTCTTTTCAATGTTAAGTCAAAGCAATAATTTTATAAACGGTTTTTTCTAATTTACTCGAAATTTTATAATTTACTCCTCTTGCTGTAAGGTCCTCACTTAAATATATTTAGTGGAGAAATGAGAAGCGATGTAATTTTTGAGGATGGGAATTAGCTCGGTCGGAATAAGTGAAATATTTGCGATCAAGATATATGAGATTTGCAAGTTTCTATTACTTACTTTGGAATAGCATAAACTTCGCTGAAAAAGTTAAGACATGGTATAATTAATGTGTAAATTATATAAATGTTACATGTTTTAAACTTCTGTTTGTGAAATGACAAAAAATCAGTAGAATAAGCCAGTCGTTTAGTGAAGTACGTGAATGGTTGACTTGTACTACTTGTAAACGTACCTCCAAAATTTTCCATAGATTATAAGAGATAGAAAGAGGTGACTCAGACAGAAGCTGTTTAATTTAAAAGGAGGTATGCCTTCTTCATTTATCATAATGGAATCGTATGTTCTCATCGAACTCGTTCCATTATGCATTTCAAATCAAGTTTAACGAACTAAACAAAGTATGCAGTTGACAGATCATTTACAAGATATAACTAGTCGAGTTTCGGACCATATTTGATTTCACTTTATTTCCAGTTATTTTACTTCGCCAGATTTCACAGTTGTTTATTAAAGGTACACCAGTTTTTGTTTAAAACCCAATATAACCCATACGTTTAATTGTTGAATATTCTCGAACAAGCGAGTTTTAACCGCTTTAGGCGAGTAAAAACATTGATTTAAATTCCCTTCTCCTGGGTTTATTGAATTTACTGACGTTTTGTACACCATTGTGTTTGTCCAAGGTCCACTGAATCCATTAGTTGCATTCATCAAAATTGTTCTGGTCAAAAGTGATTTGCTTGGGGGTTTTAATTTGGATATTTATATCTCAAAATTTCAATGATAAATTTCAATCAAATTTTAAATGAACGATATCTTTCAAATAATAATAACTGTTTCTTAAATATTGTCTTGGCATTTAATAAATATTTAAATTAGAACATTTTTCACGACATTATATACAAGAATAACTGTTTTATGTACATTTATACTGCGATTATAATTTGATATTAATTTTTCTTATAATTCCACGGATAAATACCTTTCTGCCTCTGCCAGTTTTTCCCTAAGAATGATTTTAAAAAGTTTGAAGATTGTTTGCACGTAAAATCACATTGCTTTCGGAGAGTATATAGAACTTGAAGGGACCACTCTGAAACTTTGCAAGGTCTCCCACGCAAACTGACCGCTTTGAACCCACTTCTTGAAATTGCAAAATGAAGAAGCACCGCAAGCCTCTCTTCGCATGAACTTTCCTTTTACCGAATAAAATATTCAGCTTCAATATTGAGCCCACACAGAGAATACATATTGCAGAAATCCGTTGCTGAAACTCGTTCATCGACTAATTAGAACGCCCTAATTACGCTCAAGACTATTTACTGCAACCTGCAATAGCCGCTTTATATTACACGAAACACAGACCCTGCATTATACCATATTAGGAACAGTATTTTATAACAAATTTTTAACAGCGAAATAACTCTTAACGCTTGAGCAGCACTTTGCTCAGCACAATCCACAAGTTCTATTTTTCTGATGTTTCTTTATCGATACCATCCTTTTGCAATATACATTTTATAGAGGAAGGTGTGATGAATAAATCGATATTTCCTCTGCGCTTGTACTTAAAAAAATTTTATACAAAACGATTATGATAGGTAGATCATATTTAATAAGATGCGATCGACGTTTTATTTTTCTTTTTTTTTCTTTGTAAAATACACATTTTACAGAGAAAATTTCAATGAATTAATTTCCCACGTTAATTACGAGCTTGTACAAGAAACTAAAACCAATTCTCATTAAATTCAAATCAATCGAAGCGCATGTCAGGCCGAAGATTGATTATTACATTCTAAGCTTGAAATTTATGGAGCTAACCATTAACTTAACGTATCGATGCATCCCTCGGGAGCAGGCTAATACGATCAGGATTATCCGAAATTAATTTAACAAAATAACAGACAGCCGTTATTCCGCTGGTAAAGCTTCACGGTACGTAAACACGAGGTAACGTACACGTTAAAGGACTCGTCGCTGCAATTATCGATCCACTCTACTGCCAACGGTGTTCTTCGGTAATCAGAAGCAAAATTTTATTGCAACTACGCATGCTACATGAAATTAATCGTTACTCTTTGTAATCTATTTATTTCAAATTTCGAATACTCGATGGGCATCGCAACCATTTTTATAAAATTTTCCATGTTCTCATTACATTTGTTCTGAGGCATTCGATTTCTGTCTTTCCTCACAAATTTGATACCATTGGAAGTGAACATGACAAAATCAAAGTTTAGGTTAATTGACATAAGACAAAGCATGAAGCATTTAACATAAAATGTATTTCTATTTCACGAATAGATTCTTAAAGGATAGCATCAGTGGAATAGAAATTTCTTTCACTTATTTTACTTGTAACTACGCGAAAAAAATATGGGGCGTGTCCCTGAGCTTTTTCTAGAATCTAGTGAAAGCTTCCATTAAGATCGATATGGATCTTTTCTTGTAAATCACAACACTCTGCTAGCGATGTGATTACATTGTGACTCATCCTATTCTTATCTTGTTGCAGACTACCAAACGGCCACATTAATTTCGAGAAATTCTGGCAGCTGGCGAAGCAGGTGACGGAATTCATCGCCTGGAAACAAGTTGCCTGTCCCTTTGAGAAGAATCCACGTGTCATTGCTTTTCTTCAAGCGAGCCCCGTTCTAACTGAAAATGGTACGAAATACTTTTTCATCTTCACTCAATATTCAAGGGAAAAAACAATTTGATATTAAAGAATCTTTCTAAAATCGTCTTTGCACTTCTTCTTTCTTCAAGTATCTCTATTAAGAAATTCAAATTACTGTATTGTACTCTGTACTTAACGAAAATACCTCGCATTTTATTTTCTACTTTTTAATCCAGCTCTGGCTTTGGCATCCTTCGAGTGCGAACCACCAGACAACAACCCAGAGAAAGAACGTTATAAAGCTTTAAAGTAAGTAATCGTGATCAATACACATAGTAAAACAAATCAATACACACCTCCTAATTTCAAAGTTCTTCTGCAAACAGTAAACAATCGGCACGTTCCAAAAATAACGCCATCTTAGTCCACCAATTATTTCCATTAAGAAAGAAAAAAAAACTTTGGTGACGCGTTCAACTCCTTTACTCAATAAAACATTTCCATATGCTTGTGTAAGTCTCCGAAAAATATAGCTATAACTAAGTAGTGTCTTCTATCTCATACTTTAACAAAGAATCTTCCATTCACTACCTAAAATTAATTGATTAAATAATCAATCCATACACCCACTGTCTATTAAATAAAAAAGCATTCTTGCTGCATTCCTCGTGTAACTTAAATCACAATCCCCACATGTCGCAACAAATACAAAACAATCGTGATTTAGCAACCCCGATAAACACTTTCGCCGGTTTTGAAACGATTTCCCATCGTTCGCCTTGAATTTCCTGCCAACAGGTCCGAACTGAACGCTCAGTGAAAACAAGCCGCCGTGCAACGCGTCGAGTGGGAGCGATACTGACGCACACAACACACAAGTAGACGCACTCTTATAAACGTTATAATACATTCACGCACGAGCCTCCTCGCAAGAGGAGGCTGTCCTCCATGAGACGAAGAAGAAGCAGAATCCAGCAGGAGCGTGGCAGACGGCGGGCGAGATTCCCTCGGAAATCCGCGTGACGACGGTAGGCGCGAACAGAAGAGGAGGGGAGCTCCGGACGCAGCGATTTGCCCGCGATCGACGGGACGACGACGAAAAAACGAGGAAGAATTCCAGCGTAGTGATCTCGCGTCGTTTGAGGGCATCGTTTAGGTACTACATAGTAGGGCCGGTGCAGTCGTCGACACTTTCCACTCTAACTGCTGTAACTCGATTTCCTCCGTTCCCTGGTAACCCGTTCAACCCCCCACACCCGCTCGCTCACCCCCTCGTGTACGCAGAGGACCGTCAACTTGCCCCAACCCGTTACGCGTCGCATCGCGCAGTAAAGCTTCACCACACTGTTCCGCAAGTGTTGCACGCGCACTTGTGCGCCTCCGTCGCGCTAACCCCGCATTAGCCGTCAGCTCCACCGGTCGAGAGACTTTGAGCGCCGATCGTTGGAACGTGGAATCAGACTGCACCGGTCGAGGTCGCCTAAGGCCGGGCCTCGAGGTCGAGCACGAAAGAATTCAGCGGACAGTATCGCGTAGCAGTAAGTATAGTTCCTAAGCCTGTGGCCAGCGAGAAAGCGTCCTCGGACACGCTAACCTGCCTCCGAGTCTCGCGACGACTACCAACCCCTGGACGCTGGCAAGGGTGTCGGGGGGTACGTTCTCGCGTTGCCCGCACTTTTGTACATAGTCCTTTTGATATACGCTAACGAAACTCCTAGGTGTGTGAACAGAGGTCACGAAAATGAAACGAGGATAACGGTGAATAAATAGGTTCGTTCCTGTAGAGTTAAGCTCGAAGTTTGTCGTTTTAAGGGTCTAGGGATACGGTAGCAACGGACGACGGTCGTCGTGCACGTACTTAACGAACGCGAGGAGAGGGAGGTTTCTTTTTCTGACGCGATCATCGCGGTGAAAACGGGGATACGACTCGCTCGCGCATGGTTCCACCGTGCTGGTGTTCAGGGAGCGTCTTTTCTGCCGTTCACGGTGCCGTTTGATTTGCAGAATTATTCCTGGTGGCGCACGTGAAGCCATTGATTTTCTTTGTCTGTTAAATTTCGGAGCATGAGTTCCTGTGGAAAATCGATCCTGTACACCGTGAGGAGAGATGTTTGGCTACTTCTTCGGACTCTCTGGCTCAATGCTTGCAGAATCCTTTGAAGGTTTCTGCGTGTTAGTGAATTTATGCAATTCTTAAATTCTGTTGCTTCAGGTCGAACAAATCTGGAGATCGAAGTACATGTGGAGGGTTCAGAAGCCAATCAGTGTAAGTCTATTAGCATTAAAACAGATACAGAAGGCGATTTTTATTATAAGATAACATAGAAATGGGGTTAAGTGAACGAGAAAGAAAAGAAAATCGCCATGGGTTTTTAAAAGAAATCAGATTGAATCAGAAAATTGTGACTTATGTCAAATATCCACTGAAAGACTTGAAAAAATCCTTGTTATTCTCTAACACGACTTCACAATTTACAGAAAATTCCGAAGTGTCTTAAAAATATACATTAATATTATCACAAATTTACTATTTATATTCAAATTACACGTTAGTAATGTTTCCATTTCACTTACCACCATCACAATTAGACAAGGGCGTCCGTAGACTTTTTTCCAGGTAGGGGCAACTTTGGGGTGACGGTGAAGGAAAATATAGTAATGAAAAAACGAGTAGCCCGCTTCTTTTTTTTAAATCATTTTGTAGTGCTAATTTAATTAAAAAGTTAAATCCGAAATTTAGAAATATTCACTTTTATAGTATAAACATGATAAAGATCAACTTGACGCGATTTAAAAGTGAGTTACACTGATTGTCCCGTGAATAATTTTGCCTAGTAATTCCATGGTGAATATAAGTACCGTCATCTATTGCTTACGTATGAAAGTAGTAACTTAATTCATTTATCAACTGAAAGTTTTAACAGTAAAGAGGATTTTAAACTACGTAGGTAACTCATTTTCAGGGAAAGTTGGACCTAACACTGATTTGCTTCTGGACCCTCCATGTATTCAATTTTCCAGTAGCTTGGACCTAAAACATGTCCTTAGAACTCTGAACGTTAAAGATATCCTGTCTATACCATAATCCTGAAATCAATCATTCTTATCCGTGGTTTCTGTCACGAAACAACGTCAATTAGCATGAACTTGTTCGATCCAATACTAAATACTCACAAACCCCGTCCTAATTGCATTCGAAGCAACAGGCTAATCCGAATAAAATGTCAAATAAAACGAAACCCATTTTGTTCTCGATGGAATCGATATCGATGAAACAATTTAACCGTCACGTGCGCCACCGTCGGAGCATGATTTTAGATTTCTCTTCGACGACGATCTCGACTTTCTCTCGCGCACACGAGTCACACTGTGGATCAAGAGAGGAGCGATTAACTAAAGTCCAGATCGGTCGAGCAAGCAAGCATTGATGCTTTCGTTTCGTTGATCGTATGAACTCGCAATTGAGAGGAGAATGGAGGAATAGTGAGGTGGCGAAGGGGTTGGGGAGATTTTGAGAAAACATAGGGACCAAGAGTTCGTTTTCCCCTGGGTATAAACTGCGCCTGTGACACGTGAAAGGATGCGATCGCGAGCAACTCGCGATCCATGGAAGACAATTCGAATTCTCCGCTCGCCAATTTGCAACTTCGCGTACTGAGAGAAACCAGTGCAGTCATTAGGCGTTTAAGTAGATCTGTTCGCGCTTGATTATACGCGACGGGTGTGTTATTCTTATGCGTTGCGTATTTGCAGGATATACGAGTCGATAATTCAACCCCTGACGCGTACACCGCGCCGAAAGGGGTGCGGAGCGCAGCCTCGTGTAAAGCTGTTTCGCAGTTTAAACTGCGACACTGTGCACTCACGGTAAATTGTATTATACGCTGTTCTATTTTAATTTAATTATTTATACGGGCTGTATCTTGCGAGTGCTCCGAGCATTTCAGCAATGTTGATCTTGCGCTTGGATGAGCGACTTTTGCTTGTTCGATTTCTTATAACGTGTACAAATCCATTTCTGTGTCCATCGACGATTTTATTTTTCCAGTACTTTACGGTAGGTATTTACTCAGAAGTATTTAAACCGCGCGAACATATACAGGCAGCTCTTTTCGTCTTTAATTTCTATTTTAGTTTACGTAGCGTGCTTCTTTCTTTCCACTGTTCCTATGTTATTTATGCGATCGTACCTTTCGACCCGCGGTATTTTGATACGGGAGAATATTTTTCTACATTTCCATCGGGGATGTGTTCCGCGGCGAGTGTTTCGGTTGTAATTAATTTTAACCACGACGGAATATTTTATATTGAAATGTTCGCACGTGAGTGAGTTTATTCGTTATTTATACTAATCTACTTCGAGGGACACTTAAGTCCCCCATAACGGACGCGAGCGTTTGCAGTTATTGGTAGTTTTGACGAATGTATCTCGTGTTCTTCTCTCAGTACGAGAAACAGAGGAAAGGTGTGTGCATGGAACAGAGCAGCGTCGTATGTACGAGGACGAACCAGAGTCTACAGTCTGCGCGACGATCGCGTAATAAAGAAAGTATAACTCATTGATCGAGCCACTAACACGAAGACATCATTGCACAGTCAGACTCCTTTCTCTGAAAGTTTTTTAAAGACAAAACTTACCACTCGTGTACATTTTGACGTCTCGAACAGTATTGGAATTTTTACTGTACATTTTATCGGAGCTTCGATAACGTTCATTCGATGAAACCTGGATGTGGATGTTTTAAAAGTGGCGGTCAATTGTCGTTACTACGAAGCTGGTAAAAGTGGTGGAAATTTTAGGTTAAATAATTTTAGATAGAAGTTTAAATCGAAGTGTTAACTAATGCAAATTTAATAGAATTTAGTTCTAATTGACACAAAATTATTCCAGTTTACTGGTGGATCTAATTTGAAAGCTGACTCAAGCTTAATTCAATGAAACTCAGAGCTACTTTAATATAACTTATACTCAGCCTAAATTAAACTTAAGTCAATCTACCCTGAAACTGATTTCAGCCTAACTTAAGAATAATTTAGATTGCTCCTTGATCTAATCCAGTTCTGATAATTTGCAAAAAATGATACTAAAAATTGATAATGGAAACGCTCTTCAAAGTGACCAGAAATTGAATAAATTCACTTTTATTGTAACATATGCATAGTTAGAGTAACTGTAACATATTTTATACTTGTTCTGTCTACATTTACAGTAATTTTATATCGTTTCCTCGTTTATCACAGGATTCATTTATAAATGTTCCCCGTACAAACATGCGTATAAATACTAGAATAACTCAATTACAATTGCATTTTTTAACATTTTCATCTGATTCGCAGAGAAGGTTTTCCACGTTGAATCTTCTGCGAAATCGCTCAAAATTGAGAAAGAAGTCTGACGACACACTAAACCAAGTAATCCCGGGGTACGTTTACATTGCTGCATCGTTCTGTTGCAGAATAGCCTTGAGATCCTCAATAAAAAATGATCGATTTTAAGAAGCCAACAATAAGATTCCCTGTGCAGTCTGTGAACAAAAAAGAAATGGAACTGTGAGCTATGTTGGTATTGGAGGATACAAATATAAAAAATGTTCACTTTGAAAAAAGTACAACTCCATTTTTCAGTTCTTGAATTATAAGATTATTCTTGCATAAAAAGTTACAATCATGTAACGTCTCATTATATACTTATCACAACTGTTTCATAATTTTTGCAAATATTTAATCCTATAAACTTCATCCCCACAATTTGTGTGATAGTGTGAAAATAAACTGCAAATCTTCAACTTTGAACATTTTTTGTGTTTGAAACAGTAATAATTATTCGATTGCTTGTTCCGTAAAATTATTCTATGAACCATCCCGAATACGACGTTATAAGTTAGTTGTGCATTATGAACATGTAAATATTTTTAAACATGGCTCAAAGCGAAAGGGACACCCAAAAAACACCCATTTTTTCAGATATCTTTCAATATATTCCAGAAATTAAAGGGCTAGGAGAAAATCTGACTACTCCACGCGATACAGCATACATTTTTGCTCCCGAAACTATCAGCAGAAGTGGTAAAACGCCTTTTCTTTTCAATACACACCCTTAGTTTTGAAAATAAATTGAAAAATATCTGCAAAAAGGGGTGCATTTTGGGTGATCTTTTCCCTTTGATCGTTGTTTAAACATATCTAAATGTTTATAATTCAATAATAACTTCAATCGTCGTGTTCGCGAGAGTTCATAGAATAATTTGACGAACAACAAACCGATACAAAAGATGTTCGAACTTGAAAATTTGCAGTTTCTTTTCAAAATCAATTTCATCAAAAACTGAGAATGATGGCTACAAACGGTTTGCAGTTTCGTATTCAGCGCATGAAAACCTAGAAGAAACGGCTATTGAATATGACAAGTCCGGAAAAAAGTCAAATTTTGTCGAACTGAGTTGATAGTCATCCTTCTTCTGCATTTGTCGTAAATGCCTCCAGCCACCCACAGAAATCCCAATTGCCCCCATCGAATTCTGCACCAACCTAAAACTGAATACTCACCATACATCAATCGAAAATTTCAAATCGATCAAAGTGCTTCGAGTATCTTCCATACCTCTCGTTCCAACGAGATACAAGAACGTACCAACATCCGCGAAGCTGCAGCAACGTACACGTGCCCTCGAGGAATCGAGCATAGTCGACGGACTATGCACGTTTTATCATAAAGAATGTATGATTAACATAACGAAGTTATCGTAAGACGTAAGTAATTAATGAATGTTACCACTGTAAACCTCCGCGCGTCGCGTTGTCAATAATTCTGAAACGGAGGAGGAAACCGTCGCAAACGGTTGCCGCCAGGTCCGTGTTCGGCGAGGCGCCTCGTAACTTTCGGTACCGCTACCAGGCGGGCACCAAGACGGGGCGAGGTGTCTCGAGTAACACTCGATTTCTTTCGCAACCACGTCTCGACTGATTTCACGCGGGCAGCACGACCGGTCGTTGTACTATTTTCTACCCGATCGCTTTTTTCTACGATTTTTGTAACACGAAAGCGAGAGAGCGTCGATCGTCCGCGCGACAACGACGGTGAAGCGACCAGCGACCAGCCAGGAAGTCGATCGAACGCCGCGCGAATACCGATTCGTCGCTCGTCGAGCGTCTCTGTCCCGTTCTAACAAATATAAAGGAAGCAAGAGGAAGTTTCGCGAGTACCTTGCGCGACTCGCGCAACCGACGCCCCTAGCCGCGATTCTGTACATAAAAGAGAAAAGTCGTGTGTATATATATATACAGTTATATGACACGTAAAAAAAAAACATATTGCGTATATCTATGCGTTAACTAGGGTCTAAGGTTGGATAGGCCGTAAATCGAATTTAAGGGGAGAAGAACAGCGAGGACGTTCCAAGGCGCCGAGGGTTGCTCCAGGCTCTTTGGAACGCCGTCGTGCGTCGACGTCGAAGCCCTTGTCGACCACGACAATCGTCGATCGATCGATCCGAGATCGCCTAACGATACCTTATAGTACATACACACGTACACACACAAACACACGTATACACACAGACACGAACCTTCATCCTCGAAAGATTGATTGGAAAAGGGCTACGAACACTTGCTTACTGTCTAGTCATTAGATCGTTAGTCGAGGGCCCGTGTCCATGTTCTCGTCGCGATCCGAACGCACGCGCACCTGCCTTACGGTTTTTCGAAGTCTCGCGCCTTTTCCTTCGGCGAGTGCACGCTTCCGCGGTTTGCTTGAGGGTGGAAGATTATTTGTGCCGAGGAACGGGGAGATTTATCGGTGAATATAGTAGGTATATATGCCTATTCCCTTTTTTCTCTGTTTTGTTTTTTTTTGTGGAAAATTTGTTCAGAAAAATATTTTTTCAGAGCGAGATATTTATTTATTTGAACTGAGACTTCGAAGAACGGCTGAGCCGTTCTGAAAGATTCTTTTAAGTATCGTACTGTTTTATTTATGTTAGCACCTTTTTTTAGATTTATGGAGGATATACAACTCATGGTTGTTTGAACCATAGTGAATTTTAATTTAGAAACTCAATCTCGAAGGACGAATTCTAATACCTTTTTTTATATAAGAATTTGATTCTAGTATTAGCAGTATTAGCAAACGGTAGGCGAAGTGACTCCTCAAATAAGGCTCGATATAATATGTTTATGTAAATTATAATGTATCCTCGTGGGGAAGGGTATAGACGAAGTTAGGAAATGGCCTATTGCGAACCAGGGATATCAATTTGCGAAAGTATTTATTAAATCATGTATTATTTCACACATACTAACGTAATCAATTTTATATTCTACTCGTGATCTTCATGATTCAAATAATATTTCAATTTCAAAATACTATTACTTCCATTATCCAATAGAGCAACATTTTTTTCACCATATTTAACAACATGAGGTATACTAAGATTTTATCTTGCGGAGCGTGAATATAACGAAACTTACACTTAAGAAAGCTGAAATGCAACCGATGGTGCCGTGGTTTTTCATCGAGCCAGGACACGGGCCGCGTTATGCCTAAATTAAGAATATTCGAGTTAGACTTAACGTTAAGTTTTGTGTTAAGCGTATTTTTGGTCGACATTCCCTTAATTGTAAGACGTTTGTAATTACACGATAAAAGGGTTTACGTAGATCGCCGTGTTTCATTCGCCGTGATTTCGTTCGCGTGCAATTCTGTATTCTCTCTATTTTCCCCATCGATTCCACACAGGATACCTCCGCGACGATCGTCGTTCATCCTTTGCGACGCGATCACGTCGCAGTGGTCGATTCCCCGCGGACCGTCAACTGGAAGAGGATCGGAGTGGCATCGATCGTCGCGGATCTTTGTCCGACCAATTTTTCACATCGTACTGCGATCCACTTTATAGACTCGCGATTTCATGCGCATCGCGTAAACGAGAAAACCAATGTCATTGGCTGAACGAACGACAGCTCGATTTTCCTTTTTGTCATAAATGGATTCTAAAGAGGAAGGCTTTCAACGCAAGGAATATATTTGCTCGTGTATATAAAACAATCAATTATATGCAACTGTTGGGTGAAGGATTATAGGTAACGAGGAGGAATGACAGCCTTTTAAACATTTTTTATACATGGTGGAATCATGTCAGATTTGAAATTGGAATTTTAATTTTCACACTAACTGGATAGGAGTTTCGCAGCAGAGGATAAATTGCATTGAATGAACCGAGTAATTGTTGCTTAAACACATACTGCCTTGGTCAAGTAGTAGTGCAAATTTCACAAATTTTCAAAAAAATGACCGTCCTGTAAACGTGAGGCAATACATTTCCTAAAATATGCATATCAAAAAGCTGCAACGTCCTCGACAACTTTCGAGAAAAGAATTCTACTTTAACGTTAAAAGTTGACTTTGTTGAACGTTGTTTTCATAAAGTATAAAGTTTAAAAAATGTCACTGTATTCCTTGAACATTTCTCCACAAAATCTATATGTACTTCGGAAAACCGAGATTACGCCCTGCGAACAGCCGTCCGGGCGTCACGAGTCTCCAGTATTGAAAGTCAATTCCTTTTTTACATTGTTACTAATATTACTTTATATCCAACGAATATACATTTTGTACAAGAAGGTTCGAGGAATAACATTGATATTCGTGTTATAGTTTCAGTATGTTAAAATATTTAGCAAAGAAATATCTTAGAGTTAGAGTAAAAGACTAGAGTAATAAGAAAGTTGGATACAAGAAGACTGAAACATAAGAAAAAAATAATTTAACGTCAGTCAATTTTTACACGAAGCTGGCAATGAAGAACTTCAGCAATTTGTAAAGACTAAAGATCTTAACCTGAGGCGTCAAATAATTCTTTACATGCTTTAAGGAAAATAATTTATGCGACCTGTGCATATTAGTTTGCGACTTTCGCTCGAATTGATTGTAATTCAGATTCTTCTGTTCAGGTAAACGTGGTAAAGGAACAGGAAAGATTATGTTACATATAGAATGAAGTAACTACCAGCGTTGCAATAAAGTCAATACAGTCAATAAAAAAAATTATTTACGGTTGATCCAGCTGTCGATCGATTTGCCCATACAAATTGCGTACAACGATTTCATAACGTTACACAATTTTTGCAATCACGTAATATAAGTAACCAAACCCTTTATTTTCTCTTATTTCATTGTTCGTGCGGGAATTTGATTGTATGTATGGCGTGGTTTCCATTTCCGCGTTTCTATCCGATCGAATATTTTGGGACTATTGTACATAAATAGACTCAATATCATGTAACAGCGACAAGACAACAATTACGATTATTGTAGAAACGACGATTACTGTCAGGAACCTCTGTCCAATTCTACAGGCGGCTGCAAATTTTCGCCGAAAGTCGAGCAACCCGCGAGCTTTTCTCGCATACGAGACATTGGTGAAAAAAGAGCTCTGATCTGCGGCGAAATCAAGCTTCGCCGATCAAAGTTTGCCCTGCTTCGCTGGGAAGAGCCAAATTTTCAGTTTTCGAGGACAAAAGGAATCATCGACGTTGAAACTCGAAATAGATCAAAGTCGGCCGCTTAAGTTCTGGTTTTTTCCCTATCTCTCCTTCCTTTTACAATCGACTCTCTGGTATTACTTTGCCGACCAGATCTCGGTCGCTCAGGATTCGTTAGGAATTCTCGCTCGACGATATTACCAATCATTTAAGGAATCCCCGTATTTGAAACCTCGAAAGCCTTTTGATCGGATTGAACGTGCTTGCGGTCGCCGTTGTGTAACTATTCTGTCGAATTTCGGTGCGTTTGATTTTCATGCGCTCCTTTAAATAAAATGTGCGTCCTTTTAATCACGTTAAAGAGATTTGCTGATTGTGCCCAGCCGATGGACATCGACTGTTGAATGATTCATGAGAATGGTGTTATCCTTCTTGCAACATGAACTGCCCTTTTCACTACAGTGGGTTAAGTATATGTAACGCAGTGAGAACAACATTTGGCAACTTTAAAAACAATGTGTATATCTTGTCAAATCAGAAACGCCTTAACTCTGTTGTTCTGATTCAAAATCAATTTCATGTACCCTCAGCAGGGCCGGCGCGGGGATAGTTGACGCCCTTATGCAACAAAATTTTGACGTAGTACAATTCGTAAACGTGATGATTCTTCGTGAAATATAAGTTGAAAATTCATATTGAAGCAAATTAAGCCCTGAGACGTTTCATTTTCCGTGAATCGCCAATAAATGGAAAATTGAAAGCGATACCATGGTGGCCAGGTTGACAGTGGTGGGAACTGAATATTTATGAAGCAACATTTTCACTGAACAAACAGAGGTAGTGAAAGCCTCAATGATTTATCAATATGAGCGACGACTTAAATTTTAGGAGAAAAAAAGGTAATACTCATTTTTACAAGAAGCGAAAATTTGGGGAAGCACATAAAACAATTGAAAGTTGAGTTGTGGACATTTAGACAGGCAAAGCTTTCGAAGAAGTAAAAAGTAAATCAGTTACATACTCCTTTTATGACTTTATTGTCTACGTTTGGCCTCTAATCGGTCAACCTAATTTTCGCACGACTAGATTAGGAGTAACTTAATACTTTAATGCTTAATGCTTTATATACTTATATATTAATATATTTATTATTCTTATTAGAGTGCGCCATTCTTCTACGCCTGTCCAAATCACCAAATTCCTCCACAATACTGTTGTGTGGAGTGTTAAATGACCTGTAAACCATGCGGCCAAAAATGTAATAAAAATATGAGTTGAAACTGGTTAAAGTTAAGTTAAAGGACGTGGATGGCTGCTATATCTGTTGGCATCGTGAGTTTATTGCTGCTACGTGTGTTTTGACAAGTTCGGTGACATTAGTTACAAGAACTGAAGTCAGGCTGGGCATTTGACTACAATTGTAAAGTATCGGGTGGAATAAAAATGTTGCAGATCGAACAACTATCGATGGATGGATAGAACGAATGATCGCCTGCTTCATGGATCGATTGCTGTATTCCACTAATCCTTCTTAAGGCTATGCATCACCACTGTCCGGTCTCTGTCTTCTTGCGTCTGATCTACGTCACCCCAGCCCCACACTTCATGGCTGCCGTCGCCGGTTCTTTCCACTCTTTTCTGCACTATGTCACTAGGTACCACTTTCAGATTGTACGCCCAGCCAATCTTTGCGAAGAAGTTAATGAACTTTGTCGTGACGTTGAGTTTCTCGGTGCCCAGCTCGGCCGCCTTGTAGTCCCACGGGAACACGTGGTGATAATTGTGCCAGCCCTCCCCCGCTGTCGCGAAAGTTGCATAGAAGTTTTCAGAGGGACCCATGAACCTGAAATTGCGATTTGTTCGTTAAAGTAGCCCGACATTTCTATTGTCTCTGCTATACATAGGTCTCTGTATAGCTAGAGTCGGGTCATCTAGGTGTATTTTGAAGAAAGCTCATAATTTAATCAAGTAACAAGTTTACATATATTTAATAGTGCTTGGAGTGACGAAAAGCCTCTTAAGGTGTAAGCAATATCTCTGTAGGGCAAGACTCCATGGAGACACACTTGCAAGTGTGTCTCCCATGCATAATTGTCAGGGCCACATTGGCTCGCGACGTTTGCCTGCCTTTCCACGTTCAGACACTTTTACGAAAATCCCAGTGTGTAGTTCTATCTAATCTAGGAGCACGTCACACACGTTGTTTTTTACCTATAGTTTTGGCTTGTAAATAACGCACTGGTAAAAATCCAGGCGGCAAAGAATTTTACGTATTTTATTTAAGCAAGCATTTTTAAATATGGAACAAATAAAATTCTACTTGAAATAACCTTTCAAATAATAAAAAAAAAAACGTCGATTCGCATGTCAACACCTTGCGTGGAGGGCTCTATCAGGATAAGTGACTCCCACTGCTAACCATTGCTTACATTGCATTGACGTTTGGATTTCAAAATTGTGAAGTGCTACTCAAGTTCAGTCGCAAGTACGCGTGCTTAAATCTCCTAAAACTTTAAGAAGGTAAACATTATAATACTGCATAATCTAACGAGGCAAATACCGAAGTGACAATCGGCGATTTTAATACGATTTTGCAAGAATGTATATCTTACGAAAGTATTTGATACGTATTTGTTTTTAGCTGCCATCATCCACGTGGAAAAGTGTGAAAACAGCCGTCAAAGTTGCGGCAAGAAACTTATATCGTCGATTATCTTGGAAACTGTTAGTAGACGTAGAAAAACGGTTTGAATGGCGCAGTTATGTATTTTGTTGCAAGGAATTAACAATTCAAAATTGTTAATGCGTGGGTTAGGCTTACCCCTACTTTATGCAAGCTGAATGATATAAATTTTAAGCGATACTAACCTGTCATAGGGTTTGTTCCCATAGAGATGGGCTGCAGAATTGACCAACCATGTGGCGTTCAGTATGCAAACATAACGCAGAATTGCGCAAACGTAGAAAGCATTCGACCACGTCTCGTTCCAGCATAGAACTGGTATAACAGTTGGCAGACCGAAGCACAACAGGGGCGTTATGATCAAGTAATACCTGTAAGCAAATTAGGAAAGATTTTAAGTCAAATAACAGTTTATTTCTTTCATGAAAAAGAAATATAGAGGAGGATGAAACTGTTTGCACGTCTACAAGTCTGAAATAATATATTGGGGAAAGATTATTATAACATGTATGAACAAGTTAGAAGAGCAAACCGAGTGATGAAAGAAATTTTGTGTAATAAGAATAATTTATTGTTACGAGCCTATATTGTCGTTTTTTTCTTTTTCCTTTATTGAATTAGTCATATTTTTATTTTATTGATATTTTTAGTGAAATAATAAACTGTGATACGAATCAGGTTTATTTTCTAACAATTTGAACCCCGTATAAACTCAAACCCGCGAAAAAATAATTTTGTCCAGCTAGCATGTAGTATACTCGAACCACTGTGCGCATTACAGGAAACGGTGACTCCGCCGGGTCACGCGCATTCCGCACACCAAAAAGGGTTAAAAGTCACAGATAGGCCTGCTTACGTAACACTATTAATCTCATTAAGTCACTACACCGTAGCAGGTGATTCACCACCTATATACAGTGGGGGACAAAAGTATGTGGACACTTTTAAAATCGTATAATTTGTTCAAAATTGGTCCAAACAACTTGAATTTTTTTGAGAAGTCAGAAGGATCAGCTTGCTAAATGACGTGTTCCGTCATTTTGAAAAATGTTGCAATTGGTCGGAATAGAAAAAAAAATAGTAAAGATCATTTTTTCAACTTTTTTGCCTGTGCTCGTAATGAAAATTTAAACAATGCCTTTTGTAGATTGATGTAAGTTGTACCTATACGCGCCTAAAATTTCGTCAAAATCTTTCAACGTTGCTCTCAGCTATAAACGCTTAAAGATCGCAGAAACTAGTTCGTGATATATACTTCTTAATCCTTTTGGTGCTGATATGCGGAAACTATTCAGTTACATTTATTAACCATACTGGATGGTCACCATGAATGTATTTAATTGTATTGTCGGTTAAATCTTAATGTTTTTGGAGCTATGGACTGAACCAAGATGTGCGTCCTCAGTACCAAAAAGATTAATATTTAACCCACGGAAAGCATCTTTCTCCTATACAATTAAATACATACCTACGCGTAAAGATAATGAAAAAAGGATCCTACCTTTTCTGGAACACAAGTATTGGGTTTTTTTCCAGATCACTAATATCGACTCCTTTGCCTTTCGCCTTGATCTCCGGATGTTTTCTACACAACAACCAACCAATATGCGCAAAAAAGAATCCTCTATTTGCGTTATAAGGATCTGCATTTGTCTCGCTATATTTATGATGAACTCTATGATCCCGGGCCCAATCAATTACAGAATCCTGCCAAGAAAAAATTAGACAGAATTAAGTTAGGGCTAATTACATTGTAATTATTGTACATAAACATTGAAAACAATTCATCCATTTAACCGATTTAGCGGATGCTTCAGAATTGATGTGTCGCTTAAACTTTTCATGAGTTACATTGATATTTCGTAGAGTTACTTTCCGTTGTTTATAAATCGTAAATAAATAATGCGAAATATAAGGAAATTCCTGAGTCGATTTACACGAATTAATGAATTAAATTTTACAATTTAAGTAAAAAGGGCACATAGGCCTTTTCCAACTAATGCCTCAATCCATTACACTACTCGCAACAATTGTAAATACAATCCCACATTTGGGGTTCCAAGTTGGAATTGCAGTTTGGTTGATAATCGTGTGTTTTCTCGCTGTTGTATGACAGGATCATCATATGATCCATACCACAGTCACAAATTTCTTGATGGACAAATCCGTTTACTTACTTGGAAGGACATGGTGTTAAGGACCACCAATATGACCTGCAGCGGCCACTTTGCATTGTAGGCTTTGTGTGCCCATAATCTGTGAGCACCCGCTGTGATTCCCATGCCACCCGATCCGTACAAGGCAATTGCTGCAAGTAAAAAAACATGAAAAAAACAATATACGATACAGGTACACTAGGGTGGTACTTATTTTTCAACTTCCGTGTTTTTCGTCTCACCCCTCACCCCTAAATTGTAACACTTGGCGAGAAGATGATATTGTAAGTCCGGGAGAGTTCAATCACTTTTTGGAAAAGAAATTGTAGCATCTTTGTTTTTCACATTTTTGTCGTTTTATGCACATTAAAGCAAAGCCCAAGCAATTTAGAATATATAAATTATACTGTGCGATAATTTCAAATATTTATTTACATTTTCCACGAAAAACATTGTCACTGCAACTGGTTGGCCCCACACGTATGTCGGAGTTAGACCGTCCACCCACTACGGATAATCAAGGGAACGATCGACCATCTTATAAAAAAAAATTAAAAACGAATACATAGGTACGTATTGTTGGTGTGACACTGTAGTTATATGCATATTATATCCCCAATATCGGAAGATTGTAAATAAACTTACCTGTTTTTCAAATATCACCACCACTATAACTCGGTCTAAAAACTTTCAGCCTCGCATAAAGTCTTAACTGTATCTTATAATTCAAATATGGATTTGTGACAATGGTCAATGTGAGATAAACAACAAGTGCCTTCATTTCTTTCGTGTCAATGACACATAGTGCCCTATATCAACACTGGCTAGACTCTTCCGGACTTACCCTATGTGCAAAATTTCAAAGTGTTTGAGCAACGGGAACACGTGCCGCATTTGAGACTTAATGATTTCTCGTAAATTTCAAACATAATTGTGTTCAGCTATTTTGTAATTATCAGTGAATATATTTTTTATAATAGTAGGATTTCTTAGGTTTATAAGGATATCATTTGTGTGTCACTTCAAACAGTATACTCATACTCTTTGAATTGTACCATTAATCAGACGTAGGTATAAGTAACTATTAATGAAAAAATATAATTATATACATAGTGTCATGCTGTCAGACACTCACTCGCCACCCAGCAATCCGTTGCTTCATATCCGATCGAACTCTAGAAATACCTAATCATAAGAAACGCCCCTCCACTCTGTCAATTCTGATAGTAATAATCGAATGTCAGTCGTTCCAAGCCTATTGTCGCGTGACATTCATTCTGCCCGACCCTAAGGCTAATTAATACATAAGTGTACTGCGTGAACCGAAATTATTTATACGCCGCGTCTACCTATAAGGAGCTATCGCGTTACAAGTCTTATTTAGAAATAATACGTTGTTTTATTTCACGTCCCATTCCAAGCAGCCCAACAGGACACGTGTGAACCAGTACATGTCGAGAACCTACTCCAGTCCCACACTGTGTCATCAATTTTGCGGATTTCCCGGTGACAATAATTATCAACAAAATGTAATTATTTACACAAGGACAGTCCTCGCCGATTTCAATGACCTTGGAATATGTTGTCGGGGGCATGATTCTGAACAACTTTTTCCCACATATGTTGCCAACGTTCGGCTTTAGTTTTCGAGATATTCGCAAAAAATCTGTGATCAGTAGTTGGTCCGGCTTAGATGGTTTAGCGGCCCCCGTCTCCAAAGTTTTGAAAGATTTACACATGTTTTATCTTAAATCTCTCAAAAGTCACACTTTTTTCGATGTTTTCCACCACAATATTTCAATATTTTTCTTTGACCGTGTAGATGATTTTACGAGCAATTTTAAAAAATTTTATTATCTTTAATGATGTACAAATACCTACAGCCCAACAAGTTTTTTCACCCTACGACGTTTACTTTTTATTAAAATAAAATCCTAAAAATCACCTATTTCTAGAGTGATACTATGGGTGGGTACCCTTAATGTGTCTTCTACCAGTGCAGTCAGGTCCAGGTGGGCGGTCCGAGGACGCTAGCATCCATAGCGTCTTCTACGTGCTGCGTGGAAGAGGGTGCTCGAAGCCAATGAAGCGGCGAGCATGCCACAGATATGGAAACCTCTAGTAGTGTGCTCTTGGGCCCTAAAGGTGAAGTTCCACGGCTCGTGGCTCGGCTCGTCCTGGTACGGCGAGTCCGCTTGGCCAGCGCGAGTCGACGCACCACGCGCCGTGAAACTTCACCTTAAGGGTACGAGCCTACACGCACACTACTAGAGGTTTCCATATCTGTGGCATGCTCGCCGCTTCATTGGCTTCGAGCACCCTCTTCCACGCAGCACGTAGAAGACGCTATGGATGCTAGCGTCCTCGGACCGCCCACCTGGACCTGACTGTACCAGTGCATCAAGTCTCATAAAAATCAACGACTCGATATTCATGCGGCCTCCTTATAAGTGTTCTCCCGTTCCCGAATAAGAAACTATGAAACAGGTATGTATGTAGTTTCAGAACGTATAGAGTGCCACTAGCGCTACAAAGTTCTATAATATCTATCTTCTACAAATAGACGAAGTAACCTTATAACGGCTCTAATTGTAAAGGGTAGCATGTAGCATGTACATACATATTTAGTAATAGATACTGAGGCTTCTACAGCCACGTGCAATGCACATAAGTTCGAAGCACCAGTTTGTTTTCAAGAAAAGGTTTATTAATGCAACGTTCTGGATCTTAGTGAATATGTAACAAGGCTGACTCCTTAACGCATTCTAAGAGCCAGTGTAAAGCCGGATTTCCTATTGGCGTCAGACGCATGTGTCAAACGTATGCGTCAGGTGCATTTATAATGAAACATTGGACAATGCTCTTATTTTCCTATGACCGATATTCAAATGTTGTGTTCACATCAGTCGGACGTGACTGACGATCGCCTGCATCAGGCGTCATCAGAAGCAGTCACGATGCAAACGGAATGCAATTTCATCAACAAAGATATCACTTACATTTTCCTCCAAGGAGGATGAAAAATTATTCGAATATGTCGCATATCACCGTGTTCTTTACGATTCAAGTGGCAAAGATTATAATAATGATATGGAAGTCTACACGCAAACGGCGAACTCATACGTCGTGACGCGTATAGGAAATCGCGTCATAAAACGTCTTGGGGTTTTATAGACTTGAAAAATAATAGTAAGGGAAGGATAGGGCAGTCTTTAAGAAGTCAACGCACTACAAACGCATTTTTCAAAAATATTGCCATACTGAAATTTGTTTACGTATAGTTAATTGAACATTTGGATGATATTGTAGCACGATTGCTTTTCACATTCCGTCATCTTTAACGCGACTACATGCGTTTGAAGAGCACAACCTTGAAATTCCTCAGAACTAGAATTGTTATTTATGGTTTTGTTGTTCGCCTAATTGAATTGATTTGTGGTGGGATTAAGTGTACCTACCAAGAATGCATTTGAATTGTACCAAATTTCATTTTGATATCTCTGATATGTTTAGAACTATAACTTAAGCATTGGAAAGGGCAAAGCCTTACCTTTAACGTACTACAAGAAAAAAGGGCTGCTACTAGCTGCTACCGGGGTAGTTAGAGGGGTGAGAAGCGGTACAAGACGCATTTTTTTACAAAAACGCCTTCCCCGCCAGTGAAATTCAAAGGAATTGAAGTATTTTTGCATACGAAAGATGAGGAGCTTTTTCCTATGTACAGTGTACGACTAAAAAAAATGAAACAAACATATTCCTTCGTTTCGTTTACATCATGCCAGGACATTTCAAGAGAACAATGTAGCAGGTGTTACGTGACAGTTGAATCAATTGTCAATATCCCTAGGTTGACTATAAATTCGGAGTGAATTTTAATAAAAAGAATAACCGGCACGTAACACAGGGATGTTTTGGACAGGCGCATGGCGCGTGTTACAACTGATTTTTACACTGGACTATTAGCCCCATTTCACACATTCACGGTACGGCACCCCTTTTACGGTAAAAAATGCAAGGATCATAAAGAAATTTTTCGTCTATACGGCGATGGCAAGTGTGAAATATCTCGTATGCTCTACGTTCCTTTTGCCGTATAAACGGTGCCGTGCCATGAATGTGTGAAACGGGGCTTACTCAATTATTTTAATTTTAAATAGGCTTTTACTCACTTCCGACCCACTGATCCTCAGTATGCGGAAAAAGTCAAATAAAAAATCGGAACCATTTTTAAGAGATACGGGAAAATGATTTGTTCCGACATAATCCTCTGACGATGAGGACGAAGAGGAAAATGAAGATGCAGATATTCTATGTAGATGAAGAATGCTGAAATAATTGGAAAAAATGAGATAAGCACTTCAGTACGGAGCAAGATTGGCTTTTCGCTTTTCTCCCAAATCTGTAAGTATCTTCCACCGTTTACTTTTTTCCAATCATTAAAAAATATGTCATATTTTTTTTCTGTTGTTCATATTTCTAATCTTAGAATATTTCTTACAAACAGGGGTGCAGGTACTACTAGAGGACGGGACACCAATTATGAAGGAACAAAACATAAAAGTGTACCTAATACAAGAAACACTGTACGGGACAAAATTAATTTTTTTTTGTCGGGAAATGTTCTACTGCCAATGGTTAGGTATACTATAGTATAGAATTTTAATGCAATTTCCTTTTGTAAATAAGTTACCAATAGTGCCAAAAAATTGTACCGCTGGTACATCCAATGCTGCTTCTGTAGAAAACAATGTAAGAATCAAGTAAGCGATAGGTGTACACTGTACAAGATTGGCACATCCAGTTTTCTCTTCAACTACTTAAATGGTGAATACATACAGGGTTTTCTACAAATGCAATTCTTTCTTTCATGAACTTGGACTACATTAATGAAAAAAATAAAAAATTTTGTGATGTCCTTGGGTTATTGTATACTTAAGCATATTCAGCAATCAAAACAAATCAAGTTTCGTAAATAATTTAAAGTTAGGGAATCTTTTTCTCTCTCCTGGAAACTTTAATTTTTGGTACATTCAGTGTTTTAAGACTCTTCATGTCTTCAAAAATTACCATCGTAATATTAATGTCGCTCACCAAAGGCGGCTGTCATCAATTTGGCGGAAGTGAAGAAGAGGTATGCCCCATAAAGCGCTGCAAGGTGAAGATACACGAAACCAATCACGTTTCTCCAGACGATGCGCATCTCGTATGTCTCTTTGGGCGTTTCAATCGCTACATCTTCCTGGTCCGTATCCTCTTCGAATAGCACACCTGTGGGCGTATGGGGGACATGTGGCGGCATTCTTGCTTTATTGCTGGAAACGAACGTACACAGGTACACACATTATACTGAACGTTTGTTTAAAGTAAATAACTTGCTCCTGCAAAACCAGAAGTGATCGGGAAAAGTAGTGACATGGAGATTTCATTGAGAAACTGGATAAATGTAATATTTGTTCTATGTGACACATATAGGTACCTACAATTATCGTTGACACGAATAATGGAATGTCACAACTACGGAATCGTCGACTTTAATCAATTTCTTTTACTAATAGTTTCTACGAATCCCACTTTTCTTATTTAAATCCAAGAACCTGCGGTTGTTTTAGAGTTTGTTAGTATCGCATGAACGGGTGTCTGGGTATCACTAGGAGCCCGTATAGGGATTTGGATGCCGTGAACGATCCGGTGTTTGGTAACATCGGGAGCCACTAGGATACGTTGGTTTAGCCTCGTAACTACATAATTCACCTCGAGCAGTTAAGTTGTATCTATGTGGGTTTATCCCACACTGGAAATTTAGATATTGATTTGATTCTAATAAAGAACTCGAAGTAAGAAATAACAACGTATGTTCTATAAGTTCGGTCTTTAAAATTGATAGTGTATTTGTCGTGATACTTGAATCCACCCCACGGATTTGACACACTTAGAATTGGGGGGGTGGTTTAAAGAGGAATATGTTGAAAGTAATACCTAACAACACTGTTACGTGCTGTACGGTTCTCCTGCGTAATTCCTCGAAAAGGAATGGAACCTGATGTTGTTACGCTTCTATCTGCTAATCGCACTGAACTAGGAATGAACGACCAAGTATGCATTTGTAGTTCTTTTTATACTACAAATTGGACTTAGAAACTGGTGGGAATATGTGCGTGTCTTCAATTGTATATCAGTTTTATTGGAAAACCTCGACTGTGTCACACCACCGCAGGAAGCGATGACCCCCGGGTCGCGTGCATTCCAGCCACCCGAATGTATTAAAATGTCAAGGGACAGTATCTAAACGTAGAAAAATAAGGAAAACTACGTTAAGAAAACCAAGAGCCTGGATTACTCTCAGGCCACGCTCACGCGAAGGTTGAAGCAACGGACGTTGAGGCTGCAATCAGACGAGTATTAACTTTGTCATCCGTATCTGGGAATAGTTTCTCACATCAGTCGACGATAGGGGCAGCATATCCATACGAGCAAGATGGATAATCCAGAGGTTGCAATGGGATGTGTGGTTCCGCCTTAAAGTGACAGAAAAATATTGTTTCTATCAATGCACGCAAGCTAATTAAAATAAAGTATTACATTTAAACTAAATAAACAAATAGTAATTTGCATAATACGAACGTAATGTTAATACGAAATAATAATATTAATACTGATAATCGTAATAATACTAATAATAATAATAATTCTAATATAATAGTGTACTATTAATTAATACTCTGGCCTCGACGGACTTTCTGATTCATGTGTTTATTGCAGATGGTGGGAAACAGTATGGCAAATTTTCATAATATGACTCATTCACATTGCTTTCGTGGTATGCTGCAATCGCTGTATTGCAGTGCGGAAATGATGACTACCTGCTGAAAAGTTTGAAGTACAAGGCCATGTATATGTAGGTCGTATGGATAGCTTCTAATATTTTAAATTTACTGGGCCAATGAGATAACTAACTGTGGCTTCGTAAAAATATGATATCGTGACGAAATATACTGTATTCCATATGAGAGCATACCGACGCCCCTACCGATTTGCGACCGATCTGCGTAGCCCCCACTACTACCCACCGTTTGAACCGCAAGCAATTGGTCGTGGTAATTTCCAAGGTTTAACTGGTACAATCCCAAACGCGGGACCTGACCGTTGTCAAGGAAAACAGTGCCCGAACAATTAACAGAGAGAGTAAGTAGAGGGCCGTGCGACGGAGAAAAGCATAGGAGTCGAGCGTAGCAACGCCTCCTGAGGGTCGTGCCTGCGCGAAATCGGTATGCTCTAATGTGGAATGTAGTATAGCGTCTTGGACGTGCTACATGGAAGGGGGTGCTCGAAGCCAATGAAGCGGCGGGCATGCCATGGATATGGAAACCTCTAGTAGTGTGCGTGTAGGCTCGTACCCTTAAGGCAGTGAGGTCCAGGTGGGCGGTCCGAGGACGCTAGCATCCATAGCATCTTCTACGTGCTGCGTGGAAGAGGGTGCTCGAAGCCAATGAAGCGGTGAGCATGCCACAGATATGGAAACCTCTAGTAGTGTGCTCTTGGGCCCTAAAGGTGAAGTTCCACGGCTCGTGGCTCGGCTCGTCCTGGTACGGCGAGTCGGCTTGGCCAGCGCGAGTCGACGAGCCACGCGCCGTGAAACTTCACCTTAAGGGTACGAGCCTACACGCACACTACTAGAGGATTCCATATCCGTGGCATGCCCGCCGCTTCATTGGCTTCGAGCACCCTCTTCCACGCAGCACGTAGAAGACGCTATGGATGCTAGCGTCCTCGGACCGCCCACCTGGACCTCACTGCCTTAAGGTGAAGTTCCACGGCGCGTGGCTCGTCGACTCGCGCTCGCCAAGCCGACTCGCCGAACCTGGACGATCCGAGCCGACTCGCCGAACCTGGACGATCCGAGCCGACTCGCCGAGCTACGAGCCGTGGAACTTCACCTTTAGGGCCCAAGAGCACACTATACTGCATTCCACATTAGAGCATACCGATTTCGCGCAGGTACGACCCTCAGGAGGCGTTGCTACGCTCGACTCCTATGTTTTTCTCCGTCGCACGGCCCTCTACTTAGGTACTCTCTCTGTTAACTTTTCGTGCACTGTTTTCCTTGACAACGGTCAGGTCCGGCGTTTGGGATTGTACCAGTTATTCCTTGGAAATTACCACGACCAATCGCTTGCGGTTCAAACGGTGGGTAGTAGTGGGGGCTGCGCAGATCGGTCGCAAATCGGTAGGGGCGTCGGTATGCTCTCATATGGAATGCAGTATACTAGAGCTTTCCCCTTCTGTGGCATGCCCGCCGCTTCATTGGCTTCGAGCAGCCTCTTCCATGTAGCACGTCCAAGACGCTATGAAGGCTAGCGTCCTCGGACCGGCCACCTGATCTTTCCTGGAGTAGACGGCTCTTGTCCACGTATTTTTGGAAAACTTCCCTTTCGACCACCGTGGCATTCTTGAGGCAGGCCATCATTTCCTCGATTATGTCCTAGAACGAAACGTGAGACAACAGACCTGTCTACTTTGGATTACGGAGCTACTCTGTGGACGACTTACCTGAATATCCTCATACGTAATAAGAGAGATTCCGGCTTGGAAACCGAACTGGAACACAGAAACTGTAAAGACTATGCATCTGTTAAAAATAGGAATGTGGTCCCGGTGGATGTATGAAGCAGGGGCCAAAAGACCAATTGGGAGCTGATCATCGAGTAGCATTGCATTATCTTGAACGCAATTACTCGACGCTTCAATGCCGTTGGTGCAAGCGACCACATGAAGCTCGTAGCTACGCTTAACCAGATAAACTTCATCGCTTTTTCCGGCGTTACTTTGGTCATCGTCATTTAGAGTAAATGAATTCTTCCTATTCATTTCACGAATTTATCGTGCCAATCTATGGTTTGTCGACAGTTGGAATACCAGTGCGACCCTCTAAAAGCGTCTGACGCTCCACAGACATATGCTCTTATACAATGGGCTCGCAATGCGTGGCTTGGGTATCACAACGAATCGTAAGATACTGCAACGCTTACTTAGTTAATTCCTAGAAAGTGGTTAATTGGTTTCAATCATGGATCGTTAGGGTGCGTGTTACTATAGTCAAATTTACGAAAGAAGGCACCTTGGGACCGGGGCCAGAATTTGCGACGTTGCCACTACTCCAGGCTCGCGATTAGTGTTTGCCCTACGCGGCTCCCTACGCCTTGGCCAATGACTTTCGAATACTTAGCTGTGGGCTTAGAGCAGTCAGGTCCAGGTGGGCGGTCCGAGGACGCTAGCATCCATAGCGTCTTCTACGTGGTGCGTGGAAGAGGGTGCTCGAAGCCAATGAAGCGGCGAGCATGCCACAGATATGGAAACCTCTAGTAGTGTGCTCTTGGGCCCTAAAGGTGAAGTTCCACGGCTCGTGGCTGGGCTCTTCCTGGTACGGCGAGTCCGCTTGGCCAACGCGAGTCGACGAGCCACGCGCCGTGAAACTTCACCTTAAGGCAGTCAGGTCCAGGTGGGCGGTCCGAGGACGCTAGCATCCATAGCTTCTTGTACGTGCTGCGTGGAAGAGGGTGCTCGAAGCCAATGAAGCGGCGGGCATGCCACGGATATGGAATCCTCTAGTAGTGTGCGTGTAGGCTCGTACCCTTAAGGTGAAGTTTCACGGCGCGTGGCTCGTCGACTCGCGCTGGCCAAGCGGACTCGCCGTACCAGGACGAGCCGAGCCACGAGCCGTGGAACTTCACCTTTAGGGCCCAAGAGCACACTACTAGAGGTTTCCATATCTGTGGCATGCTCGCCGCTTCATTGGCTTCGAGCAACCTCTTCCACGCAGCACGTAGAAGACGCTATGGATGCTAGCGTCCTCGGACCGCCCACCTGGACCTGACTGCCTTAAGGGTACGAGCCTACACGCACACTACTAGAGGATTCCATATCCGTGGCATGCCCGCCGCTTCATTGGCTTCGAGCACCCTCTTCCACGCAGCACGTACAAGACGCTATGGATGCTAGCGTCCTCGGACCGCCCACCTGGACCTGACTGGCTTAGAGTAATCGTTGTCCTTGTCGGGTGTATATTACTATCCTCTTCCAGAGGGCGAACCCAGTGAGTGAGAGAAACACCGTTGCGCTTGAAGATAGAAAGAGACGTCCGATCTGCTACACAATCTGGCAACGTCGCACGAAGTACGGAGCAGGCATTGGGTATCTCCCGAGCCACGCGCGCCGGCCTACGGGCCGCCCAGGTGCCTTCTTTCGTAAATTCGACTATAGCCAGGTGGTAGGGCTTCTAAACGCCAAGACGAGAACTTTTCAAGAAACATATCAGAACATAAAAGAGCTTGTATATTCTTGATATATACACGTATACTGTGAACATATACCTACTGTAAAACCTACATTAGGAATTTCGTTCGAAAATTTGACCTGCTCATTCTTCAGATGTTGTGGGATGAAAATATATATGTATACTGCATTCCACATTAGAGCATAACGATTTCGCGCAGGCACAACCCTCAGGAGGCGTTGCTACGCTCGACTCCTATGTTTTTCTTCGTCGCACGGCCCTCTACTTACTCTCTCTGTTAACTTTTCGTGCACTGTTTACCTTGACAACGGTCCACGTCCCGCGTTTAGGATTGTACCAGTTATTACTTGGAAATTACCACGAACAATCGCTTGCGGTTCAAACGGTGGGTAGTAGTGGGGGCTGCGCAGATCGGTCGCAAATCGGTAGGGGCGTCGGTATGCTCTCATATGGAATGCAGTATATAAGTATATATATTTAGCAAATATATAGGTATGTACATAAGTAGTAATTTATGAGCAATATTTTTGTACCAATCTTTGTTTACAAAAATGAAAAGGCGGGTGGTTAATTAGAATAAATGAAATCAGGCTATGCATCTGGCCACAAATCGTAAAGTATCGGGTAGAATATATATGTTGGAGATCCAACAACCATCGATGGATGGAGGGAATGAACGATTCACTGCTCTCTTCTACTAATCCTTCTTAAGGCTATGCATCACTACTGTCCGATCCCTGTCCTCTTGCGTCTGATCTGCGTCACCCCAGCCCCACAGTTCATGGCTACCGTTACCGGTTCTTTTCACTCTTTTTCGCACTATGTCTCTGGGTACCATTTTCAGATCATACACCCAGCCGAACTTCGCGAAAAAGTCAATGAACGCTGTCGTTACGTTGAATCTGTAGTCGCCCAGCTCGGACGTCTTGTAGTCCCACGGAAACACGTGGTGGAAATTGTGCCAGCCCTCCCCGAGTGCCAGGACGGCTACACCCAAATTCTCACAGGGATCGATGAACCTGAAATCAGAGATGAGTTCTATAAAGTAGTCAGGAGTTGTATAGGTCAGGCATGGAACTAAAGTGAACGCAGCGGCCGTTTTTCGGAGGCAATGCCTCCTTTCTCCCGCCGCGCGTCTTTGTCCCCGCGGCGGGCCTAGAAGCTTCGAGCGCCTCAGACATGTACCATATGAACCGCGCGTGGCGCATTGGGGCGACATTGTATCAATAGGTTTCCACATCGACCCAGAGAGCACGATTGTCGATGCGTTTTTGTTTTGCCAACGCGCCACGCGCGGTTCACATGGTACGGGCATGAGGCGCTCCATGAACTTGGGCCGCCGCGGGGGCCAAGACGTGCGGCGGGAGAAAGGAGGCGTTGCGTCCGAAAAATGGCCGCTGCGTTCACTTTAGTTCCATGCCTGGTATAGGTACATCAGTGAGGTCCAGGTGGGCGGTCCGAGGACGCTAGCATCCATAGCGTCTTCTACGTGCTGCGTGGAAGAGGGTGCTCGAAGCCAATGAAGCGGCGGGCATGCCACGGATATGGAATCCTCTAGTAGTGTGCGTGTAGGCTCGTACCCTTAAGGTGAAGTTTCACGGCGCGTGGCTCGTCGACTCGCGCTGGCCAAGCGGACTCGCCGTACCAGGACGAGCCGAGCCACGAGCCGTGGAACTTCACCTTTAGGGCCCAAGAGCACACTACTAGAGGTTTCCATATCTGTGGCATGCTCGCCGCTTCATTAGCTTCGAGCACCCTCTTCCACGCAGCACGTAGAAGACGCTATGGATGCTATAGTCGTTTCATCCTAAGAAAAATCCTGTTCCGCGCAGGGATGATTCTGAGGAGGCGCTGGTTGACCGACTCCCCACTTAACCGCCTACGATTTTCTCCGCCTTACCGTCTGTTACCTCTTTGTCAACAGTTCCGCACGCGACGCCTTCATATACACGGTGGCACTATTATTTCCGAATACGCACGGTAACCGCCTACGTTTTATAAAAATTGTTTTGCTGTTATTTTGATATAAATCCTAAAAAAGACATAATAAATGGCATTCTAAATAGACTATTTAGAACACCTCCTAAACTGATGTTATATCTGTTCGGAACCAAAGAATTACCGGGTAGATACACTGCACTCCTGCAGTATTGACATTGACATCGGTCACGTCACGCCCTCGGAGGGGCAGGGAAGTCAGCAGGTAAAGTGCTGCGAGCAATAGCCTGCGTCGGGCCCGTAGGCGGTAGTGGGGGCTGCGCAGAACGGCCACGAAACGGTCGGGGCATAGGATTTTTCTTAGGATGAAACGAGTATAGCGTCCTCAGACCGCCCACCTGGACCGCCCTGCAATGGTGTGTCAACAAGTACCTATACTGAATCCATCCTAAGGAAAAACGACGCCCATACTGGGGGTAAACACTGCAGGTTGTGGAGCGGTTGACAGAGAGGTAACTGGCGGTAAGACGGAGAAAAACGTAGGCGGTTAAACAGGGAGTCGGACCAATCAGCGCCCCCTCAGAACCATCTTTGCGCGGACCATTTTTTTCTTAGGATAGATACAGTATATAAGGAATGTAGGCACAAACTCAGATTCCAGGAAAATCGATTTGTTTAAACTTTAAATAATAGGTACATGGGAAAATGATATTCTTTTTGTTCAGTTTTCTAGTTAATGCTAATCGACTTTCCTGTAAATTTGTGTGAAAGCTGTAACCCTAAATACAAAATATGGATAAATTGAAATTTTTATTTCTGCATGGTAAAAATAATAATTATATTGGTTTTTGTCTTAAGTTCAGTAGCAGACGCATATTAAAAAAAATAATAACTTCAAAATTGTTAATGCGTGGGTTACACTTGCCCCTACTTCATGCAAGCTGAATGACATAAATTTTAAGCGAAACTAACTTGTCATAGGGTTTGTTCCCATAGAGATGGGCTGCAGAATTAACCAACCATGTGGCGTTCAGTGTGAAAACATAACGCAGAATCGTGGGAATGAAAAAAGCATTCAGACACGTCTCGTTCCAGCATACAACTGGTACAACAGTTGGCATAACGAAACACAACAAAGGCATCAAGACATGGTAATACCTGTAAACAGATTAGGAAAGTCAAATAACAGTTTATTTTTTACATGAAAGATAAATATAGTGGAGTATAATGCTGCTTGCACATTAACCAGGCTAAAATAATATGTATGCGTTACAATTTTACTTATTATTATTATTACACTAATGATTTTAATACAAATTAATAATCTAAGGTCGGGGCCAGATATATTGGCCGGTGAGTTTCGTGAGGGGTATTCTCCCACCACACAGTTTGTCTGCCTCGGTGCTCCTTTTCTCAACGTTTTCTGACTCGCTCTCGTTTCATCTCGCTCTCGCCTTCACAAAACTAGAAAGAGCCAGAAGTGGTGGGGATAGTGCCAAGCTTCTGGGGTGTAGGCCAAACCGAGCTGTCAGCTGAGAAATCTTAGAGCATATATGCTCTAAGTGAGAAATACACACATCAGAATAGGTGTGAGTTAGTTACGAAAAAATTCAGGAGCTTTATTGGTCAGAACATTGATACTTTCTCGATAGCTTCATCTCGTATTGGTCTACGTATAGCTTCGTAACGCACACAACTATTACGCTATGAATAAATAACAGCCAAACGGCTAGGTTCAGGCGGAGCGGAGCAGCGTTCCCGTGACCCCACCATACCCTGCGAGGACCACGCAACTACAACAGACAAATCCACGATCGTCAGATGGTGGTGGCTGATTTCTCCTCGATCGCTGCTCGCGAAAACGAATTCACCGGCCAATATATTTGATACCGACCTTAGACAAATTTAATTATTTTAAAAATATGCGAGAGTTGAAACTTTTACTGGGAGAAATGTAAGAATTTGAAATTAAATATTTACGGAAAACTGTGCCGCATGACAATTACGGATTTCGAATATTGTATCGTATCTACACACATTCAAAATTGAATTTCTTTAAAAGTATTACAGTATTTCCTCGCTGTAGGCTCGCTGGTCGGGACCGGCGTTGAACCCACATCCTGAATAGCGCCCTAATTCCGAGTGTTCGTTTCTCGCTTCTTTCTGGCCGAAGGGTGGAGCGAGATGGAACGCTTTGCGTGCGCGGCGAGTGTGCGCGACGGGCGCGAACCCTCAGATGGAATCGTGCCTGCGTCAAAATTTTGCGAAACGGTTCCCGTGCTCACACGTGGGCACATGACCATTGCGCACGCCCGTCGCGCACGCAAAGGACGCAGTGTCACGGTGTCCGAAAGACGGAGCGAGACAAAACATCAACGCGTCGTTTGTCTCGTACCGCCCTTGCTCGCTTCCAGTGCCTCTCGCTCGCTCTCGTTCCATCTCGCTCTCGCCTTCGCCGGACAAGAGTGAGACAGAAGTGGTGGGGATAGCGAAAAACCCACATCGTGTACACCAAACCGAGTCCACAATGAGACAATACTGTACTTCACAATCTTCCTTTACTTTTACTCGAAGTATTCTCTTTTTTTATTTGCATCCAAAATTATGCATCTCCCCTCCCTGTATAGTCAACGTGAATTATTTATTCTCAGATAGCACATAGACGTCTTACAGATGTCCGTCACAAACTTTCAATACGTTTTAAAGACGTCTTAGGAACATTTTGAACATGTCCGAATTCACAAATGAGAACGTCTTTAAGACGTCTCATTTGTGAGTCCGGACATGTTTAAAACGTTCGTAAAACGTCTTCAGGCTTTACAGGTCCAAACACACATATCCGTTCCGTGACAGAAAAAGAGACCCTCCACGCCCCTCTTCTTGCACGCCGGTGGTAAGAGGGGCGCAGAGGGTCTCTTCTTCTTACCACTGGCACGCCGGAACGGAACTGACTCATGGCGGATATGTATGCGCGGACCTTAAAGGCTGGATCTCCTACCTGCGACCAGTCGCAGCGACCAACAGCGACCCCACTAGTGGAAGAGAGAAGTATGCATCTGTTTCTCTCTTCCACTACTTAGTGCGGTCGCTGTTGGTCGCTGCGACTGGTCGCAGGTAGGAGATCCAGCCTTAAGACGTCTTGAAAGTCTGAGACGGACGAGACGGCGAAGGGCGTTTTAAAGACGTCCGAAAGGAGTCTTAAAAACGTCTTAAGACAAATGTCTTAAAATCGTGTTAAGGCAGACATCTAAATGATACCCTAATACAGTCAGGTCCAGGTGGGCGGTCCGAGGACGCTAGCATCCATAGCGTCTTCTACGTGCTGCGTGGAAGAGGGTGCTCGAAGCCAATGAAGCGGCGAGCATGCCACAGATATGGAAACCTATAGTAGTGTGCTCTTGGGCCCTAAAGGTGAAGTTCCACGGCTCGTGGCTCGGCTCGTCCTGGTACGCCGAGTCCGCTTGGCCAGCGCGAGTCGACGAGCCACGCGCCGTGAAACTTCACCTTAAGGGTACGAGCCTACACGCACACTACTAGAGGATTCCATATCCGTGGCATGCCCGCCGCTTCATTGGCTTCGAGCACCCTCTTCCACGCAGCACGTAGAAGACGCTATGGATGCTAGCGTCCTCGGACCGCCCACCTGGACCTCACTGCCCTAATATGTTCGTAAGACGTGAAGACGAAAACCACACGTAAAATGGACGTTTTGAAGTCGTCGTGTGCTGTCTGGGTGACGTCACTGGAGCAGATGATCCTCCAACTACATAGAGAAGTGCAAACCAAAAAACAGGTAATGATATTTATACTGGTAATGACATTTAAAAGCGGAACCACACATTCGGCACTGTATACATCAGGGTTGACTAACTGGCGACTCACGAGTTGCCGGGGGCTCCTCCGCCTTGCGGCCACGCTGAACGCAGTCGAATTCGTCCGTGCCTACACAGACATAAATACATTCGATTGCTACGGCCGGCCACGGCCATACGTTTATGTACATATAATTATAATTAATACGACAATACGAACTGATATATACTTATTTTTACTCGTCTCTGTGAATGTGAACGTAAAAATTGGTGGATTTGGGTTTAAAAATTTCATCAATATTTGGTTCTACATACAGATGCGAAAGTGCGTTTAATAAAATAATAATTTTTACGTTCACATTCACAGAGATGTGTAAAAGTAAGTATATATCAGTTCGTACTGTCGTATTAATTATAATTACATATATGTAAACGTATGGCCGTGCCGGCCGTAGCAATCGAATGTATTTATGTCTGTGTAGGCACGGACGAATGGGAATGTATCGCAAACGAAACTCGGTCGAGGTGGCGCACTGATCGGAGTGCCCAAGATGGCGTCTGAGCATGCGCGTGATGACGCCGTGACGTCAAACCAATCAACGCCAAGATGAGTTTGGCTTTGCGCTTTCGTCGATTCGTTTATAGTGTTTATTAAGCCAAACTCATCTTGGCGTTGATTGGTTTGACGTCACGGCGTCATCACGCGCATGCTCAGACGCCATTTTGGGCACTCCGATCAGTGCGCCACCTCGACCGAGTTTCGTTTGCGATACATTCCCATTCGACTGCGTTCAGCGTGGCCGCAAGGCGGAGGAGCCCCCGGCAACTCGTGAGTCGCCAGTTAGTCAACCCTGGTATACATATAGAAATCCTCAGGTTGCATTTGTTAACCATATTTGCTGATTGCTGGATACCTAATGCGTCCTCCACAGAAAAATTAAGATTTAACCCGCGGAAAGCATCTTTCTCCTATACAATTAACATACCCGTAAAGATGATGAAAAAACTATTGTATGCTACCTTTTCTGGAACGCAAGTACTGGGTTCTTTTCCAGATCACTAATATCGATTCTTTTGCCTTTCTCCCTCACATCCGGATGTTTTCTACATAACAGCCAACCAACATGCGCAAAAAAGAATCCTCTCTTTGCGTTATAAGGATCTGCATTTGTCTCGCTATATTTATGATGAACTCTATGATCCCTGGCCCAATCAATTACAGAATCCTGCCAAGAAAAAATCAGACAGAATTAAGTTAAGGCTAATTACATTATAATTATTGTATGTATATAAACATCGAAGACAGTTCATCCATTATAATCATTTAACCGATTTATCGGATGCTTCTGGATTGATGTTTCGCTTGAACTTTTCATGATTTACATCGATATTTCTTAGAGTATCCTTCCGCCATTACAAGAAAGTCTTAAATAATGTGGAAGGTAAAGAAAACATTTACGGTTTCGATCTTATTTTAATCAGAGGACCAGGGCGAATCGGATCAAAATAAGAATTTAGTCCGTATTTCTTATATCACGATAGAAATGAGCATTCCCATAGTTCAGTGAGGTCCAGGTGGGCGGTCCGAGGACGCTAGCATCCATAGCGTCTTCTACGTGCTGCGTGGAAGAGGGTGCTCGAAGCCAATGAAGCGACGGGCATGCCACGGATATGGAATCCTCTAGTAGTGTGCGTGTACCCTTAAGTTGAAGTTTCACGGCGCGTGGCTCGTCGACTCGCGCTGGTCAAGCCGACTCGCCGAACCTGGACGAGCCGAACCACGAGCCGTGGAACTTCACCTTTAGGGCCCAAGAGCACACTACGAGAGGTTTCCATATATGTGGCATGCTCGCCGCTTCATTGGCTTCGAGCACCCTCTTCCACGCAGCACGTAGAAGACGCTATGGATGCTAGCGTCCTCGGACCGCCCACCTGGACCTGACGGGCGTAAGTACTCATTTCGGCTCGAGTACTCGAGTTTATTTCAAATTGATTTATTCTGCATACGATGACCAGTTGCTTTCAATTTCCTTTGAACTGTCTATCTAACTTTATTCAATATAATTTATTAATACCAATGGTATCGTCAAGGGCACATGTTTAACTCCAATTCACTATACTACTCGTAACAATTATAACTACAATCCCACATATTGAGGTCCAAGGGGTAATTGCCGTCTGGTTGATAATTGTCTTTTTTCTCGCTGTTGTGTGATATGATCATCATATGGTTTATGACTTTATGCAACAGTTTCAAATTTCTTTATAAACAAATCCGTTCACTTACCTCGAAGGCTATGGTGTTAAGGATCATCAATAGGACCTGGAGCGGCCACTTCGCATTGTAAGCTTTGTGTGCCCATAATCTGTGAGCACCAGCTGTGATTCCCAAGCCACTTAATACGTACATGCTGTATGCTGCAAATAAAAAACGCATGAAGAAAACAATATGTATGTACCTATACGATATAGGTCAGTCAGGTCCAGGTAGGCGGTCCGAGGACGCTATAGTCGTTTCATCCTAAGAAAAATCCTGTTCCGCGCAGGGATGATTCTGAGGAGGCGCTGGTTGACCGAGTCCCCACTTAACCGCCTACGATTTTCTCCGCCTTACCGTCTGTTACCTCTTTGTCAACAGTTCCGCACGCGACGCCTTCATATACACGGTGGCACTATTATTTCCGAATACGCACGGTAACCGCCTACGTTTTATAAAAATTGTTTTGCTGTTATTTTTATATAAATCCTAAAAAAGACATAATAAATGGCATTCTAAATAGATTATTTAGAACACCTCCTAAACTGATGTTATATCTGTTCGGAACCAAAGAATTACCGGGTAGATACACTGCACTCCTGCAGTATTGACATTGACATCGGTCACGTCACGCCCTCGGAGGGGCAGGGAAGTCAGCAGGTAAAGTGCTGCGAGCAATAGCCTGCGTCGGGCCCGTAGGCGGTAGTGGGGGCTGCGCAGAACGGCCACGAAACGGTCGGGGCATAGGATTTTTCTTAGGATGAAACGAGTATAGCCTCCATAGCGTCTTTTACGTGCTGCGTGGAAGAGGGTGCTCGAAGCCAATGAATCGGCGGGCATGCCACGGATATGGAAACCTGTAGTAGTGTGCGTGTAGGCTCGTACCCTTAAGGTAAAGTTCCACGGCGGGTGGCTCGTCGACTCGCGTTCACCAAGCCGACTCGCCGAACCCGGACGAGCCGAGCCACGAGCCGTGGAACTTCACCTTTAGAGCCGAAGCGCACACAACTATAGTCGTTTCATCCTAAGAAAAATCCTGTTCCGCGCAGGGATGATTCTGAGGAGGCGCTGGTTGGCCGACTCCCCACTTAACCGCCTACGATTTTTTCCGCCTTACCGTCTGTTACCTCTTTGTCAACCGTTCCGCACGCGACGCCTTCATATACACGGTGGCACTATTATTTCCGAATACGCACGGTAACCGCCTACGTTTTATAAAAATTGTTTTGCTGTTATTTTCATATAAATCCTAAAAAAGACATAATAAATGGCATTCTAAATAGACTATTTAGAACACCTCCTAAACTGATGTTATATCTGTTCGGAACCAAAGAATTACCGGGTAGATACACTGCACTCCTGCAGTATTGACATTGACATCGGTCACGTCACGCCCTCGGAGGGACAGGGAAGTCAGCAGGTAAAGTGCTGCGAGCAATAGCCTGCGTCGGGCCCGTAGGCGGTAGTGGGGGCTGCGCAGAACGGCCACGAAACGGTCGGGGCATAGGATTTTTCTTAGGATGAAACGAGTATAGCATCCATAGCGTCTTCTACGTGCTGCGTGGAAGAGGGTGCTCGAAGCCAATGAAGCGGCGAGCATGCCACAGATATGGAAACCTCTAGTAGTGTGTTCTTGGGCCCTAAAGGTGAAGTTCCACGGCTCGTGGCTCGGCTCGTCCTGGTACGGCGAGTCGGCTTGGCCAGCGCGAGTCGACGAGCCACGCGCCGTGAAACTTCACCTTAAGGCAGTGAGGTCCAGGTGGGCGGTCCGAGGACGCTAGCATCCATAGCGTCTTCTACGTGCTGCGTGGAAGAGGGTGCTCGAAGCCAATGAAGCGGCGGGCATGCCACGGATATGGAATCCTCTAGTAGTGTGCGTGTAGGCTCGTACCCTTAAGGTGAAGTTTCACGGCGCGTGGCTCGTCGACTCGCGCTGGCCAAGCGGACTCGCCGTACCAGGACGAGCCGAGCCACGAGCCGTGGAACTTCACCTTTAGGGCCCAAGAGCACACTACTAGAGGTTTCCATATCTGTGGCATGCTCGCCGCTTCATTGGCTTCGAGCACCCTCTTCCACGCAGCACGTAGAAGACGCTATGGATGCTAGCGTCCTCGGACCGCCCACCTGGACCTGACTGCCTTAAGGGGTCATGCTCAGTCAGGAGGCCGAAAAAAGGGTGGTCTTTGGAAATTTTCTTACTCAAAAACTATAACACATTTCTCAAAAAATCTTTTTTCCTGTTAAGGATTGCATCTAGTACCGCGCATCGTAATTTTTTTATTTACAAATATTTATCAATAACTAAGTTATTGTCCATCACTTGAAGGTTCTCTCAAATAAAAAGCTTCTGCGGTGACCAAAATATTTAAAAAACCATTCAACCGATTTACTTCAAATTTTACAAGCTTACTATAGGAACAATAAACTAGTCTTTGAACGAAGGATTTTTTTTCCGATGCTTAGTTTTCTTTTAATTGACGAAAATCAGGTACGATTTATGATAAAAATTGAAACTTTTACTTTAAACATCAGCCATTTTTTCCCAAATCAATATTTCGAAAAATCCTTCGTTCAAAGACTAGTTTATTGTTCCTATAGTAAGCTAGTAAAATTTGAAGTAAATCGGTTGAATGGTTTTTTAAATATTTTGGTCACCGCAGAAGCCTCTTATTTGAGAGAACCTTCGAGTGATGGACAATAACTTAGTTATTGATAAATATTTTTAAATAAAAAAATTACGATGCACGGTACTAGATGCAATCCTTAACAGGAAAAAAGATTTTTTGAGAAATGTGTTATAGTTTTTGAGTAAGAAAATTTCCAAAGACCACCCTTTTTTCGGCCTCCTGACTGAGCATGACCCCTTAAGGGTACGAGCCTACACGCACACTACTAAAGGATTCCATATCCGTGGCATGCCCGCCGTTTCATTGGCTTCGAGCACCCTCTTCCACGCAGCACGTACAAGGCGCTATGGATGCTAGCGTCCTCGGACCGCCCACCTGGACTTGACTGCCCTTGTCCGACACGTTGCGGTACAATTGCCTGTAAAATGTCCGAAACGTTGCAGGATTATTTCGTGCAATGTTGCACAGAGACGAACATAGGAAGATTCCTGCAGCATCTCAGAAATATTACCTACCTGCAACGTTAAAATATTGCACCGCGACATACTATTGCCCGATGAGAAGAAGAGCCACTACCCACAAGCTGAAATGTCACAGAGGCAAGGGGAATCGCCTGTTCGCTCCACCCTATCCCCTCCAAGACCAGGCGCGTTCCTGCCGGGGGTGCAAAAGGTGCCCCCGCACTTGGGCGGCCAAACCTGGGGGCGGCCGCAGGCCGTTTATTACATGTAAAATTTTGATTAGTAGAATACTTTTTTGCATGATAACTGTTTAAAACTATCTATATGTATATATAGATAAAAAATTAAGCATTGCATATCGAATTCTTACTTAAAGAATATTATGTTAATAAGGGCGGCAATATTGTTTTTGCACCTGCGCGGCTAAAATCCAGGAACGGCCCTGTCCAAGACGTCCTAGTTTTCGGTTCTTAGCGGCTGGCCGTATCGGCGGATTGTCGCGATTAGTTTCGTTCGAGTTCTTCGTTACGGGACGAACTGTGTTGGAGGGGATAGGTTGGCACGAGTGGACGATTCCCCTTGCCCCTGTGACATTTCAGCTTGTGGGTATATGTATAGTAGCTCTTCTTCTCATCGGGCAATAGTACTTACAACATCCCTGCAATGGTCCTGTGCTGTATAGGATGCTTCATACAATTTCGATGGAACTTCGCTCGCCCTCAGCGAGCTCGTTTGATCGGTCAATTTGCCCATAAAAATAATTATATTTCGCGAAGTACCACTGCTTCGAGAGCCATGTCAACTAATTCTGTGAATACCGTATCTATTCAATTTTTCGAATATACTGCATTCCACATTAGAGCATACCGATTTCGCGCAGGCACGACCCTCAGGAGGCGTTGCTACGCTCGACTCCTATGTTTTTCTCCGTCGCACGGCCCTCTACTTACTCTCTCTGTTAATTGTTCGTGCACTATTTTCCTTGACAACGGTCAGGTCCCGCGTTTGGGATTGTACCAGTTATACCTTGGAAATTACCACGACCAATCGCATGCGGTTCAAATTGTGGGTAGCAGTGGGAGCTGCGCAGATCGGTCGCAAATCGGAAGGGGCGTCGGTATGCTCGAATAGGGAATGCAGTGTAGACACTAATGCGCAAATCTACGCGCAACAGAGGGTGAGTAATCTTTAAGGCAGGGTCCCACTAGTGCAGCATTGACTACATCAGGCCATTTGGGAGCACGATCTTCATGATGTTTACCATAGCCGCGCAGAAGGGGTGCTCGAAAGCCAATGGTAACGTGGACGCGCCATGGATAGGGAACACTGTAGTAATGTGTGGTGCAACCTCATGCCCGTACGATAGGCTTGAATGATTGGGAATCTTTGGAGCCCCAGTAATCGCTGCCACTTGGACTCCTAAGAGGGCCAGTTATTTCAGGCTAAGAGTACGAGCCTGCACCGCATGCTACTATTTACTCTCTTACAGTTTTCCCTATCCGTGACGCGCCCACGTTACCATTGGGTTCCAGCTCCCCTTCCGCGCGGCTATGGTAAATATCATGGATACCGTACCTACTCCCAAATGGCTCGATGTGGCCAACGCTTCACTAGTGGAACCCTGCCTTTACGCCTGGTTATTCCAGAATCTAGATAGTTATGACTTCTTATCAACTTTCTTTAGAACATGTAACAAACCCAACCTAAACAACACGCAGGTATCAATGACACCTCGTTATAATTCGTCCCACTGCTATTCAGTTTCTACTTTGACATTTCTTAAAAAATTACCATCGTAATATTAATGTCGCTCACCAAAGGCGGTTGTCATCAATTTGGCGGAACCGAAGAGAAGGTATGCTCCATAAAGTGCAGCAAGATGAAGGTACGCGAAAATAATCACGTTCCTCCAGACGATGCGGATCTTGTATTTCTCATTCGACGTTTCCATCACTACATTTTCCTCCAGAGTATCCTCTTCGAATAACACACCCGTCGGGATACTTGTTATATGCGGCGCCATTATCACTGTATTCCTGAGAACAAACGTACACATGTACACACATTATATTGCACATTATTTTATTATACATAGCTACGAGTGATTAGGAAAAATGGTGACATGGAGATTTAATCGAGAAACTGGAGAATTGTATTATTTGTTCTATTTTCTTCATATAGGTTTGTTCAAAGGTACATTTAATAGAATTTCACCAGTGTGGAATCACCGCCTTGAATCAATTCCTTTTCTTATTATTTTCTATGAATCCCACTTTCTTTGTTTAGACAATGATATTATCAGCTGCGTAGCTGAAGATCTGTGGTTGTTTTAGAGTTTGTTAGTAGCGGGCCAAGTGGTGCTTGGATAGCCTTGTAACTTCATAACGTGATACTCCTCGGGCGGTTAACATGTATCTCTGTGGGTTTACCTCATACTATAAATTCAAATATTGATTGGGTTTTAAGAAAGAACTATTAGTAAGAAATGACAACGTATATTCTACAATTTCACTCCTTACAACTGATAGAGTGTTTGACTCGGGTTTCAAACAACTGAGCAATGCGGGCGTCTCAAAGAGGAAGAAGTTTAATGAAATGGTTAACAGCAATGTTACGTACTGTATGATTTTTCTGTGTAATTGATCGAAAGAGAGTGGAACCCGATTTTGCAAAGCTTCTGTCTTCTAAGCGCACTAGACTAGAAATGAACACCAGAGTATGTATTCATGGTTCATTTTATATTACATAATTGAGTTTAAAAAGTGGAGGGGAAATGCGCGTGTCTTCAATTCAATATCAGATTTATTGGAAAATTTCTACTGCGTCACAAATCTGCAGGAAGCGGTGACCCCCCGGGTCGCGTAAGTACATTCTAGACACCCGAGTGGGTTAAAGTGTCAAGAAACTATATGAAACAATGTGATGAGTTTCGACCATCCGTAACTGAGAATTCTTGAGCACATCAGTCGACGATAGCCACGTATTCATACGAATAAAATGGATGATACAGATGCTGTAATTTTCGTGTATAATGTATTGAGAATATTAAAAACAGAACTCAATACAAGAAAACATTGGGGCACCGTATAAACAGTTCAAGAGCAGGTTCTGAAGCCACTGGACTCAAATAGATGCCGCCTGACATCCCGTGGTAAGGAAAACCCACGCAGTGCCTCACTGAATTTTATGGCTTTCCTCCCTCGAGAGGGTTGGGATGCCATTAGGACAGCGGTGGCCACATCGGGCCATTTGGGAGTAAGGTCCCCATTATGTTTACCGTAGCCGCGTGGAAGGGGAGCTGGAAGCCAATGGTAACGTGGGCGCGCCACGGATAGGGGAGACTGTAAGAGTGTAAGTAGTAGCGTGTGATGCAGGCTCGTACTCCTAGGCTGAAATAACTGGCCCTCTTAGGAGCCCAAGTGGCAGCGATCACTGGGGCCCCCAAGATTCCCAGTCATTCAAGCCTATCGTACGGGCATGAGGTTGCACCACACACTACTACAGTTTTCCCTATCCGTGGCGCACCTACGTTACCATTGGCTTCCAGCTCCCCTTCCGCGCGGCTACGGTAAACATAATGGGGACCTTACTCCCAAATGGCCCGATGTGGCCACCGCTGCATTAGGACACCGATGTCCCGATGGGCTGTCCGAGGGCCCGAGCATCCATAGCGTTTTCTACGAGCCGCGTGGAAGGGGTGCTCGAAGCCAATGAAGCGGCGCGCATGCAACGGATGGGGAAAACTCTATACTGAATCCATCCTAAGAAAAAACGACGCCCATACCGTTTTTCGACCCATCTGCGCGTCATACTCTTCAGGAAGGAGTCGTCGTTTCCGCACTGCATTGCACCAAATGTATCATACCACGAAAACAATATGAATAAGTGATATTATGAAAATTTGGAACACTCTTTCTCACCATCTACAATGTAGATTCTACATAAACACCTGATTCATAAAGTCCAGCGGGGTCAAAGAGTAATTAATACTACACTATTACATTAATACTAGGACGGCTAAGAGGGTTGTAGGAGTCGTCCCACCTTAGCTGAAGGCGCACCGGTGGAGGGAGAACCGAAACATCTGTTTTAGGAGTGCATTTCCCCTACTTGGGAAGGCCTGGTCTACGCATAGCTTCGTAACGCACACAATTATTACGCTAAGAATAAATAACAGCCAAACGGCTAGGTGACCCCGCCATACCCTGCGAGAGCCGCGCAACTCCAACTGACAAATCCACGATCGTCAGATGGTGGTGGCTGATTTCTCCTCGATCGCGCTGCTCGCGAAAACGAATTCACCGGCCAATATATGTATACATATGGCCCCGACCTTAGTTATTATGGCAGCCAATTAAGAAAAACTAGTTTCGAGAAAAACGCAATGAAAGTTTAAAATACTATTTTAGAGTACAAAAACAGAAATATTTCATACTTACACCTAATCACCTATTCCATAACCATACATCAAGAGACACGGTATAAGTGTCTCGCGCCAAGTATATATATGTAGATCTTTTTTGTACCTTTTTTTAAAAATATAATACACCTTCCTCTTCCTCGAAAAACTGTTGCAAGGCTGCATTTGCATTTCGATTTTTTGGAGCCGTCACACTAAGTAGTCTAGCCCAGCGGTGGCCACATCGGGACATTTGGGAGTAAGGTCCCCATTATGTTTACCGTAGCCGCGTAAAAGGGGAGCTCGAAAGCCAATGGTAACGTGGGCGCGCCACGGATAGGGAAAACTGTAGTGTGTGCGGTGCAACCTCATGCCCGTACGATAGGCTTGAATGACTGGGAATCTTGGGGGCCCCAGTGATCGCTGCCACTTGTGCTCCTAAGAGGGCCAGTTATTTCAGCCTAGGGGTACGAGCCTGCATCACACGCTACTACTTACACTCTTACAGTCTCCCCTATCCGTAGCGCGCCCACGTTACCATTGGCTTCCAGCTCCGCTTCCACGCGGCTACGGTAAACATAATGGGGACCTTACTCCCAAATGGCCCGATGTGGCCACCGCTGCGGTAAAGGTTTACTGTAATAAAAAATCCTATGAAAAAATCCGCATGGCGTGCCGGAGAATTTCGGGAACGACCAGGACAGCTACAGGGAGAACAGGGAACATCGTCTGTTAAGAAGAGAACGAAAACACCAGCTGAACGAAAAAGAGACAGTAGGAAACGGCGTCAAGATTTGCGACCGGAATGGGTTGCATCGCCATTAGAACCGCAAACAACAACATCTACAGAACGTATGTGAAAATTTAGGGAACGCCGATTGCTTAAGGGGGTAGACACGTCACGTGACACGTGTAATGCAATGCGCTGTAATACCGACAATCTAACCTGAAACATGGGTTTGGGATTTTTCGTTTTTCGTCCTTATATGAGCAGATTTCGGGCTGGGCGAGGTCTCATTCGAAAGAGGTAGATTCCATGCGGAGCGCTCTGGTCACCGTTTGAGTCACAAAACTCTTTTAGTGACCTAAAAATACTTAAGGAGGTAAACACGCCACGTGACACGGGTAATGCAGCGCGCTGCATACCGACACAATCTGGCCCGAAACATGGGTCTGGGAAATTACGTTGTTTGTCCTTATATGAGGAGATTTTGGGCTGGGCGAGGTCTCATTCGAAAGAGGAAGGTTCAATGCAGCCCGCTCTGGTCATCGTTTGAGTCATAAAACTCTTTTAGTGACCTACAAATACTTGGAATATACGAGTGTATTTTGTCGATTTTTTCTCTACTTTGGACACTCATATTATCAGATATCAACACAATCTCGTTGAGCCATGACCAGAGCGGGCTGTAGTGAACCTTCCTCTTTCAAATGAGACCTCGCCCAGCTCAAAATCTGTTCATATAAGGACAAACAACGTAATTTCCCAAACCCATGTTTTGGGCCAGATTTGGTCGGTATACAGCGCGCTGCATTACCCGTGTCTACCCCCTTAACGAAACTGTGAGTTTTACCAAAGGTGTACCAGTAACGAAGGGGCGAGCGAGGCGAACCCCGGGGGGTTGGGCGCCGAAGGCGCTAGGGGGGCGAAGCCCCCCTAGTAACCATTATTAATACTGACACTAATAATAATCTACCCTATATCTATAAAATTGTAAGTGACGATTTCATGTCACGTTGTCTGTAACGCTTCAAATGTCACGTTTTTTGTAACGCTTTAAAGTGGGGATATTATGAATCATACAGATATGTGTTTGATGTCCTTCTTTTCTACATTTATCCAGATTTAATGGAATACTGTTTGAATTTAAAACCCATATTGCGAAGGGGGCGAACGAAGCGAGCCTCCGGTGGGTTTGGGGGCAAGAGAGCCAAGGGGGGGGGGGAGCTTAGCCGTCCTAGTATTAATGTAATAGTGTAGTATTAATTACTCTTTGACCCCACTGGACTTTATGAATCAGGTGTCTATGTAGAATCTACATTGTAGATGATGAGAAACAGTGTTCCAAATTTTCATAAATCACTTATTCATATTGTTTTCGTGGTATGATACAGTCGGTGAAATGCAGTGCGGAAATGATGACTCCTCCCTGAAGAGTATGACGCGCAGATGGGTCGAAAAACGGTATGGGTGTCGTTTTTTCTTCTTATTCAGTATATACATATATACTCGTTTCATCCTAAGAAAAATCCTATGCCCCGACCGTTTCGTGGCCGTTCTGCGCAGCCCCCACTACCGCCTACGGGCCCGGCGCAGGCTATTGCTTGCAGCACTTTACCTGCTGACTTCCCTGCCCCTCCGAGGGCGTGACGTGACCGATGTCAATGTCAATACTGCAGGAGTGCAGTGTATCTACCCGGTAATTCTTTGGTTCCGAACAGATATAACATCAGTTTAGGAGGTGTTCTAAATAGTCTATTTAGAATGCCATTTATTATGTCTTTTTTAGGATTTATATAAAAATAACAGCAAAACAATTTTTATAAAACGTAGGCGGTTATCGTGCGTATTCGGAAATAATAGTGCCACCGTGTATATGAAGGCGTCGCGTGCGGAACGGTTGACAAAGAGGTAACAGACGGTAAGGCGGAGAAAATCGTTGGCGGTTAAGTGGGGAGTCGGTCAACCAGCGCCTCCTCAGAATCATCCCTGCGCGGAACAGGATTTTTCTTAGGATGAAACGACTATAGTTGCATGTGCGCCGCTTCATTGGCTTCGAGCACCCCTTCCACGCGGCTCGTAGAAAACGCTATGGATGCTCGGACCCTCGGACAGCCCATCGGGACATCGGTGTCCTAATGCAGCGGTGGCCACATCGGGCCATTTGGGAGTAAGGTCCCCATTATGTTTACCGTAGCCGCGCGGAAGGGGAGCTGGAAGCCAATGGTAACGTAGGCGCGCCACGGATAGGGAAGACTGTAAGAGGGTAAGTAGTAGCGTGCGGTGCAGGCTCGTACCCCTAGGCTGAAATAACTGGCCCTCTTAGGAGCCCAAGTGGCAGCGATCACTGGGGCCCCCAAGATTCCCAGTCATTCAAGCATATCGTACGGGCATGAGGTTGCACCGCACACACTACAGTTTTCCCTATCCGTGGCGCGCCCACGTTACCATTGGCTTTCGAGCTCCCCTTTTGCGCAGCTACGGTAAATATAATGGAGACCTTACTCCCAAATGGCCCGATGTGGCCACCGCTGTCCTAATGGCATCCCAACCCTCTCGAGGGACGAAAGCCATAAAATTCAGTGAGGCACTGCGTGGGTTTTCCTTGCCACGGGGTGCCAGGCGGCATCTATTTGAGTCCAGTGGCTTCAGAACCTGCTCTTGAACTGTTTATACGGTGCCCCAATGTTTTCTTGTATTGAGTTCTGTTTTTAATATTCTCAATACATTATACACGAAAATTACAGCATCTGTATCATCCATTTTATTCGTATGAATACGTGGCTATCGTCGACTGATGTGCTCAAGAATTCTCAGTTACGGATGGTCGAAACTCATCACATTGTTTCACATAGTTTCTTGACACTTTAACCCACTCGGGTGTCTAGAATGTACTTACGCGACCCGGGGGGTCACCGCTTCCTGCAGATTTGTGACGCAGACGAAATTTTCCAATAAATCTGATATTGAATTGAAGGCACGCGCATTTCCCCTCCACTTTTTAAACTCAATTATGTAATATAAAATGAACCATGAATACATACTCTGGTGTTTATTTCTAGTCTAGTGCGCTTAGAAGACAGAAGCTTTGCAAAATCGGGTTCCAATCTCTTTCGATCAATTACACAGAAAAATCATATAGTACGTAACATTGCTGTTAACCATTTCATTAAACTTCTTCCTCTTTGAGACGCCCGCATTGCTCAGTTGTTTGAAACCCGAGTCGAACACTCTACCAGTTGTAAGGAGTGAAATTATAGAATATACGTTGTCATTTCTTACTAATAGTTATTTCTTAAAACCCAATCAATATTTGAATTCCTAGTATGAGGTAAACCCACAGAGATACATGTTAACCGCCCGAGGAGTATCACGTTATGAAGTTACAAGGCTATCCAAGCACCACTTCCCCGCTACTTACAAACTCTAAAACAACCACAGATCCTCAGCTACACAGCCGTTAATATCATTGCCTAAACAAGAAAAGTGGGATTCATAGAAAATAATAGGAAAAGGAATTGATTGAAGTCGGTGATTTCATCCTGGTGATATTCCATTATACGTACTTGTGAACGAACGTATATGAAGAAAATTGAACAAATAATACAATCCTCCAGTTTTTCGATGAAACTTCCATGTCACCATTTTCCCTAATCACTCATAGCTTTGTACAATAAAATAATGTGTAGTATAATGTGTGTGCGTTTGTTCTCAGGAATAAGGTAACAATGGTGCCGTATGTCAGAAGTACCCCGACAGGTGTGCTATTCGAAGATGATACTACGCTTGAGGAAAATGTAGTGATGGAAACGTCGAAGGAGAAATACGTGGTGCGCATCGTCTGGAGGAACGTGATTGCCTTCGCGTACCTTCATCTTGCAGCACTTTATGGAGTATACCTTCTCTTCACTTCGGCCAAATTGATGACAACCGCCTTTGGTGAGCGACATTAATATTACGATGGTAATTTGTGAAGAAATGTCAAATTAGAAACTGAATAGCCGTGCAGCGAATTGTAACGAGGTGTCATTGATACCTGCGTGTTGTTTAGGTTGGGTTAACTATTTCTTCTAAAGAAACTTGATAAGAAGTCATACCGATCTAAAATAACGAGGCGTAAAGATTACCCATCCTTTGTTGCGCGTAGATTTTCGTATTAGTGTATTAATGAAAAATCACGTCAGTTCCCTGGTTTCGCTGACAGTAACTGTTTTTCTTCTTCCCTGAAATAAGCTCAAAATACATGGGAAACAGTTATACATGACATTATTAGGTTGTGAGAAATAGGTACTCGATAGGTACTATTGCCCGGCCGATAGAAGACCCCTAGCAGGCGGTCTCGGGCGACACAGTCCGTCGCTATGACGATTGGTCGAGTCACCTATTTGGTCACACTTTTAAAGACGGGGCACACGTATTTTGGTTATTGGCTGAAGTAGGCACATACGTTGTCGTACCGAGCGCTTAGAGCAGAGCTCTCCAAGGTCGCTCCCGCCGGAGCTTGGGGTTCTCCCACTCTCGTCCGCGTTGTCAGGGATACCGCGCGACGCTATCCGCGAAGATGCTTGCCCTGCTAGCCCGTCGTGGCAGCTTGCGCAGCGTCGCGCGGTCTCCTTGACAACGGAAGGCACACTGCGCAAAATAAAGATTAGAAGGGGAAGCTGGCGCGTGAGGGGCCCCTACGCTGGAGAGCCCTGGCTTAGAGCATATACCGCCCACCTGGACCTCACCGCCTTAGAGTGAGTGCCTCGAAACTGTCGGCAACATCACGCGGCGAGAGAGAAAGACATGTGCCACTGGTGCGAGCGAGAAAAGTATACATGTGCGAGCGAGAGAAGTATAGGTTCCCAATCGACCGTAATGCGCATGTGCCGATATCTATACTTTTCTCTCTCGCACCAGTTCACACGTCTTTCTCTCTCGCACGTAATCGGCACATGCGCATTACGGTCGATTGGGAACCTATACTTCTCTCGCTCGCACATGTCTTTCTCTCTCGCACCATGTTGCCGACAGTTTCAAGCTTTCAATGAGACCTCCATAGTATATGCTCTAAGACCGAGCGACGAAGAGAGTGAACAAAACACATCGAGATCGAGTGGAATAGAGCGATCTGAACGACGAACGGCAAAGTAATAGCGTAGGCATCTAAGACGGTTAATCATTAATATATAATAACATAAAAATTTCCTTATTTTTCACAATATGTTTAGGAAAGTACAGTATTTCCTCGCTGTAGGCTCGCTGGTCGGGACCGGCGTTGAACCCACATCCTGAATAGCGCCCTAATTCCGAGTGTTCGTTTCTCGCTTCTTTCTGGCCGAAGGGTGGAGCGAGATGGAACGCTTTGCGTGCGCGGCGAGTGTGCGCGACGGGCGCGAACCCTCAGATGGAATCGTGCCTGCGTCAAAATTTTGCGAAACGGTTCCCGTGCTCACACGTGGGCACATGACCATTGCGCACGCCCGTCGCGCACGCAAAGGACGCAGTGTCACGGTGTCCGAAAGACGGAGCGAGACAAAACATCAACGCGTCGTTTGTCTCGTACCGCCCTTGCTCGCTTCCAGTGCCTCTCGCTCGCTCTCGTTCCATCTCGCTCTCGCCTTCGCCGGACAAGAGTGAGACAGAAGTGGTGGGGATAGCGAAAAACCCACATCGTGTACACCAAACCGAGTCCACAATGAGACAATACTGTATTATCCTGATACCAAACCAATGATAATATTTTCCTGAACAAATTGTGGAAAATAAGGAAATTTTTATGTTATTATATATTAATGATTAACCGTCTGAGATGCCTACGCTATTGCTTTGGCGTTCGTCGGTCAGATCGCTCTATCCCACTCGATCTCGATGTGTTTTGTTCACTCCCTTAGTCGCGCGGTGCGACAACGTATGTGCCTACTTTAGCCAATAACCAAAATACGTGTGCCGCGTCTTTAAAAGTGTGACCAAATAGGTGACTCGACCAATCGTCATAGCGACGGACTGTATCGCCCGAGACCGCCTGCTAGGGGTCTTCTTTCGGCCGGGCAATAGTACATACATATTGTTTTCTTCATACGTTTTTATTTGCAGCATTCGTTATGTACATATTAAGTGGCATGGGTATCACAGCTGGTGCTCACAGATTATGGGCACACAAAGCTTACAATGCAAAGTGGCAGCTCCAGATCCTATTGATGATCCTTAACACCATAGCCTTCGAAGTAAGTGAACGGATTTGTCCATAAAGATATTTGTAACTGTTGCATAAACCACATAATGATCCTGTCATACAACAGCGAAAAAAAGATGATTATCAACCAGACGGCAGTTACGCCTTGGAACCCGAATAGGGAAACGTTGACTAATTTGGACCACTTTTTTTATATTTCTCACCTACACGGGCATAACACATTGCAGAAAGTAAACAGAAACGGGGAAAGGATCTACATTTCATGTAGATTTTATCATGTATTTAGTGTGTTGATATAATATGTGATTAAAATAATATCTCAAAAAAAACTAAACTAATGACTTCGGTCCATTCCAGGCTACCAGTTTCGTAATTTCGACCACCGGTTTCCTAAGTTGGACCGTTCCTAAAAATCAATAAATTCAAATATACAATCTAAAAAACACTGATCAGGGCATTAAAAAAAATAGAAACAGGAAACAACAAGTTTTTTTTTATATTCGTCCTTGCATACCTAACTCCCCAGCATATGGGCCGATTTTGATGATCTTTTTTTTATTCAAAAGAGGGTGATGCCTCGGTGGTTCCATCCTACACTGCATCAACATTGGCGCAATATTTTGCCAGTTCTGGGGAGTTATGCCCGGACGAATATAAAAAAAAACCACCAAAACAACGTACTATTGCACTACGTGCACCGTAAGATACTTGTTGTTTCCTGTTTCTATTTTTTTTTAATGCCCTGATCAGTGTTTTTTTAGATTGTAGGTGTATTTAAATTCATTGATTTTTAGGAACGGTCCAACTTAGGAAACCGGTGGTCGAAATTACGAAACCGGTAGCCTGGAATGGACCGAAGTCATTAGTTCAGTATTTTTGAGATATTATTTTAATCACATATTTTATCAACACACTAAATACATGATAAAAACTACATAAAATATAGGTAGATCCTTTTCCCGTTTCTGTTTGCTTTCTGCAATGTGTTATGCCCGTGTGGGGGAGAGAAAATTAAAAACGTGGTCCAAAATAGGCAACTTTCCCCTACAATAATTAGAATGTAATTAGCCTTAACTTAATTCTGTCTGATTTTTTTTCATTAGGATACTGCAATTGTCTGGGCCAGGGATCATAGAGTTCATCATAAATATAGCGAGACAAATGCAGATCCTTATAACGCAAAGAGAGGATTCTTTTTTGCGCATATTGGTTGGCTGTTGTGTAGAAAACATCCGGACGTCAAGGAGAAAGGCAAAGGAATCGATATTAGTGATCTAGAAAAGAACCCAGTACTTGCGTTCCAGAAAAGGTAGGATCGTTTTTTCATCATCTTTTCGCGTACCGTAAACCGGGGTGACTTTGCCCGGCGGGGTGACATTGCCCACTTTTTTACTCTGACTGATAAATTACCATATGGTTGAATTCGCTATTTTTTTTTTCGTTTCACCTTGGAGAAATTATTGCTATTGATTACAAAATATCATATGTTCTAATTACTTTACAATAAAATAAAATAAAGTCTTTCCGAAAAGTGGGCAATGTCACCCCGGGCGGGCAAAGTCACCCCAGTTTACGGTATGTTAATTGTACAGGAGAAAGATGCTTTCCGTCAGAGATGCAAGATGCGAAGAATTCCGACTGCAGCGCCCCTTGCGGTGGAGTAAGGAATCTCAGCTCGTGATATCTCCGCTCTATAGAATAATATTCTTGAGTAGTACATTACACGGGCTTTTTTGGCGGGATACCGTAACAAACATGCGCGAACGTAGAGTAACAGTATCAAAACCGTCATTACTCTACGTTCGCGCATGTTTGTTACGGTATCCTGCCAAAAAAGCCCGTGTAATGTACTACTCAAGAATATTATTCTATAGAGCGGAGATATCACGAGCTGAGATTCCTTACTCCACCGCAAGGGGCGCTGTAGTCGGAATTCTTCGCATCTTGCATCTCTGCTTTCCGTTGGTTAAATCTTAATCCTTTTGCGCAGGACGCATTAGGTATCCAGCAATCAGCAAGTACGGTTAACAAATTCAACTCGAGGATTTTTGTATACAGCAGGGAGTCGAGACCGAAGCAGAAACCGAATTTCCGACCGGTCGCGACCGGTCTAGCGACCAGTAACCGAAGCGAAAAGGGACCGATATTGCGATCGTAAGGGTGAGAGGTTGTGAAGGGGAACCGAAACTCCAGACCAGTCAGGTCCAGGTGGGCGGTCCGAGGACGCTATAGTCGTTTCATCCTAAGAAAAACCCTGTTCCGCGCAGGGATGATTCTGAGGAGGCGCTGGTTGGCCGACTCCCCACTTAACCGCCTACGATTTTCTCCACCTTACCGTCTGTTACCTCTTTGTCAACCGTTCCGCACGCGACGCCTTCATATACACGGTGGCACTATTATTTCCGAATACGCACGGTAACCGCCTACGTTTTATAAAAATTGTTTTGCTGTTATTTTGATATAAATCCTAAAAAAGACATAATAAATGGCATTCTAAATAGACTATTTAGAACACCTCCTAAACTGATGTTATATCTGTTCGGAACCAAAGAATTACCGGGTAGATACACTGCACTCCTGCAGTATTGACATTGACATCGGTCACGTCACGCCCTCGGAGGGGCAGGGAAGTCAGCAGGTAAAGTGCTGCGAGCAATAGCCTGCGTCGGGCCCGTAGGCGGTAGTGGGGGCTGCGCAGAACGGCCACGAAACGGTCGGGGCATAGGGTTTTTCTTAGGATGAAACGAGTATAGCATCCATAGCGTCTTCTACGTGCTGCGTGGAAGAGGGTGCTCGAAGCCAATGAAGCGGCGAGCATGCCACAGATATGGAAACCTATAGTAGTGTGCTCTTGGGCCCTAAAGGTGAAGTTCCACGGCTCGTGGCTCGGCTCGTCCTGGTACGCCGAGTCCGCTTGGCCAGCGCGAGTCGACGAGCCACGCGCCGTGAAACTTCACCTTAAGGGTACGAGCCTACACGCACACTACTAGAGGATTCCATATCCGTGGCATGCCCGCCGCTTCATTGGCTTCGAGCACCCTCTTCCACGCAGCACGTAGAAGACGCTATGGATGCTAGCGTCCTCGGACCGCCCACCTGGACCTCACTGCTCCAGACCGATTGCCTCTCGACCGGGAATCTCAGACCGAAGGCATGACCAGTCCGCCGACTGGTCGGTTGACCGGTCGCAAACGGTCGCAAACGGTCGCAATCGATCAGAACCGAGGTTTCTGTTTCTCTCGATAAATTACGAGTCGCAGCAGTTCGGAGCGGTTCGGTTCTGTTCGGATCGGTTCAACCTAGGTCAGTCAGGTCCAGGTGGGCGGTCCGAGGACGCTAGCATCCATAGTCGGCTTGGCCAGCGCGAGTCGACGAGCCACGCGCCGTGAAACTTCACCTTAAGGCAGTGAGGTCCAGGTGGGCGGTCCGAGGACGCTAGCATCCATAGCGTCTTCTACGTGCTGCGTGGAAGAGGGTGCTCGAAGCCAATGAAGCGGCGGGCATGCCACGGATATGGAATCCTCTAGTAGTGTGCGTGTAGGCTCGTACCCTTAAGGTGAAGTTTCACGGCGCGTGGCTCGTCGACTCGCGTTGGCCAAGCGGACTCGCCGTACCAGGACGAGCCCAGCCACGAGCCGTGGAACTTCACCTTTAGGGCCCAAGAGCACACTACTAGAGGTTTCCATATCTGTGGCATGCTCGCCGCTTCATTGGCTTCGAGCACCCTCTTCCACGCAGCACGTAGAAGACGCTATGGATGCTAGCGTCCTCGGACCGCCCCCCTGGACCTGACTGCCTTAAGGGTACGAGCCTACACGCACACTACTAGAGGTTTCCATATCCGTGGCATGCCCGCCGCTTCATTGGCTTCGAGCACCCTCTTCCACGCAGCACGTACAAGACGCTATGGATGCTAGCGTCCTCGGACCGCCCACCTGGACCTGACTGGTGTAGGCTCGTACCCTTAAGATAAAGTTCCACGGCGCGTGGCTCGTCGACTCGCGTTCACCAAGCCGACTCGCCGAACCCGGACGAGCCGAGCCACGAGCCGTGGAACTTCACCTTTAGAGCCGAAGTGCACACAACTTGAGTTTTCCTCATCCGTTGCATGCGCGCCGCTTCATTGGCTTCGAGCACCTCGTTCCACGCAGCACGTAGAAGACGCTATGGAGGCTAGCGTCCTCGGACCGCCTACCTGGACCTGACTGATATACACGGTGGCACACACAATTAATTGAAAATTTTAACAGTTTTATTCGATTTCTGTCAGTAGGACACTTCTTTTTTTAAACGGACTCCATAAAATCAAATACAACTCATGTAATTTTGATTATTTTTACTTCAAAAAAATAATTTACATACTTTCAATATCAATAAATATGTGTGATAAAAACTTGTACAAGAATCTTATCGTTCCTTTGAATATAAATCCTAAAAAGGATATAAGACTATTTAGAACACCTCCTAAACTGATGTTATATCTGTTCGGAACCAAAGAATTACCGGGTAGAATGTAGATACACTGCACTCCTGCAGTATTGACATTGACATCGGTCACGTCAGGCCCTCGGAGGGGCAGGGAAGTCGGCAGGTAAAGTGCTGCGAGCAATAGCCTGCGTCGGGCCCGTAGGCGGTAGTGGAGGCTGCGCAGAACGGCCACAAAACCGTCGGGGCATAGGATTTTTCTTAGGATGAAACGAGTATACCTTATTATCCCAAACATTAAACGAAAATAAACTTTGATGTACATTTTAAATCCGATTTTGTACACAGCTATTTCACAAAAGAGGTTAAATGAAACCTCAATTCATCTTTTATAGTCTATAAATTCAGAAAAAAAACAGAAGGAAGCGAAATGAGCGACTCGACCAACTCTCCGGACCGACCGTGTCTCCCAGATTTACCCTACATATTATTTCAGACTTGTTGACGTGCAAACAGTTTCATCCTCCGCTATATTTCTTTTTCATGAAAGAAATAAACTGTTATTTGACTTAACATCTTTCCTAATTTGCTTATAGGTATTACTTAATCCTAACGCCCCTGTTGAGCTTCATTCTGCCAACTGTTGTACCAGTTGTATGCTGGAACGAGACCTGGTCGAATGCTTTCTACGTTTCCGCGATTCTGCGTTTTGTTTACACACTGAACGCCACGTGGTTGGTTAATTCTGCAGCCCATCTCTATGGAAACAAACCCTATGACAGGTTAGTATCGCTTAAAATTTATATCATTCAGTTAGCTTGAAGTAGGGACAAACCTAACCCACGCATTAACAGTTTTGAATTATTTTTTTTTACCATGCAAATATAAAAATTTCAATTTATCCGTATTTAGGGTTACAGCTTTCTCACAAATTTACAGGAAAGTGGATTAGCATTGATCAGAAAACTGATAAAAAAAATAATTTTTCCATGTATTATTTAAACCAGCGAGGTCCAGGTGGGCGGTCCGAGGACGCTAGCATCCATAGCGTCTTCTACTTGCTGCGTGGAAGAGGGTGCTCGAAGCCAATGAAGCGGCGTGCATGCCACAGATATGGAAACCTCTATACTCGTTTCATCCTAAGAAAAATCCTATGCCCCGACCGTTTCGTGGCCGTTCTGCGCAGCCCCCACTACCGCCTACGGGCCCGACGCAGGCTATTGCTCGCAGCACTTTACCTGCTGACTTCCCTGCCCCTCCGAGGGCGTAACGTGACCGATGTCAATGTCAATACTGCAGGAGTGCAGTGCATCTACCCGGTAATTCTTTGGTTCCGAACAGATATAACATCAATTTAGGAGGTGTTCTAAATAGTCTATTTAGAATGCTATTTATTATGTCTTTTTTAGGATTTATATGAAAATAACAGTAAAACAATTTTCATAAAACGTAGGCGGTTACCGTGCGTATTCGGAAATAATAGTGCCACCGTGCATATGAAGGCGTCGCGTGCGGAACGGTTGACAAAGAGGTAACAGACGGTAAGGCGGAGAAAATCGTGGGCGGTTAAGTGGGGAGTCGGTCAACCAGCGCCTCCTCAGAATCATCCCTGCGCGGAACAGGATTTTTCTTAGGATGAAACGACTATAGCAGTGAGGTCCAGGTGGGCGGTCCGAGGACGCTAGCATCCATAGCGTCTTCTACGTGCTGCGTGGAAGAGGGTGCTCGAAGCCAATGAAGCGGCGGGCATGCCACGGATATGGAATCCTCTAGTAGTGTGCGTGTAGGCTCGTACCCTTAAGGTGAAGTTTCACGGCGCGTGGCTCGTCGACTCGCGCTGGCCAAGCGGACTCGCCGTACCAGGACGAGCCGAGCCACGAGCCGTGGAACTTCATCTTTAGGGCCCAAGAGCACACTACTAGAGGTTTCCATATCTGTGGCATGCTCGCCGCTTCATTGACTTCGAGCACCCTCTTCCACGCAGCACGTAGAAGACGCTATGGATGCTAGCGTCCTCGGACCGCCCACCTGAACCTCACTGGCCTACGGGCCCGACGCAGGCGATTGCTCGTATAGCGCTTTAGCTGCCAGTTTCCCGGCAGTCAAAGGGCTTGACGTGACCATTGTCAATGTAACCCAGCGGTGGCCACATCGGGCGATTTAGGAGTGAGGTCTCCATTATATTTACCGTAGCCGCGCGGAAGGGGAGCTGGAAGCCAATTGTAACGTGGGAGCGCCACGGATAGGGAAAACTGTATTGGGAAACCAAGTGGAGGCGTGGCTTAGATTTCAGCGCCGCGGTGGTAAGTTGACAAACTATTGCAAGTAGGCCCGGATCCCATCAAACATTCCAAATAAGTATTTATTAATCGAAGAAGTAAAAATTTAGTGTTCAAAAAAATTGAAAAACACTTGTTTTTCACAAAATGCCTATATAAACACTGATAATCGTATGGACTTCGACGGATTTCGGCCAACTCACAGTAGTTCGATTTTCTGTCACTAGTTGGCGCATCGAAATTCTTGGTTTCCCAATACTGCATTCCACATTAGAGCATACCGATTTCGCGCAGACATGACCCTCAGGAGGCGTTGCTACGCTCGATTCCTATGTTTTTCTCCGTCGCACGGCCCTCTACTTACTCTCTCTGTTAATTGTTCGGGCACTGTTTACCTTGACAACGGTCAGGTCCCGCGTTTGGGATTGTACCAGTTATTCCTTGGAAATTACCACGACCAATCGCTTGCGGTTCAAACGGTGGGTAGTAGTGGGGGCTGCGCAGATCGGTCGCAAATCGGAAGGGGCGTCGTTATGCTCTCATATGGAATGCAGTATAAGAGGGCCAGTTATTTCAGCCTAGGCCCTAGGTATACGAGCCTGCACCGCGCGCTACTACTTACACTCTTACAGTCTTCCCTATTCGTGGCGCGCCCACGTTACCATTGGCTTCCAGCTCCCCTTCCACGCGGCTACAGTAAACATAATTGGGACCTTACCTACTCCCAAATGGCCCGATTTGGCCACCGCTGATGTAACCACTGCAAGTTGCGGAACGGTTGACAGAGAGGTAGGTAACAGGCGGTAAGACGGAGAAAAACGTAGGCGGTTAAGTGGGGAGTCGGACCATTCAGTGCCTCCTTAGAATCATCCCTGCGCGGAACGAGATTTTTCTTAGGATGAATTCAGTATAGCAGAGACAATTGAAAACCAACGCTACTTTATAGAACTCATCGCTGATTTCAGGTTCATCGATCCCTCTGATAACATGGGTGTAACCTTGGTGGCAGGGGGGGAGGGCTGGCACAATTATCACCACGTGTTCCCGTGGGACTACAAGGCGGCCGAGCTGGGCAACCAGAAACTCAACCCTACGACAGAGTTCATTAACTTCTTCGCGAAGATTGGCTGGGCGTACAATCTGAAAGTGGTACCTAGTAACATAGTGCAGAAAAGAGTGGAAAGAACCGGTGACGGCTGCCATAAAGTGTGGGGCTGGGGTGACACAGATCCGACGCAAGAAGACAGGGACCAGACTAGGGATGGACAAAAAATTATCTAAATACAAAATTTAAGTTCAAATAAAAGACATAAATTTTATCCGTTCATCGTCGAATAAAGAAAACCCCGCAGTATCTTTATTCGAAGCGCACACTCTTTAAAAAAATACGTGTTGAATATTTTTGTCTACTCTACACACTTGCAAAGTTGCATCAACATCGGTGTGTACGGGTTCGACATGTTTCGTTTACATAAGATTTAGACGAATATTATTATTATTATAGTGCGCGCCACTATTTTTCGCCGATCCGTCACGCGAAAAGTTAAAAGAAATTCATATAAAGTAAATAGTGTATCATATAATACATAGATGGCATTGTTGTAAATTATCAGTTATTATTTAGAAGAAGATGGCGTATTCAGTATACATATGAAGGCGTCGCGTGCGGAACGGTTGACAAAGAGGTAACAGACGGTAAGGCGGAGAAAATCGTAGGCGGTTAAGTGGGGAGTCGGACCAACCAGCGCCTCCTCAGAATCATCCCTGCGCGGAACGGGATTTTTCTTAAGATGAAACGGGTATATACTCGTTTCATCCTAAGAAAAATCCTATGCCCCGACGGTTTTGTGGCCGTTCTGCGCAGCCCCCACTACCGCCTACGGGCCCGACGCAGGCTATTGCTCGCAGCACTTTACGTGCCGACTTCCCTGCCCCTCCGAGGGCCTGACGTGACCGATGTCAATGTCAATACTGCAGGAGTGCAGTGTATCTACCCCAGTGAGGTCCAGGTGGGCGGTCCGAGGACGCTATACTCGTTTCATCCTAAGAAAAATCCTGTTCCGCGCAGGGATGATTCTGAGGAGGCGCTGGTTGACCGACTCCCCACTTAACCGCCTACGATTTTCTCCGCCTTACTGTCTGTTACCTCTTTGTCAACAGTTCCGCACGCGACGCCTTCATATACACGGTGGCACTATTATTTCCGAATACGCACGGTAACCGCCTACGTTTTATAAAAATTGTTTTGCTGTTATTTTGATATAAATCCTAAAAAAGACATAATAAATGGAATTCTAAATAGATTATTTTGAACACCTCCTAAACTGATGTTATATCTGTTCGGAACCAAAGAATTACCGGGTAGATACACTGCACTCCTGCAGTATTGACATTGACATCGGTCACGTCACGCCCTCGGAGGGGCAGGGAAGTCAGCAGGTAAAGTGCTGCGAGCAATAGCCTGCGTCGGGCCCGTAGGCGGTAGTGGGGGCTGCGCAGAACGGCCACGAAACGGTCGGGGCATAGGATTTTTCTTAGGATGAAACGAGTATAGTCCGCAGCATGTTGCGGATCCACCTTCTGATCGAGTTTTCGACCTTGAAACTGTCTAGGGCCCTGCTTATGGCATCTAAGGATGTGTTGTCGAACGCTCCTTCGATGTCCAGGAATACGCTCAGGACCGACTGTTTCCGCTCCAGGGCCCCTTCTACCACCCCTACCAGGTGGTGGAGCGCCGTCTCCACGGATCTGCCGGCCTGATACGCGTGTTGGGAGATTTGTACTGGTCTTTCCACCAGCGCATGTTCCCTGATGTGCCTATCCACCAGTCTTTCCAGCGTCTTCAGCAGGAAGGACGTTAAGCAGATAGGCCTGAAGGATTTGGCAGAGTCGTAGTCCTTCTTCCCCGGTTTGGGTATGAATACGTGTTTGAGATTCCATTAGTTCCCTGCTCCGCCGCACCCAAGCTCACCGCAGCACCTACCGGGCAGCGGTACACGCCGCTGATCGATATTCGATCAGCCGATCGATACTCCTAGGCGCCTGCTCAGCCAATCACCGATCACCACGCAAAGCGAGCGGCCCAATCACGACGCGTACTTTCTTGATCGATTCTCGAGGATTGTTCGAGAAGACGCTCAACGGTTTTCCGCGTCCCTTTGTTCACTCTCGTTTCATACCGCTTGTCGCGACAACGTGTTTGCCCGTGTTAGCCACGCAACGTATGAAATTCTTTTGTGCATCTCTTTGTGTTCAATCAGCGCATTAATTCACGCAAGTGAGGTGTTCTGTTCTTGTGCTCACCCCACATTCTTTTAAATAAAGTGACTCGGTCAACTTTGACTAAACATTCGCGCACCGCGTGTTACTTTCTCACCGTCGACTCCTCACCTAACATTCCAGCGTGCTCTCCTACCTTATTCTCAAACAATACGACTCTAGCCGTTCTCCATGTTTTGGGTATATACCCCAAAGTAAGACAGGATTTGAAGATAAGGTCCAGTCGTTTTATCAGGTCCTCCCCCCCTTCCTGTAGAAGTGCGGGGAAGATCCCGTCCACCCCCGGACTCTTAAATCTCTTAAATGAGTTTATGGCCCATCTGATCATGTCTCGGTTTACCACTCTGGAGGCCATCTCCCAGTCCTTCGGTTCCTCTTTCTCAGGTTCCGGCTCTTCTGTTGGCTGCCCCTGCTGAAAGAGCCCCGAACCTGGGAAGTGGACCTCTGTCAAGTGCTCCAAAATTTGCTGCCGGTCCTCTAGATACCTCCCGTCCGGGAGTCTGAGTCCGTTCAGTTTTTCAGAAGGCCCGGATGCGAAGACCCTTCGAAGCCTGGCCACTAGTGGTAGGGCCTCGGCTTCTTGGCAGAAATCCCTCCAGGTCTTCCTTTTTGCTGCTCTAATGAGCTTCTTGTAGGATCTATGGGCTTCCCTGTAGTTTTCCCATTCGATCCTCGTGTCTAGCCTCATGGCTCTGTTCAGCAGCTTCCGGGCTCTGGTCCTGTGCCTACTCAGCTCCTGGTTCCACCAGGGTACCCGTCTGCTGCTCTTCCTTTGCTTGGCCGGGCATGACGTTTCATACGCTTGGGTGATCGCAGCCTGCAGTTCCTCAACCGCCTGCTCGATCCCCCCACCCGTTCTCGGGCGTCCGCAGTACCCCCCGCACCTTCCTTCTATATAGCTCCTCTTTGTAGAGTTGCCAGTCGGTGGCCCTGGGGTTCCTGTAGACCCCCGTGGGTTCGTGGTTCGCGTCCCCCGCCAGTCTGAATTCGATTAGCCTGTGGTCTGAGAGAGTTACCTCCTCCGCCACTTGCCAATCCTTAATAGCCTGAGCCACCTTCTTGGAGCCCAGTGTGATGTCGATTACCTCCTGTCTTCTGGTGGTAGCGAAAGTGGGCTTGGAGCCTCGATTGAGTATCTCCAGTTCCGTGGTCGAGAGGTATTCAAGTAAGGTCGTCCCTCTCTTGTTGATATCGGTGCTGCCCCATATGATGTGGTGGGCATTGGCGTCGCATCCCACCACCAGTTGCAGCCCTCTATTTTTACATGCCTCCACCAGTACTCTGAGTTCCCTCGTTGGGGGGGACTCCTCGGAGTCGTATGGTAGGTATGCTGAGCAGACCACGATCTTTTCCGTGTTCCCACCCATTTTCGGCTCTATTAGGACAGCTGTTAGGTCCCTAGTGCAGAATTCTCCCAGCCTCAAGGCGTTTAGTCTTTTACTCGCGTAGACGCACGCTCTTGGGCCGGGATCACCGGGCCCGTGTATTACCGTGCCCAGTTTCGTGTTCAGTCCTCCTACTCGACCCCTGATCAGCCAGGGTTCCTGTATGAGTACTAAATCTGTTTGCTGCCCCACTATGCGGCGGTCGAGTAAGTCCGTCGCCGCTTTGCAGTGCTGCAGATTGATCTGCGAGATGCTGATGCATCCTGCAGCCATCTTGACTGCAGTATTGCCCGCTCTCGCACATGCTCCCGGGGAGATAGTGTGTCCCGTGTTGCGGTCCACTTTCCTATTTCCCCCCTCGCTTTACCGTGGTGGTCTTACTCGCCACCCCGGCAGTCTTGAGGAACTGGTGCCTCAGTGACCCAGGACCGGTGGTCCTTTGGACTCCTCCCCGGGTCCCCGAGGGCCCAGCCCTCCCCAGCCCCACGGCCTTCGAGGGTCTCCCCCTTTTCCCGCGGGTTGGCATAGTTGCCTTTTTCGTGGGGGGTCGGTTCCCCCCCGTGGGTGCGCCCGGGGTCTCTCTCCCGGTCGCCACCATCGTGGGTCCATCTCCTCCCTCCACTGCCCCTCTTTGGGGTTGGTCCTGAGGTGCCGGATCGGCGCCGTCTCTCGAGGCCTCCCCCGCTCCCTCCGGCCCTTCCCCTACCCTGACCTGGGGTGCCGCTACCGCCGCTCCCGGTTTCCCGTGTTCCACGCCGGTCCGGGCCGGGAACTCCCTAAAGAGCGCCCTGCCCAGCCCCACGTGGACAACGAAACCCCGTTTGCTGAGCGCCTCGTGCGACTCCGCGTCCACCCCCAGAATCAGATGCACGGATCGTTCCGCCTCCCTTCTGCCCCACACCCTCCATAGTTGGGTGCGGAGGTCCGGGTTTTGCCGACCGATCCGTTGCATTATGACTTCCGTCTTCTCCGGGGGTCCGGGGATGACGGTCGCCATCTTCCGAAGCCTGGGTAGGCACTCTCTCTCCATTACCTGAAGAGATGCGCCCTCCCAGGGCTTCAGGTTGGTTGCCACTTCTTTGAGCCATTGTTTGGCGGCGGCGTCCGTGCAGGTTACCCAGAGGATGCCCTGCACGAACCTGCACTCTTCCAAGCGGGGGACCGCCATCCCCTACGGGATGGCGTCCATCGCTTCTCCGAGCCCTCTCATCACCAGATCCCCCTGCTCCGGTGTTATAGTCGTTTCATCCTAAGAAAAACCCTGTTCCGCGCAGGGATGATTCTGAGGAGGCGCTGGTTGGCCGACTCCCCACTTAACCGCCTACGATTTTCACCGCCTTACCGTCTGTTACCTCTTTGTCAACCGTTCCGCACGCGACGCCTTCATATACACGGTGGCACTATTATTTCCGAATACGCACGGTAACCGCCTACGTTTTATAAAAATTGTTTTGCTGTTATTTTGATATAAATCCTAAAAAAGACATAATAAATGGCATTCTAAATAGACTATTTAGAACACCTCCTAAACTGATGTTATATCTGTTCGGAACCAAAGAATTACCGGGTAGACACACTGCACTCCTGCAGTATTGACATTGACATCGGTCACGTCACGCCCTCGGAGGGGCAGGGAAGTCAGCAGGTAAAGTGCTGCGAGCAATAGCCTGCGTCGGGCCCGTAGGCGGTAGTGGGGGCTGCGCAGAACGGCCACGAAACGGTCGGGGCATAGGGTTTTTCTTAGGATGAAACGAGTATAGCGTGGATTCGGGGTAGTCGGATGGCGCTATCGCCATCTTCCTACCCCCCACCAGCGCCTCCTTGAAGCTAGAGGGCTCTGGGAAGATCTTCCCCTTTCTTTTTGCAGGGTGTTCGGGGGTCGAACCGTCGGTCTGTCGGGCCCTTTTCAGGCCCTTGCCCGTGGTCTCCCCTTCCTTCCCACCCTGCTGTGCGGAGGGGTCTGTTTGCCCGTCATGCGGGCCCACCTCCCCCTGCACTGCCTTCTCAGAGGTCGGCGCTTCCGCTTGGGTCGTCTCCAAGGTGGTCCCGAGTAAAGCCAATTTGGCTTTCCGGGCCCTCCTTTTCGCCGCCCCGCTGCGGGCCGCCTTCCTTTTCTTTGTCGGAGTGTCGGGCGCTGCTTCGGCGTTGTCGCCGTTGCCCTCGCCCGTCCTCCGTGTAATAGCTTCCGTCACCGAGCGCCCGGTTTCGATCGCCGCGGCTAACGCCGCGTCGGTCTCCGCCGGTCCCATGGTGGCTTCCGCCGCGTGTACGGGAGATGTTCCCTCTTTCGAGAGCCCTTCTCCCGCCGGTGGTTGAGGTTTTTCTTTGGTGCAATCCATAAAATTCCCACGAGTGTGCAGGAAATATACGGTCCACCCCCACAGAGCCTGCTATGTGGGGGTAAGGCTGATACAATGGGGGGTCGCCTGGTACCCCAAGGGCATCGTTCGAGGCACCGTACCCCGGTACCATTCATCCCTCGGCACGATGGCTTCCACCTTGGATTGGGGAGTTGGTCCACGACAGGGCCTTCGCTTGCCACGCGGGGTTGTTAGGCCCCGGGGTTCGCTTATAGCACCCGCTAACCGTCACCCTCCACGGTCTCCCCCTTCACCTCGACCCGGTCACCGTGCGGTGATCCAGTCCGCGGCGATCGGAGGAGCCGCTTCATGTTCCGGCCGTTCTCCTATCCGCCACCCGGAGACGCGCTCGGTTGGTGCTCAACCTAGATCGACACGGGCCGATCTAGTTCCCCGCTCCCCTTTACGGGGGTAGGGGGACCGCCGAGATTAAATAATATTAACCAGATATATTTTTATACAAATAAATATTTTAATACGAATAAATATTTTATTCAAAATACTTGGCCCTGCTCTCTGAAAAATATGTTAATTGTCTTGGTTAATATAAATAATACAAAACCAGACTTATTGATTCAGACATATTTATTCAGTTTAGCAACACCAATTCGGAGAGCAGGGCAAAGTATTTTGAATAAAATATTTATTCGTATTAAAATATTTATTTGTATAAAAATATATCTGGTTAATATTATTTAATAAATTTTTTTCTTTGTATAAATAGCCATTGTGATAATTGGCGCAATTAATGTATATCATTAGTTTTGTAAAACTATTAATTGACGACAATGTTTTTAAATGGGATTCTTTTTGATGGGTATTAATTTACGACAATGTTTTTAAATGGGATATATATATACTTGGCGCTCGTTTTTGAACCTTTTGTAAAAAGGTAATTTTGTGGGGATTATATTTACATAGCATTATGAACTACTTAAAAAAAAGTTTCAGTTAAAAAACTATTGTTTTTCGGAAGTTATGGATACATATCCGAAACTCTCTTGATATCAATCGGCAACACGGTGGCCCTGGAAAAATCTGTATATCGTATCTGAAATCAAGAACAATAAAAAAAAATATATAATATATGATAATAGCTATCGATCTAAGGCGTCGATTTTCAAAATTTTTATAAACAAAGAAATGGTGAGCGAACAAAGATAAAGTTAGATCTTTCTAAGAGAAAAGTCCACACTTTTTTCATTATAAGTAGTAAACGGGAAATTGAAATAAAAAAGGCCGTCGTAGATCGTGTGGAATCTTATTACGATTGGGCATGCAAAATTGGAAGTAAAGTGGCTGAATGTAGCGCGAGATTGTAGGGCTACCGTAATGAAAAATGTAGTTTCGCTGCGATCGGTCAAGCCGCCCCGTCCCCCGTGCAACTTCGGTTGTTCCCCTTAAATGCCTATAACTTCGTAAATCTTCCGAATTTCATCGGACTTAATTTATAATATTCCTAAAACATCAATTTATGAAAATATATAAAAAAATAAAAACTCCGTTTTGTGACACTTTCAAACGGTTATACCCCCTTAAGGCGGAAACACATTCGATATTTGCCCAGTATGTACAAAACAAAAATTTCAAGTTCTATACAATCCGTCTGCGACTATGGATATGTAGCTACCGTCGATTGTTGAGAGAAATCATTCTCAATGACGAAGATGACTGTAACTTTTTCCCACCCGCGACGCCACCAGCATACATTTACATTTATACATTCCACAAATGAAAAATTCGCGCGCAAGCAATTCACACATGCGCAATCAGGCACATCAACAGTACATGCGATAGTGGCGCCATCTGCGCCGAGCTTTGCGTCATCTTCCCCATTGCGGACGAGGAAATCAACGCACGTGTGACTGTAGCCTCAACGTCCGTTACGTCGGCGCTTGTACGACCGCGACCTGTCAGTGATCCGTGCACATAAGTAGTTTCATTACCGTAATTTTGCTTACTCTGTAACGTTTAGATACAGTTTCTTGACATTTTAACCTATTTGGGTGTTTGGAATGCACGCGATCCGGGAGGTCAGCGCTTCCTATAGTTTTGCCACGCAGTCAAGAATTTCCAATAAAGCTGATATTCAATTGAAGCCAAAAAATGTCCCCATCACTTTCAAAATCCGATTTTATAGTATAAAAAGATCTACGAATGCATACTCGTTGGTTCATTTCTTAGTTTGATGCAATTAGAAGGCAAAGGCTTAGCAAGGTCGAGTTCCACTTCCTTTCGTGCAATTACACAGGAGAACCATACAGTACGTATCATTACTGTTAGGCATTACTTTAAACTTATCCCTCTTTGAGACTGCCGCATTTCTCAGTTGTTTGAAACCAGAGTCAAACACTCTACCAATTGTAAAGACCGAACTTAGAGAATATACGTTGTTATTTGACATTTGACCAATCAATATTTGAATATTCAGTGTAAGATTAAGGGGGTAGACACGGGTAATGCAGCGCGCTGTATACCGACACAATCTGGCCCAAAACATGGGTTTGGGAAATTACGTTGTTTGTTCTAATATGAACAGATTTTGAGCTGGGCGAGGTCTCATTTGAAAGAGGAAGGTTCACTACAGCCCGCTCTGGTCATGGCTCAACGAGATTGTGTTGATATCTGATAATACGAGTGTCCAAAGTAGAGAAAAAATCGACAAAATACACTCGTAGATTCCAAGTATTTGTAGGTCACTAAAAGAGTTTTATGACTCAAACGATGACCAAAGCGGGCTGCATAGAACCTTCCTTTTCGAATGAGACCTCGCCCAGCCTAAAATCTCCTCATATAAGGACAAACAACGTAATTTCTCAGACCCATGTTTCGGGCCAGATTGTGTCGGTATGCAGCGCGCTGCATTACCCGTGTCACGTTTAATACAATACCACAGACCAGGTATAGAATAGACCTTTCACTCTATTGTCTTCTGTGTCACTCGATTTTGGGGCTCTAGAGCCCCATTACCATTTTCGTGTCGCATCCAAAGTTAACGGCTAAGCACGAAATAACAGTGCAGCGCTATAAGCGGTAGGAATGCAAGTTATAATACTGGTGAGAATTTAAATACAGGGTGTCCTGACGTCAAATTAATACAGCATTTTTAAAAGGCAAGTATAAATTTCTTCGTTTGTTTATCAATCAGCAACTCTACAGAATGCGAAAATCTGCTTCTCTTGCAGGTGCAACGCGAAAATATGCTTCTCTTGCAGGTGCGGAACTTCAAAAATCCCTTCTTCCGAAATTCATTGCACGATTCTTGCACCTGCAAGAGAAGCAGATTATCGCGCTGCACCTGCAAGAGAAGCAGATTATCGCGCTGCACCTGCAAGAGAAATTGCGGTGAGATTAATCACTAGTTACTTACCTTGCGATCATGTACTATGTGGTAAGTATTCAGGTAAGCTATTGAGCGCCCCGCGAAAAGCGCACAAAGTTGTAAAGGACAATTTTTTTCAACAATGTTGCAAATGAAATTGGGCTGTTCGAGAAATAAAATCCCGATTTGCAACTTTGTGCGCTTTTCGCGAGAAGCCAAAACTCGGGTTGCAACTTTGTTGCAGGTTACTTCACTCTATTGTCTTCAGTGTCACCGTTCTGAAGTACCGATATTCTGAAACAACCACTGGTTTTCGAGCGCCCTCTCCGATTTTCTAGCGGCGGGTGCGGGAAACATAATGTCTTTCTAGCATTGGCATAGGTAAAGCTGGCGGTATCACCGAGAAAAGTATAGAAGCTGTGTTATACAGGGTGTCCCACTAACTCGGTTCACCTCCAATATCTATTATTTTAAGTAATAAGCAAAAATATTATTTATAAAAGTTCTCAGGTTGTAGGAAACACAAAATACGGTGAAACTAGTTTCCTTACAGGGATAGATCGGATGTGAAGGTCAATTTTATTTTTATAAATGGACTGTCAAATTCAATAGAATAGCGAATTCTGAGTATAAAAATACTAAAGTGCATTAATCCTAAAACTTATTGTTTCTGAGATATTCAACATTGTCCATCCTATTACTTTGATTATGAAACATATTCGAAGCTATGTTCAGTCCATTTCGGATAGCCAACCGTTGAATGCGGAAATAATAAAATAAAACAATAAATACGAAATTGAAAGGGCGCATTTTTATTCTTGAAAGTATAAACATGCCATGTGAGGCGTGTGTAATAAACCAAATGAACAACACTTAATATAAATTCAAACATATTGATATATTTTTTAAACCATGATACAGAAATTAAACAAATAATTCAATTTATCCCGTAATTATTAAGGGCCCTCGTTGTTATTAAGGGCCGCCGCGGACGATGCGACGAGTGGCCGCCGTGGTCGGTGAGTTGTGGCAGTGCATTACTGCTTCTCTTGCAGGTGCAGCCCGAAATACTGCTTCTCTTGCAGGTGCGGCACCTCAAAAACGACCTGTTCCGAAATTCATTGCACGATTCTTGCACCTGCAAGAGAAGCAGTATTTGGGGCTGTACCTGCAACAAAGTTGCAACCCGAGTTTTGGCTTCTCGCGAAAAGCGCACAAAGTTGCAAACCGGGATTTTATTTCTCGAACAGCCCAATTTCATTTGCAACATTGTTGAAAAAATTTGTCCTTTGCAACTTTGTTGCGTTTTCGCGGCGCGCTCTATTGATTACACCTGTGTAGAAGCTCAGTGTGGAAGGATCATTATAGGTGTTCTTTTTACCATGTCTTTTACATATGATTTGGGATAGGAAGGAGTAAGTAGGGGAAGGGAGGCTTGTTAAATAATAATACTCTTTTATCACTTAGCTGCATTTTATTCAAATAAGTGAAATGCGATACAATGAAATCTTACAAGTGTAATTGATAATTCAGTTGAAGCAGTATCTTGTGCAATTTTCATATCGATGAATAAAGTCGGAAATGCAACCGGTGATCGCATTTAACGCAAAGGTTGTCAAAATTCCTTACCTGTAAGCAGAAATACACACGATTTATGAATATTTTCGTTTTTTGGACATTTCCTAAGAAGCCGCATGAACGAGTCGATGGGCAGCGAAGAGCCCTACAAGGTGTGACCGCGCAAGTCCCGAAAAAACAGCGTTTTCATTTTTTATTTATGAATTTTTCCGTTTTTTGGACATTTCCTAAGAAGCCGCTATTACGAGTCGAAAGGCAGCGAAGAACCCTACAAGGTGTGACCACGCACGTCCCGAAAATACTAATTGGTCGCTCACTTTAGTTCGGCTCGATTCGTCGTGATTCATCGCGCTATAAAGGGGGGCTTAACAAATTTTTCTTTATATTCATTCTGCATAAAAATCTTTTAATATATTCCAGATCATACAAGTTGCTATAATTTATTTTTCGTCTGTTATAGGAGATATTTCTGGATCATTCTTGCTGGACAACAACCTTAAGTGCATCAAATATGGAAACACTACCAACCTCAACATTGGACTCGAGGCAATAGTGATTTTATACATAAAACAAAGTGAAAACATACTTATTACTTATTTAATATTCATTTATACATACCTGTATCACACCATTGCGATGTATTGAATGTATTTTAAAGAAAATAAAGTGGAAAAAACTTTAGAAAACCGTATTATCATTGTAAAAGCCCTCTTGAACTAAATTTCCCACAAATTCAGGATTTCTAGCTAGCCCAGAAGCCAAACCTTCTCTTGCAGGTGCAGCGCGAAAATCTGCCTCTCTTGCAGGTGCAAGAATAGTGCAATGAATTTCGGAACAAAGGGATTCTGAAGTGCCGCACCTGCAAGAGAGACAGATTTTCGCGCTGCACCTGCAAGAGAAGCTGTAGGGCCGAAATTTTGAGTTTTTGCAGGTGCAGCGCGAAAATCTGCCTCTCTTGCAGGTGCAAGAATCGTGCAATGAATTTCGGAACAGGCCGTTTTTGAGGTGCCGCACCTGCAAGAGAAGCAGATTTTCGCGCTGCACCTGCAAGAGAAGTTGCGCCGCTGAAATTTCGAGTTTTTGCAGGTGCAGCCCGAAATACCGCTTCTCTTGCAGGTGCGGCACCTCAAAAACGACCTGTTCCGAAATTCATTGCACGATTCTTGCACCTGCAAGAGAAGCAGTATTTGGGGCTGCACCTGCAACAAAGTTGCAACCCGAGTTTTGGCTTCTCGCGAAAAGCGCACAAAGTTGCAAACCGGGATTTTATTTCTCGAACAGCCCAATTTCATTTGCAACATTGTTGAAAAAAATTGTCCTTTACAACTTTGTGCGCTTTTCGCGGGGCGCTCAATAGCTTACCTGAATACTTACCACATAGTACATGATCGCAAGGTAAGTAACTAGTGATTAATCTCACCGCAATTTCTCTTGCAGGTGCAGCGCGATAATCTGCTTCTCTTGCAGGTGCAAGAATCGTGCAATGAATTTCGGAAGAAGGGATTTTTGAAGTTCCGCACCTGCAAGAGAAGCATATTTTCGCGTTGCACCTGCAAGAGAAGCAGATTTTCGCATTCTGTAGAGTTGCTGATTGATAAACAAACGAAGAAATTTATACTTGCCTTTTAAAAATGCTGTATTAATTTGACGTCAGGACACCCTGTATTTAAATTCTCACCAGTATTATAACTTGCATTCCTACCGCTTATAGCGCTGCACTGTTATTTCGTGCTTAGCCGTTAACTTTGGATGCGACACGAAAATGGTAATGGGGCTCTAGAGCCCCAAAATCGAGTGACACAGAAGACAATAGAGTGAAAGGTCTATTCTATACCTGGTCTGTGGTATTGTATTAAACGTGACACGGGTAATGCAGCGCGCTGCATACCGACACAATCTGGCCCGAAACATGGGTCTGGGAAATTACGTTGTTTGTCCTTATATGAGGAGATTTTGGGCTGGGCGAGGTCTCATTCGAAAGAGGAAGGTTCAATGCAGCCCGCTCTGGTCATCGTTTGAGTCATAAAACTCTTTTAGTGACCTACAAATACTTGGAATATACGAGTGTATTTTGTCGATTTTTTCTCTACTTTGGACACTCATATTATCAGATATCAACACAATCTCGTTGAGCCATGACCAGAGCGGGCTGTAGTGAACCTTCCTCTTTCAAATGAGACCTCGCCCAGCTCAAAATCTGTTCATATAAGGACAAACAACGTAATTTCCCAAACCCATGTTTTGGGCCAGATTGTGTCGGTATACAGCGCGCTGCATTACCCGTGTCTACCCCCTTAACCCACATAGATACATCTTAACTGCACCGGACCGTATGACCGCGACCTGAGATTTATCCGTGCACATAAGTAGTTTCATTACCGTAGTTTTGTTTAGGGGAGACCGGGGCAAAGTGAGACAAAAAAAGTTTGAAGTCGAATAAAATTTTTCCCGTTCAATAAAAATGTGTGGAAATAGATTTATAATATAATTTGAACATTACTATTGATAAATGCCGAATAGTAATACTTAAAATAAACTCGAGTATATTAAAATTCAATTTGAAAAGAAAATGCCAAAACTGCCCACTTTACCCCATATATGGAGTAAAGTGACCCTGATAACAATCTGCTTGCAGTCTGCCAGCAGATGGACAGCAGGCTCTGACACGGCAGAGTCTGCCGGCAGATGGACGGCAGATCCGCAGCAGACCCTGCCTTCAACTAGATGGCGTTAGACAGCAGGATCTGCCGCGGATCAGTGATGCCCATTGAGCTCTATACTAACTGGAGAGTGAACAGAGCAATGGCGGCCGATCAGACAAGGTACACAAATTAGTGGGTAGAGCTGTCTCTGTTCCGCGCGGCGTCTTTACCGGTCTATACAGTCTATACCCCCACCACACGCAAATTTACTACAGGATAGTAGAGATATAGAGAGGGATAGTAGGAAGAAGAAGGATACATGGACACACTATTTTCCCCTCTCTCTCTGATCGCTGTCGCCTCTACTTCTTCCAACTGCTGTTCACACTCCAGTTATACTCGTTTCATCCTAAGAAAAATCCTATGCCCCGACCGTTTCGTGGCCGTTCTGCGCAGCCCCCACTACCGCCTACGGGCCCGACGCAGGCTATTGCTCGCAGCACTTTACCTGCTGACTTCCCTGCCCCTCCGAGGGCGTGACGTGACCGATGTCAATGTCAATACTGCAGGAGTGCAGTGTATCTACCCGGTAATTCTTTGGTTCCGAACAGATATAACATCAGTTTAGGAGGTGTTCTAAATAGTCTATTTAGAATGCCATTTATTATGTCTTTTTTAGGATTTATATCAAAATAACAGCAAAACAATTTTTATAAAACGTAGGCGGTTACCGTGCGTATTCGGAAATAATAGTGCCACCGTGTATATGAAGGCGTCGCGTGCGGAACTGTTGACAAAGAGGTAACAGACGGTAAGGCGGAGAAAATCGTTGGCGGTTAAGTGGGGAGTCGGTCAACCAGCGCCTCCTCAGAATCATCCCTGCGCGGAACAGGATTTTTCTTAGGATGAAACGACTATAGTATAGAGCTCAATGGTGATGCCAGAATGAGGACGGGTCCTCTCGAGAATTTCCCCCACCACGCATGCACACTACGCCGGAGTGGCGTGTCCGAGCTCACGGATCGCCGCTCCGGCGTAGTGTGCATGCGTGGTGGGGGAAATTCTCGAGAGGACCCGTCCTCATTCTGGCATCACTGCCGCGGATCTGCATCTGCCGTTCATCTGACAAGGCAGGGCCTGCCGGCAGAACCGTAGTTGAATGCGGACATAGACTGCACCGGATCAGCCGGCAGACCTGGTTATCAGGGGAGCTACTATCCGGGGTAAAGTGAGGTGCAACAAAATAAGAACTTTAATCAAGGATATAGGTAAATATTAACCCCTTGCGCTGCAATGACGTGTGTAGAACGGCAGCTTCTGGCTTTTTCGCACCGTGGTTGTCAAAAAATGTTGCAGATTTTTCATTTTTTTGAGGTTAGATTCTCTTCCCTCACGCCGCGTGGTTTTCTAGTCAACTGACAGGTTAGGATATTGCCCGCATCACTTGCGCATTGGTTTTTAGCAGCCATTTGCAGCTCATTTTATCTCGGTCACTTTACCCCGATTGTGTACTCAGTGGAAAATTAAATATTTAAGAATGTTAGGATTAATGTTTTCTCAAACGCGTGTACCTACATACATATTCGCGATATACGAAGATCAATGTACGACGTAGGTGCAGGCACCCACACATTGCACGGATCGATTGAATGACAATGGAATATTATCAAAAATATTGGTGATATGAAAAATGTTTTTACGAAAAATGTAAGTATTTGAGGAGCAGATTTTTAGCCCTAATTTGCCCCCAAAAAATCTGCTGTTACAGATGTAATATATATAGATCTAGCTAGATAGATAATTTTTTAATTTAAGAGACGAACTTATTGTATTCCTGGGCACAATGAACAACGACATTCCACAATTGCATGATAATAAGTGGTTATGTAATTTAGCATTTCTGTCGGACCTATCTGATCATTTGAACGTATTAAATGTAGGTTTATAAGGGAAGGGTAAAACTATGATAGATTTCAACGATTCTATTCGCGGATTTCGTATGAAACTTGATTTATGAATCTCACAATTGCGCGGAAACAATTTCTGTCAGTTTATCAAACTGACATCTGTGCTCACTGATGACATAAATATAGATGTATTTAGATAGATATAGCAAAACAGTGGAAACTTTAAAACAAGAGTTTACAAGTAGATTTCGTGATTTAGATACATTAGAACAGTCTCTGGATATAGTGTCATCACCGTTTTCAGTAAACGTCGAAATAGTTCCATCTGACTTAAAATTAGAATTAATAGATTTACGGCCGATTTCTTCACCTGCGGTAATCTTCCGGTTAGACTTATGTTCCACATAACTGCCACATGCCTATTTCTTCACCTCTGATTAAGAATGATCTACCAGTTAATCTCCAGATTAATTTTACCGGAGGTTCAGGCACCGTTTAACTGCCAGGAGTGGCCTCCCCTACTGGGTCCGTTTGAAATTTTTACAGCACATCAGGAAAATTTGGTACCATTATGAATATAGGTGCGATACATCCTTAAGACTATGGGTCACCATTGTGTGGGCCCTGTCTTCTTGCGTCTGATCTGCATCACCCCAGCCCCACACATCATGGCTGCCGTCCCCAGTTCTATTCACTCTTTTCTGCACCAGGCTTCTGGGTACCACTTTCAGATCGTACGCCCAACCGATCTTCGCGAAAAAGTCAATGAACGCTGTCGCTACATTGAATCTGTAGTTGCCCAGCTCGGAAGTCTTGTAGTCCCACGGGAACACGTGATGATAATTGTGCCAGCCCTCACCGCATGCCAAGATGGATACAGTCAAATTCTCAGACGGATTAATGAACCTGAAATCAGCAATGAGTTCTATAAAGAAAGTAGTGTAAAGTGTTACTTTTCTATTGTCTCTGCGATGCATGTATTTCAAGAGAGAAAAATAATCGATTAATCGAATTTCCAACCTGGAATTCGTTTGCTCGATGATCCTTCTATTACTTCGTTTCACAAATGTTAATATTAAGTCTAATAGAGTGATTTGCAGCCACAGAGCATGTCGTCATTCCTGCACACCGTTGTAAAGTTCTCATCAAAAGAAATTGAGAAAAAGTTTCGTAAGGGGTATTCCCCCACCATACCACTTGCCTGCCTCGGTGCACCTTTTCTTAACGTTTTCTGACTCGCTATCGTTCCATCTCGCTCCCCCCTTCGGCCAGAAAGAAGCGAGAAACGAATACTCGGAATTAGGGCTCTGCGCACGATGTGGGCTCAACACCGGTCCCGACCAGCGAGCCCTCAGAGAAACAATAGTGTATACTTGGCGCGAGACACTGCCGTGTCTCTTGATCTACGCATTATTAAAATGTCCGCGATATGAGTAATGGAATGTATGAACACAGCACTATAGCTGTGCATATGTAGTTGTGTCATCTTAAGCACCGAATCATACATTGTCTTACACAGTGTCGCCTTTACACGCTGCGGGAAACAACTTTTATGTACTTGCAGCTCATTTTGATTTCACATCTTTTTTTAGATTGTATATTTTCTTCTATTTTTTGTGATTTAGTTGATAATACTATTTTCCGTAGGAAATGACTTCAGATAATTTTTAATATTAGAAATTACAAATTATCACGGGACAGAATTAAGGATAAATTCTACATAAATTTGACAACTACGAAAAGAAACCATGTGCACCGCATTGCCGATCTATATGTATTATATGTACATATAGTACTTGGTGTACAGTACATGGTGCACGAAGCAGCTTATGGCGCTGAACGTATTTAATATTGAACTGTAATAACAACCACAATTAACACCTTTCGAAGAAAAATATGTATGCATTTTTTACTTTTCTCTTCTTTACCCTCGCTTAATTCGAAACGTACTGAAGTATTTGGATAATTACATGTATCGATATTTACTAACACGGGAACATCCCGAACCCGGAAATTCAAAAAATTCTGACACTTTCTGAATATGTAGGGAATTTCCTCCTGATTACAACGCAATTTTTGTTTGCTGCCTAAATTCAGTCTAAGGGGGTGAAATTGACCCCTGAAAATACGTTTTATTTCGATTAATAATACAAAATAAAAAAAAGGGACAATTGCACCCTCTTGGAGTGAATTTGGGCAGTAAACGAAATTGCGTTGTACTCAGGAGGACTTCCCTTACATATTTACATCGAGTTTCAAAATTTTTTGAATTTCCGGGTCCGGGATCTTTCCTTGTCAAAAGTATAGGGGTTGAAACTTGGTAATCCGACATACATGAAAATGGTTACTCCTGCGAAAAACTCATATGTAGGACCTTTTTTTGTAGAGAATTTCCTAAGCTATAAATTGTATAATAACTATTTTTATCGCAAAATTGCTAAATAACAAGGTATTCCGCGAAAAACAGTTCTTTTCTCAACTCTCTGTAAAATTTTTAGCAGCGGTCGGATCGATAGGGACTTTTGACATATTGTTTAACACGACCAGATAAAGGCGCATGCCAAAATTTAACTTGGTGGGAATTATTCTGCAGATTGGGCAGATTTCTGTTTAATTTCACTGGACTATGAGAACTGGGGCCTCTCTGGCGACGCGCATCCGATCGTGTGTGTGCTGTGCAGATTCGGCTGCACTGATGAACTGCGGCTGCGTCAGTCACGCACACATAACCACCGCTCCTGTAGGTGTTTTTTCCTCCATCAGTGCAGCCGAATCCCTCCGAATTCTGGTGGTGAGGGACCTTCGCATCACGTGACCGGTCGTAGGGACGACTGCGCATCGGACGTGTGCATCAGTGTGCATTATTTTATAAGGAAATAAGCTACGTGATCAGATTCCAGAAAAATCGATTCTTTTAAATAGGGGAAAGTGGGGTAAAACGGAATACCATCATGTTTCTATTAGGTAAGAGCTGCGAATGAGTTGGTACCGCAGGGATCTATAGTCTATCATAAAATGCTATGAGGATTGAGGACCCTTTGGTCCATGTCACGCGGTACCAACTCATTCGCAGCTCTTATCTAACAGAAACATTGGTGTTCCGTTTTACCCACCCGTTCCGTTTTACCCCACTTTCCCCTATCTAATACATGGAAAACAGCATTTTTTGTTCCAATAAATTTGGAACATTTTCCTATAAATTTGTGTGTGAAAACTATACACCTAAATGCACAGTATGAATAAATTGGAATTTGGAATTTTGCATTGTAAAAAAGAGTGATTATATTTGTCTCTTACTTAAAAATTGTTAATGCGTGTGTTAAGCACTTCATGTCAACCGAATAATATAAATTTTAAGCGACACTAACTTGTCATATGGTTTGTTGCCATAATGATGGGCTGCAGAATTGACCAACCACGTAGCGTTTAGTGTCAAAACATATCGCAGAATCGCCGGAACGAAGAAAGCATTCGACCACGTCTCGTTCCAGCATAGAACTGGTACAACAGTCGGCATAACGAAACACAATAGGGGCATCAGGACATAGTAATACCTGTAAACAGATTAAGAACGATATTAAGTAAATAACAGTTTATTTCTCACATAGAAGCTAAATATATTGAAGAATAAAAGTGTTTGCACATCAGCAAGCCCAAAATAAGCCCCGTTGCGCACTAGGCGACAAATCACCGTTTGTCACGTCACCGTTTGAGTCACAAAACTTTTTTAGTGACCTAAAAATGCTTGGATTCTATGGGTGTATTTTGTCAACTTTTGCTCTACTTTGGACACTCATATTATTATATATCAACACAATCTCGTTGAATCATGACCAGAGCGCTCCGCATTGGACCTTCCTCTTTCGAATGAGACCTCGCCCAGCCCCAAATTTGCTCATATAAGGACAAACAACGTCAGCGCGCAAACCCATGTTTCGGGCCAGATTGTGTCGGTATACAGCGCGCTGCATTACCCGTGTCTATCCCCTTAAGTTTCGCCAATGAAACTAACATCAAGAACGATGTAATTCGGACCATAATGAAAGAAATTCCATGGAAAATCGATTTATATCGTTTCAAGCTGACTTCGTTAAAAATAGTCCAATTTACATGAAATTTTTTATGATTTTCATCGGAAAACCATAAGGAATCCACCACAGTTCCATACCGATACGCTAAAAAATAAAGAATTATTTTATTTCTGGAACAGGTGGCCGACCCCAGTAGTCGAGGGTGAAATATCCATTACAGCGTATTAAGAAATTATTTTCTTCATCTTATCGAAATGGAAGTGACGCCAATGGATTCCTGGCGTTCTCCCGATTAAAATCATACCAAATATCATGTAAATCGGACTACTTTTCCATAAGGAATACAAATTGCTTGTGCAAATGTAATCCGATTTACATGACATTTGGTATAATTAATTAGCGATAGCGCTCAAAGTGCCTTTCTGTAATTAAATTTGCTAAAATGTCACACAGTAGTTTTCCCAAATATATATACTGAACGCAGTAAGGTTACAGGTTACAATCCCTGTTTTTTAGTGTTTTTTATTTCTTTGAAGTTAGTTTTATTTTTTTTTTTAAATATTTGGCAATGCAAGTGGAATTGGCAAACGAATTTTGGGGAAGATTATTATAACATTCGTGAACAATTAGAAGAGCAAACTTAATATCACAGATAAAATAAATTTGGTGTATTCGATGTAATAAAATTTCTAGTTAATGCAGTTAATGTCTTACTATAGTTACTACTCATGCGTCCATAACGCCGAACAGATTGATATTTAATCTACGAAATGCATATTTCTGCTATACAATTCACATACGCGGAAAGGTGATGAAAAAACTGTCCCACCTTTTCTGGAAAGCAAGTACGGTGTTTTTTTCCAAATCATTAATATCGACTGTTTTGCCTTTCTCCTTGACGTCAGGATGTTTTCTACACAACAGCCAACCAACGTGCGCAAAAAAGAATCCCCTCTTTGCATTATAAGGATCTGCATTTGTCTCGCTATATTTATGATGAACTCTATGATCCCTGGCCCAGTGAATTACAGGATACTGACGAAAAAAAAGTATAAACAATTAAATCAGGCCCATTTGATTCTAATTGCAATATATTATTGTACAGTAGAGCGTCAATTATCCGAACTGCTTGGGACCGAGGTGGTTCGGAAATTCGAATTGTTCGAATAATCGAATAGTTCGCAGACTGAAGCATGCATGTACTTTACACAGTTTATAACTATATAGGAATTACACCTAAAATTACTTATTAAATACAAGAGCACAACTGTTAGAGCGTTAATTTATATTACGCAAAAGTCAATCAATCAATCGGTACCACTACACTGGTTCGAAGAAGTGGTGGGGATAGCGATGATGCAGCTCTGGTTCGGATAATCGATCGTTCGGTTAATCGGGGTTCGGATAATTCCAATGAATCAAATTTCAAAGTTTCATCTAATTATTACGTAATCGCATACAATTTTATGCAAAAAATTTCATGTAACAAATTTCTTTATGGACGAATCGAATCACTTACTTGAAAGGTTACGGTGTTACATATCATCAGTAAGACTTGGAGCGGCCACTTTGCTTTGTAGGCTTTGTGTGCCCATAATCTGTGAGCACCTGCTGTGACTCCCATGCCACATATCATGTACAGGACGAATACTGCAGGTAAAAACACCATGAAGGAATGAATATACGATATACACATCTCTACAACCTAAAATGAAGTTTTGCCTTTCCATTTCTCCGATCAACAACCGTGTGACTTTTGTACCGTGTTATATAGTTATGATTACTCATGTGCATATCGTTTAAATCTTTCATATGGTTGTAACTTGTAACGTATTAAATGATAAGGATACGACGATGTTCACTGTATCAAGTGAAGATCATCATACATTCTGTGATTTTCCTACTTAGTATTTTTCATACTCTAATAAATTCACCTACTTATTACTGTTTTCCAGGTATTCTGAGCTGATCCCCGGAAAGAAGAAAAACGGTTACTGTCAGGAAAACCGGGCAACTGATATAGATTCGAAAATGTACTTACGCGCTACGACAGGTAAATAATCTTACACTTCATTATTCTAAATCTATGTATATTTTTAGAACAAGTAATTAACCGAACGTAAACTACTCGGATCAGTGACACTTTGTTAGAATTCGTTCCAATGCTATTCAATTTTTAATTTGTCATTTCTTCTGAAATATTAATGTCACTCACCAAAGGCGACTGTCATCAATTTGGCGGAAGTGAAGAGTAGGTATGCTCCATAAAGTGCTGCAACATGGAGGTACGCGAAGACAACCACAGACGGCCAAACGATGCGCATCTCGTGTTTCTCCTTCGCCGTTTCCATCTTTACATTTTCCTCGACCATGTCGTCTTCAAATACCACTCCCGCCAGGGCACTTGTAACATTTGGCGCCATTCTTGCTTTATTCCTAAGAACTAACATACACACGCACACAAATTATATTGAACTTTCCCTGTAACGTACAAAGCTATGAGTAATTGGGAAAAGTAGTGGCATGGAGATTTCGGTAATGGTATAGATAGAGGGCAACCTCACGGATTTTGATGCCCTTTAAATATGTTGTCAAGGACGTCATTCTGAACAACTTTTTCCTCTAAACTTTTTGGCGGTCGACCTTCGTTTTCGAGATATTCACAAAATTATATCTATATATGTTACTGTCGCTTAGCCGTAGATTTCGAGATATTTGCAAAAAAAGTAGGTAAACGTTGATTTTAGGGTCCTTTGAATCCACGGTGGACTCGAGGTGGTCGGTCGCCGGGGGGTTTTATTATAGATTTGGCCGTCTCACGGCGCTCGCGCGCCGTGAGACGGCGGACGGCACATTCGAGTTTATCACTTAAGGGGGTAGACACGGGTAATGCAGTGCCCTGTATACCGACACAATCTGGCCCGAAACATGGGTCCTGGATTTTTCGTTTTTCGTTCTTATATGAGCATATTTTGGGCTTGGCGAGGTCTCATTCGAAAGAGGAAGGTTCAATGCGGAGCGCTCTGCTGATGGTTCAACGAGATTGTGTTGATATGTAATAATATGAGTGTCCAAAGTAGAGCAAAAGTTGGCAAAATACACCTGCAGAATCCAAGCATTGTTAGGTCACTAAAAGAGTTTTGTGACTCAAACGGTGAGCAGAGCGCTCCGCATTGAACCTTCCTCTTTCGAATGAGACCTGGCCCAGCCCAAAATATGCTCATATAAGAACGAAAAACGAAAAATCCGGACCCATGTTTCGGGCCAGATTGTGTCGGTATACAGGGCGCTGCATTACCCGTGTCACGTGGCGTGTTTACCTTCTTAAGTATATTTAGGTCACTAAAAGAGTTTTGTGACTCAAACGGTGAGCAGAGAGCTCCGCATGGAATCTGCCTCTTTCGAATGAGACCTCGTCCAGCCCCAAATCTGCTCATATAAGGACGAAAAACGAAAAATCCCAAACCCATGTTTTAGGTTAGATTGTCGGTATTACAGCGCATTGCATTACACGTGTCACGTGACGTGTCTACCCCCTTAAAAGAATATTTCTTTCTTAATAATTGAACTTGAGACGGCCAAATCTATAATAAAACTCTCCGGCGACCGACCACCGTGGATTCAAAGGACCCTAAAATCAACATTTATCTATTTTTTTTGCAAATATCTCGAAACCTAAGGCTAGACGGCAGTAACATATATAGATATAATTTTGTGAATATCTCGAAAACGAAGGTCGACCGCCAAAAAGTTTAGAGGAAAAAGTTGTTCAGAATGACGTCCTTGACAACATATTTAAAGGGCATCAAAATCCGTGAGGTTGCCCTCTATCTATACCATTACCATAATCCCCGACTGCAATCAATTTCTTTTCCCATTATTTTCTATGAATCCCACTTTTCTTGTTTAAATGTTTTATATGAATGTATGAAATTATTACGAGCCGAGGGTGAAGACAATGAGATTAGCATTAGGTACGTAGCCGAGGGTCTGTGGTTGTTTAAGAATTTAGAGTTTGTTAGTAGCAAACCAAGCGATGCCTGGATAGTGGAAATCATTGGGGCCAATTATTTAGTAATTCCGAGTGTTCGTTTCTCGCTTTTTTCTGCTCGAAGGGGGGAGCGAGATGGAACGCTTTGCGTGCGCGACGGGCGCGAGCACTCAGATGGAAGTGTGACTGCTCGACGCATGCGCGCGACGTTCAAATAGCCAGGCACGGCACGAGTCTTTTTTTGCGCCTTAGGCGAGCTTACCAAATTCCGCCATTTATTATAATACATTTAACTGAGCTTCTTCATATCCTCACTCTTAATTTTTACTCGTAGTTTAAAACCGTTGTAGTACAATTTGTAGTACTTGATTTAAAAATTTATTTTTAACAATGCTCACTGTAGTGAGTGCTCACCGTAAGCGCTTGCGACCGTCGCGCACGCCCGTCGCGCAAGCAAAGGACGGAGTCTGACAGCGTCCGAAAGACGGAGCGAGACGAAACATCACGCGTCGTCTGTCTCGTATCGCCCTCGCTCGCTCCCGTTTTATCTCGCACTCGCTTTTGTCGGACAAGAGTGAGATAGCGAAAAGCCCACATCGTGTGCACCAAACCCAGCCCGCAGGGAGACAATATTGTATTTGTAAAGCGTGAGGTAGGGCCCATATCAATATCGTTCCCTATTTATTGGATGCAACCACACTATTCTCTTTCGCTTCCCTTTCAAATATAAGTATGCCATGTATGTAGACGCTAGAATGTCACACGCGTCCAAATCGAGACCCAACCGCCAAATTCGTGTGAACGACATTTTTTTTTATTTTCCGGTTTGGATGCAAAACGATGGCCCTATGTACCACGCATCAGTTCGAAAAATTTTACGACGCAAAAATGAACCGTTACTGAGAAACAGAGAGAACAAATTTGCTGTACGCTATTGGTGCCTTGCAGCATGGCAGCAAAAATACCTTCTGTAAAACTTAGTTTTTGGCGCTTGTTAGGGCTCGATATCTTATGTATTTCCTTTGCCAAGTGACGCAAAAAAGCAATGCTTCTGAGCAATGTACACGTACATCCGTCAAAATTGACGCCCGTCAAAACGGACGCCGTTTTAACGCCTGTGTGGCTCCAGCTTAAAATACCGTAATAGAACAAATAAATAAAATGACATCACACCCTTTTTGCCCATGACGTGAGTTTATGTAATATGTGAGGTTATGTAAGGACGTGATAACAGTGTTTCCGCCTTTAGATGTATCTCTGTCGGTTTATATCACACTGGAAATTCAAATTCTATTTGGATTCTAATAAAGAACTCTGCGTAAGAAATAGCGACGTATATTCTACATATAAGTTCGGTCTTAGAAGTGGTAGAGTGTTGGACTCGTTTCAAACAACTGAGAAATGCGGGAGTCTCAAAGCGGAATAAGTTTTAAGTAATGCCTAACAGCAATGTTACGTACTGTACGGTTCGTCCATGTAATTGCTCGGAAGGGAGTGGAATCCAATCTTGCTAAGCTCCTGTCTTCTAAGCGCACTAAACTTCAAATGAACACCCGAGTATGCATTTTTTTTATAGTATATACTTGATCTTAGAAAATGGTGGGGATATGCGTGTGCCTTCAATTGAATATTAGTTTTTTGAGAAATCTCAACTGCGTCACAAAACTGCAGGAAGCGATGGCCCCAGGGTCGCGTGCATCTTAAACAGACAAATGGGTTGAAATGTCAAGAAGTTGTATCCGAAGGTTAGCATGTAAAACAAATTACGGTAGCTCCCACTCTTAGCTTATATTGCTTACACCTTGTAGTTTTTTCATCACCCCAAGTATTTTAAACAGATTTAAACTTGCTACTTAATTAAATTATAAGCTTTCAAGCCTTTCTTGGAGATATCCCCATCTAATTTTCGGGTTAAAAGTGGTACCTACTACTTAGTATCCGATTCCTTTTAGTGAGAACTTTACATTGGTGTACATGAATGGCGACACAGTCTGTGGCTACAAATCACTTTACAGTAAATCCTTGTTATAATCCCGTTTTTACCATGCGTAGTACGGCCGGTGACTATCTCTACCTATTAAAACTTGCTAAAATGGCAACAGCGCCTCACGGACGCGTTCCACTACAACCATGCACCGGCCCAGCAGAGAGGTGCCAGCGACCGAGATGTGATGCCCGAGCTTCGAGAATTTTGGGATGGTCTCTTTCAAATTAACGTCGCAAAGAGCTATTCAGAATTTACCGGCCCGGGTTGAAAAATTTGGGGTCTTTTTCGTATAACTTTTGAACTATAAAAGATATCGAAATGCAAATTGCTCCGAAAATGAGGAAAAAATATTCCCTCTTAATGATGGATAATTTAATATATTTTACATTTACTTAATTTCTCTTCTATCAATTTGTTAACCATAATTGTTGTAAAAAGCTTTTGCAAACTGTTTAGTTGATACTGTATTTAATGCTGTTTTTAAAATTCATGGTGTTGATAAATAATTGGCTACTTGTTTCTATATCATTACTTTCATAAATTGAGAAATTAAATTTTTATTCAATTATATGTTAGTTCTGCAGACCTCAGAATCTATTGTTCTGTTCTTTTTTATGATTTTATCCTTAATGGAGTGCATACCTAGATCAGACGTAAGGGGTAACTAAGGTCGGGGCCAGATATATTGGCCGGTGAGTTTCGTGAGGGGTATTCTGTACCTCTCAAAATTACCTTTTTCAAAAAAAGGTACAAAAAAGAGCGCCAAGTATATAATCCCATCAAAAAGGATCCCATTTAAAAACATTGTCGTAAATTAATAGCTTTACAAAACTAATGATATACACCAATTGCGCCAATTATCGCAATGACTATTTATACAAACAAAAAAATGTATCAAATAATAGTAAACAGATATATTTTTATACAAATAAATATTTTAATACGAATAAATATTTTATTCAAAATAGTTGGCGCTGCTCTCTGAAAAAAATGTTAAGTGTCTTGGTTAATAAATTAAACAAGGCCAGACTTATTGATTCAGACATATTTATTCAGTTTAGCAACACCAATTCCGAGAGCAGCGCCAACTATTTTGAATAAAATATTTATTCGTATTAAAATATTTATTTGTATAAAAATATATCTGTTTACTATTATTTGATACATTTTTTTGTTTGTATAAATAGTCATTGCGATAATTGGCGCAATTGGTGTATATCATTAGTTTTGTAAAGCTATTAATTTACGACAATGTTTTTAAATGGGATCCTTTTTGATGGGATTATATACTTGGCGCTCTTTTTTGTACCTTTTTTTGAAAAAGGTAATTTTGAGAGGATTTCACACATTTTGTAGTGTTATTGATGATTGGATAATTTTTTCACCCAGTCGAGGTTATTTTTTTTAATTAACAATATATTATATTGTCGTCCAAACTACGCACACCTGCAAAGCTACAAGACAATTGGATTGGTGGAATTGGTTTAAATTTGAGTTTTCAAATATGAAGCAAACATACAAGAAACACACAGAGGATCGAAGCTGAATAAAAGTTTAATTAAAGTTTAATTAATATTATACTATATTACAATAAATTTTTTTTCTAACGTAGATCACACTGCATCATCTTGTGCTCCAGTTATCTGTAAATAAATATATAAAATCCACATTTTAGTTACAATATAACTTAGAAGTTTTAGAAGAAGGGTGGAATTTTCCTATAGTAAGCGTGGAGACTACATAATGTGTCCGAAGGAGGTGAGAGCGTATGGCAGAAACTCTTGTTGAAGGAAATTTAAATGCTAATGGTAATTTATAAAAAATGAACGAAGAGCTCCAATATATTTAACGCACAATTTATTGGTGTTGGAATAAAATTAATTTAATATGTTCATTAGTGAATTTAAATATTGGTAATGTGAAACTAATAAAATTAATGATTAGCGTGGGAACTACTGTAGATTTTAATAAAGTATTACGAATATCTTTCATAAAAGATTAGGAAGTATCGAGGGAGATGCATTTTCAGCGTACTTTTTTTACTAATGTAACTTACTTTACACTGCAAGCACTACGCCATAATTTTTTTAATTCTTAATGCTACGCTAATATGAAAAATTTTATCAATTTACCTTATTTGGCAAATTTCCAGAAACTTGTGCGAAACAAGATGCTTCTCTGTCTATCTAACTAAATGTAAAAATAGTTTTGTTGTATAAAAACAATATATTATTTTGTAGAAACTTGTGGGAAAGAAGATGCTTCTCCGTCAAACCTCCTCCGGACAACTTCCAAGTCTGTGCGTTCCCTCCGTTTCTATATGCTCTACGTAAATAGTCTATTGAAAAATTTTGGCGACTTACCTTGTTAATTGAGACAATAATTCAGTGTCCTCTGTGGTGTAAAAACTCCTGTCACTTAAAAATTTTTAACTAGTGTCCTTATTTCACACTTGACAGGTTATAATTGTTTGACACTAGCTACTTAGGTTATGTTTACCTCGACAGTTCTGCTCTCTGCTAGCAGTGCTAGCTGTCACGTGACAACGATTTGTTACGCGATTGGCCGAAAGTGCCGAAACCTTCAGCGAATCAGCGACGTGGATATTGGAGACATTTCCTCTCCCTTTCATGTTCCCCTCTTGCCTAGAAGCGTAGGACGATGACTATGAAAGATCTTAACATGAAATTCAGCAAATTGCAACTTTACATCAAAATATCTCAGCTCCTAAGGCACGTAGGAACAAAACGAAGACACTTTTCTTATGTAAATCAAACCCAATCTATCCATTAAGACCATTCAAAGTCTAATCGGATCAGCCGTTATTGAGATTCGATAATCTCAGGGTACTTGACAGCGCGGCGTGCCGTAATAGATACACTCTGTGTCTCGCGCTGCGCATATATCTATATATATACTTGGCGCGAGACACTACCGTGTCTCTTGATTCTCCCACCACACAGTTTGCCTGCCTCGGCGCTCCTTTTCTCAACGTTTTCTGACTCGCTCTCGTTCCATCTCGCTCTTGCCTTCGCAGAACAAGAGAGAGCCAAAAGTGGTGGGGATAGTGCCAAGCTTCTGGGGTGTAGGCCAAACCGAGCTGTCAGCGTAGAAATACACACATCAGAATAGGTGTGCGTTAGTAACGAAAAAATTCAGGAGCTTTATTGGTCAGAACATTGATACTTTCTCGATAGCTTCATCTCGTATTGGTCTACGCATAGTTTCGTAACGTACACAACTATTACGCTAAGGGCGGTATTCTCAGTCGTTGCTTAAGACTTAAGATCGTCTTAAGCATTGGGCATCCTTTACTATATAGTCGACGAGGTTAGTAGAGGATGCCGCATGCTTAAGATGATCTTAAGTCTTAAGCAACGACTGAGAATACCGCCCTAAGAATAAATAACAGCCAAACAGCTATATGTATAGTTTCAGGCGGAGCGGAGCAGCCTTCCCGTGACCTCACCATACCCTGCGAGGGCCACGCAACTCCAACTGACAAATCTACGATCATCAGATGGTGGTGGCTGATTTCTCCTCGATCGTTGCTCGCGGAAACGAATTCGTCGGCCAATATATATGGCCCCGACCTTAATGGGACGTGTCTTTGATTATACCGGTGTTTAAATTCTTTTCTAATATTTTTGTGTCTGAATGTTTTAGCTACTCAACGCCATGCCTATACCGGTCCATGTCATTTTTTGAAACGATGCGCCATTATTGTGGCTTTTACACGCAGGTGGCGAAAAATCTCCCCGTACAAGGATATAGCGCCAGGATCAACCCTGTCTTAGCTAAAAATTTTGAAATTGAGACGGGTACCTACGAGATCAGTCGACATTATTTTCAAACCTCATTACAGTAATTTGGGGTGTGAGCGGTAAACCGATCATAAAAGCGGAGCACGCGGCTCCATTATCTGGGCCAGGAAATTCCTGATACCTAGCTCTTTGCGACGCTAAAATTGTCGAAGCTCGGGCATCACTGCTGTCCAGCCGTCGCTGGCAGCTCTCCGCTGGGCCGGTGCATGGTTATAGTGGAACGCGTCCGTGGGGCGCTGTTGCCATTTTAGTAAATTCGCGCGATGCAGGTTGCCGAATAAAACGATGACTCTGTATGTCTTGACGAAATCAATCGTGTATGTATACATATAAAATCATAAGTGATGATTTCATGTCACGTTTTCTGTAACGCTTAAAATGTCACATTTTTTGCGACGCTTTAAAGTGGGGATATTATGAGTCATACAGATATGTGTTTGGTGTCCTTCTTTTCTACATTTATCCAGGTTTAATGGAATACTGTTCGAGTTTAAAAATCAGGTTTCGAAGTCGGCGAGCGAAGCTTCCCAGCTTCGGGGAGTTTTGCGCCGAAGGCGTCAGGGGAGCGTAACCGCCCGTAGTATTAATGTAATAGTGTAGTATTAATTACTCTCTATCCCCGTTGGACTTTATGAATCATGTGTCTATGTAAAATGTACATTGTAGATGGTGAGAAACAGTTTTGCAAATTTTCATAATATGACTTAATCATATTGTTTTCGTAGTATGATACAATTAGTGCATAGGAGTGCGGAAATGATGACTCCTTCCTGAAGAGTATGACGTACTATGCCTCGTATGTGTAGGTCGGATGGATAGTTTTCCAATATTTTGATTTCATTGTGTACCTTGTATTTCGAGCTGCATCTTTTCTTAGGTACTGAACGTTGTAATTACTGGTAGTGTCGATTTATAAAACGCCATACCTATATTCGTCGTGTTCATTTCTATTTTGTAGTTTTAATTCTAGGAAATGGGGAAAATTACTGCAAGTTTTTCCTACCCGTGATGACACCAGCATATGTGGTAAAACATTATATAACTACCGACTTCATACATCCGCAAATGAAGAATTCCCGCGCAACACAATCACACATACGCACTCATGCAAATCTGCAGTACATGCGCTATTGGCGCCCTCTGCGCTAAAGCTGCGTCTAGACGTTGCGAGGCAGCAGCGCGAGGCACGCCTCGCAGAGCGGAAGGTCTACAGACCTTAGCTCGACTTGGTCACTTTGCAAAGCAACCTCGTGCTGCTGCCGTGGCGAGGACAACACCCCGCAGTGCCTCGCCGAATTTTATGGCTTTCGATCCTCGAAGGGTTTGGAATATCATTAAGAAGTGAGAAATGTTCAGGATTTCAAATGTTTGAATGTGTTCTTCATCGTATCGAAGGGGAAGTGGCGCCAATGGATTCCTGGCGTTCCGTCGATTAAAATCATACCAAATATCATGCAAATCGGACTACTTTGACACAAGCAACTTGTATTCCCTATGTAAAAGTTGTCCGATTTACACGACATTTGGCATGGTTTTCATCGGAAAACCCCAAGGAATCCATCGGCGTCACTTTCCATTCGATACGATGAAGAATAAAGAATTATTTTATTTCCTAAACAGATACAGGGTAATTCTCCAGCTACGCCGATCACCCCGTGGCGAGGGCAACACCCCGCAGTGCCCATCGAATTTTATGGCTTTTTCCGGAAAAAGGTACGGATCCTGGGTCCAACGTAGCGAATTAGGGTCGAACCTCGGTAGTCGAGGGTGTAATCTCCATTACAGCGTATTAAAAAATTATTTTCTTCGTCGTATCGAAAAGAAAGTGACGCCGATGGATTCCTTGGGGTTTTCCGATGAAAACCATGCCAAATGTCGTGTAAATCGGACAACTTTTACATAGGGAATACAAGTTGCTTGTGTCAAAGTAGTCCGATTTGCATGATATTTGGTATGATTTTAATCGACGGAACGCCAGGAATCCATTGGCGCCACTTCCCCTTCGATACGATGAAGAAAACATTCAAACATTTGAAATCCTGAACATTTCTCACTTCTTAATGATATTCCAAACCCTTCGAGGGTCGAAAGCCATAAAATTCGGCGAGGCACTGCGGGGTGTTGTCCTCGCCACGGCAGCAGCACGAGGTTGCTTTGCAAAGTGACCAAGTCGAGCTAAGGTCTGTAGACCTTCCGCTCTGCGAGGCGTGCCTCGCGCTGCTGCCTCGCAACGTCTAGACGCAGCTTAAGGCCCCAGTTTTGTTCTGGTCTTCTTTAAACACAGTCCCGCAAGAGGTACTAGGGGGGCACGTTTTGCGGCCAGTACCCAGCAGGGTGTCGGGTAAGATCCCGCTGAGGGACTTCACACCTAAGTCACTATATCTCGGAGAGGCACTATGTATATCGTGATTTTTGCATCACGCCACACCTTGGCAGTGTTCTGATCATCTGTCAGACATAAAAATACCAAGAGAATTAATACTACGCCCCCCCCCCCCATTTCAAGACTTATTCGGTCAGCAATCGACTTCCTCCTTACAATTACTTTATCCTCATTGGAGGACATTTGTTTAATTTTTATAGGGTATAGATACTTGAGTTCAGCAACATCAGTCATCCTGAGTAATAGCCACCATCAAGTGCTATTGATAGCATCGCAATGCAGAACTTAAGTTTTAAATTTTAAGAATATAGATCAACTTGTGTGTCTATCAGGAAGGTATTGGTAGAAGCGTAATGTTCTCAATATTTATTTCGCCTTAGTCTTTTTTGGATTATAGCTCTTTTTATAAAAATTATAAAATAAGATAAAGTTGATTCCTAGGTTCACTATTGTAATGGTAGCTAGAACTTTCAAACCAGAACATGCAGGCAGGAAACCCTGAATCGAGTAGCATATCAACACCACAAATTGTACCTGTTTGTAAGAAAGATCATGTGACTACTAAAAAATTTAAGGAAATGATGGGTAATATGAAAAATTCGGGTCCCTCAAATGAAAATGCGCAATCCTTATTCTTTCCTTGGAAACATTTTGAAAATTTGAAGTAGAGATTTCTCTAATTAGTATGTGATAGAAAATAACATCCACTGGTATTAGCTACTTATATTTCCATTTTTCCAACAATCCCGAATTTTCTTTTTAATCTCTTGAATTTAGAAAACTACTGCATTTTTTAAAGTAAATACTCACCATTTGCGCTATGGTAATAATCCGTTTTACTGGTTGGAGGTATGGCTGAATGTTAGGTCCAATAGAGGACAACAGATAGTAAGTGTACATTATCACATGTATCGCACAATTAACAACCGGCACTGTTAGTGTTGGCCCAATGGCAAAATATTTCGTGCCGATCCAACCAATCCAAGCCGTCGAAACATGATGATACAAGTGCAGGAACGATATTTGTCGATTTTTCTTTCTGAGCACGAACAGGACAGTCTCGACGAAGTCAGTTAATTTCAGGAAAAATATGTACCACGCTAGTTTAGTTATCTGCAATGAAATTGTGTGTCACCTTACTAAACATATTGTAGTACGCAGTATCTGGTACCAATGGTTAACTAAATTTCTTTGTAATACCTTATACGATTTCGGATTGCAGGAATACCCAGGATTCACACAATAGGGAAAATAGTCCTGGTACCATCCAACCTCAAATATATAGTACACTATTAGAGAGTTTGTACCGATTTGGAAGACATTGTACAATTGGATGAACGTGCGGCATGAATATGGTGATTTGTCCTTCATGTACTTGGGACCACATCGTAAAACGAAGTACAAGTACGCAAACGAGATAACAGCAAGCGGTATAGGTGAACTTATGAACAGCCAGTTGTTTGTTCTTACATCTGTAAAATAAAATGAAAATTGAGTTGCATTTTCCCCGGCAACGGGTGTAGGTATATTGTAAAATTTTTAGGCACCGTTCAACAAAAGAGACTGGGCGGCTTAACGGTTGCTTCCTAGTGTGATGGTTGAAAAAGCGTCATTCTATTACCCTTTAAGATAATAAAAAAAATTGTGGAGGGAACAATATCAAAACAAAAATCCATAAGTCCCGATCCAATTAAAATATATCAGGCATACTCAGTAGACGTTCATTGCCAAAGAATTAATTTTTTTTAGCCGTCACACTAGGACAGACCTGCAATTTAGGGTGCAAATTCCTCCTCAAGTTCTGGGACCCGGGCAACAGCCGAGAGCTGAACTGTTACTTTCCTAACCGTTGCATCGGTTGGGAGAACAGCAAGAGTGTGTGTGCGCCAGTCATAGTGAAGCCATGCGGTAAGTTCCTAAGCCCCGTTACACACTTCCAAGTGACAAATTGCCGGCGATCAGGTTTCCCGACGACCACGAGGTACGCGGGGATATATGAGTTCGTACGCACTTGGTCGCGGCGAACAACAAAGGTTTCTGATCTCTTGTCGACCAAGTTGCCAACAACTTGTCGCAAGTGCGTAACGGGGCTAACGTTTCAAGTGGGCGAAGATGTCCAGATACATACGTTGCGAAGAGAAAGACTCGTGGTATCTAACAGTCTTTAAAACAGCTATTTGCAACGTTGTTGCAACAAAGTGTGCTGTATGGGTATAACCGCTCATTCGAAGAAATGCAACTGTAAGCAATATACGGGGGAGGGGCGCGCAGGATGACGCAAGAGGTTCCGTATGATTGCCAGAATCAAAGTAACACGTATTCCGTTTAAACTGTAAGCTTTATTAGTGACTTTCCCATAGATCGGTCCGTACTAGAGTGACGGTCGTCGACAGGACGTCGCCGACCGTCCCGCCAACGCTTTCCCTTTTTATGACTTTAGTCCTTAAGGTCTTTCCCTTCGAGAGGGGATGACTCTTGAGGAAATGCACATGGCCTGTTCCAACCGCTTGCCTACATCGAAATTTCCTACACAACGCAATAAATAGAAAGCAGAACCCAGTCACGTGATGGAATGCAGAAGGTATAATAAATTTCCCAAAGCTTTTCACTATGGCAACATTTGTCAATACCGGCAACATCTGTACCAAGTGAAAGATTATTTTCCAAAACGAGACAAATTCTTTTAGACAGAAGAAGAAGATTACAACAAAAGTACACTGATATGTTTTGTGTAATAAGTTCCAATAAAAACATATATTTTTTTAACGATTTTATTATAATTAATGCATCCCATTCTAGCTCAGCCGCTTCTTTTCGCCTTAACGGTATCTTAACGATATTGTGGATATATCGTTAAGTATGAATAAAATATCGATAATCTGTCGCTAATAATCGATAGTCACACCTTTACCTTGAACAGGTAGGCAATGTTCCACCACTTACCTGCCAACTCCGTGTTATAATAATGATACATTTCCAATACCCCCATGTTTGTTCCTCCTTGCAATTTCCAACTTCAATCAAGAACTGAACTGCTGATGGATCCGCTCTTTATACACATTGTCAGAACGATTATGCGTTATAAATATTAAAGTATCACTGACCACTTCCGCACATGATTGTCGTAGTTATTCAAAACTCCAAAGTTTTCTGTGATTGTAGAATTATTCATTGTATACACCAGGCTTGGGAATTATAGTCGAATTAACGAAAGAAGCCACCTGGGCGGTCTGTAGGCCGGGGCGCGTGGCTCGGGAGAGACCCAATGCCTGCTCCGTACTTCGTGCGACGTTGCCACGTTGTGTAGCAGACCGGGCGTCTCTTTCCATCTTCAAACGCAACTGTGTCTCTCTCACTCACTGGGTTCGCTCTCTGGAAGAGGATAGCAATATACACCCGACCAGGACAACGATTACTCTAGGCTCATAGCTAAGTAGTCGAAAGTCATTAGCCAAAGGCGTAGAGAGTCACGTAGGGGAAACACAAATCGCGAGTCTGGAGTAGCGGCAACGTCGCAAATACTGGCCCCGGTCCCAAGGCGCCTATTTTCGTTAATTCGACTATAATCGTTTCATCCTAAAGGTGGAATCAGACGGCGCGTGAATCGGCGATCTTGCTCGGCTCGTCTTGCTCGCCTAGTCGGCTTGGCGAGCCGAGCCATGACCGATCAGACGGCGTGCGACTTGGCGAGCTGGCTCGGCTCGTCTTGCTCGCCAATTCGGCTTGGCCAGCCCGACTCGGCGATCCATGACTGATCAGACGGCGCGTGGCTTGGCGAGCTGGCTCGGCTCGTCTTGCTCGTCGAATCGACTTGGCGAGCTTGGGCGAGCCGAGCCATGACCGATCAGACGGCGCGTCGCTTGGTGAGCTGGCTCGGCTCGTCTTGCTCGCCAAGTCGGCTTGGCGAGCCCGACTCGGCGATCCATGACCGATCAGACGGCGCGTGGTTTGGCGATCTTGCTGGGCAAATCGGCTCGGCGAGCGAGACGAGCCGAGCCAAGACCGATCAGACGACGCGTGGCTTGGCGAGCGGGCTCGGCTTCGTCTAGTTCGCCAAGTCGGCTTGTCGAACCTAGGCGAGCCGAGCCATGACCTATCAAACGGCGCGTCGCATGGCGATCTTGCTCGGCTCGTCTTGCTCTCCAAATTGGCTTGGCGAGCCTGGGCGAGCCATGCCATGACCGATCAGACGGCGCGTGGCTTGGCGATCTTGCTCGGCTCGTCTTGCTTGCTAAGTCGGCTTGGCGGACCTGGGCGAGCCGAGCCATGACCGATCAGACGGCGCGTGAATCGGCGATTCACGCGCCGTCTGATCCCACCTTAAGAAAAATCCTGTTCCGCACAGGGATGATTCTGAGGAGGCGCTGATTGACCGAGTCCCCACTTAACCGCCTACGATTTTCTCCGCCTTACCGTCTGTTACCTCTTTGTCAACCGTTCCGCACGCGACGCCTTCATATACACGGTGGCACTATTATTTCCGAATACGCACGGTAACCGCCTACGTTTTATAAAAATTGTTTTGCTGTTATTTTGATATAAATCCTAAAAAAGACATAATAAATGGCATTCTAAATAGACTATTTAGAACACCTCCTAAACTGATGTTATATCTGTTCGGAACCAAAGAATTACCGGGTAGATACACTGCACTCCTGCAGTATTGACATTGACATCGGTCACGTCACGCCCTCGGAGGGGCAGGGAAGTCAGCAGGTAAAGTGCTGCGAGCAATAGCCTGCGTCGGGCCCGTAGGCGGTAGTGGAGGCTGCGCAGAACGGCCACGAAACGGTCGGGGCATAGGATTTTTCTTAGGATGAAACGAGTATAGACAGTCTTTCGAGAAAATTTTAAGTTCATTTATCTAATTTCAATTTTTATAATTATTAGAAACCTCTTGCAAGTCGTAATTATATAGCACCAGCCTATAGCAATGATAAAAAAGAAATGTTATTATATCACACCTATTTTGAACGGACGGGGAAATGGCGATGCGTCGATGCGGATTCATCGACGGACGAATTTGAACTGCGTAGAGTTCCGGTTCTATTTCACTAGCTTTGAAAAGATGCATTAATCACATACATAACATACCTCAGGCCTTCCCAAGTAGGGGAAATCTGCTCCTGAAACAGATGTTTCGGTTCTCCCTCCAACGCTCCCTCTCTCAGAGGAGACAGTAACGCCGCTAGGAAGCAGAGAGAGAGGGTACTAGAAATCGTCCCACCTTAGCTGAAGGCGCAGCGTTGGAGGGAGAACCGAAACATGTGTTTCAGGAGCAGATTTCCCCTACTTGGGAAGGCCTGACATACCTAACACACGCATAGGTGACTACCTGTTTATGTTAATTTGTATACTACTTAATAACTTAGAACAATCATTTAAATTACAAACCAAAGAGCTAGTTTAAACAATGACCTTTACTATTGAAGGAGGAAGTATGAATAATTAAATAATTAAACTATCGCCTGCATTCAGCAATTATTTCCAAAAAATTATCGCTACACTTTGATAGAGTAAACGCCTGAAATAATAGAATTCTACCAATTTATACGATTATTTGTTTATTACCCACGACGGAACGGAGAAGGTATATCCGTTTAGGGTAAGAGATTGTACCTACTTATGTTTGTGCGTGCCATGGTGGTGTTTGTTACCATTTTTCTCCATAACTACTGCACCGATCTTTATATAGTTTATTACAATAGCTAGGTATCGTTTAACGGCTGGTTCTTAAACATATTTTATAGTATTTGGCCGTCAGGCAGGGCTGCAGTAGAATAACAGTAAAAGAAACAGAACTACAAGGCTGTATATTCTAAAGAAATTACATTTTCCTAAGCCGTTTTGTATGCCGCTATGAATTAGGCATACGTAAGCCAAACTTAACAATAAAAAAATGTCTGTCTTCTTGTGTCTGATCTGTGTGATTGTTTCTAAAATACATATGTTTGAAGAGAGAAAAATAATCTATTATTCGTTTATTATACATGGCGTTTTATACGTCGACACTACCACTAATTAAAACGTTCAGTACCGAAGAAAAACTGCAGCTCAGAAGACAAGTATACAATGAAATCAAAATGGTAGAAAACCACCCATCCGACCTACACATACGAGGCATAGTATATGTATACGTCATACTCTTCAGGAAGGAGTCATCATTTCCGCACTCCATTGCACCGATTGTATCATACCACGAAAACAATATGAGTAAGTCATATTATGAAAATTTGCAACATCTTTTCACACGATCTACAATGTAAATTCTACATAGACACATGATTCATACAGTCCAACGGAGTCACAGAATAATTAATACTTCATTATTACCTACATTAATACCAGAGCGGCTGCGCCCCCCTGGTGCCGTCGGCCCCAAACCCACCGGGCGCTAGCTTCGATCGCCCCCTTGGGTTGTGAATAACGTGGTTTCAGCTTTCATTCAATTTTTAATCTAGAAAACGACTATATAACAGGGCGAAAGCCTTTGCGGCCCGACCATCGCGCGGCCGCCTGCTGGTCAGATTCTACAGAATTTGATTGGTTTATTTTTCATCATATCAATATGAAAGTGACATCAATGGATTCCTGGCGTTCTCCCGATTAATTGGACAGAAAATAATTGAAATCAAACTATTTTTAACGAAATGGGTTTTGAATTCTGCAAATTAATTTCTCACGTAATATCCTTAATTATGGTCCGAATTATATCATTTTTGGGGCCATTTTCATCGGGAAGGCATGAGGAACCGATTGGTAATACTTTCATCAACACTTATGAAAAACAGGAAGATTTTATATGGCCTGTCCAATGTCCACGGGAAAGGGCCTGATAGCTATTAGCTACCCTCTATTGCGCATGCCCGCGACGAGCTGTGACATCAAACCAATCAACGCCAAGCTGGTAAACGAACCGAATCGACGCCAGTGCCAAGGGAAACGAAACGGCTTGAACGCGAAGCCGAGCGAGTGACGCCACGCTTTCCAAATTCCAGTCGTACTTGTGGCCTAGCTTATATACCTAATTCGAATAGTAAATTATTCGAATAGTCCCAGCCCTAGTACGAATCGGTAATTATGTGTAAAGCACGCGGGTATGTGTAATACTGATGAGATGTAAAAGGCTTCGCGTTCAAGCCGTTTCGTTTCCCTTGGCGCTGGCGTCGATTGGTTTCTTTTACCAGCTTGGCGTTGATTGGTTTGACGTCACAGCTCGTCGCGGGCATGCGCAATAGAGGGTAGCTAATAGCTATCAGGCTCTTACCCGTGGACACTGGGCCTGTTGGTTTTATTGCTCTCGGTTTTCAACGGGCGGTCTATTGGGGCCCGAAGATCCTCGCTCGCGAGAAAGCAAAACAGTGGGGTGGGTAGGTTTTTGCCGATAATCCGAGCCCAAAGGCTTCTCAACAATCGTGTTACGTGCTGTATGGTTCTTCAGCGTGTTTTCCACGAAACGGAATGGAATCCGATTTTGCTACGCCTCTATCATCTATTCGCACTGAACTAGGAATGAACCACCGAGTATGCATATGTAGTTATTTTTATACTACAAATTGGACGTAGAAAACGGTGGGAATATGCTCGTGTCTTCAATGGAATATCAGTTTTGTTGGAAAACCTCGAATGTGGCACACCACTTCAGGAAGCGATGACCCCCGGGTCGCGAGCTTGCCAGTCCCCCGAATATGTTAAAATATCAAGGGACACTATCTGAATGTAGAAAAATAAGCAAAACTATGTTAAGAAAACTGAAGGTGGAATCTGACGGCAAGTGGATCGGCAAGCTTGCTCGGCTCGCCCAGGCTCGGCAAGTCAGCTTGGCGAACGCGAGACGGCGAGGCATGACGTTCTCACGGCAAGTAAGCTCGGCAAATCACGTGCCGTCAGATTCCACCGCAAGAGTGAATCCTTCTCAGGCTACGCTCACACGAGGGTAGAAGCAACGGACGTTGAGGCTGTAATCATACAAACATTGGCGACAATAGGTATAATTTTTTTTTGTTTTTTTTTTGTTTTACTTGGTGGAAATCCCCACGGATACCCCTCTGCCCGCGGGGGCGGGCAGGGGGTTATGTGGGACTCCAACCCACTAAAACCACCAAGGTGATCTATCTCGCGCGCGGAGCTGCGCGCCTGAGGGGAGGAATTTGGATGCGAGATCAAACAAGCGATACGTTCGCTACGCTCCCCCCCTGCGCTTCATGCAATCCCGCGCGAGATCCCCTCAACGGGGTCGTCCCTGGGGGAGTATCACGATCTCCCCCAGCAATGGTCTCCGGGACCGGCGACTCGCGACGGATCACGCGCCCGAGTCGCCCCTTCCGGGGTCGCTGCTACTAGGGCAGGTGGTGTCCCCCGATACCCCCGCCCCGCGGCCCCGCAATCGAGCTACTACCCGACCGCGCGACAATGAAAGAAGCGCGGCCAATAGATACCATCATATCCAAACAAGCAACATGGATGATCCAGAAGTTGCAATTTTCGTTTATAGTGTATTGGGCGAATACCGAATGTGTGGTTCCGCTTTAAGGTGACAGAAAAATATTGTTCCCATTAATACAAGCAAGTTCATTAAAATAAAGTAAGTATTACATTTAAAATAAATAAACCAATATTAATTTGTATAATACAAACATAATGTTAATACGAAATAATAATAATAATACTGATAATCGTAATAATAGTGATAATAATAATGATACTGATACTAACAAGATTAATAATAATAATAATCATAATATAATAGTGGAATATTAATTAATGCTATTAATTAATACATGTGTATTAATTAATAAGTTCATGTGTATTAATTAATAAGTCCATGTGTATTAATTAGTAAGCACATGTGTATTAATTAATACATGTGTCTATGCAGATGGTGGGAAACAGTATTGGAAATTTTTATAATATGCAAATGCACGTTGGCGAATAGCAAGCATTTATTTGTTCCGCGCAAGCCGCGTGATTGCTGCTCACATAATTGGTTATTACTTGTAAGTCGCAAAAAAGTGCAACTTCACCTTTTGCACATACATTCCTTATACTATATCACATAATTTCTTATATTATTTATAAGTTATTTATAACTTTCTATGTATATATTTGAATAACATCGAATTAATGCACCATTTCATCTTATGGATAACTGAAAGCATTTTCAATATCTGAAGTAAGAATTTATACAAATTATTAACATTCTACTTAGTTTCCGCGCACTCGATAGATTTTACTATCATAAAAACGATATCTCTGTTAATTTTTCGAAATTTGATGCCGCAAATAACTTCACAAAACGTAATCAAATCAGACAGTACTGTTAAACAAAACATAACATTATTTTATCGACATTTCTTCCTCCCTGCAGGGCTTGGTTTTATAATCTAATACAAATTTTGACCTCGGAATCAGATTCTGCGACCCCAAAACCCCCCGGAATGACCATTTCATAATGATAAATTGTGAAATGTGAACGTAAGGATTTTTTATCACGTTTTCAGTGACTCGAACCACTGTGCGCCGGTGTGACGGTCTGGATGTAAAAACACAGAAGAGTTCGAATCCCGTAGATTGAGCACTTCAGATAAAGTGTCTACAATGGACGCGACCCGGGGGGTCATCGCTTCCTGCTAATTTGTGACGCAGACGACATTTTTCAATAAATCTAATATTCAATTGAAGGCACGTGCATGTTCGCATCACTTTCTAACTCCAATTTTTAGTATAAAACGAACCATAAATACATACTTGGGGGTTCATTTCTAGTCTAGTGCGCTTAGAAGACAGAAGCTTTACAAGATCGGGTTCCACTCCCTTTCGAGCAATTACGCGGGAGAACCATACAAGACAAGTACGTAATATTGCTGTTAGCCATTTTACTTTAAACTTCTTCCTTTATTAAATACCCTCATTTCTGAGTTGTTTGAAACCCGAGTCAAACAACACTGTACCAGTTTGTAAGGAGGGAACTTAATGTAGGTGACGTAATTCATACGCTTTAGGGAAACCCTCGGAAGAAGAGAGCTACGGGGGAGCTGAGAATCGAACCCAAGCCGTCCGCGTATAGTGCCTATATGAGCTATAGTGACTTAGGTGTGAAGTCACTCAGCGGGGTCTTACCCGACACCCTACTGGGTACTGGCTGCTAAACGCGCACCCCTACTACCGGGGCCCTAAGGTTTTATCCTGGTGTTCTCTAAATACAGTCCTGCAAGAGGTACCTAGTAGGTGTGCACATTTAGCGGTCAGTACCCAGCAGGGTGCCGGGTAAGACCCTGCTGAGTAACTTCACACCTAACAATAAGTCACTATAGCTCGTGCAGGAACTATACTGATTCTTTTTCTTACATGTTTTATTTTTGGTTCTAATACCAAATACAGTTTGTGAAAGTCAAAGATTACAAAAAAAAACATACAAAAATAATCGGTCAGTCTTAGGAATTTTTTTCTCCCAGATAGCCCATTTGTTTGCAACAAAATTTTTTAAAATTAAGCAATAATCACAAAAGGTAGATAAATATGTCTGAAAATATCATTCACGCAACTAAAACTAGATTGCCATGTCAGGTACATGGAAAAAAGATGGAACATTAAGAAAAATTCCTGCTCTTATATACAATGAACTTACAGACTAAAGGTTTATAACTAGAGCTTATAAACTAAGAAACTATTTACAGACGGGCCGGAAAGAAAAAAAAAATCCTGCCCCATATGTAGGCTCCCTTCTTTCCATGATCCTACAATTGGTGTCAGAAGTGGGATGGGGGGCGCACCGATCGCCACACGAAGCCGAAAAATGGTGTTGCGCTGAGTGCGCGCGTCAAAGAAGGTTGTTGGTGTGGATGCGCGGGTTCAAGGTGCACCACACCAGACACCACTACGGTCGTAAGAGGTGTCAGCGATGTGAAATAAGCGATACCTACACGTGATATGCGACGAATGTCATTCGAGGACGAATGACGATGCATTGACGATGTTCCAATGGGATCAGGAACCCGCATAACGTTAAGAGGAGGACACGGACTGACGAAGAGAGATAAGACTACGCGTATAGTACCTATCCGAGATATAGTGACTTAAGTGTGAAGTTAGGGGGGACCCCGCTGAGGGACTTAGTTGTGAAGTTAGGGGGGACCCCGCTGAGGGACTTAGTTGTGAAGTTAGGGGGGACCCCGCTGAGGGACTTAGGTGTGAAGTTAGGGGGGACCCCGCTGAGGGACTTAGGTGTGAAGTTGGGGGACCCCGCTGAGGGACTTCACACCTAAGTCACTATATCTCGGATAGGCACTATACTCTACTGTGTAGAGTCTATAGTCTGTAAGCGTATTCACGCACACAAATAGTTCCTATGTTAGACGTTTAAGGATATTGTCTTTTTTATTGTTCTTATTGTAATCCACAAATTTATAATTGTTGGCGCAAATAAACGTATATAAAAAAAAAGAAGGTAAAAGGTGGTTAAGGCTGCCGTCTCAGCGGGCCTTGAATGTGTGCGTACGCTCACACAAGCTAGGAAAAGCGTGTACGTATACGCGTGTAGTAAACAAACCGTTTCAACCGTCTTTCGCCCTGGAATCGGCCAGAAGGAAGTTTTTGTGGGTACAGTTGCCTTCAGTAGACATCTGTGCAGGGTGGTCTGGTTCGTTTGAATGCTAATAACCACCGTACGTTGAAATAATAATGAATATATGACTCGAAAAGTGACAGAATGAGGCTCGAGTACACTAGCGCCACCAACGGAGAAGCCTTGAAGCCTCATTCTGTCACTTTTCGAGTCATATATTCATTATTATTTCAACGTACGGTGGTTATTAGCATTCAAACGAACCAGACCACCCAGCACAGATGTCTACTGAAGGCAACTGTACCCACAAAAACTTCCTTCTGGCCGATTCCAGGACGAAAGACGGTTGAAACGGTTTGTTTACTACACGCGTATACGTACACGCTTTTCCTAGCTTGTGTGAGCGTACGCACACATTCAAGGCCCGCTGAGACGGCAGCCTTAAGGCGGCTGGCCAGCGCGCAACGAACGTGAAGATCATGGGTTCGAGTCCCGCGCCGAGGCTCCCTTTCTTCCGTGATCCTACACATATGGCACAATATCACAGATATCTTTAACTGAAAGACAATAACAAGTCAGGTTTTATCCTAATCTATGCTACGTAGTAGCCGAGATTTCCGGTCACGAAGGTTTCGAATGTGGATGCTATTATCCGTTAGCCACCAGAAATTATCAAGGTTAAGTCTACGGAAGTCAAGGAAATCAACCTTTGGAATAGCTACAGAGAATTTAAACTTGCTTGCATCCGTTATAAGGTCCTGCTCTACACGCGAAATTCTTTTGTCCGCTTTGTTTCTCCTCCAATGGTACAGCAACGGAACATTCTCCGCATTTTGGATCATCCCGGCATTATCACAATATGTGAATATTTGGCCTGCCTACTGATCAGCAGCGTTAACCACCACGGCTTAAGGCCTTAAGGTCTGCGCACACATGCCTTTACCCGACTCTCCGTGGTCCCTCAGTCTTGCCCCTCTCTTATGGCACGGAGGTTCCTGATCCCACATTTCTTACTAATAGTTCTTTATTAGAATCCAACCAATATTTGAATTTCCAGTAAAGGTAAACTCACGGAGATACATCTTAACCGCTCGAGGAGTATCACATTATGATGTTACGAGGCTAAATTAACTTTTCCTAGCGGGTCCCGCTGATATCCACTATTCAGGCACTGGTTGGTCCCCTACTAAGAAACTCTAAAACAATCATAGATCCGCGGCTACGCAGCCGCTAATCTCATTGCCTAAACCACAGAAGTGGGATTCATAGAAAATAATAGGAAAAGGAATTGATTGAAGTCGGTAATTCTATACTGGTGGCATTCCATTATACGTACGCGTGAACGAATCTGTATGAAAAAATAGAGCAAATAATACAATCCTCCAGTTTTTTGATGAAATCTCCATGTCACTACTTTTCCCAATCACTCGTAGCTTTGTACAATAAAAAGAATGTGTAATATAATGTGTGTGCGTTTGTTGTCAGGAATAAAGCAAGAATGGCGCCATATGTCACAACTACCCCGACGGGTGTGCTATTCGAAGACGATATGATTGACGAAAATGTAGTAGTGAAGGAACCGTCGAAGGAGAAATACGAGATGCGCATCGTTTGGAGGAATGTGATACTCTTCGCGTACCTTCACCTTGCAGCACTTTACGGTGTATACCTCCTCTTCACTTCCGCCAAATTAATGACGGCCGCCTTTGGTGAGTGATATCAATATTTCGACGGTAATTTTTTGAGAAATGTCAAAGTAGAAACTGAATAGCTGTGGAACGAATTGTACCGAGGTGTCATTGATACCTACGTGTTGTTTAAGATGGGTTAATCACATGTTCTAAAGAAACTTGATAAGAACTGATTACGATCTAGAATAACGAGGAGTAAAGATTATCGACCCCTTTGTTGCGCGTAGATTTTCGTATTAGTGTCTTAACAAAGAATCAGGACCAGATCCCCGATTTCGGAGACGCGCACGCACAGACGACAGGACAACGATCAATTGTTTAGTCGGCGGACACCTCCGACTGCTTCGGATTTTTAAGTCGGCCGACTGTCAGTGGTCAATGCATTATGTATGGGTGTGGACACACAAACGACAAAAGTGTCGTTCTGATGTTCTGAAAATCAGTAGGTCTGTGACGTTGAAGAGAAGTAGACATGGATTACGTTTCTCTAGGCGCGTTTTGTGCGCTTGCTATTCGACTTAAAATCGTAAGGAAGAAAAAAATAAAACGGGGATACTGGATTCATCCATTATACAGTGAAAGCCTTCAAAAAGGAAAATTTTATACTACGTTTGAAACATTAAAAAAATATCCAGAAAAAACCTTTGCTTATTTTAGAATGAGCGTACAAAGTTATGACGAACTTTTGAGCTTGTTGAGGCCTTATATTACTCCCCAAAACACAAAAATGAGACTCGCAATCCCCCCAGAAGACAGATTAGGAACGATAACAACGATAACGATAATAACAATGATAATAGTAAAAACAACAAAGCTAAGAAAATTACTAGACACAGGAAAAAACATGAGTATAGTGCCTCTCCGAGCTATAGTGACTTAGGTGTAAAGTCCCTCAGCGGGGTCTTACCCGACACCCTGCTGGGTACTGGCCGCTAAACGTACCTCTCTACTACCTCTTGCAGGACTGTATTTAGAGAAGGCCAGGACAAAACCGGGGACCTAAGGCCTTACGGCCTGGTCTTCTCTAAATACAGTCCTGCAAGAGGTAGTAGAGAGGCACGTTTAGCGGCCAGTACCCAGCAGGGTGTCGGGTAAGACCTCGCTGAGGGACTTCACACCTAAGTCACTATAGCTTGGAGAGGCACTATATCTATATTTTATATTATTTTCTTCATGTGTTTCTTACTTGCAGCATTCACGTTGCACGTATTAAGTGTCTTAGGAGTCACAGCTGGCGTTCACAGATTATGGTCACACAAAGCCTACAATGCAATCTGGCCGCTCCAGGTCATATTGATGATCTTTAACACCATAGCCTTCCAAGTAAGTGAACGGATTCGTCCATAAAGAAATTTGTAATTATTGTATGGATCAAATGATGATCCTGTCACACAACAGCGAGAAAAAACACGATTATGAACCAAACTGCAGTTAACACGTGGAACCCCAATATGTGTGATTGTATCTCCAGTTGTTATAAATAGTATAATGAATTTCAGTTAAACTTATCACCTTCTCGATATCATTGGAACAAATAAATTATTTTGCATAATGATAAATAGAAAGTTCAAAAGAAATTGCTAGTAACTGCTCATAGTATTGTCACTAGATCGACTTAAAATATTTCGAATAAGTGTTAAAAATAAAAGTTAATCGTTTAGAACATTAAACAAAAATGAGTTCAATTTTTTTAATTAAAATAAAATCGGAACCGTAAATGTTTTCCTTACATTTTGCATTATTTATTTACGATTTATAAAAAGTTCAAGCGACACATCAATCCAGAAGCATCCGCTAAATCGGCTAAATGATTATAATGGATGAACTGTTTTCAATGTTTATGTACAATAATTAGAATGTAATTAGCCCTAACTTAATTCTGTCTCATTTTTTTTCTCGGCAGGATGCTGCAATTGACTGGGCCAAGGATCATAGAGTTCATCATAAATATAGCGAGACAAATGCAGACCCTTATAACGCAAAGAGAGGATTCTTTTTTGCGCATATTGGTTGGCTGTTGTGTAGAAAACATCCGGACGTCAAGGAGAAAGGCAAAGGAATCGATATTAGTGATCTGGAAAAGAACCCAGTACTTGCGTTCCAGAAAAGGTAGGTTCGTTTTTTCATCATCTTCACGCGTATGTATAGAAGTAGGTATGTATTTAATTGGATAGGAAAAAGATGCTTTCCGCGTGTTAAATCTTAATCTTTTTGATCCTATGGACGCATATCTGTGTTCAGTGTGTGTGCACACTTACCTTTCATATAATAAATAACCTGTTATTTGTTTACAGGTATTACCATGTCCTGATGCCCCTGTTGTGTTTCATTATGCCAACTGTAGTACCAGTGGTATGCTGGAACGAGACGTGGTCGAATGCTGTCTTCGTTCCGACGATTCTGCGTTATGTCTACACACTGAACGTCACGTGGTTGGTCAACTCTGCAGCCCATCTCTATGGGAATAAACCGTATGACAAGTTAGTGTCGCTTAAAATTTATTATTCAGGAACTTTACAACGGTGTACAGGAATGTCGACACGCCCTATAGTTACACTTACAACTCACTCTATTAAACTTAAGGGGGTAGACACGTCACGTGACACGTGTAATGCAATGCGCTGTAATACCGACAATCTAACCTAAAACATGGGTTTGGGATTTTTCGTTTTTCGTCCTTATATGAGCAGATTTGGGGCTGGACGAGGTCTCATTCGAAAGAGGCAGATTCCATGCGGAGCTCTCTGCTCACCGTTTGAGTCACAAAACTCTTTTAGTGACCTAAATATACTTAAGAAGGTAAACACGCCACGTGACACGGGTAATGCAGCGCCCTGTATACCGACACAATCTGGCCCGAAACATGGGTCCGGATTTTTCGTTTTTCGTTCTTATATGAGCATATTTTGGGCTGGGCCAGGTCTCATTCGAAAGAGGAAGGTTCAATGCGGAGCGCTCTGCTCACCGTTTGAGTCACAAAACTCTTTTAGTGACCTAACAATGCTTGGATTCTGCAGGTGTATTTTGCCAACTTTTGCTCTACTTTGGACACTCATATTATTACATATCAACACAATCTCGTTGAACCATCAGCAGAGCGCTCCGCATTGAACCTTCCTCTTTCGAATGAGACCTCGCCAAGCCCAAAATATGCTCATATAAGAACGAAAAACGAAAAATCCAGGACCCATGTTTCGGGCCAGATTGTGTCGGTATACAGGGCACTGCATTACCCGTGTCTACCCCCTTAACAGTAACAGTTGGGACCGAACAAACGAATTCTAACTTGGATCTTCGATTAATCGATTATTTTTCTCTCTTCAAATATATGTATACAACTCCTGACTACTGTATAGAACTCATCGCTGATTTCAGGTCCATCGATCCCTCTGAGAATTTGGGTGTAGCCGTCGTGGCACTCGGGGAGGGCTGGCACAATTTCCACCATGTGTTCCCGTGGGACTACAAAACGTCCGAGCTGGGCGACTACAGATTCAATGTAACGACAGCGTTCATTGACTTTGTCGCGAAGATGGGCTTGGTGTACGATCTGAAAGTGGTACCCAGAGACATAGTGCAGAAAAGAGTGAAAAGAACTGGTGACGGCAGCCATGAAGTGTGGGGCTGGGGTGACGCAGATCAGACGCAAGAAGACAGAGACCAGACAGTGGTGATGCATAGCCTTAAGAAAGATTAGTGGAATACAGTAATCGATCCATGAAGCAGGCGATCGTTCGTCCTATCCATCCATCGATGCTTGTTCGATCTACAACATTCTTATTCCACCCGATACTTTACAATTTGTAGTAAAATATCTAGCCTGACTTCATTTCTTGTAACTATTGCCACCGAACTTGTCAAGACACACGTAGCAGCAATAAACTCACGATGCCAACAGATATAGCAGAAATCATGGTTTACAGATCTATGTATTAAGATTGAAAGGTTTTTTTGAGAACACGCAATTGTAAAGCAAGAAGTTTGTTTATGATTTTCATGTGGAAAGAACGACTTTACTATCTAGAAAAATTTAATCAGAAAGACCAATCCTTCACGTTTAACACAAAATTGGAAGATGGCCATACCTTTGATAGCTTTGTATATCAAAAAGAAAGTGCAATCTTCATCGCCCCATATTTTTCAAAGACCATTAACAACTCCCTACATTGCCCGCATTTATGGGAGAAGCGATGAATCATTAATGCTTCGGGCATTCGATCATTCTAAAATCTAAACGATTGTCGAACGTTACTCTACCATGATAATTTGAAACAGAATTGGAGGATCAGAGGGTTCCCCTGGAATGAGGGGGACTTGAAAAATCAGCTACATTCGAATTTTCAGAATATTTGCTCTGTTACTGAAAATATTTCCATGTAGAAATTAATATTCATGTTGTACATAGGCTTAAGAAGGATTAAGAGATGAGAGCAGTCGATCTTCGTTCCCTCCATCTATCGATGGTTGCTCCAACATTCTCTACCCGATACCTACTTTACGATTTGTCGCCAGATGCCTAGCCTGATTTCATTTTTTGTAATTAACCCTTAAGTCACCCTTTAATTTTAGTTAATAGTTGGGTCTCTAGGGCCACTGCGGCCCCTATTCGTATTCATAAAATGACCTCTTTATGCTATTTACACTGCAACAATTTCTGTAAAACGACGATTTTGTAAAAGGTCCTATCAAATAGTGTGCGATCTATCTCCATTTTACAGTAGTAATGCCTCAAAATTAACACTATGCGGTTGAAATGGATAGTAGCTCGCACATAATGGAGACACATACATTGAAATAGGGTGTTGACCTTTGACCTTACATGTAATTCCCAAAGTGGTATTTTTTTCGGATGGAAAAACCTTAACCTTTATACCCGTTTAAACGCTGAGAAAATGTGTACATTTTGTGGATTTTTTACAAGTGAACGGTTTGATGAAGATTTTCCGTTTTTATATTATGTTTACATAGTATTATGAAATACCTACTTAAAAAAAAGTTTCAAGTAAAAATCTAAACAACATGGTACAAGAACATAAAGGAACGATACTTGTATACAACCGGGGCAGTCTCGACGTAGTCAATTAATTTCACGATAAATACATACCCCATTATTTTAGCTATCAATAATAAAAATGTGTGACACCTTAAATTAAGGCACCCAAAATTTAACACCAATAATTAACTAAACTTTTTTGTAATACCGTATACTTATACGGATTCGGATTGAAGAAAAAATCGGGCTTCGCACAATAGACAAAACAGTTCTCGTGCCATCCAGCCCCAAATATATGGGGCACTATTAAATAATTTATCACGACATGGAAGATATTGTAGAATCGAATGAACTTGCGGCAGTACGACTTGAATACTGTTGTTCGGTGCTTCGGTAGTACCTACCTATCGCACGGGCGAGTCCGACTGTCGACTAGATGACGGGATGACTTTGCCTATTGTCTAAGGTAGTTAAATCACAAGATTTTAGATGACATTATGGTTGCTCGAACGAATGTAATTGTATAAGTTGATGTGTATTGTTTAGAGTTAAGCTTTAGGATCTCGTGCCCGATATTTAGTTTAAAGAATGCTCGCGATTAATTTGACTGGATTGTATCTTAATGTACTGATTTTATTGTACAGTATGTACACGCGGTTATAATTACTATAAATACCCTGAATAAGCAAATAATCTTAAATTTGCCTTATTCTAGCGAGGTAAAGCCGCGTTAATTAAACGCTCGGCAATGTGTGAGAGTATCAAGCGTTAAAGCCATCGGCAGTTTAGCACGTTACTGCAGAGGAACCGACAGTGAAAGCACACTTGTTAAGCAAGGGAACGTATTCGTATAAAGCGAAAGGATGCGTAATCGGCGAGATTTCCAAAGAGACTTATCGAGGAAATCGACGCCGGTTTCCGGGTAGTGGTGGGTAATAATCGATCGGCGACGGGTGATCGAGGCTCCACATAAATGCACGCCGCGCATCGTCAAACAGACTGAGAAAAATGTATGTTTTCAATAATGTTATAAATAATAAATAAAATAAATGAGTAAATCTAAGCGTTAACAAAACACAACTGAATGTAATATATACCTATTTCAAGTTTCTACTACATTCGTATCCCACGTACCGCGGTTTTTGCATCACGCTACTCCACAATCCACATACACCGTTTTGAAAAGTATCGTTCGGCGCGCAGACATTCGAGTGTGCGTTCGGCTTTTTATCTCCAAAACTAAGCAATTTTTATATTTCAAACCATGCATGTTATTATTTGCAAATTATTTGCATGTCATTGTACAGATTTCAAACTATTATTTAAGCGAAAAAAGGAATTACGATTTTTCGACCATTTACAGTAGTCTAACCCCTTAATATGATATCGTCGGTGATAATGCAAAACCGCGTATGAGCAGTTTGTAAATACCGCGGATCTACAAAAATAGCAAAATTGCGATTTCGCGCCCACGGTTTCCAAGCGCTGTTTCACTTTTTTTAAAAGTCACACCATTGATGTTAGAATTTATAACAAGGAGTGGGGATATTCACCAGGTTCAGTTGTTTTGTGATCTATATCTGGTGACATATCAAAAAAACATTCGTACCAATGAGATTTGATTCTTATGAGTGCGAGTATTGCCTGTGTGTTTCACTTACTGCCGGAGGGTAATAGCATGCGGTATCGATTGCCAGTACGTTGCCACTGAACCTTGAATCCTTGATACACAATACAATACCAGACATCTGTGAATCCAGGGAATCTGGTCTATCCATCGGCCATCCGCAACAAACGTATGCAACATCTAATGGCAGTTCGAGTGCTGAAATATTGCTAATGTTTTCTGTGTAGAAGTCTGTTAGCATTATATGCTCATGTACAGTATTGTCTCATTGTAGACTCGGTTTGGTGTGCACGATGTGGGTTTTTCGCTATCCCCACCACTTCTGTCTCACTCTTGTCCGGCGAAGGCGAGAGCGAGATGGAACGAGAGCGAGCGAGAGGCACTGGAAGCGAGCAAGGGCGGTACGAGACAAACGACGCGTTGATGTTTTGTCTCGCTCCGTCTTTCGGACGCCGTGACACTGCGTCCTTTGCGTGCGCGACGGGCGTGCGCAATGGTCATGTGCCCACGTGTGAGCACGGGAACCGTTTCGCAAAATTTTGACGCAGGCACGATTCCATCTGAGGGTTCGCGCCCGTCGCGCACACTCGCCGCGCACGCAAAGCGTTCCATCTCGCTCCACCCTTCGGCCAGAAAGAAGCGAGAAACGAACACTCGGAATTAGGGCGCTATTCAGGATGTGGGTTCAACGCCGGTCCCGACCAGCGAGCCTACAGCGAGGAAATACTGTACTAATTTCATCACTGCTTGCTGACCGCCTAGTGAGCAACCCTTCAATATTCTGTTCTCTCACGTTGAAGTATTAATATGTGATGCTTCATTGCGGTTGCAATTATACGTCGATGAGTCTCCGTCAACTCCAGTGCTAAATATGATTCGCTACATGGTTATTGAGAAACGCCTCTCCTCGCGATTCCTTTAGCTGCAAATTTATGTTCCTTTTCCTGCGTATTCGCTCCGTTCAAGCGCAGATTTTTTGGAAGGTAGAAAACACAGAATTTGTAGTAGGTACTGTTGAGATTTTATTCAGCAACGAGTAAACAGAATACTATCGGAACAGAGTTTGGGACTACGTACGTTTAATCCATCTCCAATGCAACGTGCAAAGTGGTGATGATTGAGAAAGCATTCGACAGGTACTGAAATGTTATTGACTCTTTTATTATTATTATCTTTAGATGACAGTCGGCCATGTATGATATGAACCCATATGATACGTTATGTTGAGTGCGATGGACATGTGAGGCAGTGGCATGGGCAGTAGTCGTAAAGCGTGCGGCCTGTGTATAAGAGGCCCTTACTGATTTGTATCTTTCTTTATATTTTATAAAATCATAGGTGTATTTCTTTGCGCTATTTACGTGGTTAATCCTACCCACTTCTACACAAATATGCTGTAGCACGGCGATCCCTTACCGCGCTGTAGTAACGCAAAGTAAGCTCTGGCATGAGGCCACTGACTGAAAGAGTCACTGGGTGTTGGTGCGTCAACATGTAGCCTATGTCCTTCTGCATGCTTACAGCCTGGGCATACCATTCTGATTCGTATGCACCTCGTGATACGGTCATACTCTACGAAACATTGAACATCACGTAAGTACCTCAGCTTATTAAGGGCATCCCCCGGTCAAATCGCGGGAAAATATTGGTGACTCTTATGATTTTTCTAGGAAAATAGTATACAATGTATGGGTCTAAAATTTTTTGACCAGCGGTGACCTTAAGCCATTACCGGCCAACCATTAGAATAAAAACTAAGTAGTGTATTGGTTCGGGATTATAATGTAGGTATAGTTTATGTATGATATTTGAATAACATCCAAAAGTGTCGCAAAGTTCCCCTTCCCCCACTAACGGTACGAAATTTTGATTTTCACAAAGTCATCCCCCCCCCCCTTACGGTATGTACGCAGGTAGGTACTTGTCAAGCAAATAAATTAGTCAGAGATACTCACCATTTCCTTCAATTTATCGGCTGGCCATGCATACATGAAGATCTGCAAGAGTATAGTGAAGAATACGGTCACATTTTGCACCTTCTCGACCAATGTTAGCACTATCTAATCAGAAAATTCGTGGACCATGATTTGCTTAAGTTCACAGTTGAATAATATAGCGTTACTCACCACCATCAGGACGACGCAAGAAAAGGCGAGGCCGAGCGTGCTCAGTACTACCGCTGCTGCGACACTCAATCGGAAGCAGGAGACAACTTGGCGAGCATATCTATGCAGAAATTACAGAAATAGTAAGCTACGAAACACCATGCTACGCAACACTGTCTTTACCTCCTTAGCCGTATCTGCTTTTTAATACACTTGATCAGCATGCGAGCATTCGATGTCTCCTGCAATTCCAATATCAGGCATTCGAATCGGGCAGCAGTGAACCAAAGCAAAAGCGCGGCGAACCCGGAATGCGACATGGCCGCTGCGACCTGAACGCCGACTATAAACTGATGCATGTAAACAATCGAATGCGTAAACAGGGAGTCAGTGGAGAACGGGTATTCAGCATCCGTCGGAAATGGCTGAGGCAAAAAGATTGGGCCAAACACCCAACTGCCTAGGCATACATAGTACCATGTTATCGCGCATGGATAGACTATACGGCACTGATCCACGTACTTTTGGAAAACTTCCCTCTCCCGTGTCGAGGCTTCCTTGACGCAAGTCATCATTTCCTCGATTATGTGCTACAACGCGACGTCAGACGACAGACCTATCTACCTCGAATTACGAAACTACTCTGTAGACGACTTACCTGAAAGTCAGTATACCGAAATAGACTGATAGTCGCGTTCACGCCGGGCTGTGCCACAGCAATACCTGCGATGATGCATTTGGCGATAATGAAGATGTCGTGCCGGTTCACGTACGTTGAGTATAACAGGGCCAGAGTGAACGTGAACGAAAGGATTGCGGTGACGACTTGGAGGATCTTGTACACAATGACTTGGCGCTTGCTTGCCGTCGATGGAAGCGGCCACGCGAAGGCTACAGCTACGCTTTTCCGCATAAAGCCGATTGCTTCCTCTGGCGTTACTTTGTTTGTCATCAGTTAGCGTAAATGAATTCTTCCTATTCAATTCTTGAGTTTATCGCGCCAAGCTGTGGTTTGTCGACAGCTGGAATAACAGTGAGACCCTCTAAAAGCGTCTGACGCTCCACAGACCTCTGTTCTTGTACAATGGAGCTTGCAATGCGTGACTTGGGTATCACGGCGAATCATAGGATACTGCAACGCTTAGTTATTGCCAGGAAGTGTTACTCACAGGTCTTTCCCATCCCCCGATCGCAATAATTAATTGGTTTCAATTATGGATCGTTAGGGTGCGTGTTACTAGCCAGGTGCTAGGGCTTCTAAACGTCTAGATGAGAACTTTCCAAGAAACATACCGGCACATAAAGCAGCTTCGATATTATTGATATATACACGTATACTGTGAACATATACATATGTGCGGTCGTCGTGTTTCGCTAAGTTTTTTCCGTCTAGGAGGTTTTAATCGATGGCGTCAGTTTCTACCATTATACAGAATGCGGCAAAGTCAGTGAATGCTGTGAACGGATATCGGAAGCAAGAAGGAATATTCGATGACAGAGAAACCGAGCATTTGTGTGAAGAAGCGCGATTGGTATAACATGATAGCGTTGGCTAGGAGAGACCGGGCAGACTGTAACAAAAAAGTTTTTACACAAAAGTGTTTTCCTCGATCAGGAAATAATTTGCGTGATTTACTACTTACATATGTGGTGAACTGATTGCGTGAAAGTACGTGACAAAATCTTGGACACTTAGACATCGACCTTCATCTTAAACAAATCTGAACCTTTGTTACAATATGCCCCAGTCCTGGGTAAATTGTAACACATCTGTTTTACTTATTTAAGTACAAATATGCTTATTCATTTTGTCTTTATACTTTACTTCTACTTTTTGGATTCTCGATTGTTGTGTTGTTCGTCTAGAGCAACTTTTCCGGTGTGTCAGCAAATAACTTACTTTATCATCATTTAGAGCGGAGTAAGTAGTAACATGTTACAATTTACTCCGAGTTGGAATTCTTGCGTTTTATCTCAGCAAACGAATAACTAAACATCAAATTACTAAAATGCGTACACATTATAATAAACCAATGTGTACTGATGAAATATGAGGTGGAAACTGGTTAAACTTAAATTAAAGGATGTTGATTGCTGCTATATCTGTTTCCTTCGTGATTTTATTGCTACTACGTGTGCTTTGACAAGTTCGGTGGCTTTAATTACAAGAAATGAAATCAGGCTATCCATCTGGCGACAAATCGTAACGTATCGGGTGGAATAATAATGTTGGAAATCGAACAACCATAAATGGATAGAGAGAACGAACGCCCGGCTGCTTCGTGGATCGATTGCTCTCTTCTACTAATCTTTCTTAAGGCTATGCATCACCACTGTCTGGTCTCTGTCTTCTTGCGTCTGATCTGCGTCACCCCAGCCCCACACTTCATGGCTGCCGTCACCAGTTCTTTTCACTCTTTTCTGCACTATGTCTCTGGGTACCACTTTCAGATCATACGCCCAGCCGATCTTCGCGAAAAAGTCAATGAACGCTGTTGTTGTATTGAATCTGTAGTTGCCCAGCTCGGACGTCTTGTAGTCCCATGGGAACGCGTGGTGATAATTGTGCCAGGCTTCCCCAAATGCGAAGATGGCTGCAACCATGTGCTCATAGGAATCGATGAATCTGAAATTACCGATGAGTTCGTTAAAGTAGCACTACTTTCCTATTGTCTCCGCTAAACATATATTTGAAGAGAATAAATAATCGATTAATCGAAATTCCAAGCTTGTAAGGCCATATGGCCTTAGGGCCCCGGTTTTGTCCTGGTCTTCTCTAAATACAGTCCTGCAAGAGGTAGTAGGGGGCACGTTTAGCGGCTAGTACCCAGTAGGGTGTCGGTTAAGACGCCGCTGAGGGACTTCACACCTAAGTCACTATATCTCGGATCGGTACTATACCATGCCGCAAATAACATATTTCAAGGCCATCGAATTCAATGAGGGGGATTTATTTTTCTGGTCAATGCTGATCCATTTTCCAGTAAAGTGTGTGAAATATATATATAGTTTAAAAATTGTTAATGCATGCGTTAGATTTATCCTTACTCCATGCAAACTGAATGATATAAATTTTAAGCAATACCAACTTGTCATACGGTTTGTTCCCATAGAGATGCGCTACAGAATTGATCAATCCCGTACAGTTTAGTATAACAACATAACGCAGAATCGTGGGAACGAAGAAAGCATTCGACCACGTCTCGTTCCAGCATAGAACTGGTACAACAGTTGGTACAAAGAAACAGAACAGTAACACCAGGACTGGGTAATACCTGTAAACGAAATGCATCTTTCTCCTATAAAATTAACATATGCGTAAAGATAATTAAATTACTGTCTTACCTTTCCTGGAACGCCAGTAAGGGATTTTCCTTCACATCAGTAATATCAATTTCTTTGAGCTTCTTCACGGCGGCCGAATGCTTTTTACACATCAGCCAACCAATATGCGAAAAAAAGAATCCTCTCTTTGCGTTATAAGGATCTGCATTTGTCCCGCTATATTTGTGATGAACTCTATGATCCCTGACCCAGTTAATTACAGACCACTGCCAAAAAAAAATCAGAAAGGATTCAGTTAGGTCCATTTGATTCTAATTATACGTTAGAAACAACTTTATAAGGGTGGTAAGAATATCGCCAGGAGATCCTTCAGGACAGTTCTGGGATAAGTGCCGTGTGGTTCATCACAGTTCTCCTATCAAGAAGCCTTCCCCCTCCGTGGTCAGATCCTCCAGGAACAGAGTCCCTATTCATTGCTAAAGAATATGGCTAATAAGGTTTGGGGCTAGATTTGACAGGGGGCGGGAGAGCCCCCTGTATGAGTGTTGGCGGATGTTCCCACACACCCAACAAGTGCTCTCGAAAGCAACGTCTTCTGAGCAAAGAAATTATGTTTTAGTTCAAAGCTTAGATCAAGCTCAACTGAATGTAAAACATAATTTTTTTGCTAGGAAGAGGGTGCCTTTGAGAACACCTGTTGGGTCTTTCAGTGCTTCCGTTAACATTCCGATTCCGTTCAGTGAGTCTGTTCTGCGGCGCCGACGCCTCCGGATATTAGGAAACGGCTCTTGTGGAGTCTAAACATAATTTTTGCAAACTATTTTTGCGTGTATCTCGGAAACGAAGGTCGAGCGGCGATAGCATCTATAGGAAAAAGTTGTTCAGAATCATGCCTTCAACAATATATTTCGAGGTCATCAAAATCGGGGAGGAGTGCCCTCTTCTATATAATTGCCTAAACTTCTTTAGCGGCGAATTCGTTCACTTACTAAACTTACTTGAAAGGCTGCGGTTTGAAGGATCATCAATAGGACTTGGAGCGGCCACTTTGCTTTGTAGGCTTTGTGTGTCCATAATCTATGAGTACCAGCTGTGACTCCTATGCCAGTTAATACGTACAGGACGTATGCTGCAAATAAAGAGATCATGAAGAAAAGAGTACCTATACAATATGCACACCTGAACAGCCTAAAATGAGATTCTCTCTTTTTATTTCTAGAATTAACAATCGTAATTCATATACCGTGGTAGTTGTGGTTCATAGGATTATAACGTACTAAATGATAAGGATACAACGATTTTCACTGTATCAATTTAAAGATCACCCTATATTTTGTGGTTTGTCTAGGAAGAAATAGCACTGATTTTATTATTCTTCAGAACAATACACCTCACGCAACCGATCGTAATAGAATTGAATAACACCATCGACCATGAAATGCTGATATTTTGTGCATCTATTCGGAATGTACTTGCGTACTTGGAGCAACAAGCTTTTCTTCCGCCTCGATCTTTTTAAGTATAAGAATGTTACACACTCTTGTAGAAATACAATTCGCCTTCGATCACTGATTACGATTTGGTACTTATTATGACTTTACACTACGCACTCGTTATAAGCCCAACGAACGGGGCTGGCCGCGGGCGTACGGCGCGTTATGGACAGAGTGGGAGAACCCCGACGGTTCGTGTACACGACCTTGCTGATATAACTTGTGAGCAGATTGGCAGCAGGATCTGCTCAGTTTCTGCCGCCAATCTGCTCTCAGACCATGGCAGCAGGATCTGTCTAAAAAAGATAGCCTAATGCGAATATAGATGGCACCGCTTCTGCTGACAATTTGCTGACTGAGACATGTAATAAACCCTACGTAAACTACTCGTGTGAATGGCACTTCGTTACAATTTGTTCCATTGGTATTCAGTCTCTACTTTGACATTTCTTAAAAAATTACCATCGAAATATTAATGTCGCTCACCAAAAGCGGCTGTCATCAATTTGGCGGAAGTGAAGAGGAGGTAAGCTCCGTAAAGTGCTGCAAGATGAAAGGACGCGAAGACAGCCACGGCCCTCCAGACGATACATCTCTCGTATTTCTCCTGTGACGTTTCCTTCGCTACATCTTCCTCAAGCGTATCATCTTCGAATAACACACCCGTCGGGGTACTTGTGACATATGGCGCCATTCTTACTTTATTCCTGAGGACTGAACGTACACACGCACACACATTATATTGAACTTTTCCTTCAACGTACAGAGGCACAAGAGATTGAAAAATGTAGTGACATGGCGATTTCATCGAGAAACTGGAGGAATGTGATATTTGTTCTACTTTTGTACACATAGTTTCGTTCACTCGTACAATGGGATGTCACATCTATGGAATCGCCGAATACAATCAATTTCATTTCCTATTATTTTCTATGAATCCCACTTTCCTTATTTAAATGTTGTATGCGATTGGCAATTACGAAACCGAGAAGGCTATCACCGGGAGCCACTAGGATGTTGGAACTCATTGACGAACCGTTGTCTGGTATCATCGAGAGCCACTAGGAAAAGTTAATTTCGTCTCGTAATTTCATAACGTGATATAGGTACCTCGAGCGGTTAAGATGTATCTCTATGGGTTTATCTCACACTGGAAATTCAAATATTGATTGGATTCAATAAAGAACTTTGACGATGAGTAAGAAATTGCAACATATATTCGAAAAGTTCGGTTTTTGCAATTGGTAATGTGTATTTGACGTGATATTTAAGTCCACCTCTCGGGTTTAATGCACTGGGAAATACGGGGGTTCCAGAGAAGAATAAGTTTAATGTAATTCCTAATAATCATGTTACGTACTGTATGGTTATTCCATGTAATTGTTCAAAAGGGAATGGAACCAGATGTCGCTAAGCCTCTGTTTTATAAGCACAATAAACAAGAAGTGAACATCCGAGTATGCATTGGTGGTTCCTTTTATACTACAATTTTGGGTGTAAAAAGTGCTGCGGACATGCGCATGCCTCCAATTGAATGTCAGTTTCCTCGAGAAACCTCGGCTGTGTCACACGACTGCAGGAAGTGATGACCCCACCGGGTCACATGTAATTTCACGACAAAGTGTGAAAAGATATGGATATACTATGGTATGACCGAACCACCATACTGAATCGAAATTTTAAGGGGTTGGGCGAAAGGAGGGATGTGGACCTCTATTATAAAATTTTAGCCTCGGGTATTTGTTAGTTTCTGAGATATTAATAAAAAAACTTTCAGCATAACACATTTAAATCTGTCTATACAGACGTTACTACTGCAATCATCTTCTGGTCACCATCGCAGCCGAGGATAAAATAGCGATATTGACCTCATTGCACGAGGCTTGTAACTGCAGTCTCATTTTTAGTATTACTGAACTCACATCGGTTCGGGACCATGCATTACGCGCCCCCGGCACTCCCCCAGCCCCAACCAATACTAATACCGTCGGCTGTGAAACAGTCGAAACAGTAGACGGCGACAAGAAGATGATTGTGTTAGTAACGTCTGTATAGGCAAATTTCAATGCATTATGCTGAAAGTTTTTATTAATATCACAGAAACTAACAAATACCCGAAGCTAAAATTTTATATTAGAGGTTCCTCCCCTCCCGCCCAACCCCTCAAAATTTCGATTCAGTACGGTGGTTGGATCATACCATAGTACAGCCAAAAATATTTCATGTTCAGATTCCTATTCAGTATAATCCGAAATTCTATCACTCCTAATATTCGAATATTCGAATACTCCCGATTATTCAAATATTCGAATCACAAAATCGAATATGCATCGGCATTATTTAAATATTCGTTACGAGCTCTAATTACACACACCTGAATGCGAACAGACTGCCAACAGACTTATAATGATGCTCGCCTGTCGAAAGACTGTCTCTGAACGTAAGCAAAAGTACGGTAGGGAAACTACATACATAAAATTCCACCTAAAAATTAACCTACGCCCCTACCGATTTGCAATCGATCTGCTGCGCAGATTCCACGGATCTGACACACGCGATTGGTCGTAGCGCTTTCCCTGCTTCTTGCTTACCAATCAACAGTATATCCCTGCGCGGAACGAATCTACTCGTAGATGGAATTCAGTGCAGACGCATTTGCATGCATGACAAGTATTCTGTGCGAAGTGGGGAGACTCGTCGTCTCAGTCGTCTGCCACTCAGTTGGTCAGAGTTCGAATCCCTCATGGTACTAAAATATTTTTTTGCGATATAGGGGAAGGGGTAGGGTCGAGAGACTCTTTCGCGCTACAGAGTAGGTATCTGCTTCTCCCTTCTCCTCACAACGCGAAGGTGGGGGCCGGATGTTTTTAGCGAGTAAAAGTCTCACACTACCTTGGCGTCTCCTCGGGAGGCCTTCGCCTTCGATATTAAGTATTTTAATTTTTAACAGACATTTTAAGGTAAAATATAAAAGTTAGAATTATGTGTTTAATTAGAATTATTTAAGGAATTTAAGGCAAGATCAATATAAAATAGAAAGCAATTTGTAAACTAACAATAAGGTTGTAATAATGTTCAAATAATAATACTGATAATATTACCAATCCTGATACTAATAATACTGGTAGCAATAATGATATTAATATAATTATATAATATTAATTATTACTCTGACCTAGTGTTCCTGATTTCTCGATATTTTTCGTATGGCGAAAAATGAGAAATCAGATTTTATTTCTCGAGAATTCTCACGAAATTAAAAAAATATTGCAAAATTTATATATTTGGAATAATGTTGATAATGTTTATCTAATTTCTTATTCGTGTCTAACTTAGACAAAACTTGTGTAATGAAAAAAAACAGATATTAAATATAATTGATAAATTTATTTATTTAATGCAAAATGTGAGCAAGGCGAAACATTACTTTTTTGTTTTAAAATAGTTATTTAAAAAGCACAATGCGTCTAATGTCGTGTCAGCCAATCTACTTCTTTTTTGTGACAAAATCTGCGGCTGTAGATAAATTTCTTTCATTTTGACTGGATGTTGGTTTAATTGTATATAGAGCATCGGCGATACGAAGAGAAAATTTTATAAAAAACGAGTAATACACCATTTGAACTAATTGAAGATTCATTCCTGAAAACAAAAGGCATTTATAATAATTTTCATACACTTAAGTTTCTCGAGAAATACTCTAATTTATCGAGAAATGGGATATAAGAAACTATAAAATTTCTCGAGAAATAATTCTCAAGGAGGAACACTACTCTGACCCCGATGGACTTTCTGAATCGTGTATCCATGTAAGTTTCATAATATGACTCATTCATATTGTTTTCATGATATGTTACAATGGAGTGTGCAAATAATGACTTCCTGCTGAAAAGTTTGACGTTGTTACGAGCCGAGGCTGACAATGAGAGCAATAAGATTGCCGGCTGCGAAACCGAGGATCTATGATTGTTTTATAGTTTACTAGTAGCGGGCTAACCGGTGTCTGATCTCATCGGAAGGTACTGGGAGGTTAGTTGTTGTGGACGAAGCAGCATCATCGGAAGCCATTAGGAATTAGTTTATATAGTTAGTTCAGCCTCGTAACTTTATAAAGCAATGCACCTTAAGCGGTAAAGATGTATCTACATATATGGGTTCATCTCACACTAAAAATTCAAATTGTAATGAAATAACAAAGTATAATCTACTAGTTTCTTAGCTAGCCTTCACCAGACATTACTATCCCACAGATTCTAAACGTATGGACGCGGAGTGAAGCGAGAGACATGTACGAACTAGAATCTATACTTCACACTCTCGCACCAGTTCGCAACATGTCTTTCTTTCTCACACGATATCGGCGCATGCGCATTACGGTCGATTAGAACTCTATAGTTTTCTCACTCGCGCATGTCTTCCTCTCTCGCGTGATATTGGCGACAGTTTCGAGCTCTCAATGAGACCTCCATGTCTAGGTATAGGGTATGCTCTATGGTCTCCAATGTATACCTTTCTCGTTCTACCGCCATCTACATTTTCGCCCATTGCATGCTTCCCCCATGTTTATATGTGCATCCGCGCGCATAAGAATGTACTTAAAACATATCCAAAAAAGAATATTCTTATGAATAATGATCGCAAAATAAAGAGACAAATGTGTTAAAATTACTCATCATTATTTTGAGAGTCGTAATGCAGGTTTTATTGTTATTAATCATGCTAGAAGAATGAAACATGGATTTATTGTACTTTGTCATGGTTAGACTGCAGATGTTTATGCAAAGTTCGTATTTTTACAGACGCAGATAATGAACTAGGAGTTGAAGAGACGTGCCTTATATTCTAAATATTGTAAAATGTACATAATTTATTAAATTTTATGTACTTTTGCATTTGTGCACAGTCTCGTCAATTTTGACATATTTACAATAGTCATAAATGGATAAATATCCGAAACTCGGAGTATACACATGTTATGTTGTCATTTCTTTTTACTTCTTCAAAACAGCAATTATTTCGGTACTAAAATCCGGCGCGCAATTATATGTACTCAACTATTTTCGTAACATTGATTCGTGAGGCAAATTTAGTTCTCTTCGAACAAAATTATATGCTTCAGGCGAGTAGGAGTATAATGTTGAAGCAAAGATTTTTATCTCCTCGCTATAGCGCTTTCTATTTTTAGGAATTGATGAATTTCGGATTTCATTTTTTAACATATCCAAGGAAAATCCACTAAAACGGTTTTGCAACGCCTCCTCTAGTGATTGTGTGGACCTTTCGTTCTGCTTTAAATTTCGAATGATGTCTGTCATAGTGTTCCATCGAGCATCCCGTCGTAGTAACCGCTTTTGTAGAATTGTTATATTATGTCGCAATCGTAGTACTGTTTCTGTTGGTGGCAAACATTTATCTGTTAGTTGAACACCAACATCCTTTTTATCTATGCTACTGCACTGTTCCTGTAACAATAAAATTCAACTGTAGGTTTCAATTCAGATTTTACACATACAATTATGTAAACATCATGAGAAACTTGTACCATTGTTTGAACGCCCACGTCCTTTTTCCCTATGCTACCGCACTGTTCCTATAACAATAAAATCTAACTGTAGGCTTCGATTCAGATTACATAAATAAAGTTATCAAAACATCATGACAAACTCATACCACTGTGGACTGTGATGAATTATCATTTGGTGGCTTCTCTTCATCAAATACCACATTGATATTCGAAGTCGAAGGTCCATAATTTAGTGCCTGTAAAATGTTTCTACTTTACCAACTTTATCTATGGTACCTCATGGAAAAATGATATACATTATATAGAATTTACGTACCTCATTTGTCGGTGTACAATCCAAATGGTGGTTGAATAACGTAGGTATTGCATGTCGCTTCAGTATACGCCGCACACTTGTAGATGTTACGGGTTGGAAACAGTCAGTAGTAAAATGTCTACTACAAATTTTACTATATTTGCTTATTTTAGGTCGTAAACTCGGAGGTATTGCCGCCACAAATTTTTCATGGAACTCCACTTTTAACGGGAAGCTGTACAAAATTACATTTCTTATAAATAGTAATCAAGCATACTTTTCGTTACTAAAAATATTCAATTTCATTTTCATTTTCACTTACCTATGAAAAGTAACACCCTCACTTATCTTCCACTCACTTCTGCAATTCTTAATACAACACGAATGAACCATAGCTTTTCTAACCAAATGACGTTTTGCAACTAAATGACGCTAACTGATGCTTGAACCTTGAACTGGAGAGTTCAACTGTTGTGGAGAGTGAACAGCAGTGGCAAAAAGTATCTATGTATATGAGGCGATAGAGGTCCGACAGAAATCGAAGATATTGAGTGCGTTCAACAGATGTATTGTTGAGTTATCTCACTAGATTTTACTCTGCAGCTGCATGTTATTGTTGAGTTATCTCACTAGATTTTACTCTGCAGCTGCATGTTATTGTTGAGTTATCTCACTAGATTTTACTCTGCAGCTGCATGTTCATTGGTCGACGCGAGTAAACACTAGTGAGATCACTCAATCGTTGAGAACTCAACCGTGATCAGTAGCAATTAGTAGAAATTAGTAGCAACTTAACACGTTCCGTAAAAGTAGCGGACTTTATTTCCGCTTAAAAAAATGGCGACCGATCACTACACTCCATTCCATATAAGACGATCTTAAGAATAAGCAACGACTGAGAATACCGCCCTTAAATGCACTTAATGTACTAGATTCTCCGTTAGATGTCAGGGCGTAGATCATAACACAGTTGCCATGGTAACCGCGGGTAAAAGACGCTTATAAACGTCAAACAAACCGATTGGTTTGAAATAGTGAGGTTATAATAGTGATAGTTGATAAAATATCGTGAAAAATGGGTCGGACCGATTGGGATCGAATATTATCTGTCGATCCGTCGTCATTAACGGATGACGACATGGAAGATCTTTACCCAGCTATGATTAGTTGCGACGTCGATGAGATTAGCGACGTACATAACCTGCGAATCCTAATGAAATTGTCCCAGGAAATACTACAGTACAAAGACAATCAAGTAACAACAATTATTCCACATTACCCTCCATATGGATTATTATTATTAACAGAATACTGCTATTGCCATTTATATGATTATTATTTAATAAAAGAGAGTAAACTCTGGTCAAACATTTCCTTTCGCTTATAGTACTCTTTTTCAATAGATTATACATATATTTCTATAAGTAAAATCACAGTATGTGAGATTTTCAAATTCCTTTCTTCAATAGGTAGAATCATTACTTTTAGAATGTGGCGAATTAAAAGAAACTATTTCTTCTTTGAAACCTGAACCTGCTAAGCGCAAAAAGAAAGGTAACAATTGTGTGCTTTGTTGAAAACAATATTTAATATCGAGTTGCTTTGTTCTGTCGTATACTAAAATATTTAATTAATTTATCCCCGTAAATTTTGTACCTCGTTTCAAAGAGTGGGACACAGCCGATATAAAACATCAAGCCAGCGATTTGTCTAAAGTAAGATATCTTGTAAATTGTTTAACGAATATGTGTTTATGATGCTATTTATAAAGCTATTCGTGTCATCGTTTCAAGCATTTGGATATATCAGAAAACAATGACTACGACGATGCAGTACAAAGCAAAAATAAAAAGATTAAAATTCTTATGACAGAATTGGAGGTGAGTTTAGGGGGAAATGAAACGGCATTAGAATAGTTCTTTTAAAATACCATAATTCTTTAGAACCTGGAAAAAGATAATACAATTTTAAAAGAACAATTAACAACACTAACACAAGAAATGGAGGATGCAACACAGAAAATGAATGAGATGACGGAGGAATTAAGTTCTTCTCAAATTAGATCTGTAGAATGCATAGGTTGTTGTACTAAAAAAATACTTAGATACTTATAATGTGAGCATAGAGAGTTCCACAGTGACATTGAAAGAATCTCTTCTTTCAGAGAAAATATCGTACTTGCAACGTGAAAATGCAGCGTTAGTCGCTCAAATTGAGGAAATAACTGCTCAGCAAATAGATAGGGATAGAGTTATAGATGAGTTTGGTGTGGCAATTGATGCCAGAATTAATGAATGGAAGGTACATATAAATATATTTCACGGCAATTTTTTATGAAATCATAAAATTCCTGTTAAATTTCAATTAATCAAACTTCGATAGACAATATTGGATGCGAAAGATGCTACGATTCAACAACTGGAGGAAACTTTGTCACAGTCGCTTATGCAGTCTGTGGCTTCTGTTAAAGAGCAAAACAAGACCGAATTGGTACACTTAAATGAAGAAATAGATCGTCGCGATAATATTATATCCGAATTAAAAGCAAAGCTTTCTGAAGCTGTAGTTGAAATTAACGAAAGCGCAACGCTAATAGAAAAACTAAAAACGGACGCACAGAAGTATGTGTATTATTGCTGTTGTTAGAAAATAAAGATGTGAACCACGGAATCTACTTTATAGTACCTTTTATTATTATTTCACGTAGGGCTGGGAAAAGTGACAAAAAGAAAGAGCACAAAGATTTGTTGAAGAAATTACAAGACGCAAATGAGCAAATATCTAACTTGCAAATTAAATTGACAGAGGCAGAAGAAGATGCCAAGTCGAGAAGTAGTAAAGTCAGTTGATCATGTACATCCAGTGCAGAATAAATTTCGGTTTGTTAGATATTTAGATGCAGATTCTAAATGACTATTTTTTCGTTTAGCTTTGTGAGGTATTAGCCACTTTGAGAAAATATGAGGATGAAAATCAAGGTTTAACTGACGCACTAAACGAAATAAAAGAATTAAGAAACGAGCTAATTGATAAAACCGAACACATAAGAGATTTAATTAATGTTGTCAATAAATTGGAAATGTTAAATTCGTACCAAGAAATGGAGATTATAACACTTAGGTAATTATAGATATACCGATGTTTGTTGTTCGCTGATGCCTCTAAAAGAATAAACACTAACAATACGAACTCTAGAGAAAAGCTGGGAATACCAGAGGACGAATCAGTGTCAATTCAGAATGCAGTAGAAAAACGTAAACAGGAAGCAAGGAAATTAGAAGAACTCTTGCAACAAAATAAAGTACTTGTTGAGGAAAATTTAGAATTGAAATCAGATGTAAGAATGAGACATTTTCTGCTGGCGAGTGTTTCTTCGTCTAAAACAGAAGCCGTTTTCATCGACGACCTTAATTTTTTAGATACGGGTGTTGAAATATAAGCTAAGTAAAGGTTCGAAAGAATTAGATTTTTCGGGTGACGCCGCAGATGGTAGCACTGAATTTTTACATTCGACTAAACTGGCAGATTCCGAACCAAAGTCGTTTCATTCTAAAGCAAACATCGCTAATTTGCAACAGAACATGCAGTTTGTGATAGAAGAGAACGAAGCTCTGAGAACAGGGATGCATGAAATTTTGGACAGTATACGTAATCAAGATGGTGAATTTTCGTTAATTTTAATGGTACTTTAATGATGCACTGTTTCCTCCTTTCTTTTCACCCAAATACACACTAAAGAGCTCTATTTTCAATCTATCCCTTTAACTCCACACAAGTACTATGCAACTCACGTATATTAACCACATTTGTAAATTATGTTACATTTACTAAGATAGCGTTATTAATCTAAATGTGTCGTTGCGTGTGCGAGAAGCTGTAGGCATGTAATTAATTATTCGACGCCTCAGGTAAAAGTACAGTGGAAATACAATCGAGTACATTAGAAAGGTTGTTGGAGGCGTTAGATGTGAGACATTTGGCTGGCTGGTATCATCCAGCGATGCGGTTGCAGGAACATTTAAATGTTGTGCAAGGTAGTAATGCCGAATTAAGGGACCAACTTAAGCAGTTGAGGTACAGAAACAGGATATTTATTGCTGTTCATTGGATCGAGCAGATGTCACTCAAAACAAATAATTACAGAAAAGAGCTGCAGAAGAAGGATAACATACTTCATACTTTAGCTTTGAACAAAAATACGAATATCGAGAAGATATATGCCGAGGAGTCCGACAGTGAAAAGATGGCGATGTGCTTTTCCGAAATGAAAAAGTTGCAAGAAGCGTACGAAGACGAAGCGGACGAGTGGAAGAGGCAGAAGGAGTCGTTAGTGCAGCGGAATGATGAATTGATGGGTGAGATCGACAAGTTAAAATTACAGGTAGAAGTTTACGAGCAGAGTTTAAAGATTTTTGAGGAGAGCGAGGATGAAGTTCGAAAAGCTTTCGCAATTAAAACTAAAGAGTACATCGAAGTTGCCGGCGAGGCTTTTATCGGGAGCAGAAAGACCGTTGCCCTGCAACAGCTGCTGAACAGAGAAACAATGAAGGCGTATCAGGATCAGAAAGAAGCAATAAAGAACGAAAGCTACTTGAGGAAAGCACTAGTCGATGCGAATAACCATAATAAGATTCTCGAGCGCGAAATTTCGACGCTGCAAAGCAACCTGTCCAACTCTGTCAGCAACACAACGTACAAGGAGCTTAAAGAAAAGCACGAAGAGCTGAGTATTCGATATCGTTGCCAGTTGGAAAATAACGTGGCCTTGCAAAACGATCAGGTGGCACAGACTTTAAAAACCGAATTGGAGCTGGCGGAGCAAGAAAAGAATCAGCTTATTGAGCTCGTACAGAAAGAATTCAGTCAGGAGAGCGCGCAAGATTTGATGCGCCAGTTGAAAGAAGCTAAAGCAAACGAATTGTTAGAAAAGCAACGGGCGGATCATGTTACCAGCTTGCATGCAATATTGCAAGTGCAATTGTCGAAGTACGAAGAGAATATCAAGGAAGTGGCCGCCGCGAAGTCTGAATTGCAGGAGGAGCTAATTATCTTGCACAAAAGACTCTCGAAAGACGTCTGTTTCGAGACGACTGAAGTACTGGACGACAACAAAGTACAGGAACTGAGGGATAATAATACAGCGCTGCAGGTAGAGACTGAAAACTTGAAGAAGTTGCTTCAGGCTTCTGAAGAGGAAGCTGAGAGACAGTACTCGTTGAATTCGTTGATGATATTGGAGCTGGACAGCCTGAGGCACCAGATTTTAGACCTGCAAGCGGCCAGCGAAGACAAAGCGACGATCTCGAGGCTTGGCTTCGAACTGACGAGTAGGAAATTGTCAGAGATGGAGCTGAACGCTAAAAAAGTACGACTCGAAAGCGAGCTGTCGAATTTGCAAGAGGAAGTCGACAAATTGAGGACAACGTGCGAAGGGTGGCGTACTAACGTACAAGATTCTCGGAAACAGTGCGACAATCGATGCAGGTGAAAAAGTATTTCTGTTGAATCCCATAGCTCCTTGAGTGGTAATTGTGTAACAAGATAAACTGGACGGCAGATTTCAATCCTAGAGTGTCTTTAATTGCGCTTGACTTCTGGGGTTGATGTAAGACTCCGCTTAAATTTCAGTTTCACCAAGTTTGAATTAGGTGAATTTTTAACATCCATGGGAGAAAATAAGTCTGTGAATAAAAAAAGAAATACGTACTTTTGCGGATTAAAAGTTGGGTCGTTTATGAGGATGGATGGGGCCAATAAAATTGTAACTGTTTATTTTACTTGGATAATGTTTGATTAAAAAAGTAGAAAGGTTTGATAGCAATAGTTTAGAAATTTATTTTCATATTCTCGACATTCCGAAGTAGTATTTACTGCTATGAATTAACATATCTATTGCTCATTCGTTAGACATCAAGCGGTAATATTCTTTTTCTAATTTTCAAAGCGGCCTAATAATTGGCATGCTAAATATGTAATTTATAATTACCTAAACAAAGCTATCTAGAAGTACGTGGGGTCTGTCAAGTACCCAGAAGTCCGCTCGGGTTAATCTATGAAAGTTCGTTGAATTGAAAAAATGAAGATATGATTATTGAAAAAGTTGAGGGACACAAGAATTTTACAAAGGAAAATCGGTAGCTGAAAGTGGCAAAGTGGAAGTGTTATTTTTCAAATGTCCCTTCATTTGAAAGAAGGCATACGATTTGTAACTTTAATTTGTTTATTTTCTTGTTCTCCTCAAGAATTTTTGTCCAATTACTTTAGGTCTTATATCTTCACTCTTTTCAATTCAGTGTACTCTTCGATTTATAAATCAAAATAATTTGTTACATAAAAGTGTAACTAGTCTCAGCTGCTTGGGAAGGTTTAATTTTCATTTGTATTACAGGAACCTGCACCTTATTAACTGGTATTTGTTTGCAGAATGTACGCAGATATTATAGGGTTTTTACAGAATCAGTACGCTGGTTCCACTTCGCTTAGTGCTTTAGATCGAATAACGTTATTGTTTGCAAAATTGAGAGACGAACGTCAAAGTATTGATACTGAATTGAAAAAATCGAAAGAGTGCTACGAAAATGTTAAGCTGCAACAGGAAGTGTTAACTAGCCGCCTGCAAATTGTCGAAAGTTTGAAAGATATTTTAGAACAGCAGATTGGAAGTAATAGTGTGCACGATATTATGCAACGTTTCTCCGAATATTCACAGTACACATTAAACGTATGTTCCCTGTACAAATATATTATCTTCTTTTCTATTGAGAATTGCACACCTTATTTCACATCTTTCACTTGTCAAAATTACATCTCTGGAAAATGCCGCCTCGTTTGGGTTTATTTGATCCAACGATTTTTATCGATTTTACAGACATTTATTTAAAATTACTACTATTTTCTTCATAAAACTAAAAAACTAAAAAAAGGAAATTTGCGTCCGCAACTTAACATTTTATATTTTTTTTAAAATGAGTTTCTGTGACATATACTTCTCCTGACTATACTTTAAGTGAAGCTTCGTATCTAAACTACTAACAATTAATCAGGATTTCAAGTACAAGAGGAAAATAACACAATTGGAGTACGAACTCCAAGTGGCCAATAATAAATGTATCGAGTACGAGTCGCAAATAACAGACATGGAGCAGGGCATGATGCAGATTCAGAAGGCTTGGAGCAGAGGACAAGACCACCAAGCGAAAATTGATACTCGTGAAGCAGGAACGAACCCTGAACCATTTGAAAATAAGCATGCGTTAGTTCAAACAACAGTAGTAACAAAATCAGGGGAAATACAAACGGATCCTTATACTTGTTGTTTGGATAAGAAAGAAACAGTTGAGGTTGAAGTTCAAACTACCTCTTTACACAAACACGCAGGTCTGGAAAGCCAATCATTGCTGAAAGAGGTGGACAAAGAGAAAGCAGAAGGAGCCAAGCAGACTGATACGAAACCAGAGAAAAAAGAGGATGTAATATATACGAGAAACGACATAGAACAGAAAGAAGAAGTTACAGTGAGAGAGAGAGAAACAACGGAGAAACGAGAAAAGATGAACGCAGAAGAGATTGAGAAGAAGAATGTCGGGCGCGAGATATCCTTGCTCCGCGAGCAATTAAATCAGGCTTTAAAACTCGCCTCGGATCGGTCCGCGACAGTAGTCAAGTACGAGTTGCAGATAACAGAGTATCAAAGAAAAGTGGATTCGTTAAACAAAATGATAGAAAGCAAGGATCTGCAATTAACGAAGAAGGAAGAGCTGCTGGAGGAGTATAGACTCTCGCCTCAGTTGCAACCCCCGAGCACCGACTGCAGCGACAAGCTCGCTTTGAAGTCGACGATAAACAGCTTGCAGAAGCTGCTAGGCCAGAAAGAAGATACGATAACTAGATATCAGAACTTGCTGAAGGAAGACAGGGACGAGCACAGCAAAGCTGCCGCACGCTTGCAGGAGCAAATTAAGAGTTTGCATAGCCGTCTTCAGATGATGGAGAACGAGGCTCAGAAGACCACGCAACAAAGGGGCGTGGTGACATTTGAACCAGAAAAATTGATCACTTCTGATAAGACAGAGCAAATCGTTACGAAGAGTGACGTTAAAGGTAGCGCTATGCAAGCTGAAGAAGTTGCAAGACTTCATGAAACAGTTTCGACTCTGGAGGCAGATTTGAGCATCACCAAAGAATTGAGCGACCGCTGGCACCGGCTAGCTGAAGAGAGACTGAAGCACATGGATCGTATGAGGGAAAGGTATGGTGTTAAGTTATCCCATAAATTCGTGCCAATTTTCACTCTCGTACATCATCCCCAAAAGGAGAGTACAGAAGGTTTGGTTGCACCGATTTCGCTGAAATCTTGCAACTAGTTAAATAGTCTATGATATGTATAGTACTATGTTGAATACATAGAAGGTATACAAGTTAAAAGAATTTACTTTGACGTGAAGATGTTAGGGGGTAGAATGAAACAAGTATAGGTACAAGGTATTCAGAAACTTTAAGTTAGAAAATCAAGAATGACGAAATTGCGTTTGAGGCTTTGTTTCCGAGTTATCAATTTTTATAACATATGTACATACTGCGTAAAAAGCGTCTGACGCTGGGACTTAGACTACTGCCTTCGTCGTGTCTGGTTTGGCTAACGTGCGGCGGCAGTAGTCTAAGTCCCTCACGCTAGACGATTTTTATTACTTTCATTTTCAACGATTAATCCGTCTGCTGTAGCCCCAATAATTAATCTGGCTGGCGGCGATCCCAAGATGAAAACGCACCTCTTTATTGTTCTTCTCAATCTTTAAAACGCCAAACCTGCCCTGCATAGTAGTAGTAAGCAAGCCAAAATATAAATCACAACCGGTCTGTTATTGTTCTGTATTGGAATCACTTATCATAAAATGAAGACATCGGGGCACGAATTTATGGAATCACTAAATGATAGTTGCGAAAATTTGGAGGGGTGCTCGACGTTTGTTGCTTCTTCTCGTACAGACTCGAGGAACAACACAAAAGTGAGCTCGAAAGTTATCGTGGGGAGCTTATAAAGTGGCAGTCCGAGGCAGAGATGCTTCGGCAACAGTTATCTGAGAATCGTATGCTACTCACGAAGGGAAACATCTCCCTAATGAAGGAGCTGCAGGAAAAGGACGACAAAATTCACGAGCTCAGTCTCGCCTGTCAGCAGCTGCAGGTACTTATGAAATGTGTATTTCCCAGAGACGTGCACAATATCAGAAAACTTTAACAGTTGAAGCATTCGAAAGCACAGTGCACCAAAAAATTTCAACGCACCTTTATCGTTTTCATACAAAGAACGAAGTCGAGTTAATGGAGTCCGCGACTAGGTCTCAGCGAGCTATAACGCACGGCGAGTCGGAAATGAAGATACATGAAATCACGCAGACGTTGAGTCGCGATAATTTGCAGCAACAAGCGCAGACGGATAGTCTACGCAAACAATTACAGTCGTTGTTGGAAAAGGAGAAGGTGTATAAACACGAAATCTCTGATTTGAAGCAACAACTCAGTCGCAGGTATTTTTCTGTCAGTAGACTGTCACTTACAGAACTTGTTGAAAATAAAATTAACTTTTACATGTTTTATGCAGAGGGAAAGCAAAATACTTTGCTTTTAAACAATGTTATCTATCATTTTACTATTTTAATTTATCCATCTCCACAGCACTTAATATACTTTTCTGTGTTTTACCTCAAAAGTTTGAACGGCATTTTTAAAATCATACACGTTTACTAAAAATAATCGAGTTCATGTGACACGACACATGAAATTGCAAGATTGTTTTAACAATGTTTTAAGCATTAATATAGTAAAAAATATTAAACTGCTAAAGGGCTTTATTATATGAGGAGCAATCAAAGAATTTTCAATCTTATGAAATTTATTCGCTTTCTTATCTTATAACATATGTCTCAAAGAAATTTAACCTTATAATATTCATCCAGTATTTGTATTGCTACTAGGTACACAGAAAAACGAGCAATTCAACGAAAAGATTAATTGACCAATTAACTCATTTGACTTATACAATTAACTATAATAGAAATTGAAGAATAATCACCTATAGTATATTGAGGGAAACTCGTATTAATGTTTCGAAATAAAATTTCCTCTTTCTGCGATACGTAACAACCACAACTACTAGACCTTAAGCGTTCTGTGACTTTAATTACCTTTACCACAGATACATGGCTGTAAAAGCACAAGAAAAGAAAGTTTCGCAGCGCGAAGCGCAACTCGAACGCAAGTTGCGATCTTTAGAAGAAGAGCTTGGAAAGGCGCGAGCCCAGTTAGACCGCGAGTATTTAGCTCAGGAAGCAAAGAAAGCTAAGGTACGCGCTAAATTATCACCTCACGCGTGCAAATTTTTATACGAATCTTTCGTGTAGACCGCAGAGGAACTTTCATTATGGGAGAAGCAAAAGAAATGGCAACAAACCGCAGAAAAATTGAAAGAGAAGCTCAAAGAGAAGACAGACGAGTATACGAAATTACTTTCGAATCATGAGAAACTTCGATCGGTGGTGTCGTGTATGGAAAGGGAGAAATGGTATCTGAAAAGTAAACTAAAAACGGACAACAACTCTGTGGCTGGCAGCTTATCTGCCAGACCCGTAACAACGGCGCAACAGAATATGATGGAGGATGTTCAGAAAGAGTGCCAGGCTCTTCGAGAACGTATCAAAGAATTAACTGATCGCTTGGAAACTAAAGATAATGACAAATTGATGGACAAAATCGGCGAGCAAAGGAGACGTATCGCTGCATTAGAGACTGTGTCACAGGTCAGTTGCAATAGGGATACAAATTGTGTGCTTGACCTCGATTATACGAGTAGCTAGAGAAGGTTCAAGTGCCTCAGAAATAATCGTTCACTTAAATCTGTTCGATAAAAACAAATTGTAGTTTCTGCAGTTACAAATGTTTTGTAGGGTAATATCTCCGTCGCCACTCAATTAGAGAAGTTAGAACTGACCAAGGATATCCTCGAGAAAATGAATTTAGCGCTCGAGAGCGAAAACTTCGAGCTTCGACTCGAGTTAGAGAAGGCGAACGCAGACACGCCAAGATTGCGAGAGAAAGTCGGACACTTGGAGAAGTAGGCGTTTGAAATCGTGTTTTCTTAGGTTGGTGCATATGAAATTGTCATTTCGCGCAGGGAAGTTTGAATGAAAATAGTTTCGGCTTTTTAACTACTTTATTTATTTCATTTTTTCAAGTTTCTATGACATTTCTCAAATCACAAGTCAGCGGTAGTAATTGCTTTTTAAGTAACTTTTACGCTGTCCGCGATCGGCAATTACATATACACTGACCCAATAAATGTACCGGATCATTGGCTGGGTACTTTACTCTCCAATTTCGTTTCTTATTCAGGTACATAGAATTGTTGAAAGTAGAGAAATCGTCTGACTCAACGCCAAGATCGTTTGACAAAGAGTTACAAGATCTAGGTTCCAAAAAATCTACTTTGGAAATGGAGAAAACCATTTTTACCTTGAAGAGGATCATAGAGAAGTTGCAGGCGGAGAATAAACGGCTTCGAATGGGTTCAAAGAAGCACCTTATGCATCAGGCATGAAAATATTGTCTATTCTTACATACAGAGGGTGGCGGGATATGTGGTACTACTGAGGAGGGATGATTGCACGTATAAAGAGAAGTGGAAAATATAGAATAAACTTTCTTTATATGTAGCTTCATTTTTTAAAGAATTTGATTAAAAACTTCTTTCGTTTTTGAAATAGATCTCACAAGGGGGCTACTTGAAATTTTACAGGTAGATAGAATAATATTTAAACTTGAAAAATAGTTAATCCATGCTTGGCCTTTTGCTGGGACACTTCATAAATAATTTAAACCAAAACGATGATTCGAATCTTGTGCACTCCACCTGATAACTTAATATCCTAAATATAGAATTTAGAGATACGTAATAATAAAGATGGTGTAAGGAAATTTACAGAGATAGATGTATGAATATTTTTTTTATTTTCCTTTCATATCATAATCATAAAGTATTTTTTATCGTAAAATTGCGCATCTTTGCGACAACGAAGCTGAGCGATTTCAACAATTTGGCAATTTTTCGATGTAATATATTAATAAATGAATTTCCAAACTCAATGTTCTAAAAAGGGAATCTTAATTAAAAAAATTTCAGTATACATTTTCGATTTATTTTTACACGCAGGTTCATCACTCCCTATATGGTTTGTCCACATATCCCGCCACAGTCTGTATTGCATGTGTTGCAACTGCTGCCTTCAGCGCTCGTATAAATGAAGGTTCAATTAATTTTATGTGCAGGGTAAATTATCAATTAATCGAAGCGAAAGTGTGCTGCAAAGCCAATACGAGGAAGCGCAGACGCGAATAGTAACGTTAGAAACGGACTTGCAGCTGGCAGAACAGAGAATAGCTGCGTTGGGAAGGGCTCAGAGCGAGGACGATAACGGGGAGATAAAGGTTTTGAAGGAACAATTGAGTCACAAGTCTGAGCTTCTAGACAAAGTCAAACATTTATTATCCAGAGCAGCCGTGAACGAGAAAACTCTCCGGCAACGTGTAAATATACATTTAAACAACAAAAGTAGCTGTTCGAGGGAAAGGAACAACATAATGCGACAGAGCTTGTGTGACTTTCAGGTACAGCAACTGGAATCGAGGCAAACGTTGTCCGCAATACCAGAGTGCTGCGTAACAGCTCCCACATCGGAGTAACCAACGTCTGGTGAGTGAAACATTCATAATTGTATCTCCTATTTAACTATTTAGTCGCGGGCGATGGCGTAGGCAGAGTTATGATTGCGTAGGATTGGTCGTTTGTTGCTCTGCGACAAATTGAACAGGTTGCCATTCCTCTGCCATAAATGGTGTTTGATTTCAAACACGTTTGCAAACATGTACATATTTGCCTCCTCCCTATACTGTTTGTACATGCTTCAAGAGGAATGATTTGCGTATTATGAAACTCGTAACATGTTCTAAAATTTGGCGATAAGTGTAGCCAGTTTTATCGACTCGCCGTGGCCATTTTAATCACAACACTTTGCGTCACTGGAATTGTGCCTAAACATCTCTTTGCACTGAGATGAACGAAGAAATACACAAATGGTGGATTACGTTGAATTGCAGGCAAACGAGGCCAGCTTTCTCTATCCCTTAACTGAAGTGTTCGTTGCGAATTTAGGCGACACATACTCTTGGCAGATAATACGTATTTTGGACGCGAGTGAGTCGTCAGGAACTTTACACAGATTTTAGGTCTAATAGTCGCTATCGAGTGCCTGGAGGAACGGTTGAATTGAGACCTCGTCCTCGCAGTCAGGGATGAGCTTTCCTTTGTACTTGACGCAGGAGTCGGCGCACTTCTGGCCCAGGAAGTACGGCCCGAACATTTTCTTGCACTGTGCGCAGTTCCTTATACAAACACCTGGGGATCGTAGTACAGAAAACGAATTAACTCCTTTCGTCATATAACACGAACTGCGATCGTAACAGTGCCGCAAACTTACCAATGGCTCGATCGAAGACAGAGCCCCCTGCAGCGAGCACCAACATCGTCATAGAGGCAACGAGGATTACCAATAACACTCGAGTAGAGGAGTTCATGACTGAAACAGATATAAAAAGAAGATTAATTAATGGTCGATGCAACTATAACTCCGATAGAGTGTTTACAAAGAAATTCCCAACGATTCGGATTTCTCAAGTAAAAACGTTTCTTCTTATCCAAGTCTCTATCAACGCGGTAACAATATTGTTAAATTTAGTCAAAGATCAAACAGATTCAACTTGATACCATAAGAGGTACATACATACACGAACGTACACGGAGAAAATCTTAACGATTCGCTGGAGCATACCGTTCAACGGATGCCAACAGGATCTAAAAGCGGCAGGATGGCAATGCTCGACACCGTGCGTCCCATTGACTAGTCGAGTGACTAAAAAAATTCACCTGCGAGTTTCCAAGACTAACGCGAATCCTAGTCGAAGGTGGAACTAACAGGATACGGGCGTCTAACGCTGGCCGGGGCCCCCCAGGCGGGATGCGCCGCTCAAAGCCGCGTTGATATCATATTCACTTTCCTCGATTAATTACCAAGTCCGGGGGGCAAGTGTCGACAGGGGAGGCAGAGAGGCGGGGAGAGAGCGAGAACCCATGAACCTTCAGGGATAACTCGGGTGTCGATGCCTTCGAGACGGCTCAGCGGAGGATCTTTTTTTAAAATTGCCACCGTTCAACGCACTGCCGCGAGTTGTTGGCCGATCGGCGGCCAAGGGGACCCGTGTTCAACGCGAGATCACGTAGCAGAAGGCAAAGCGCGCGATTGGCAAAAAGAGTGTATATACTTCGTTAATGAGTCCGAATTATCCTTTCTGTCCCGCGAGCGTTCGATATTTATCGCCTCGAAGGCGGTCGTGTCTACCCGGTTATCTCGCACGAACACTTCGGCGTCTACGTCGGTGGTCACCGTTTCGTGTTTTTCTTCTTTCTCTCCCTCTCTTTTTTATTCTCTCTTTTTTTTCATATACCGTCATTTATAACCGGAATCCCCTCATCGTGCTTCCGCGTTCTCCTTAACGGCCACATTGTGAACACATAGAGATAATAAATATGGATGGAAGGTGTCTCCTTATCTCTCCGTCTCGCAGCCTGGCCGTCTCTTTCTCTCGTCTCTCCAGGAAGCACTTGAAGATTCAAGACCAAGGATCGATCGGATCGATCGTTGCCGCGCGGCCGACGTTTCACGCCACCGATCGGCCGGCGAAACGGCGGGCATTATGGTTCGGCGGGGGCCCCCCTCCTTCGTTAAGCAGGGCAAGATTTCGCGATCGTTCGCGGGTATGTCGATCGGAATGATCACGCGTCGCGTGCAGGTCGCGTACGAAAAATCGTTTTCTAGCGGGCGAACTTGTATTTACCTGGTCGTTTTTGCGGCTGGAATCGAGCCAAGGCTGCTGGAATTGATAAAACCAGACGAATGACACTGAGCAACTGTACGATGACTGCCTTATATATATCCGTTGAGGCCAGATTCATCCCTCGTCCGAGGGAAACCCCGCTGCCTATCTTACCTTAATCCGATTCCTTCGATTTCCTGCACTCAGAATCGCGAAACGGGATTCCGCCTCGGAAATTTCGATCGATCGGGGACGCGGCGCAGCTATAATTGCTTGAAGATGACAGGGTTGCCTCTGCTCGTCTCGGTAAACGGAAGCGGTTGCTTTTCACGTTGCTGCTTGCTTAATGCAGACATTTCTAACTGATATTTACTTAGGTCCAATTGTTGGGGATTCGGGATTTTTTTCTGATTGTTAGCTGGATATAGCAGGTGTAAATCGTGGATCAGTATTTTGTTTGTTGATTTCAATATTTTATTTCTGAGGTGTACCATAAATACATTCAAACGTTTTATTATACTAATATGGTTATTTGTAATTAATCTAGAATTTCAGCTGTTAACTGAGGAAGAATTGGCAAGTCACTTGAATGTGTCTTTGTTTTAGCCAAAAACTTAATGATCACACTCTTGCTGATGAAGAATATACAGCTGGTTCAGAACGAGTGTACAAAACTTTGATATTTTATTTGGCAGGTCGTGCTGACAAGGAAACGTTCTCAGCCCGAAAATTCAGATTTTAATGAAACTTCGTGTGAATGTGAAGCATGCAAGGAGCAATTTTTTCCACGAAAATTTACTTTGAAAGGGGGTCAGCCCCTAAAGTTGTCGCATTTTTCCGGGTTTTTAATATAACTTTACTTTTCTTTTGATATTGTGATAGAGCATAAAGAATTGAACAATTCTTATATTTAAAGTTTTGTTGTATCTATATTTACTATTTTTGTACTATCTGTACATAACTTTATGGGCTGATTCCACCCTTCCGGAGTGAATTTCTGTAGAAAAGAAATTGATCCTTGCATACACCAATATGCTCTACATTCACACGAAGTAGCCTTAAAATCAGAAGTTTAGGTTTGGAAACGTTTCCTTGTGAGTAAAAAGTGTTATACAAATATAGATCTTATTCTCGATACTTACGTCATTACTACAGTTCAAGATTTTACTGGTGTTATAATAAAATCACAACCTTGATATGAAGTGACCTTTCAGATATTAAACCGTTAACCAGGAAAGACGACTTAACTCGTCGTTTGAAAACTCCTCTACGCTGAGTAAGATGACTTGATTCGTTGCGGAAATTAAAAAACGTCACTGGTAGGAAAGGTTCAATACAGTACATTAAATCACGTATCGCATTTTGGGGGGACAACATCAGTTACTGCGCCCCTTAGCACTTCTAAATATAAAATTTCCAATACTGTGGCTATATTTATGGTTGACAGGTTAGTCAATTAATAGGTTAAAACGTAACAGAAGAATATTAAATATGTATTTATAGTTTAATTTTATTCTAAAAACACGAAATGTGCTGCTTCATCTTGAATGCAGACATTGCACTGACAAATCAACAAATTACATTCAACGTGTGATTTTACTGTGGAAGGAGTAATATTTGAGACACTTACAACTTCAATTTACAACTAAGGGCTTAAAATTTTTAATATGGTACGCTTTATTATTTATTAATATAGTGAGTACTATATGTAATTAAAGTAGTAGTATAATTTTTATTTCTACTAAACAATCTGCTAAAATTTCTTACACTCGTTCTGAATGACCCTGGGTATTATTAAGTTTTAAGTGCTACTTGATGTCACCAAAACGTGAAATGTTTCTGGTCGAGAAAGTCTTTAGTTAAGAATCTGATTCATCGTGTAGTAGGGGAGAGTCGTACAGTACCGACCAGCTTACAGTACCGACCAAAGCTAGTTCTCGCTTCTTGGACCAAATATTAGCACTTTATTTGAATTAACCAATGGAAATTCCAATTCTCTATAACATATTTCGGGGCCATATTGTTTACTCCATTGCTCTCGATGTTCTGAGGCATTAAATGTATACGTTGATATTTGGGAGGTTAAAAGTTATTTTTTAAACCTGATCTTTTGTTTCTCGTGTAAATAAATGATTTTATCCTATTATGTATACTATCTCTAGACTATTAAGTTTATTAAAACGTCCTAGTTTTGCAATATTTTTTTGTACATAATATACCATGATCCAAAATGTTTCCCCGTGTTTGTCGTACAGTACCGACCATCCAACTGTCGTGCAGTACCGACCAACAGACTCTGTCAACCACTAGAGACCAAATTTTTCTTATCAGTAAGTTCAATCTGTTAACAACTCAGATTAATTTTTAAGATGTTCATTTAGCCTTCCTTCTAGCTTTTCCCGCAGAAACATAAAGTAAATAAGGATAGGTATGATAACCTAACAAACAGGAAGCTGGGATTTAATGAAGAAGTTATCCAGTGTGTTATTTACAAGCAGAATTGGGCATTAACTAAATAAAAAATTATGTAAATAAGGATTAAATAAAACTTACTTTAATTTTAGATTATTCGACGAATAAATTTAATTTTTTCATTCGATGAGAACTTATTGGACGAAAAAAGTTAAATTTTTTATTAAACGAATAAAGTTAATTTTTTTCATTCGTTATTAGAAATTTTACTTAAATAAAAATTTTGCCCATCTCTGCTTGCAAGAAATCATTTGACAAAGATTGGGTGTAGTATACCGAATGTGATGGTTGGGCAATATTAATTATTTTACTTGCGAGTTTGTACAAATAAAATTTCAAAAAAATCTTGTATTGTAGTAATAAAATGTGTTTTTATTAACATTGGTCATCATTTAGGCCTAAAATCTAGTAATTTAATAGTTGGTCGGTACTGGACGACAATTTTTCGTTTCTTAGAAATTACAACTTTTTTACTTTTGCGATTTATTAATTCTTATTATTAAATTTCATAAAAATAATTTCACTCCTTTTACTGAGTTCTATCTATACTACAAACACGTGTTTGAATTTCTGATTTTTATCGACTCTATCCCAAGATATAACAAAAAAACTTAAAGGGGTCGGTACTGCACGACTCTCCCCTATACCAAATTAAATCGAAGTTACAAAACCACTGTTTTGTGTTATAAATCAGCGCAACTCATACCAGACACATTAGCAAGAAGGTCTCAGCCTGATTTCGCTATTTTCTCTTTTCTTGCGCCTCCATATCGGCTTTCTTGTTCAGAGAATTATATCGTGGGGACCAAAAGTTCTTATATACCAGCGCTGAATTGTTTCTCGCATTAATCATTTCATCGATCTGCTCATTCAACCTCGAAACACGACTTTTCTTGTTCAAAATTGGGAACAAAGCGCTGTGGATGCCTCCTTTACCTCGAGCATCCTTCCTTCTACGATGTCCTTTGACGATGGCATCTTCCTGCTGGCTTCCAATAACATCGTCTGCAAAGTGCCGCGTTCGAAAGTCTTCTTCGTTTTTAAATTCGAGAGAACTACTCTCTTTCTTATCTTTTCTAATCATGCGGGTCAAAAAATCTTCATTGGAGTCTTCCTTGTTATAACTATCACCATGTCTCATCTTTTTATTTCTATTTTCACCTGTCTTCTCTTTAACCATATTTTTCCTATCGATCTTCGCGAAAATATCGACAAAATCACTCGAACGACGCGATTTTGGCAAGAAGTCGAATCCATCTTGGTCCCCCGCAAAATCGGGGACGTATGCCCTCTCCGTAGACGTATTATCACTTTCAGACTCGTTAAAGAAACTTGGAACTTGTTTCCTGCTCTTCCTATACATGGCCCGCGTTTCCTTACTGAGCAGCTCCAGCTTTTTCATTATCGGATCGTCCTTAAGAAATTCGTCTAAATTGAACGGCTTTCTGTACTCGTTGATATCGAAAATTATGGGTTCCAATTGGGCTGTAGAGTTTTGCTTTTCTATTTCTCCTGAATCTTGATTTTCGTCTCTTTCCGAAGATCCACCCGAATCGTGTTTCTTAAAATCTTCATTTCCTGTTGCTTCCTCTCTTTCTGAATGCTTCGTTAACACTTTCGATACCTCTTCTCCACTATTTCCCTCAAATCCACTAACCTCTGTAGAGTTAGGCGGTTCATAACGGTTCGTTGATATTCCTGGATCATCAGAATCAACGTCTCCTCCCTTTATAATATCTTCCTGGCCTACGGGACGATCTTCTTCGTCTAAACTTTCCTCCCTAATGTCTGAGTAATCTGGTACGTCCACGTACGGAATTTTCTTTGGATCGTACGCTGGAATATCCGTCGATGTGGTTTCCTCGATGTCTCTTTGATGATCTTGTATGTTAATGTAGGTCTTATCCGTTGGCCCTTTAAGTGATTTAGGAACACTCGAGGAATCTTGATCGAAGGAGAGTTTCTGCGATGCTACTTGATCTGCACTTTTGGAATTTTCTTGCAAGAGGTTTTTATCTTTATTATTATCTTCCTCGCTTTCATTGAGATTCTTTAGATGTGTCGGTGGAGACGCGTTCAGATCGTCCACTTCCGAATTGTCTGCATCGTTACATTCAGGAAATACGGGGATGTAACTGTGTCTTTTGGATTCTTTTGACGAGAGCTCCGTTCCAAGCATTGGACGCGACGAATTCATCGCGTCCAGAATTTCTTTATTCGCTACAAGTTGTTTCTGTTCCTCGTAGCTGAGATTCGGATGACGATAGAACTTATTTGACGAAGCGACTTGTTCCATGTCCACGTAATCCGATTCTATTTCCAAGGAACGCTTCGAGCGATCGATCGTAATCCCTTTCTGTTGATTATTTAATGTTTCAAAGGTTTTGGCGTTTCTTTCATATTTTTGTCTAATAGAGTTCGCTATTTCGTCGATGTTCGCCACTTTCTTTAACTCCGAATCTGAATTCTGAGAATATTCAGATACGCTTTTAATAATTATATTGTTAATACTATTATTATCTGCGTCTCGATTATTCGCCGGTGATCTTGTAGCTGTACTATTAACAGAAAATTTCTGATACTCCTTTCGAGGATTTTCATCCTTCTCTGATATCTTCGTATTGTTCCCCATATCTTTTACGAGATTCCAATTAGGCAGAATTAATTCAATGCGACTCGAATCTCTGGTGGATTTATTTTTCAATTGGTCGAGTTCAACGTTCTGAAAATGCGAAATTCTCGTTATTGCAGAATTATAACTCGACGGTTTTGAATTAAGCGAGATTTAAATCTGAATGTGCTGGAAAAGTTGAATCGAGCAAAGTGAAACGAGCTGAATACAACTTGCGAAATCTTCCAAATGCACGATTAAAAGCAAGCTCGCGCTGGATATTTGATCTCGATTTAGCGATCCTGCAGACAAGAAATATAATGTCCATATTGTTCGCAACTACCCTGTAAATCATCCTCTACGACGTGCGTAGTAAATTGTACGTGCTCGCTATGTAACTTGCTGCGGTGAAATATGTATCGTGCCATTGCGCAGAAACAACTCTCGACTACCATTCGCTGAAGGTGAGGTTCTGATTTAGAGACTGAAGAAAATCAAAGGCTGCAAGCTTAGTTAATTTCTCGACACTCCGAGAAATTTAAGCAAGTAATCAATTTTCCTAATCAGAACCTCCCTTTAATCCACTTTTCTCGTTGCTTTTTCGTACGCAGATTCCGCGCCGCGAAGAAAAGGGAAATTCACAAAACTGATGGAGGTTCCCATAAATGGCACTCTTGTTAATGTGACTTTATTCGTTGATAGAACTTATGTACAAAATACAATATATGTATAAAGAGGAGCTAGGTGTACAACGGCTCAGAAGATCTACGTTAACCACCCTTTCTCGCGCACTCGCGAGGGGTTAGGTCGAAAAGGCAGGGGTGGTTATGCATTCGAGCCTGTTCCCTGAGCCATCGTGCACATGTATATATACATAGTACAATACAATAATACTTGAAGCGATCTAAAGCGATGTTCCTGCTCGCTAGACACACAGCTTCACGCCCCTGTCCCCTTGTTCACATTTTCATACTTAGAGGGGGAGGAAAGTAGTACTCCTACAACGACGACAATAACTGTGTACAGTAAATATATATGTGTGTGTGTGTGAAATAAGTCATACGATGATGTACGTTAATATAGCGTAGTATAAATTATTACGTGCTTGACTATTATCTCTAATTGACCATTTAAAGTGATTGCTGAGGCTCATAACAGGGTAGTAGATTATGGCTCGACGTTTAATCAACTTTACACTCTGGATTGTTTTCAGAGCACGCTGTGAAGAACGCCAGATGCTTTTCAACTTAAACTTTCGGCGAAGTTGCAGTTGAAACTAGCGCTGGCTTCTTTACGCTTTAAATATTACATATGTAAAATACCTACTCTTACGATACATGGCTGCGATATATGTTCGTTTGGTAGATCAGCGAACGTGGAAAGTTAAGTGATGAATTATCGTGTTTCATACGTAAATTAAGGCTCGTTCAATTGTCGATTACCGTTGCTTAGTAATTGCAATTCTACCATACAAAGAAATTCTTTGATACGATAACTATGGTTGTAGATATGACAACTGTTAACCATACGTATGTTAAATGTATACTTATTGGTAAACAGGGTGTTTTGTATTTCGTAATGCAACTGAAAAGGGGGTGATTTTTATCAAAAAGTAAGTCGAAAATGGAGAATAATATTTTTTTTTGGTTTAAAATAATTTTTTAGATTTTTGTTCATATACTTGTACTTGAGTTTCTTCGACTGTTATTTATGAGATTGTATTAAGGGGTAGCACCACTGTAAAGGCACAAAAACGTAGTGTACATTTGACAATTGTTTGTAGGGAAACAAAGAAATAAGTCGATAATCTCTTTAAACGCCTTTATTATATACGTCTTAAGTAGTTTCAAGTTATTTTTTTCTTTTTTTTTTCAAAATGGCAATTTAATCGTTTTTTTCTCGGAACCGCGTAAAATCGGTTCGTATTAGTTTAGAAGCTACTGTAAAAATTTCGGGTGAATCGAATAAAATTTTTTCGAATGGTGCTGCTGGTCAATTTGAAAAATGTGATTCTAAAAAAAATACGTTTAAAGTGCCATTTTGAAAAAAAAGAGAAGAAAAAAAATAGCTTTAAACTACTTAAGATGTGTATGATGAAGGCATTTAAACAGATTTCGCACTTATTTCTTTGTTTACCCACAAAAAATTGTCAAAGCTACACTACATTTTTGTGCCGCTGTAGTGGTGTTACCCCTTAAAGAAGTAGCTTAAACTGCAGAAACAAAAAATGTTCTGCACTTAAACCAAGAATTTTACAAGCTTTTTAATGACAAGAAAGTTAGAAAATAGAAATGTTTATAAAAAGCATATAAAGCATTCGAAATAAACATTTTATATTACGAGAACTTAGATGTTATGAACCCAAGAACCAAATAATATTTAATAATCAGTTTTTAAAAAAGAACTCTATATATTCAATTTATTTCTTCATAAACAATTAACCCCTCTTTCCAGTTCTACTTTAAATTATTAACCATCCTGTATATTCTAACATCAGATGTACTGACAGTGCCTTGGAGTGCTACAACGTGCGCGATGGTGCGAGGGTGAATTAAACAATGTACACGTCCCTCGTGGCTCGGACTTCCTTCAACGTTCTCATCTTCAATGATAGTGAAATAACAAAACGATAAACCGATGTGTTGCACTGTTTATTCAGATAGCTATAAAAATGTATGGATCAACCGTCCAATTTGAATCGAGGCAGTTTCTGTAGTAGGAGAGAATAAGTTGATAAGTACACTACATAAGTATTTGCCCATCCATGTGATGTCCCTGCTTTCAATAATGTGACAATAATATTTTCACATTAGAATAACAAATAGCACACGCTTACAACACAAGATTCACTCGTCAAGCATGCCAAAAAGAACAAGCTTAAAATAAAGAAGATTGTAAACTGGTATTTTAGAGTTGTATGATTACTAATTGTCTGCCTGGGATTGTTGACATTAGGCCTTTCTATTTATGAGAAACCTTGTCCGAAACTTTTCCTTACCACACTTACAATCGTCTTAAGATTTCTTTAAGAAGAATAACAAAAAACAACACTAAGAAGAACATGTTACTTTAGAGAGGACAGTAAGTGTGAGCTTAATTACTGCACTGATGTTGTTTTTAAACAAATTAAAAATTCCTTCGCCAGAATATAAATTATCTAGAATATTTCCTATCGATTTTTTTTTAATGGTGAACGGTATGTGTTCCAGTGGACAGATACTTATGTATCGTTATAGAATATGACGATTCACCCTCGTGCACTGTTACTCCGAATTCGGCTCTCGGTGCACGATTACTTTCTGAATCCCAGATACGAAGCAATGCCGTTAATACTCTCAAAGAATAGTCGCAATATCTGCTCTCGGTTGTAGTTGTTCCGCACCGTCTCCGGTCTCGTTGGGCGTCTTGGCGCGTCAAGCAAGTGCTCCTCCACCAATCGCTATAGTACAAGTACAATAGATTTACATTGTTGGTGCTGGTGCTACGTAATCCTTCGTAGAGTATTGCGAGAGACATTTTCGGGGCCTTCTGTATTTTTCGAGTTGCATGTGCAGGTTTAAATGCAATGGTATTATCGGTGTACCGAAACGTTCTTCTCGTTCCAATTTCGTGTCGTTTGCTCGACAAAGAGGACTCTACTCGTACATTTTGTCCAGGTCGAAAAATGAACGGTACTCCCTCTGACAGAGGAGCAGACTAGGATTCAATCGTTACTACAAGCGCTGGCAATTACCATTAGCTAGGTGCTACTATGTACATTGTGTGCGTGCCGTTACGAATGCTTGTTGCGATTAACGAGAGGGTAGAATCAGGTTTAGATCACGGATTTGACTCGAATTTGCGGGCAGTTAGTGTTGAGCGTGTGTAAGAATTTGTAAACCAGAGGTCGTGGTTTAAACTGCTGGAAAGTGAGCGTATTTTATGACATTTTGTTTTAAGAAACGAAACGAAGTATGAATATTGTTGGTTTCGCCTTATCTTTAGTAACATTTCATATATAATACTATATTTTCTTTAGGTGAATTTTAAGTGGCTCGACTTCATGGTGCAACTCAAATTGGCGGAATAGATATCTCTTAAGTAAGTAAACTGGTCAACTTGAAACTGAACTTTTTTTATAATACATCACTTTAATTGGGAGTCGATTTTCTTGGCCGAATAAACCAAAATTCAATTTTAATGGTACTGGATGACACTCAGAATTTTCAGAAAACCTGCCAAAGACTCCTATAAAAAGGGAACCGTAATTAAATTGCAGTACACTTAGTTGTAATTTTTAGGGTATTCCTAGATGTACATGAATGTGTTTTGTAATTTTTAATTATTTTCAAGATTAATTGTTTAACTTAATTTCTTTCTCACAACTGTGAACTTACATACAGAGTCTTGAACAGATCACTGCTTTGAGTTATTACTGTATCACGTTATGTAATATTTTAAATGCATACCCATAAGCATAAACGTAGTACTTTGATGCTTTGGACTGGATTTTTTCGTGAAATTTTAAGTAGTGTGGTTCATATTTTATGTGGAACCTGTTAACTGGGTCATTTGTCGTCCAAAAATATTGCCAGTATATTTCAAATTGAATTATACATCAACTAATACATCATTTACTCCTTTTGTACGATTTAATTTTGTTAACTTTCACCATGAATCGAGTCTTCTTACCTAAAGTAAAGTTTTTCAATGACTATATCCGGTCTTCTCTGGTTAAATTGTACAAATTTTGAGCCAAATCTACGACCTGTGCCATGTGTACTTCCCTTGTAAAACTTATGATATACGAATAATAAACTAGAAGTTTCATATAAAAAAAGTAAAAAAACAAAAATGGGATTGTGATACATATTTTGAATGCGTTTAGAAACATGGAAAAGTATGAAAGTTGAAAAATAGAAAATATGCAATTTGTTCAGCACACTAAGCATAAAAGTAGTTAAAAAGTAGTTAAGCGCACTCGATCGAAGAGTATTGATTCAAATCTGCGTGCAATGCTCACTATGTAACAATAGAAATTTATACAATATTAAGAATAAGTAGGTCATAATAGGTTGTCAAAAATGAACTGTATTATTAATCCGTCATTTTTTTACCACGCAATTTATAGTAGCGTTCATTTCGATTCTAAATAATTGCAGATTCGAAGCACAATATTATTCGTGCCGCAATGTTGCAAATCGAATTCGACATTTTGAATATTTACCCTTCTAAAAATTCATTGTTCAAGCACTCAGAAGCTGTAGAATAAAACTTTGATTGAGCGAAGAAAGGTACCTCAGTGAATAAAAATATGTTTATCTCACGGTACAGTATAAATACTCGAGTATTTGTCAGGTATTTCGAACATATTTCACGCATGATGCTCAACCATCGAGTATGTATGTGTTCACGTACATCTATCTTCTATTAAATAACTCTAACAGGGGCTAACGATAATGAGTGGTTCCGTATGCAAGAGCGTCGTTCGCTTCACAACCATGTTAATCTGTGTGAGTCGTGCAATGATTCGTAAACATCTAAACTGCGATACAACACAGGTGGGCACAGTTCACCGTTCTATTGTATCAGCTAAACAGTTCCAAAGCAATTATTAGAAGCAGTAGACGTGAAAAGTTGTCGGTGTTCTACGTCAAATGCGCACCACCGTCTACGCAACGGGTCGTATTTGCAACTCGCACAACGTCCTTGCTCGTTCGACAATAATTACTGGCAAACATACGCGAAGTTTTATAATTACTTTGCTACTCCTATATGGTGATGCAGTATCGTTTAAATTTCTACGTATGTTACAAAGTTCGTGATAAATCGTAAGTTCGAGCGTTTAACTTTTAAACGTCGTGTGATTTCTTATCGTTAGTCGTTCACCTTGGCAGTACAAAGAGAAAGAGAAAAACACAAAGGAGTGTACAAAACGTAAAAAAAAGAAGAAACTACGATCAAATTATAATTTATATTTTGGTCGGGAAATATAAATTATAATTTTGGTTTGGTAATAAATTAAGGGTTACGGTGCCTCTAAGCATTCGAGGTTTATAATCACTTAAGGTCTCGCTAAGGGTCTATTCGATGCTACTGTTACACGTCCGTCTGCTTTCTGTCCCTAAGCTGTATCGAGATGCAACGTGCAGACGCGTCTAGTTTCTCTTTTCTATTCTACAGTACCGTAATGTGTCTCGAGTAAAGGGTGCCTAAGGGTCGTGCTTCTTGGCTCGTGACTGTTGTTGACTACGTGGTGGTGTTCGTCTAGGCGGTCTCTACTTTATGTCTAAAAAACAGCCTTTTTACTTTCCCAATTGTTGATACTGGCCCGCTAGATTACTCACGTATTGCGCGTGATTCGTGGTGGGGTACTCGGCCCATTTGCTCAGGTCCATGCTGGGTAGAACTCCGCTTCGACACGGCACGCGGGGGTTTCTGTAACGAAAAGATTAGTTTGGTTCCAATGCAATTATTTTAGAGAGTTTTAACGCTTTTAGACAGTTACAAGTGGCATTCTTAAAACGCGGTACTTTGAATGAACAAAACAGTGGTTTGATATAACACTGTACAGCAATTGGGGAATAAAGATGTCGAGGTATATATGAACGGTTTCAACGAAATGCAAAATAAAAAAGGTCATATAACACAGTTTTGATAACACTGTCCAACGGCCATTTTAGATTTTATGGATTTTTCTGCTGTGAAAATCAATCCACAAACCGCTTGTCGCCATCACCCTCAGTTTTCGAGAAAATCGATTTTGAAAAAAAAATCTAAACTTTGAACTTTGAACATTATTTGTGTTCACTTATTCCACGAACCCTTGCAAACACAACGATATAATTTATTATTGAACTATAAACATTTAAATATGTTTAAACAACGATCAAGGTGCAGTGAAGTACACCCGAAATTCAACAATTTTTGCAGATATCTTTCTATATATTTAAAAAACTAAGGGTCTGGGAGAAAATGATGGCGACAAACGTTTTACGGATTCCTTTCAGCGCACAAAAATCTATAAGAAACGGTTATTGAATGTTACAGAACAGAAAAAAGTTGAATTTTGTTGGACTGCACGGTGCAGACAGGTACAAAAGTTGTGGAAGGGTATACAACACGAATTAAAATCCAGGACAATCTGCGAAATAATCGTGTTACACGAGAGTTGCCTGTGTTATATTCCTTTAGCGCAAAGAAAAAGATTCACGTGGGTTAACTTATAGTTATCGAAAGATCGCAAGATCAATCTCTGCATTGCACAACGGAACAAGACACCGAAGCGATCATTTTGGGTGTCTGCTTCGGTATCGATGTTACAATCCACCAAAGTTACTTTCATCTGCTGACTTCTTCGCACGAGCACGGTCGATTCTCACGGTGCAATCGCTGATCGACGATTGCACGGTGGCATCGCCAACGGGGAGGGGAGCTAAGTGCTTCCAGTGCGGTAGCCAGTTCGTTCGTACGCCGACACAAATATACAGTTTCCCACAGACATCTTTTCTCTCTCGTGTATCGTAACGATCACGAGTCATAACAGAGAGTACACAAGGTTCGTGTTACTGATCATGCCAGGCACATTGCACAGGGCACAGATACTCCAAATTTTTTGAGAAAGTCGAGTTCGTAGATTTGTCTTTTCTAGATCTATTTTGTGATAATGAAGTCAATTTAAACAGCGAGTCGTAGAAGTAATTAAAAGTTATTGTAAATGTATACATAGCTTGGAATTATTATATATATATATGTATGTATCGACGGTTTAAAAAAGCAGAACTTTAACCCTCCATTGACACTCTGGGTGTAAGCCACCCATAAGTTTTTAGCCAAATAGCCTATCTTCTATATGCAAAATAAATACCTTTTTCCCAAAGCCGACTTACAAACTATTTTGTTCCAGGAAATAATATATCTGAACAATAACTCTGTAGCCTTTTAGCTTCTAATATTGAAATTGGTAAAAGTGACAATATTTTGAAGATTCTCTTCGAATTTTCTTGATATATGGTAATCTAGAACTTTTTTCCTAAAACTGTGATAAAATTTCAATAAAAAATCTATTCGAATACATTTTAGAGACCTCGAAATTGACCCATGATTTTTTTCATAACGATTAGATTCTTTAGATGAGAATTGCAGTCGTTTAGAAATTGCTCTGGACGTGAGCCACCCAGTATCTCAAAGTTAATCGAAAAAGAGGTGTGTCAATGAAGAGTTAAATTTGATTTCCTCGCAAACTTTGAGTACACTAACTGCACCTATGCAAAATTGAAAATAAATCGGTGATCCGAACCTCGTACACTTCGCTCGTGAGTGTATCACTTACATTTCGTGGTCGGGGAGCACCATGGGGTAGATCTGTATGGTGTCTATCAGGTCGGTGTTGTCGCAGATCACTCTGGCGAGCTTCACTTTCCGAATCTCGTTGAGTTGTTCTAGAAAAAAAAGAAGTGAATGTGTGCAACATTGAAAGGTGCGAGCGTGGTTAACGGTTGCTACTCGCTCGATCGATCGATGAGTCCTTGGATCGAGCGGCCCGCGCCATTCGGGGATACCGATTCGAAAGGTTCTTACCGAGAGTGAAGGACGATGGCTGGTTCGGCAGCTCGTACCAAAATCGATCACCTCGACGTGAATAGCTGAATTGCGTGGCGATTACGCAGGCGAAGGTTGGCCCGAGCATGCTACCCGGAAGTGGTCTTTCGGACACACCACCGGACCAGAGATCGACGTCCGCCGGGTGTCTGAAAATCGAGTGGAACCGTACCGTTACAACATTGCAAAATCGCTGGAACCGATTCGGAGGTGCGCAACCGCGCGTAATCACGCGTGACTCATGGTCGACGGGAGTTTAGTCTAAAATTAGCATGGCTCTGAATTATTAATATGTTTACGCCGATAACATTGAATTTTATGGTGAATTCCTCATCGACCTTCCGAAATTCCGTTTCGTGCGTCCTGCGTGAATGAAGTGTTCTTCTTTTTGCTAAGAGTTATTAGTGGCTAATTATACTGAAATTGTATAATTTTGTTGTATAAACGTTTTATATAAATTAGGACTTTTAAATGAAAAAATTAACTCAGATTTGCTACATCACGTACAGTTTTTTCACAACTTTCTTTGACATTTTTATGTTCTAATATGCGATTGAATGAAATTGGTAGTGAAAAATTAATTAACTCACAACTGACTGATGTGAACTGGCGACCCAGTATTTATATTCTCTTAGAAATTTCTAGTAAGTTCTAATATTTACTTGCATCTAACATTCGTGACAACCTTAAACCTTAATGAAATTTTAATTTTGTTTTTCGAATTCAGCACTCAAAAACGTATTAAAAGCAGCTAAAATATTGGAAAAAGTTTTTGTATCGGAGGCTTGTATTAGTAACTAAACATGTTAAAAAAAAAGTTTTTTGTCTTATACCTAACTTCTAATACGCGTGTTCTCTGTGTAAACCTTCTCTCATCTTTATCAAAGGGTGTTACCCTACTACTACTAATAATAATGATAATTTTTCGTCAAGGCAATATATTTGTTAATTAGTTCCCAATACTCACTCGAAGATAGAGCTGTATCGTCTGATAGTCTCGTTTGGCATAGAACCGAATAGTTCCTCAAAGGTGTCCGCCCAGGGAAGACCACAGAATTTCCTTGAAATAGAAAACGACCAGATTGAATTGTTAGTGCAATTAAATACACAGCAACGATATGTCTAAAATGAAATTTACCAACCTAAACTCCATGTAACTCGGTATACCGAATTCGCGACCACGCTGCATGTTGAAGGAGACGAGGTCCAGCCCAAACTTAGCTCCGACTTTTTTGAACAAATGATTCGTAACCTGAAATTTAAAAGAGTAATGCATATTCTGTTTTTCTTTGTATTCGATTCGAAGGACATTCGAGAGAATTTTGTACTTCTTGCGTGATGGAGTCATCCATAGCTTGAGCGACTTGGTTCATCAGTCCCATGATGTATTCGTCGAAAACACCAGCACGGTACAGGTCGTAGGGTCTTCTGATCAAATCTGACAGCCTCTTCGAAGCTGTATAATAATGAAATTTAATAATTGATAGTTGCACTAACTTTGAGGTCTATCGTTTGGTTTGGATTTGAAAGACGATATTGTGCCAACTTACCAATAAATTTGTGAGCTTTGCTCCATCTTTCGACAGCCGTTGGTAGCAAAGAGTGACCGAATCTGAACGCTGCGGAAGCGAAGGCGTCGATCACAGCTGGATTCACGCTTTCATCGTAACCATCCCAGTATCTCTGTAAATTTTGCGTAACAATACTTGTACAGTTCCGAATATTGAAGTTTGTGAGGTAACTAGACTACGGAAATTTATGCAAGTATGATAAGCCGTAAATATGTAAAGCATATGCACAAAATATGCAATTTCGTAGGCACCAGGAAATTTATACAATTTTGTTTAATCGATATATTTGTTGCACAAACTATTATGATATAATAGGGACTGTTATATGTGTGACGTTCCGAGCATAGTGCAAATTACAATTACCTAACAACCGTTTTTTTCTAAATTATCAAATGTGAATTGATAACGTTTGTCAGAGAAAATAAATTTAAATGCTTAAAATAATCTTTCTACGTCATACAGTGTTACTGGAGCATATTTAATTTTATTCCAATGTCATTTTGGAATTTTTTCCTCAGAATTTGTGAAATTTTGAAAACTGCTGCGAAACCTTTGTTTCTTTCTACGACGCGTCGATGTTCAGTTTTGAAGATACTTATCAATAATCACTGAGGATGTGAATCATGTTTAAAATCACTCCAATCATCAGATCTATCAATTTTGTTAAAGAAACTCCCACTGTCTCTATTTTTTTTTATTGTAAATGACAAGATTCTCGGATCAGCTTTTGTATATCTATGCTAACTACAAAGACAGAATCTTGTCTTTCAGAACTTCCTGTGTCAATGCAATTGAAGCAGCATGGCCGGAGTCAAAACGTTGAATAATTTCGTTAATTATCTCATGCAGGGTTGACTAACTGACGACTCACGAGTTGCCGGGGGCTCCTCCGCCTTGCGGCCACGCTGAACGCAGTCGAATTCGTCCGTGCCTACACAGACATAAATACATTCGATTGCTACGGCCGGCCACGGCCATACGTTTACATATAATTATAGTTAATACGATAATACGAACTGATATATACTTACTTTTACTCGTCTCTGTGAATGTGAACGTGCACATTGAGGCCGCGTCATATTATTGACAAGGGATGGTATATCCACGGAAAACGCACTTTCGCATCCGTATGTAGAACCAAATATTGATGAAATTTTTAAACCCAAATCCACCAATTTTTACGTTCACATTCACAGAGACGATTAAAAGTAAGTATATATCAGTTCGTATTGTCGTATTAATTATAATTACATATATGTAAACGTATGGCCGTGGCCGGCCGTAGCAATCGAATGTATTTATGTCTGTGTAGGCACGGACGAATTCGACTGCGTTCAGCGTGGCCGCAAGGCGGAGGAGCCCCCGGCAACTCGTGAGTCGCCAGTTAGTCAACCCTGATTATTCTCATGCAAAATAAAAAATATATTATTCGAATCCTGTTATGACGAAACATATTTCTGTCAGAGTCCCACTTGTTTGGTCCTTTCCTATAAAAATATGCATTTGCCCAAACTTCCACAAATCTAGTGATAATTATTCGAATGAGGGACTGTAGATAATAACGAGTTCTCATTAATTAAGGAACGCAAAGGACAATTACTTCGGATTAGACACAATTCAAACTATTTAGTATTCACTTTTTTAACCCTTTCTCAATGTGTGGAAATTTCATGAAATAAAATCAATTTATTTCAAGTTCACTATTAAATTAGAACAGGTCAGAAGTTATGGTCAGTGTCGAATTTCTACATTTCATTTATATCAACAAAAAATTAATATCAACGTGTGTCGTCATAACGGGACTCCAGAGGGAGTTAAAAGAGTTCTACGTGGTTTTACATCTTTCTCGAGGAGAAGTCCAAATTTCTCCATAACTTCTTTCCCAAGCAGAATGGGCAGGAACTCGTTGTAGGTAATCTGCTGAATTTCCGCGATAACGATCCGCCTGGATTCCTGGAACAACGTCTCGTCGTCCCAATGCGGATTGATTTGAGTGAGCGTCTTGGCGATTCTGTTATGCTCGCGTGCCATTAACGTGTGCATACAGGTCAGCACCAGCTGCTCGTTCACTCGTATCTCACCTGAAGACAAAAGTCACGGTACATTCAGCAAGAATGTTGCTCGGCGATCTTTTAAATGTCCATTATTTTTCTAACTCGAAAGTGGGACAACTGCATTCCACGACTTATTATAAACGTGATGGATAAACGAATTAAAGGAAACCATTTCCCCATCCTTTCTTCACTTCTCTGAGCAAATTAATTGGGCGAACAGGCTGTACCCCCTTTTTTTAGAAAATACAAATTCTGTAACATTCTCATGTCTTTCATTGTTAATTCATGGCCAGACATCAGTAAATATGAACCGGAAGTTTATACATTAAGTCGCTGCACAAGCTCGTTTGCTTTATGGAACCAAAGTTTTTAAATAGTAAAAATATGTTTCAAGTTTTTTTAATCAAAGTATTTTCCTTGGCTATCTATGACTTGGCACTCTTCTGGTAAAAATACAAGTAGATATAGTAAAAATGGACAATTCCGTACACCTAACAGCTTGCGAACGAACTTTTGCACCGACCTGCTGTATTCTTCAAGTTTTCTGGTACTCTTTCGCGTGAAACCTTCAACTTTGCGTCAAGCCGAACCCTTCAAACGTGATAAAGGTATTCGATCGGAATAAAGTAAAGACAAATAAGTCTGGCAAAATGTAATCGTAGATACACGAATATTAATCATCTTGCCAATCATTCTGGCAACTTCACCAATGAAGCCGTCGACCTTGGTTCTGTGCCGCTCCCTTTCTCGCTCACACGTCGCGCTGCACGTCGATAATCGAACGATCGAACGGTTATCAACGTTCTTCGGCTCGATGGTGCAGAATGGGAGCGTTGTAGGTGAATTTCGACGCTGTTCGCGTAGATAACGTGCCATTATCGTTCGCCCAACAGTGATGCTTGATCTCGTCACGGTATTAATTAATGAGAACAGCTTGGGCGATCGCGGAACGATCAATTTCTTTAGACTTCCCGTTTAGAATGGTACGCCTCTTTTCGTCGAGATCAGACACCGACGACGCCGAACGTGCTTCGGTGTAATGTACGATGCATATTAATAACTGCACCTAACCATAGGTTACTGCACCCGTGCATTGCGATTGAATTGTTTCGTCTTGCACACGCACGGTTATCACGTAGGATATGCGCGATTTTCTGACTGGTTGAGCAGAACGTGGGAAAATCGTTTCTCGGGTGGTGAATGTGACGAGAGTGAGAGATAAAATCGTAGGCTGTAATGACGTTTTTTTTGCGGCGCTCCGATGCCAATATAGATGCTGAAGGATTAGACTTGTTGGTGATTTGTAGGTATTATCTCACTGTTGCGCGAGCAATAGTGCACTTTGTTCATCAAGTTCAATATGTACTTACGAACCCGAGTCAATTCCAATACAAAAGTTTCACTTCGTGAGATTCGAATACTATACACTCGTAAGAAGTGACGTTTCATTCTATGAACTACCAAAGTATTTGGGTTATACTACCTGATTTCGAATCTCAAAAAGAGTACCTGCGGGGTTCGAGAATTCACTTGTAAGTACTTTGATGTTTGAAAGAATTGAATCTCGTAAAATTAGTATTCGAACCTTGAAAGACAAAAACCACAAATATTATGTAGTTTACTCGACTTTAATATTGTAAACAGAAAACTATCGTAGGTAGCCTTTCCAATTGATAGACATTTTGCAAAAAAAAAGGAGCATTAAATTAAAAGAAATGGCAGAATTATTTGGTATCCAAAACCTTACCCGCTTCGAAGCAGTACATCGATCGGTTTGGCCGCGTGCATCCCTCGTCTGGAATATCCAATTTGAGCGGCAATAGGTCCTTTAAGCCGTATTCCGAGAAGACAGGGTTCATACGTAACAGCCCCCCGTAACCGGTGCGGAGTTTCCTGAAAGTGCGAACAGACGGAAGTTCGGTGAGGTCTCATCGAATAGTGTCCAAAGACGCGTAAAATTTCCTGTCGTGGAACGCCTTAATGCAGGGGAGAAAGACGACGGTGCTGGGCTGGATTGAGTAATCGTTGGATCTCATAATGCGAGCGGACTAGAAAGTGCGAGGAACAGAATGTATGTACCTACTATTAGAAAATATAGAACAACGTAATGCTGATTTATCATCGGCCGAATGACGTAACGGACGTACATGTTTGAAGTGTTTCGTACACCGAACGGTAGTGATGGGAATAATACTTTTCAATTATCATCGACTCCTGCCAGCAAAATATTATCGTATTAAGCATACATGTACGTAGGTAAGAATCAAGTAGATCGCCTCTTGAAGAGACAGAGATGAAGGAACAATTATTCTTACATGGATTCTATCACCTGTGGGAAACACCAAAAAAGAGCCAAAGGATTTCCCCCAACGATCTTGAAACATATTGCGAAGATAGACTTAACTACTTATGGAACAACGAATGGAAAAATTCTGCAGCATCATATATCTACTTTAGAAATTAATGAACAATTTTTTGGTACAAATGAAAATAAAGGAAGAAATAATACCAGGTAGACTGAAAATAGGTCTTACAAAAATCATTCTTATTTGATATCGAAGACTAATTTTTCAATCTGGGACACATGTAATTGGCAAATCATTATGAAACATATTCTCCTGAATTCTTCTGACTACTCCGAGTCCCGTGAAAAGTTTCAAATAAAAGCAACCGTGAGTGAAAATTTCAATGATTACCAGCACATATTGAAGGTATTTTCCCTCCTGGAAGATTCAGTGCTGCACAACAAAATCTCGGACTCTAAAGTTCATTTATCTTAAATCTTCATCGCTAATAAGCACTTCAGTGGAGTTGATGTGAGTTAAAATACACGATAAAAAGAAAGAATCAAATAATTTCGATTCCTAAATGATACCTACACAAAAATGTTCATCCGCTCTACCAGAGTTGGGCACTAACTAGATAAATATTTATTTAAACAATGGATCGACTAAAAGTTACTTTCAATTTAGATTATTTTTCGAGGAATAATTTTTTTCATTTTCTTTTAACTTTGTTAACTGCACTACGTCTTATATAACAGTATCGATATTTTCACAATCCTCTACGTAACAATATCTATGATGACTTTTATATCTTAGATACTTTGTGACCTATGAGCTGTTAATTGTTAATCATTATTTGAGTGCTTAAGTAGGCACTCAAGTACTTGAAACACTTGCCATTCATTGTTAGTAATCATTCTGATGTGTATCACATTTTCAGTGCGCTTCAGTTCTGCCGAATAAGTATTTGATTATCGAATTGCTGGCAAGTCGAGAGATAGTAGATCATTTCTATCGCTAGCGAACAGCCACCGCTTTGGCAGACGTGTTGCAAGTGGTTCAATAACTGAACTACTATCCTCATGCGATTATTATTACGTTCGGTTTCTCTTTCACTATAATTACAGTACGAAGAAAAATAATCGAACCACTACAAGCTTCTGAAATACAGAAAACCTGCTCCCTGTTGTGGGGCAATATTACTTACTCCTTATTACACGCTTCCATTATTTTTCAATGCTCGATCAATATTGGATCGTAATTACGTGAAAGATCATAACAGAAAGTAATGTTCACACGAATCCATAAAGGTGTTGTTTCTTTGCAAATTAAGGAACAATCTACATTCTCTTCCATTTAAGCCTCACTCTTCTCACGTTTAACGTTATAAAACTGCATCATCTTAAGTAAATCTTTTATTCATCGCACTCTTGAAATTCACATCCCACCCACGATGTCTCTCTATACCCATCACAAATAGTTGTAAAAAAAGACTGTCTTCAATCAATAGAAAATGCTTTTTCAGAGTTCACAGGGCTCACGATCCATGAACTTCTGCCAGTTCTACTAGACACTTTGATTCAACCAGCAATGTTCACACGATACAATTCAATAATCCCCCTCCTCTATTTTACTAAACACAATAAAATCGTCAGGCAAGTCTCCTGCGTTATTTCCCTTGGCAGGAGAGGAGCAGAGCTAGTAGTACAATCAATGATTGCGCGGACCACCTCGTGGAGTGTCATTCTAGAGCGCGACAAAGAGGATTGATTTGATCGATTTCTGAACAGAGAACTTACCTGCCGAACGCTTCCGTAATTCCGTAGATTGTGTTCCCGTCCAACACTCCTGTCAAAAGATTGAAAGGCACGCGAGATCCCAGACGGCAGTTAGGTCGAACGGCGGGAAAGGCGCGAACGAAGTCCATGCACTTCACGCGGAACAGCCTGTAGAAGTAATCGTCTTCCGGTATGAGGATCTCGTTGCAGTAAGGGTTCTTCAGGTGAGGCGGTCGGTGGCAACATTCCTCGGGGTCGTTTCGGTTCAGAGGATCTGCAAGAGTGCTCATCGATCATGTGATAGCACTGGTATGTCGGTGCTCGATATAATTATTTACTTAATCCCACGTGACGAGCTACACTGGCATCATTAACTTTCCCCGTCGGCCTGGCGAGGTATTGACAAACTATTAGGTTGCTGCATAAGTTTCGTCCGCCACTTCGTTTACATTATGAGAACATTATGAGTCACTTAATTGAAATGCAACTGTTAATGCTGATTTATATACTCAAGAACTTGAAAGAGTGCCAATTAAAAGAGCATCCTTTGTCAATTCTGCACCTCCACGATTACGTGAGACCACATGTGACAATAGCAACGCAAAAGAAAAATACCGGAATTGCAATTGGAACTTATTCCCCGATTACTTTCACCGTTTTCGATCATTACAAAACAGCTTAAACAGAAAGAACTTTTTTAATTTCGAGGCCACAGAAAGTGCAATAAGTTGTTTTTTGTTTAATGATAAATCAGAAGATTTTTTAGAGGTAACAGAGGCATAATATAACTTCCACATAGATGAGAAGCTCTCATATATAAATAATGATGGTTTAAAAATAAAATTTGTAGAAAACGTAGGTACTAGGGTGGCCCTTGTTTAAATTAATTATATGTTATATAGGTTGAAACGAATGCTATTTTAATATTATTCCAACAAAATTTCGATAGCGCGTACAATTTTTGTGAAATACTTTGAATCCAAACTATCGATGAATTCTAAACTTTAAGGGCTGGTCGGCACCCTTTCCTCTCGTCCGATTGCAATAAACTTTTTCAGGGACTATTTTTTTAATCAAATGGCACCGTTCTAGGGGCGAGAGCAAAGAAATAAGAAAAAATTTCTGCATATATGCGTAAGTAGCCTACTTATAACATCTAATTAACCTACCTATTACCATACCTAATTAACATACCTTTATAACATATAATTAATTTAAACTCCTGCTTCTGTGTTAATTTTTATATCTCGCACATGTATTATTCTAATCGTTTTATTTAAGAATTAATAGTCTGGCCAACTAACACTGCTTATTTATGCTGAAAAGTTCTTTTCTAGTCGGCAAGCGTTCTCCTTTCATCTCGATTCCTGTCTCCTTTGTAAATAGATTTCTCATCTCGTATTTCATCTTTAAGATACCAAGTGACACTTTTCTCAGAACTAGCCAATTAATTTTTCTAACGTAACACGCAACAAGTGGCCTCTGTGGCTGTTAATTACCAAGTTCCTGGATAAATTGTGCGGACGCGTGCGATTTTGGTGTGGATCGCACGGTCCGTGGAAACGGTAGTCACATGATCGACCTCCCAGTTATCTGAACGGCGATCGTTCGCTTTCTCTGGTAGTTAGCCCAGTTTCGATAGACGGTAAATATTCGACGTAGAAGGGCTTGGGAGCTGTCTACGACGCCTTGCTATATACGTATGAACCTCTCAACACGCTGATGTAATTGAGACGATTGCATAATTTGCTATTGACTAAAAATTAGGGCTTGGTTACTTTCTCCGTTTTTATCCTCGTGGATTCTCGGCCACTGTACCTCCTCGAGGCTATAAAAACGTTTCGCTCTTCTTTTTAGACGTCATGGTACTGTTGATCGATCGGTTCGCGTCTGCTCGCGATCCTCTCGAGAGAAATTTGTCTAGAATTGACATATTTATGATGTAACTCCACTTAATCTGCTGAAATACTTTTCAGCAACTATTTTTTGCAATATCAGCGAGTGCTTTTCAATTTATTTTCTACTTGGCAATGTGGTTCTATTGATTCAAATCGATACGTAGATGTCGAGTGGATAATAATTCGTCTTTTTGTAAAAAGAGTTTAAATTCTTATAATTTGTTTACTTCTATCTGTTAATAGTCTACTGATTGCGCGAGTATGAAAGTATTTTAAATCAATCTTCAATCTAAAACGTCTCTTACTTAATTTTCTATCTATCACTGGACTTCCAATAAACCTTAAAAAACCAACTAACAGAAACTAAATTGAATGCAATATTTCACTCCCGTTACATTAATTTCTCAGTTTAGCGCTCCCCCTATCTCCATCCCGTCCGTTTAATCTCTGACCTCGATGCATCACTTACACAACAAATATCCTACTTTTACCAGCGGAGGGTTAATCCGTCTTTCCCCCTAATCGTTCTTGATTCTTAAGATTGACACCGATAAATCGTACAACGGTACGCAAATTATACCGTATAAACCCGCCGGTTATCGCGGTTAGAATCGTACCTAGAGGCGTTCCAGTCAGCGTATAGTCGTGATCCATGAACTGTCCCCAGGCGATCACCATAACTGTGCCAGCGTGATCGTGATAACCCTCGTCGGGATGCATGGTGCGTGACACCACCCGCGATAATGGTAACTCGTGACCAGTTGTCGATATCCTCGGCGCGGTTAACCCGTCCGCGAATCGGGGAGTCAGTAATCTGCGGGGGAACCAGACTCTTGTTATGGAAAAATAAAAACAAAAAAAAAACGTTTATCGTGTGGTGAAAATTTTGCGTCAGCGCGAAGCTTCACCTCTGGAACGGTGACAAAGTGGAGCCCCAGGTTGGGTTGCGCAGGTTCGTGCACAGGCCATCGTTTCGCCTGTACTTCCCTGCCCGACACTCCACGTCGCTCAAGAAGGCAGGGCACACATCTCGGATCAACGTTTTCGAGGTGTCGATTAGGGGTAGAAGCTTGTCGATCTCCTCGAAGGATAGGCCGTACCTAGTAATTCCATTTGATAAAAGGGTTTATTCTGCCCTCTTTAGTTAAAATGTCCTATCTAGCATTTTGAAACAACCAAGAAAACTGAAGTTTTATCATTTCCTTTGCACAATACTTATTTTCCTTCTTTCAAATTAAAACATGTTGTCATTAATTCGTAATAGCCTAATATCATTTTTTGTAATAATTGTACCGGTAGGGAATGTATTATTAACGTACCAATTAATTAATTGTTTCAGATAAGATATTTTAACCATTTTGAAAAAAGTTAGGTTAAATACATTAGACTGTTTATAAATCTTTAGGAAGCACGTAAACGTTTCTAACTATACTTAAAAGGTAAAAGACGTGTGGAACTTCAAATATTTCAACATATCTCAAAAAATGAAAAAATTCTAGATAGGACAGTTTAACTAAGGAGGGCACTATTGGTTCACAGAGTTTTCTGTTAGCTGCAGCACTGGGAAGGCAGACAACTATTGGCAGAGACAGATTGATTGTGCTGCACAGTTTCTTTGAATCACCAAATGCTCCTTACAGATTCAATTTGTTTGCATCGCTAATTATTATAGGATTGAAAGTTAGTAGGCCCTGATACGTACAATTTTAAAACATTTTAATTGAATTCTTGGATTAAAACGACTTGTGTGTGGCAATGCCATCATTGCAAGAGCTTTTGGAGTATCTTTTGTAATGTTTCTTTGGGAATGATTTTTTCAGAAGAATGTTGGGGTATTGCATTCAGGTTAAAAGCACTACAGAACTTTCTTTTGCCTTCCGTGTTACAAGCTTTTGATACATTTGATAAGTTTCCCAGCACGTTGCAGTTTTTCTACTCAATCTTTTCATAACGTTTCTTGTGGTATTAACGCTTCTTTTTATCACTTTTCTCAATTCCTCTAGAGAATTCTTTCATTTATCATTTTCACAGTGGAAGGTTAAAATATTTTCAATATTTTATTCACATTCACGATGATAAAAAATGCATTTCCGATTACTTTTTACACATATTATGCAGTAGAACTTTACAATAAAAGAAGCATTTATTTTATTATCTCCAAGCTCATTTATTTTTGGAAGAATAGACGATTTGTACCAAAGCCAGAAAATCAGGAATTCGTAGTACATATTTTTTTATATAAAACATTATTACATTGTTGTTTTACTCTATAAACATAGCGTGTAAACTATGTAATCTAACACAAAAAGCATTACTACTACTTTCGTTAATTTCTTATTTCAAACTTCTTCATCTCATTTCTGTCTTTGCCAATAATTTTGTACAGTTCAACCACTTTTCCAATATTTTCAAGACACAGGAAAAAATGTTGAATAAAAATTAAAGAAAAGAAGTGAGCAAATGCCACTGGATGGCCTATATAACCCAACTAATAAAGCATCGTATCTGGGTCCAGAACTCCATTCACTCGATCAACCATATCGTTTCTTCCCCCAATTTAATGCTGAATCATCTGTACCTTTTACTTCCTCCACGTTTCCTCAACGGAAAGTAGTTCATCGATGTAACTTTCCAATCAGTAATCGCCCAGAGATACTTCCCACTTCCCAACCCGAAACTTCGTGTGAATGAAGAGCATATTGGAGTGTGCAGGAGCAATTTTTATCTACGGAATTTCACTCTGAACCCCTTCATTTGTTTAATATAACTCTATTTTTCTTTTCGTAGTGTTGTAGCGCATAAAATCTGAACAATTCTTATATTCAAAGTTGTGTTTTATATCTCATCCTCATAAAGTTATATTAAAAAATATAAAAACGCGCAAAAACCATAAGGGCTGATTTCGCCTGCTCAGAATGAAAAATTGCTCCTTGCCTACTCCAATGTGCTCCAAATTCACGCTAAGTTTCATTAAAATCAGAATTCCGAGGTCGAGTACGTTTCCTCGTAAGTGTCATTAAGTTGGAAGGCAGATACAAAGAACTAGATTCTTACGTTTGGGCCAAATTCGTGCTGATGTCCAGAAGAAGTTCACCGACCGTGGCCAGGTCCTCTGGCCGCCACATTTTGCTTCTGGGTTGCGCCACATCTGCATGAACCGACGAAACGCATCAACATCGCGCGACGTCGTGAGCGGGAGAACAAAAGGAAGGGTAGCCGTGAAGAGGACGCTGGATAAACTCGAGGCGATCGTTTCAGGCGACGCGCCGTGACGAATCGCGTCGTGTTATCCGTTTCGAACGACATCGTAAATCATCGGGGGTCGTACACAATTATCGTTAGATATCCCCCCCTCCCCCTCTCTCCCCCGATTGTACAGAATACTTACTGATGCGTTTCCTCGCCTCGATGTAGGCGCGATTCACGGCGTCGTAGGTGATGCATGTCTGCGAGCCCGCCGCCGTTGGGCTGAAAGATGAAGAAACGAGGATGAAAGTTAGCGCGTGCTCTCGATCTTCGGCTACGAGCGTATTATTTACAGCCTCTCGTCTCCCTTTTTCTACGTCCTCCTCTCCCCCTGTCTTCCCTCTCTCACTTTTCAGCTCTCCTTTTTTTTTTCGAGTTAATTACCTAACGTTGTAGGTACCCTACTTTTGTCAGAGCCGCGGCTTAGCGAGCCAACGCGTTTACCGTCTCTTCGCTCGGGTATATTCTGTATCAAGGTAACCCGAAACTATCATACGAACCGTGCACTCACGAACGCACGTGAATTGACATATCCTGTTTCTTGCAACGAAATATACTGGCATTGACGTGCCGTTCCTCGTGGCTTTTACCTTTGAAGGTTGACCCGGTGGTTCTCCCTCGACTCCTTGCATCTGAATCAGCCGCGGCGCGCGCGCGTTCATTTCCTCGTTTAATTCCTGTCACGGTCGATCGTCGACGATCGAGTTTTTACTAACATCCACAGTCGTTGCGGAAGGCTTCTTTCCCTACTCTGTGCGTAATCAAGACGTGAGGATTCTGAAAGGGATCTTGGGCAAGGGTGACTTGCTATTAGTAGTTTTAAGTGAAAATAGGGCTAGCTTTATGAATTTTTTTGCTTATAAGAAACGGTATATTTAAAAATCGAGGCATACATCTTTTTGTGTATAACTTAAGCTGTATTCTCTTCGAAAAGAAATTTTATTTCGTAAGAAATGATGCCATAGCAGCCTCTTCTGTTAAGTCTTCTTCATGTATTTGCGGTACTAAGAATATCTCAAAGATTACAGGACCGATTTGAATAAAATTTTGCACGAATATTCTTTAGACGATAATTCTATAATCTAGTACTTGTCGAGATTAGTTTAGGTTAGTGGCTTCTTTTGTTTTTTTATTACCAAAAGAAGATGAAAACTTAGATCGAAAATCACATGCTTGATTTTGAGTAGTTGGCATTTTTAAAAAAATAATTTTTTTCAAAATCGGCGCCGAGAAGACTTAGATTAAAGTCTCAAGAATATTCGTGCAAAATTGTATATAGTCAAATCGGTTCAATAATCTCTGAGATATTTTTGGTACCGCAAATACTGTAACTATGAAGAAGTCTTGGAATTAGGGGCTGCTAATGCTGCTATGGCATCATTTCATAAGATATCAAATTTCTTTTTGAAGTGAATACAGCTTAATTTATACACAAAAGGGTATATGTCTTGATTTTTAAATATAACTTCTTTTTATATGAAAAAAATCTTAAAGATAACCCTATTTTTCGTCGACCGTTTGTAATCCCTTAATAGTTCAAGCTCTTTTAATGGACTTTCATATTTAGCGCTACGGGTGAATTTGCACATCCAGCCAGTATGGGGAAAATTGGGTCCGTAAGTTCCTCTGGTACGTTCTGTTCTGTTAACTTTCAAGGAGTCGATTGATATCTGTATAGCCGAAAAGAGTGCGAGGATAAGGAATATGTCTTCTTAGCGCGTGATGAAGGTACGGCGAAATATGTCTGACATGAAACGAAGGTGCAACACGGGGCATGTATGTCTCGTACCGAGGTGAACGTGTTAATTATGCAAAGAGGTATTTCTCATTTAGCAGTACGAAAGAAGGAAAACTGAAATTAGATTGCTATTTAACGAACGAAGGTTATTGACAGCAGTGTTTGTTTTTCTTATATTTTCAATATTCTAGGATTGAGCCATAATTTTATAAAGATTGCTAAGTTCTGGACCATCTTATTTTAGATACTGCTGTCTACTTATTGCTAGTCGATCAATTTCGCTTCGATTTTATGAATTTATTTACGATACGTTGTTTTTTATAAATTCTGCGCTCCTACCTCTCTATCAGATCTTAAATACTCTAGACGGTAATTGTGCAGTTGTATGACTTTATTAACATTCTTGCGGCTTACATGGCATCCGCAAATTGTCCGTGCCCACTTCTGCTGTGAAATATTTTCTCACAAATTATCCTGTCACAATACTTATTAAACGAACTAATGAGTGCAGGCTGGAAATATTTGAGAGTAGTTCTGAGCTTGATTGCAACAGAACGGACCATTGTGCAAGTTCATGTTGTAATTACTATTTTAACTGATCTAATAACAGTGCTATTACTGATTCAATCAGCTGTGCTTAGCTCAGTTAAAGCGACTGTTGTATCAATTTTTCAATTCTAAAAGCAAAAGAAAAATAAATGTAGGTATTCTTTAAATTCCATCGTATTTGTCAAAAAAGGGCGCACAGAAATATTATTCAACTCAAATTTTTAAAATGATGTATCTGTACATTTAAATGTACTTACAGGAAGTTCTGCTGTTAATTACTCAGCATTGTATTAATTTGATTTTACCTCCTTCTCATATTTTATTTTCTTCCTTTAATTAATTGAACGATACTTCATTTTTTTTGGTATAGTCAGCTTCAATGTGGATATATTCAACTAGGTCCACACGTTATTATGCAGAGTACGTAGATTTTCACAACAATAGTGGTATTATGAAATTATTTTAATATTCGCAGATTACGATAGAAAACTGGACCGGCATTCGTGTCAACCATTTCTATGCATTCATCTGGTCCGACTACGTGAAACCATAGAAGGAGAAGTCACGTTTGAAGCATGCTTTCCCTCTTCAACGGCTTACATGGTCTGCAGTCCATGCAACGTAACCAAATTGGCCAAGAGCAATTTTCAAGCGGTTGGAAAATGGTTGAAGTCAGAGATGGTTTAGAGACGTTGCATAAATGAGATAAAATTCTAAGACAGTGGTGTTAACCCTTCGTGGTCACACGGGGCGTGTCGCATTCCAAGAACAATTTTCGAGTTCAAATATCGTACCTTTACGACTTCCAGAAGGGATTTATCACGGAGAAAAAGAAAAATATCGCTTTTTCCACAACCGTGGAAAATTGCTGTTCTTGAACTGCAAATTTTATCACAACAAAATTTACATTTGCACACAAAGACTATTAGAACACAATTGTATGATTATTACGAATTTACAATTATCACTCAAAAGTTAAAGGATTCAAAAATTTGAAAATAGTAACTCAAAAATAACGCTGGGGTACAGGGATCCCCATGTGACCAATTTGGGATTATAAGAAGGTGGGAACACGGATGGTTAAATTTGGGTTGCTTGATATTTACTTCCTTTTCCGAGCAACAACTTAGGAAAACAGTGACACAAAGGCATACATATAGCTACCCATCTAATATGTTATACATTAAAATGTCAAGCGAAACTATAATATTGCAAATTTAAAGTATATGTAATCTCTGGTGTTTACCTGTATATAAATTATATATCTATTTCAGTGAAAATATTGGAACGCTCTAATTATTGTCGTGGATCCTTAAATATAACCTGCACTAATATTTTATTTTTCCTACCAAACCACAGGAATTGAAAAATTGAACAATCTTTGACTGTTGTCAAGTTTTCTTGTGTTAAAATAAAACTCTGTTTCCGTAACAACCGCGAATGCAACATTTAAAAACACTTTTTTATTAATGCTTCTATCCAAACTTTTGAACAATATTGTCTGTTACTTCGAATTAGTATCAATTGTTTAATAAGATAAGAAATCTCAGATGATGATAGGATGAAAATCTAATATGAAAAGTTATTCTGTGAACCAAAATGACGCCTGCACGTACAGTTGACTCTATCGGTACCTCGCAGCGTCCAAAGGTTAAACAACATTTCTCTCGAAAAGTAATTCGCACAAGGTGAACGAATCACATTCATAGAATCGGCGAGTGAAAAGTTATACCCATAAAACCAGGAACACGATCTACGTATTAATTGCATAAGCTATAGATTTCTCGTTCCATTCAGTATCAGCTGACAAAAGTATCGTTGCACAAGGCTGAATTGCAACGATAGTATCGATAACTTGGCATTTTTCTATGCTACTTCTGGATAAGGATATATCGTGGGCGTAGAAAGAAAAATAAAATGTAGTGGTGGTAAAATAATTAAATTTAGCCTAATTGAAGTTGCAAGAGTTGCAAATAGAATTAGCTGGTGTTTGTTACACCTTTGTCACCGGAAATAGAGACTGGATTGTGCCGCGAATACGGAAATGCACAGTTACCGATCTTTCTCCATTAATTTGGTAAAACTTCGAGTTCCATACATTGATAATGCTGTGTTACAAATTGTCAGGGCCAGTGCACCGTAAAAATTGAAATTCCAGAGGAAATTCTTACGTCAGTTCGTTTGCTACGTTGGCGATACCTTGCGAAAATATTTTAGCTGCATAAATGCACGCTGATCTGGCTTTCACTGTGGTTAGCAACGCACAGATAATTCCTGATGTATTCTGACTTGTGCGCAATTATATCTTGCCTTCAGGCAGCTCTTTGCTGTTTTAAACGTTCTTGCTTTTTTTCTTTTGCAAAATAAATGCGATTGCAGTTACAACATTTCACGTAATTCTACATATACATTTTGTAGGAAAAAAATTATTCGTTTGTGAAAATTTTAAGTCAATTAACTACCATCGTGATTACATTTTTGGATTTCATAACTGTCGGTTAAATAAGGTTTCTAATAATTAAGGCGCAAAGAAAGTAAATGGGCTGAATCGATAAATTAAATATAATTAGAAAGAGTTGTTTTGAATAACAACGTATTATAATATTTTTTCTGCTATCAATGCTTCCTTAATTTTTGTACAGTAGGTACAGAATTATTCATAGATACTAAATAAACAGAGAATTTATAATAAACTAGCTACTATATGACGTTGAAAATTCAGTTTTTGACACGAGGGTTTTCAGTTTCTTTAACATTAAAATAAAAATAAAATGAAATATAACCATAAAATAATACCATATACCTAACTCCGCGACAAATTCATATTTTGTAATGATTTTTGCTTCATTTATTCCTTCGAAAATCACATTTTTAGCTTTAGTTTCAACCTTATTTTTCAAACCTACACAGAGATTATTTTCCTTTAGAAAATCTATTATCAATAAAAATGAATCGATGGAAACGAAAAATGTCTGCATGTGTAATAATTTTTATCGTGTCCAATTTCTGAATTATCAACGTCAAGCACTTCAAATGTCGCGATTAACACCGTTCACTGGTTCCTGTTATCCTGACTAGATCTGTCGTGCTTTATTAACGCCTAGCCACGAAACGATCGCGACCAAGTGTGGCAGCTTTTTTGCAATTAGAAGTTTAATCGTAACTACACAGGCCGCCGACAAGAGCGCACGTTGTTGCACGTTAACTCGCGTGAACGTGCAACAACATTTCTGTGCACCGGCAGACGTAGGCAGTTCGAATCTCGTAATTGCGGGGAAACGATGCAATCGCATTATGCCTTGTTATAACTGACAGAACTATTCTCTGTCACGACAAGCCAGAACCTCTTGGTCATCCACAAATACATTAATCTGCTTTCGTCCGTTAAACTTACAAAGCTTGACGGAAGGAACGATAATTATAAATAAAAACAGGGACAAGATTTTCTTAAGGGGGTAATCAACTTTGTAGGCTTAAAAGAATGGCTATTAATCAAAAATTCAATTTTCAGCTTATAGGAAAATAGATTCTCTTCAATATAGCATACTATTTTTTAATAGATTTAAAAAATAAGAAAATGGCGGCGTCGTGAAGATTTTTTTGTTCACTGAAACAGCTCGGCTTTGAAAGTTCATAAAAATTGAACAAATTAAAATATGATAAAAATTGTACGCTATATTGAAGGAAATGTATTTTTCTTTAAGGTGAAAAAAGAATTTTTTACTTTTTATGTTCCAGTCTCCTTTGGTGTTTGGAGCCAGCTGACAAGATATGACGGTAGAGAATGTTGAATAACTCCGCCATTTTACAACTTTAAGAAATAAATAATGTATGAAAATAAAGTTAAAATGTTGCCTAACTTCTCCTTAAAAGATCCCGATATTTCACTGAAACATTACCTGAGAAAATAAATTTTAAATTTACCCATTCTTTTAGGCCTACAAGTTGGCGTACACCCTTAAATCAGATCTAATTCAAATTGGTTTTATTATCATATAAGTCAGTTCATTTTTTGAATGTATAATCTTACTACACCTACACAAGTAAGACTATTCAAGATCTTTGTAAGTGTATCTCACAAAGCTAAAATCTTAAATTTTCATGCTACATTTTCTACTTATTTTTGCACAAGGAACAACCCTGTACTCATTTTTATCCACACTGCACTTCTATTGTCAGCCTCACAATTTTTGTCAGTTCTAGAAAATTCTTATGCGAATACAATTTTCCAAAATGAACACAGTTTCAGTTTAAATCTTCGCCTACGCCATTACCTACACAACAGACACGACAGTTCTTTTACGCCAGCCCAGTATTTTCCCCGCAGCCTTTTAATTCTGCAGGAAAGTATGCGACATTTCAAACGATTCCGACTGCATCGTTTGTTGTACCACGAACAACCATAATTCTACATTTCGTTTCAAGGTTTCGAACCCAGGAATTACAACAGTCCTCCATTGTCTTATCCGCGTTGATAAACAAAAGGAGATCAGGTTTTCCGCGGCGAGTAACGGTGTTCTCATTATACGAGCGTTCTCACGACCCGGTATTGAGATACACTTTTATCCCTCTGTGATAAATTATCATCCGACGTACATTGTCCCAAGTGCATTGCGGAACTGCATGGCTAACTGGAAAGTTTATTCCACGCTTTAGCTGTCAAATTTTTAGCGTTTCAGCTGTTTGGACACTGGGGGACCCTGGTTAAGAATGTTAACCCTTTGCATTGTAAGATATTCGCTCGTCGATCGACCAGATAACTATTGCTTAATACTAGAGTTATTAACCCTACTACGACCCGCGGGCTTCTTCTGACCTATCGGTGTTCTCGTTTCTTTAACCCTATTATTTCCCTCAGGCAGAGATGGACATTTTTATTTAAATAAAATTCGAATAACGAATAAAAGTTAAAAAAATTATTCGTCATGTGTCGAATAAAGTTGATCCGGATTAACTTTATTCGTCGAATAAAAGAATTAACTTTATTCGTCAAATAATCTAAAGTTAAAGTAACTTTTATTTCATCCGCCATTTAAATAATTTTTTATTTATTTAATGCCCAGCTCTGTCTTCGGGTCTTCTTCGACCCACCCGCGTTTTCATTCATTGAAAAATTCTTCTAACTTTGAGAAGAGTGAAAGGAAGTTGTTGGTAAGATATATGTTTCTCGTTTCAAAATTCAAATATAGAACTTTGATTAAGAGAAATACACAGTACCGAGATTTCAAAATCAATAATTAATTTAAATCTGCCACTAATCACGGATTCTTTCACTTTTACAAGGTTTACTGATACCAGTATAAAACGTTAATTTAGAAATTTAGATTTTGGAATTCTAATTAATTTAGCTTCTTCAGAAATGAATGAATTTGTGATTCATTGTCATAAATTCTACTGGTATTTATGGTCACTCTACTATACTATTTCTCATTTCAAAATCCTGCTCTTAATAAACGCAACATAAAAAGAACATGTGCATAGAGTGTGCTTCTATCTCGAGGGAACAAAGGTTAGATAGATAGTGAAAGTCCTGGTAATGATACTGCTCCTGACCGAAGTTCCTGCTTTCTCTAGACCTCGAAAATGTCGATGGAGGTCTTGGCGTGTTGCGTAAGGTTACATTTTCATCTGGCTAATTTTAAGGTACTTTAACACTGACGGCCGCTGTCACGTACGCGTGATTTTAATCTTTCAACCGCCACATCATCGTCCACTCAAACTCTCCCTCGTTGATTCAGATCTCACGTCGAATGTTCATTACGCTACTCATGCTCACATTTCCCTGTAACAATATCTCCAGTGTTTTCGTACACCTCGCTTTGACCTGTACTGATAAATCTCTCAATTCACTAACAAGGATAGTTCACAAGATCCGTGTCACCGATTTGACTAACATTTTGCATAGGTATAGTTGGTCCACACATGTGTATTAATGCGTTAAATCAATAGAGCATGGTATTTGATATTTTGTGAGAGAATTAAGTTTAATCTCTTCTTTTTTTCAGGTCTTGCACACTCAGCTCATTCGAGTATGGCAGTGTGCTTTAGATTAATGGTCCACTTCACATGATTAGCCTTTTTTCGCGAACATTATTACAACAGTATTTCGCAAACACGATTCAGAGTATTTCCACACAATAGGTTCCTGTTTAGAACACTTCTATTTCGATGATTTTTTTACTTGGGACATTTCGCGTTCACCATTTGTGATTCGTCATTTCTATGCTTCTTTCTTACATCTACGGAAATTTAATTTTTGTTACAGAGGGTGGCCAAATTATTATATTCAAAATATTTTCCTCAATTTTTGGGATCATTTTAAAATGGATTTAATACGATTAAAAACAAATCATAAATTGGTAACTAAAGGTTCTGAAAGGAATTTTTTTTAACTTTCAAAAACACTCATGAAACTTTGTCTACGATGAGTTCGCAAGTTATAGGTGTCCAAAGTGAAAAGTACCTTTTTTCTTTGATCGTAAATAACTCGGTCAATAAAAATCATACAACAACAACAACAACCCTCCAAAAAAAAGAAACGAAATTAAAGGGAAATGTTTGCTGTATAAGAGCTCTTCGTTGAATTTACCAGTGTTTGTGAAAAAGGCCAACCCATGTGAAGTAGGGCACTTATAGAAGGCACGTGGCCACAATCGAATGAGCTGTACATGGAACTGTAAGTACGAAGTGGAACAATTTAAGTGACTACTTAGTCGTAGAAATAATTACAAATGTTCTCGTTTAACTGTACTTAATTACGGTTTCGTTTTCGTGGATGAGTTCATAGAACAATTTTGAACTCGATTTCCTCGCGAAATTTTAAGTAGAGTGCCCTCTGAGTTTCAAATATATTTATACAGAGTGTAACATAGCAAATGCGTCCATCTTCAAAGGTGAATTCAGCATCTAAAAGCACTTTCCGATTTTACCTTGTTTCTGAGTTTTAACAAGTTTATTTTAGGACCCAGCGTTATTTGTGTACAATCGAATTTAATTCTGTTCGATTGCCTACAAATAACGCTGGATATCTTAGGTATGAGCTTTTTCACTATTCTATAGACATTATCAATAAAATATTAGTATTATCACTAGCAGCAGCGTTGTTATTATTATTTTTCTTCTATTATTATATGAATACAAATTTCTATAAAACAAAATTCTGTGAAAAACAGAAACAGGATCAAATGGAACATGTATTTATATGAAATTTTTTTATATTTTCCCACCGTACAAATCTGTCGCACTTGTAATGGCACAATCTGTGCATGCTGTACACTATATACAAAATTTGAACCAAATCAGTGAATCGACTTACTATCTACTCCACTTATATGTGATACTTTCTACATTCCTCGGAATTTTTCAACGATTCTTATACGATTACAATAGCGACAGCACACTTTCCAATTTTCTATAAAATTACATGGAACATGTGTGTACCAATTTGCAGCAACGGCAGCTCCTACAGTGAACGCGTTAAGGCAAAATATATAATTATTCTACTCTGCGTGTGGCTTATAAGTGGAACACCGCGATCGAAGCAAGAGATTGATACAGTGAAATGCCATGAAAGCACGGATTAACCAAAGGCGATGGTTCGCCCTGTGTCGTCAAATGAATGAATAGAATAGTAAACAATAATTAAGATTGCGATCGGCATTAGATTGTGCGATGCCCCCGAGGCCTAGAACTTGAATCGATAGTTACATGAGGTATCTGCATAAGCTTTGAGCACCTTTGTGATGAGTCCTGTGGACGCCCTGTGCACTTCACGTATGCCCCCCAGGCACAACAAAATGTAAATTAACCTGACATATTGATATCGATGAACTTTGTCAAAGTAGAAAAAATCATGATTTATAGAGTTAGATGAATCGTCGATCTTAAAATCACTGTATTATATTTTTTCCTGTTTCGTGTTCTGCTTTTAATTTCTGTAGCATTAAGCAAAGTCACGTACGCTTCCACTCGACTAATTTTCAAAATCGATTTTCTGAAAACCGACGTCCCTTATGAATAAATCTCATTCTACATTCCTTACTAATTTTCTCACATAGAGCCACCGTGATTCCAGTTGTACCACTTATTTCGATGCACCTTGTATATCATAAGTCATTATTAATTAATCAGCCATTAACTTTTTGCACTCCAACTAATTCGTCCGTCCAGAGATTTATTGCCCAATGCAACGCTTATTGAATATAGATTTTTTAAATATTAAGTAATAGGTTCAACAGAGTAATTTCAAAACCAATCTTTCATTAAACCTACTCCTAGTCGCACAAACTTCAGCAATATTAACAGGAACTTGTAGTGAAGAATACTAAATGTATCAAAGTACTGTGGAATCTATTAAAAAAAATCGCAAAATAAAAACAACCATTTTACTTAAAAATGGAATCACTGTACGTGCCTGGATAGAACTCTTGGAAAATCTAGCATAGTAGTTACCGTATTGATAAAATCAACACGTGACTCAAACCTCTCTGAGCCCAGGATGTATACTTGGAGTGCAAAGGGTTAAGAGAAACCTCGCCCATAAGCAAAACGCTTTCATTTCGTTAAACGACTGCCCAATCTGTACATCATGCTCGACGTCCAATGTTATTAACGTTCACTTACAGGGAGCCACGAAGTAAATTATAGGTGTAGTCGAATACGCTCGTTCTTCCCGCGTTGTCCAGGACAAGAGCGCAGTGATCACCGTTTGCATAAGCATCCACGGACTGATATTGCAGGCCGTTGCAGCTATCATTGTTCCCCAACGTTGCCAGTAGCAGCACGAGCCCTATTATCGCGGATCGTATCCGCCCTATCGTAGATCTGCAACATTATAATAGCGACGATTATCCTCCAAGCCATCAAGATATCGCCAATTGATTGTGCCAGAATACCCAGATCTAGCGAAATCGCTTGTAACCTGGTGTAACTGTCCGGGTGTTACCTTTGCGTCTTCTGATCGTGTGAGATGGGTTTGGTTCAACTAATAGCTATGGCGCTTTACGATTCAGATTCTTGGGTGTTCGAATAATTATTATTATTAGCACTTTATTACTCATAGAAAATAAATGAAATAATACATATAGACGAGTAGTAGTAAAAGTGAATCTAGAGTAAAGGCGAGACTGCAGTAGGAATACTGTTGATAAGCTTGACTATTAAGGGGGGAAGGTCTACCTAGAACGGTCAAAACAATATGTTTCTTTGGAAAGTTTTTCTAGAAAAACCGATAAACTGTTATTATTAAACATTATGATATTATGTTTTAGAGGACCGAAAAATAAAATATACGTGTTTTTTTATAGCGGCCCGTTTTCATATTTAGGGGCTGAAACCCCCCCAAAGTTATAAGATTTTCAGGTGATTTATCTCGGATTGCTTTGGGTTTTGGGTATGTTTTAGAGCACCGAAAAATAAGATATACGTGTCTTTTTATTTTGGCCTGTTTGAATGTTTAGGGGGTGAAACCACCCCTCCAAAGTTCATACGGAGTACAAAATCTTGTTGAGTAAAACTTCATATAAATTTCATTTGCGTCATAATTTACTGTATGGACGATGTTCTTGTCGTCAGTCACCGTTATTAGGGGGTAACTATGAGGGGTGGTTTCACCCCCTAAACATTCAAGCAGGCCAAAATAAAAAGACACGTATATCTTATTTTTGGGTCCTCTAAAACGTATCCAAAAACCAAAGCAATTGGAGGCGGACACCAACTATTTTTATGAACTTCGGGGGTGGGTTTCACACCCCAAACATTCAAACAGGACACAATAAAAAGACACGTATATCTTATTTTTGGGTCCTCTAAAACATATCCAAAAACCAAAGCAATCGGAGATGATCACCTGAAAATCTTATAACTTTGGGGGGTGTCACCCCCTAAATATGAAACCGGGCCGCTATAAAAAAACACGTATATCTTATTCTTCGGTCCTTTGAAACATATCCAAAATTCAAAGCAATCGGAGGCGGACACCTGGGAACCTCTCCTTGTTAGTTGCGCCGTAAACGTCTGCCCAATTTTGTCTATAGTGTCGCGTTTATCTATCGCAAAAGGTCGACTTCATTACAAGATGAATAGCGTTTCCCATATTATGCATCGTGGGGCACATTAAGACGGAACGACTTCCTGAGGACATTCCCACAACTTTCCTCCGCGATGCTCGCGTTTACAATGAAACGCAAGGTCCAAGTGTACTATCACGAGGAGTCGTGGGCGCACGGTAAAAATGATTATCACCGTGCCATTATGTGGAGCGAGGTGGTAATTATCGCGGTTCGTAACTGCGTTATCTCGAACCGCATGCAAATGTCAATTTTCCATTGCACTCCGGTATCGTTGACGTTGTCTGGTATCTGCCCGAGAGAATGTCCACCTTGACGCGAGGTTGAAGGCAACTGTAAATGCCAATTTATTACGGTTGTTCAACAAAACTCGTTGGAATAATTTCTCGTTCGTTCCTGGAAAATTATGCACGGCGTGTCACCGGTATCCCCGAGTAACCGTTAGGCCGTTCACCTCTATTTTAAACCGCGACAATCACTCACCGGATTAAAATACACATTATATCTGCGCCGCTCGGCTGTCGAACAGGTTAGATAATGGGCACGGATGAAATTACAGTTTCTTTCATTAGCGAAAGATCATCGTGCGTTTACCGCTTCCGTTCATAAATTAATGGGGTATACCGCAAGCGGAGCATATTTATGTCGTTCGCTTGGTGATGAAACTGACCAAGTTCACCATTTTTTAATAATGAAATTTTGGTCTCTGCATTTGGCATTTGTTGAATACCAAAATCTCATTTTTCAACAGAAGTGGACCTGGTCAGTTTTTTTAACAAGCCAACGATGCATTCGTCATTGGTAAATATTATTCGAATCTCGACCGAGGAACGTCATAGAGTATAGACTGATTTTACATTGGCAATATTATTATATAATTTTCTAGGAACGATCGAGAAAGTAATGTTTCTATAAACAATACTAAGTAGTCACAACTTTGTACTAGGCTAAATCGATCTGACGAGACGTAAGTAAATTATCTAAAAAGGAATCTTCGGTAAACCAAAATTTCCCATTTGTTTTAAACTTCGTTGGTTTGTAGGAGACTTCAATGAAAGTATCAAGCAAATTTGTTTCTTGCTACTTCTTGGTTTACCGGGGTGAAAACACCCCTTAAAAGTTAATGTACATTTTTCAATTTTTGTGTTTATCTTGAAAACTATAGTAGAAATATAAAAAATTGTTAGAATTAAAATTTAATGGTTTCTTATGCTCTATAAAACTATTCCAATACAAGTAATCGCATTCTGTGTTTATCTGATCTGAATTAAACACACTGGATAGTTTAAAATATACTATTTAATATTACCAAGAAGGAAGCTTATTTTTACATCTGTAGTTACTTTATATAAAACACACAATATATAATCTTACTATAATATTTACATAATTGTAACTTTAAAACCAACGAGATAATATCAAGAATTTGGAGCTAAAATTTATGGATTTTCTTTAAGATTTTGGTTGAAAACTTAAATCAGGATAGTGATTGTACTGTCTCGCGTGCAAAACGTCAAAAAATAGAAAGGGAAGAGAACGTTATATTTTCTAACGGTTAACCTATCATGACATAATCAATTTTTTCGTTGTGCTAAAAACTTAATTGTTATTCAGTGCTCGTTATGGTAACAACCTTATACGACGGATTTATATAATTGTTGCTATACTTTCCACCGAATGCACGTTGTTCAGTACCAGAAAGAAAAGTAAACTGGAGAAGAAAGGAGAGAAAGGGCAAGGGAGCAGAGCAGAACGTTTTGCAAGTGGTGTGTCTTTCGTGAGATTTGAAGATGTGTCACAATTCAAACGGCTGTTTTGCCAACGAAATAATCAAGATGAAGCACGCCTTGGATTTTATCGCAATGAACGTGTTCGCTCGTGACTACACCTCTTTTCGTTGATGCATGAATGCGGCGGAGAAACTAAATTGCAAAACTTGAAATAGTTTGGTAATCTCTTTTTCTACCATTCTAACAAAGAATTACGTGAAAAATATGCGACGTATGCGCATGCTCTGGAACGTGCGAGTTAAAATGCGTAAGTGATGCGAGAGGTCATTAAAACCCTCAGAATGTAATCGATTTCTAATTCACAACGAGATTTTGTAATGCAAGTATCTTGAATAAAATAATTTTCGATAAAAATAGACAAAACATTTTTAAACATTCAGAACTTAAAAAAGGATTGGTTAATTAAATACAGTATAATAGTGAAATGTCTGTCTAGTAAATTTATCATTTAAATTCTAAAAACTATTTTCCTCGTGTGAGATCGAATCTCGAAGCTCATGTTCGTTCGCTATAATCGATCTTAAAGTGAACGGTTCGATTCGTAAGCTTCAACTCATCTGGATGAGCGGCATTCGCGGATTTAAACGAGGATGCGAATGAAAGTACATGACGTTCTACATATTAATCAGATAAGAAAGGCAATCGACATTTGAAACGATTTCAGTTTCTTTTTTTTTTTTCTTTCCTCTGGTCACCTTGCGCATTCTGCACTCCGCTCACGGACAGAACGCACCGATAAACCGGTCGCGCAGCGCTCGATTTCGTAAGTCCTATTAACCGACTACTTTCAGTCAATGGCTTTGCTCGAGTTTAATCGATACAATTCAAGGAATCTACCATAAAATGTATCGAACTCCCATAAATCTTGCAAAGTCCAAGAGAAAAATGTTGGCATAGAATTCTTCGCCCGCGTCTGAATACCATCCTTCGAGCCGATTTCATGAAAATCGAGGGCCCAGGAAGCAACAATTCAATGTAGACAAAAGTATAGGTACCTATAATAATAAGTGAATGATGTACAGAATAACTGAATTTCATTACTCAACATGATTTAGAATATGCACGTATTTCGTTTTATGCAACTTTTTTTAAAAATTGTCACTTCTAGTGCTAGAAATAAAAATAAATTATAGTAGTTTAAGAATTTCGAATTTCACAGAACTCTACCGAATTAAGGGGGGAATCCTATTTTATGGGCTAAAACATAGCAAATTTTAGAATTTAGAACTGAATTTTGCGCTGCGTGATGGTCGATCATGCATAACTACTATATTTATGGTTAGATATTAATAAAAAAAAACCTGCAGCTTCTTCAAAGATGCATCAAAACATCGTCCAAATTTCAGATGAATCGGAGCGCTGGTTTCTTAAAAAAAAAATCCCAAATTTTGCTATGTTTTTAGTCCAAACAATAGGATTCCCCGCTTAACTCAGCAGACCAAATTACATACTTCCATTCCTTACGAACTTCTGAAACCCACTTATTGCGGTAGCAGTGCAATCAAGTAAATAAATATTCTGTACATATCTTACGAAACACACCTTCTATACCGAAGAATATCTAAACTCTAAACTGAAACTATCTCAGAATAAGAAAACAATTTTCATCATTATGCAACTATTTCTGAACCCAACTTTACAGTCTCTAATCTTTAGAAAAATCATTCCTGCATTAATAATGAAAAGAACAACATTTATCGCGATCGATGTTATTATCGTACCATTATTACGAAATCAGTAGGCGTTCCTGGCTAATACGAGACTATTGGCTTAACAAGGGTAGCAATTGCGTAATCATCGACAAACCAGTCGAACGATTCTAGCAGCGGTATATCTATAACTATCTTTACCTAAAAAAACAACGTTACAAAACTGGAACTGTAAAATGGATGAATAGACTATACCCCACAGCAGAAAACTAAATAACAGCAGTTACACCATTGGTAACAGTCAAATCAGCCCATAACGAGAGCAATCTTCCTCGCCAGTCATCATTGTCGCGGCGCTAGAACGTTTTCCGCGCGAAGGATCACGTCTGTTCTGCTACATTAGTGGTTTGGCGGTAAGCCAATCTCGCTCTCCGTCGATGCATTTTTTTTCTTCGTACGGAAATGCCGGCGTCTTATCCCGACGAATCGCGCGAAATGGCCTCGTATTCTAACCGCGTAACAGCGAGAAATCGAACCGTAGGAAGGCAGGAAACGTTTCGGCGTGCGGGAAGCCAGCGAAAGGTGAAAACTCGAACAGAAATGGCTCCAAAAAAAGGCCCCCAATGAAATATGTACCGAACCACAGATATCCGAGACAAATCGATTACAATCAGCCGTGTAATACAATTACGTTTTTGTAAATCGTTCGATGGTGAGATTTATTTGAGACTCGGACGTGTTACGTTTCGTGAGCTCGCCACAATTATGTTTTCGGTGTCTGATACCCCGGTTTCAGCTTGATTAGAAAATAGAATTTTTGTAATGGTCGGTGAAAGCGAGTTGCGGCGCATCGAATTCGAGTTATGAAACGGAATCGTAGGCAGGCACTAATTACTCGTCCAATGAATCGGCACGTGATAACGTTCTTAGACTGTGGTTATGCGTAACAACGCGTAAGATTCAGATAAGAGGCGGCAGGCCGCTCGGAATAAAGATGAAACGGATCACTTTCTCACTGCGTCTACCGCGGATTCTCCCTTTCACTTTCCTCGCCGCTCGATGCAACGCGTCTCCGACTGACAGAAACTCATTCCGCGTGTTTTCGATAGGCAATTCGCTCTTGTACATCGACGATCGGGTTTACGGTGACAGCGGAGGCTCCTGCTGATGTATTTTCCTCAATTCCTCGCTTGGAATCGACTCTTGTCGGGGCCTTCGAGAATCATTCGATGTACACTGTGCGCCAAAAGTTTGAAGTCGCGCTGCGGGTGAGGGGGTGCAGGGATATATTCGCTGAACGCACAGATTTAAGTAACTTTGTCAAGTGATAAGATATTTCTATTTGTTGGGGTCGGGAATATTGCAATTATAGTCGAACGTGTTAATTTTGAAGTTGGAGTATATTGGAGGACTGCGACAAGAAGGGGGCAGATCCAAATGAATTAACTTTTGGAAAAGTACTGGAAACGGTGTTAACAAAATATTTTTAGATGTATGTTCAAAGTATTTTGCACCGCATTTAGCACTATTACTAAGAAAAAATATATTTTCTCTATTGAAGAATGAATTTTCAAAATTTGAAGGCACCCCTTCTTGCACGAAATTGTATAAAAATTCACTTATGTCGGCTAAATAATTACATTAGGCACCATTATTATGTTATAAAACTATGTAATAGTACATAGAAACATGTCAGCAAACAGCAATCTACAGAATTTTAGAAAAATTGTACCAAAATTTGCTCCCTTCTTTCACCAAATTTTTTTATATACTGTGCAACCTATAAATCAATTTTAGCAAATTATGAAGCCTCCCTTTTGCAGCAAAGCCTACATTTATGGTACGATGTGATTTTAATGAAACTTGACTGGTGATTTTGAACTTTTGAGCAACAGTGCTGGTCAGATGATGACAGTGATTGGAATGAATGGAACTATTGAGTCTTGAATAATTTTTTTCGGGTTTTATATAAACGCAGTAAGTGAAGAGTGTGGCTATTTTGTTAATACGCGGATCTTATTCTGAAACGCTACAAAAGAATTTATAAATCAAGAATTTTGAGGTCCCATACTGCGAGGAGGACTTTGTAAGAATATTACATAGGACTTTTTACCGACATAAACCCTTTTCAGACAAAACACTTTCGTGGTTCGTGATTAGTATTTTAAACAAATTCACACATTTTTTAAATTAGTGATATCTCTGTGCTCTGAATGTGTCCCAGATAACAATCACGAGCTACAAAAGAATCTCGTGTGAAAAGTCTCCTAATTTATACATTTGAATCCCGTTCTCTGATGAGGAAGAGCTTTAACAATGAAATTAACGCATAGCAGGTGTCATTCAATTCAAACAATCCATTAATTATAAAATGGACTGACGCACTTTTGAGCCAGAACAAATGAATTTTAACAAATGCATTTCCTTTCACCTAAAAGTCGTTAAACCTCCCGCAGTTATATTCATGTAAAGTTGACGTTGCAAACCAGAAGGACCTTGTTCAACAACCCGTTCTTATATCATCGGCGAACGGACCGTAATGGCTCGGCGTGTTGCCTCTAGTTAGAAATGCATGGAAGCGATTATTGATCCGAAAATATAACGATCCTCTGGCATAATCGGACCGTCACGTGTGATAACATCTCGGGCCGTAAATTTAAACTGAAGTTTCCGAATGTTGCAATAGTTCCGCTTACTTATAAATAAATTCCTCCGAATCTATCTAATCCATTTCCCACGCAGAAAAACCCCCGTTTCGCGACTTTCTAAATTCCCCCGCGGTATTTTTCACCTAAAACAATTACTTTCGATTCCCTATCGCCTCGTCAAACATAAACTGTCACGCCGCCTACTATATCAGATCGACGGTGCAAAGTAACGAGCCCCGAGGAAATCAATTCGATCCCCCGTTGCAAACGACACAATCCATCGCCCACGCGACCAGCCTCGCGAAGCGACATCGAGCCAACGATTCGTTATCTTAGTCCCGGTAACGGTAACTCACCCGTGCATTCTGCTGTAGCGCGCTCCACGTTGCCCGGCCTTCGGAGCGTTCCAACGAAGGGGATCGGCGGGAAAAGCTGGTCGAGGATCGATCGCCGTTATCGAACGGCGCGGGAAACACTTTCGACGCACTTTCTTCGGGAATCACGGGCCAGCAAACCGGAGGCAGAATATCTGGCAGCTCGAGGGACGAAGTGGTGTCGTGGAGGAAAAACGACGACGTTCGATGGACGAGTCGGAACGTGCACCTGCTTTGTTCACCACTGTCCCCAGACCGAAACGACGATGGGGTCGTGCAGTGGTCGGACACTTCTACTGGCTCGGCTGTCCAGCGTAGTCAGTGACCACTGACTCGGTGGCTGGTGTTAGGTGATTGTTGGTTAGAGACTTACTGACCGTGTGTCTCGTATTATGCGGTAAGCTGGTGTCCTGCCTCTGGTACTGTATAGTTCTTTATCGAGGGGGCTACGGCGGGGTCCACTTGGTGGTGGAAAGCTCCCCAAAAGCGCGGCTGGCAAGCGGGCCCGCCAGGGGAAAGGGAAAGTAAGTTACCTTACCTTCGAGCTAACAACCTCCAGGTAAGAGAGAACACGCGGGGAGTTAACGGGCAAAGGAGAGGAAAACGGGGAGAAGAGAAGGAGGAGGTGGAGGAGGAGGCGTAGACTCCCGTCTACGTTTTACTTTCCTTTCTCTAAACGAGCCGCCGGCTGCTGCCCTCGATTCGAGGCATCGATTGTGTCTCCGGACTTGCCGAAATACGTAACGCCGAAAGTCGCCACCCGATTAATCGCCCCGGGTACCGAAATATCGAGTGACCACGTTTCGCAGGAGTTCCTCCGGCTTTCGGCTGGTACTTGGTCGCGGGGAAGGCTCCCGGCCACCGAGACAGGGGACGTAGGATGTATGTTGGGCGTGAGGTAGCGAGTGGTGGAGCTAGGTGTTGCTTTTAGAACGTGGAGGCTGTGTGGTGAAACGATATGGTATACACTAGCGAACAAAAAAATTACCACGTTTTCGATTTGTTCTATTTTTATTATTTTTTAGCATACATTCGGGACTGTGGTGTGTTTAATAGACATATTCTGATGGAGAATTTAAAGCTGTATAAAACCCAGTTGAAGTTGAATTTATTTAACTGACAAACAAAAATGTTATATGACGTTGAACGGGGTAACACATTTTTGGGGGCTTAGTAACTTCTTAGGTTGTCCTAAAAACAAAAGGTGCGTCAATAAAATATTAGATTTTTTTTATTAATGTTCAAAAGTGGTAATTATTTTTGTTAACTTTAAAAGTGTGTTGTCTTGTTTGATGGCATTTAACGTTTTTGTTTGTTAGTTAAATAAATTCAACTCTAACTGGGTTTTATACAGCTTTTAATTCTCTTTTAGAATATGTAAATTAGGCACGTACTGCAGTTTTGAGTTGATATTGAAAAGTAATAGAAATAGGGTCGTTCGAAAAAGTGGTCACTTTTTTGTCCGCTACTGTATGTTTGTACATGGTCAGGCAGAGGGATAAGGTAGTCCAGTATAGATTGATAATCACAGTTTAACTAAATTTGACTTCTTTCGGACTTGTAACATTCAATAGTCGTTTCTTATAGGTTTTCGTGTGCTGAAAATAGATCAATCTCAGTTTTTGAGAAATTCGATTTTGAAAAAAAAACTAGACATTTTCAAATTCGAACACCTTTTGCGTCGAAACAATAATAGTTATTCGGTGGCTTGTTTCGTCAAATTATTCTATGAACCCTCCCGAATACATTTTTGCAGATATCTTTCAATTTATTTCCAAAACTAAGGGTCTAGGAGAAAATCTGACTACTCCGCGCGATGCAGCAGACATTTTTCCTTCGGAAAGCATCAACAGAAGTACTCACCCGCGTGAAACGATTGTGTTACGGTGAGCGGCAGTGAATCGCGCGCCGGCGTTGTCTACCACTGTCAACGTCACACGGTTTGACAAACTATTTCGCGTCTGTATTGAAAACAAAACGTTTTCAAATAGGGTGTCTCCTCTTTTTCGCTTCTCAATCGTCGGAAAAAACAGACAAACCATTTAGATGAGAGTATGTGGCAGCCTTGAATCCCAATTCAACATATTTTTCTTAACTGAAACCAAATTCCTGGAAAAATAAGTAGGAATATCTATTTTTAAATGGAAATTTTTAAAAAGGCAAATTTACCAGACAAGGTTACATCAAAACAAATCGTGCAAAAGGATAATTTAATTTTTTCCAGACCGTGTTAAATCAAAATCGTGTAAAGACAGATTTAAGTGTACTTATTAACTCGCCTTCAATCACGATACTCTCAATTTAAAGAAAACGTGTGAGAGTATGTTTCTTACAGTGATAAAAAATTATGCACGCCACGAGAACCTTCCAAAATAAGAACAATGTCGAACCGAAAGTGATAAAGGCCTTTTACGAGTGAACTGTATGCTATTAAATGGGCATTCAATTTTCATTACGTAAGCAATACGCAGCTCTTAAACTTCATTGCGTAAGGCTATGAAAGTCGTGAGAATTTGAAGAGTGAACAGAATATTGTAATTGATTATGTAATGTGATTAAACCAGATTGCCAGGCGTGTCTATTCGTCGATTAACGCTACTACGACGTTTAGGTGTCATCGAATAATTAGCCTGCCGTGCACACTCTTTCACTGTGCTCTTCGTACTTGCGCGCTCTGATTTCTGATTCCACAGGCTGATAGTGTTTGGTTGTCAAGTATCAAGTGTGAGATTAAGACGCGTTGATAGTCACACAGATTCTGATATTGGGGTACGGATCTGTCAGGTTTAGCTTACTTTTTGGCGAGAATTTTTGTTTCTTTTAAATTCTCACTTCGATACTAATCGAATTCATGTCACAGCGATGGAAATTTGAAGGGGTGTTTTCATTTGCGAGCAATAAAAAAGAAGGTGTCTTTCAAGAATTTTTTTCCGGAAATGTATTACCGCGAATAAATTGAGATTTTTATATAAGGTTGTAGAATATAGTTCGCCTACTTTGATATTTCTTTCTTTCCAAAATGCGCAAATAGTCAGTTCATATAGTCTACTTCAGCTGAAACAACAATTTCAAATAAATTATTGTTTAATATGAGTATGATAAGCTGTGGTGCCAGAATAACCATTGCAAAGCGAAATCTGTCAGAATGGCGTTCTTCAAAAGATAGAAAACAATTTGTGGAGTTGATTTTAGTATAACAAAAAAATCGAGAAAATCGCGGGTTAAAGTTTGAAATCTACTTCAAAAAGTGGTTCATTTCAGCGGCTATATTTTTAGTACATGTTCGAATTTCAGAATACCTTTTTAGGAATGTACTCTTAATACTTGACACTGTAAAGAAAATGCAAAAGACCTTAACTCTACATTCTCTTTTGACCTGCACATAATCAGAGAAATTTATAGCGCGGGTGGATGCCATATAAAATTGTTATCGTTGACAATGTTAGATTTAATTTGTGAATGTATCTCCTGCATACTTTTGTTGATGTAATACAAATTACAATGAGGATGTCTACGTGAAAGACACGTTGCACAGGTTTGTACTATAGAGCATACGATATTGAATTATATGTTACGAAACATTCTCTACTTTAAGGCTTAACCCTGAATTCCCAGTTCTAGTGAAAACACTTAATGGCAATAATAAGCAAAATTGACGCCTGCTGCATGCTCATTACACAGACCTAATATCCTTCAAGTTCATTATACAATATACATATATATACAGAGTGTTTCACCTAACTTTATCACCTGAAATGTTTCTGCTATATTTAAACAATCATAAAAATATTTCCTACAAAAGTTGCATAGTTTTGTGCAGGCTGGTGTTTAGTAACCATAGATTTATTCCCTTGGGAGGAGTTGATGAAATGAAACTTTATTTTTTAAAGTTTTTTGAAAGAGCTTTAATGACAAAATACATTGAGAAAATGTTCGCAATGTATTTTTTATAAATTTAATAATGGCTGCAGGTCCATGTGGTAAAATATTTACATAAGACTTGTGCAACTGGTGATTGAGGATTCATTATTTAGTAGAACATCATTTGGAAGAGAAATGACTCATCTTAGATTTGACGTACATGTCAATAGAAGTAGATGAGTAGATGAAGTAGTAGTTCAAAGTAATCCAATCAATCCTAGCTATTATAGAAAAATATAAAGAATATTCTGTAATAAATATTTGTCAATTTAGGATCAGTAGAAACCTAAAATTTCTCAAACTTTCAAGTGAGCTGTAAAAAACATACCTACTGATGAAGTGAAACTTAATTTTTTTTAATTTTATGGAACCTTTTTCGAAAAAGAAAGTATTATCTAACAAACCAGATCAATCCAAATTATTCATGAGGAGTGTGAGTAAATTCGATACTCGTCAGTTGTTATATTACGAAAAAATTTTGAAATGGGTACTCACGTGACTCACGATTAACGTATCGATCTCAATGACGTAAGGGATATCGCTGGATTAGCTTTGATTTAGATCTTGGCGCATAAAAAATTTGATTAATCGAAGGATCGCTATGGGTTTCACTCTGAACTTCGTAACTAAGTAGGTGTGCATTAGATGTTGATTGCGAGTCGTGGAAAGTGAAGTGACAAGTACAAATCGTAAACAGCGTTTATCGTGGATCAGTGAATAGCAGTTACGATCGATCAAATCACAGAAACGAAAGCACAGTAAATATTGTTTCTATCAAGCAGGCCTATTTAGTGATGCTGCTAACGATTTCAACGAGATATCGATAAACGAATCGGATCAAAATAAGAATTTAGTCCATATTTCTTACATCGCGATAGAAATGAGCATTTCGATCGTTCGTATTACCTCGTCCCTCTCCCCCGCACCTACCACAATGGCCCGTTAATTATTTTAAGTCATTGTTCATGCGCGCGAACATTAAAATTTCAAATTGGTGGCTCCGTTTATTAACACCTCTCGAAATTAATTTTTATAATTTTTCTTCATTTTTCTTTCAAATCAGCAGATGATACTTAATATCTTTTATAATTGTAGGATGAGTACTTGCATTCCCCATGTACTTAGTTCATTTAAACAGGCCATACTGTGCATCTAGATATTTGGAAACATTTTTATGTAATTCGAACTCACACCCTAGCATCTAGACTTCTACAGTCGTTACGAAATAATTCCATGTAATCTGCACTTCCTTGTGATTTCCATTTCTCTGTGCTTAAGCTCGTGGCGGAAACAGTTATTTCATCCAGATTTTCCGTTTTATCGGCGGTGAATGGGTCTCGTAGCTTGAATTCACATGATCGTTTCTTATTACTCACACAGTACGCTTGCGTGTGACGCGCCATTAGTTGTAAAAGACATTTCCAGCATTCGTTTGCATTAAGTCATTCATATCTGCGCGTAAAATAGCGCCAGGGAAAAATGAGATTATCGATTTGAAGAATTGTGCACTTTGCTTAATAACGTCATAATGGAAGTTGATAGATAGAACTATACCCTGCTCTCTTGTGCAGAATAAATTATTCATTGCACACCTGAGCAATCTGTTATGGGTCATGTATCAGAAAAGGGTTGTGGTCACGAAAGAATTTGCCATTGCTATTAGTCAATAAAAATAAGGGTTGAAGAGACTATTGCGTAGGTAACAATGACGCGGACACTTAAATGCGTTTGGACGTGGCGAGACTTGAAACCTTTATAATTCTGACAATTTCGCCTTTTATAGTTTAACAGCACATTTTTAAGGCTGTAGTCATTGGAAATCAATTTTTTAAATCTTCTAAACCAGACTCCCATTTAAATAAACCTCGTTCAAGATTGCTATTTCATTTTTCATTCTACATAATGGAAAGTGACTTCGATTTATTGAAAGAAACAAGTCCACCAAACTTCTAAATAGTCCTCTCACAAATTTTGCATTCGCGAAAAAATTATTTTAACCCGCTAGACTTCAACAAAACATTTTTACAATAGTACATAATACTCCATTCTAACATTTTTTAAATATTCTACATTTTTTACACGTTGTAGCAAGTCAGAAGATTTTATTCATAATTCTTTTAACAAAACAGAAACAGATAAAAAACCTTTATAAAAAAATATACATGTACATACATATTTATATTATGATATATAATTTAATATAATAAATATGCATATGTAATATTAGATATATAATAAATATTATAATATAAATATAAATATTTATTGAATCACTAAAATGGAAGCGCAGTGGCAGCATGTGATCAATTAGACGAGAAATCGGTGCGAATCGATCTTCCGAAGTCGGCTTCGGAAAGTAAAAGTCGCCTGATCGCACGCTAGATTTCAGTTTTAACGCAACGCGGAATCACGTGATAGAAAAATGCAATATACGATGTAATTATATCGTAGATCTTCTCGAGACATTACATTCTCCCGTTCCCCCGGACACTTCGGAGAGGGGTGGAGGGATAACCAATCTTTTGATACAGAGTTACATGCGCAACGGTTTCTCGGCTTTTCGTTTCGCCTCGAACGAACGTGAAAATCGCTGTGAAGGGTGGTAATCATTGATTTATGGGAAACAGTTTCGACACTACTGTTCCGTTTATTTTCGTGCGCGAAATTGATTGTGCAAACAATATAAATCCCGTTGCACAAGGGATACGAGAACGTGATAAGTATACGGTGTAGGTGCAACGACGGTACCCAGCCACCGTTTAATTTGTGACATTATTACCGTAAATCACAGAAACTGAATGCAGTGATTTAATAAAGGCCTGATTATGAATCGGTGATTTATCGTCCATGCGTAAGGTTACAGAAGGGCGTTCATCAGCGTATGATGGAGGTGAGAGTTGAAAGTTGACACGAGGGATGTTCGATTCCGTTTTGATTCTTCAGAGGATCGATTCTTTTGATTAAATAGAGAAACATCAATCATTCGAATCGATTCTCTGCTGCTTGATTATTTACTCTAAAAATCGAAAGCAATTTCTTTTCCCATCACTACTAAGGATAGTTTTTCGCCGCAACTATTTGACTAAAAATCGAAAAGATGAAATTGTTCGTTTGGTTTTAAGAGTAGGTACCCGGTTCTAATGTTTCGATTCAGAATCGCTTCGAGAATCAATTTTTTTAAGTGAATCGAACATCTCTAGTTCGAACACTAACAACTCAGTTTGATTGATCAGCTTGAACGTTGCATTTAATGAAGCGTAAGAGTTTGTGTAGAAGCCACAAATGCCACGGCTGATGTTCTTTTCAAAGTCCTAGGTATTCTTCAAAATTTGGAGGACTTGCATATTCTTTTTCAGTGGCTTCATTTTATCAGTGATGTCAAGGAAAATTCAATGAATTTCTATAACAGTGACCTTCAAATAACCTTGACTGCAAAAACTTTCGTTTGGACGAATTTCACTATTTCGACGTTTCCAAAATTGTGGCACTGAAAAAATTTTTAATCAACTATAATATTTGTCTCCTTGAAATAAGTGTTGCACTTTCTTCTTCGTTACATATCACCACAAATAGCAGAAACATTTCCGTTGAGTCTTACAACAGGAAAACCCTATATGTACTAAATAATATAAAGTCGCTGGCCTGCATGTCATACATTAAGATAAATTTGTATTTAAGCATCTATGAATCTGCAACGATATCTAATTTCTTTCGTCTACTTTCCCAACATAGAAAAATAACCTAATATTCGTATAAAGAATTATTCAGTCTTGCAAATTGCGAGAGCGTACAAACTTCGACGGAATATAAAATATGGTTGTCGCCTTTCAAAAGGGTGTTCGTTTTAATCGTATTATTCGCAACAGAACAGGTATGGCGACCAACGGTCAGGAACGCACGGCGTTTATTCCTTTCTACGCACGCTGATGTAACTTTTTCCTGAAATTCATCATCGCAGTTTAATAATACCTGACCTTTGCAGTATCAAAAATATGAGATTTATTTGTTAGTTTGTTGTACATCCATACGCAGAGATACGTACGACAAGGTATCGTGGCTGAATAGGTTCGTTTACACGGACGCTTCAGTGTGTGGATTTTAAGCACAATCGAAAATGTGTCACTATAAATCAAAAGTGAGAGGTTTTGGAGTGCAGCGTGACATTTCCACCGAGTTGGAAAGTTTTACTCAGATCGTATGTATCTTTTGTTAGTGTAAACGTAAAATGATAAAATAAAGCAGTAAACTGGTACGGAAAATTTTTAAAAGTACAAAAACTGACGTGTCCAAAGTTAGAGTTTCAGTTTGCCTACGTAAATGCTTTGAAAAAGCCGAGGCCTGTAATCCAAACATGTGAGTACCTAGAGAACGCGCTTTGTGCACCTCTGCAGGCCGAGCATTTACCCTAACAGTTTTGGCCTGTGTGTTTGGAATGAACGTTCCAGTAATGTGGAAAAAACCGCACGTATATGTAAACAGGTCTACTATTTTCACTTTGACGCAACGTCGACGGATTTTAGACGAAACAGCCGTCCGGAACAATTAAAGGATTTCTACAAACCGCAAGTTCCCGCGGCTAATGGGCGACGGTCGACTGACAAAACTGCTCCGAGGCGTGTTCCACGCGTGCCCCTCTATCCCTCTGGCGCGCAATGTATGGATGTAAAGCGGGTCGTGAAGTTTGACGACGGCGACTCATAATTCGGCGTACCTGTTTCTTACGTAACGGACACAGCCATTTTCTCGATATGCACTTGCTGGGAAATGTCAGCTCTACGCATGCGGGTAGCTAAACGTCGGAGGAACTGGAATCTACGAGCTCTGCATGATAAACGGATAGTTGAGCGTATTGATACGTAGCACCAATCGCTAAGAAGTGCAGCGAGTCCACTTTAATATCTCTAGGACCTCAAACAACTAATACCCCAAAAGTATATAGGTAAATATGTACATTGAATACGTTCCTGGACGTTTGACTTGCCACCGAAACAATCAGAGGCGTTAAGGGGGAATCATATTCTTTGGGCAAAAATCATAGCAAAATTTCGGATTTTTCTTTAAGAAACCAGCGCTCCGATTCATCTGAAATTTTTACGATGTTTTAATGCATCTTTGAAGAAGCTGTAAGTTTTTTTTTATTAATTTTTAACCATAAATATAGTAGTTATGCATGATCGATCATTAAGTCGCGCAAAATTCGTCGTCCGTTGGTGTGCATATTTATCTGTCAGGTAATCTGAAACAGAAAAATGAAACCGCGTTTTATTTTATACATATGTAGCTTGAAATTGTTGAACCAGCAAAAAAAAAAAATTTAAGCAGTGTGGTGAGTTTTCAAACTGAAAGGTCTGAACCTTTAATTTTTGCAATCCAATTTGCATCAATTTTCTTATGTAACAAAAGAATTATAAAATTTAGCGGTATTCTGACTTATCAAATTGAAGCTACATGTGTACAAAGTGGAAAGCCGTTTCATTTTTCTGTTTCAGATTACCTGGAAGGTAAATATCATGCATACCAGCGGACAACGAGTTCTGCGCGAGATGATGCATAACTCCTATATTTACTATTAAAATTGAATAATAAAAAAACTGCAACTTCTTCAAAGATGCATATGAACATGGTCAAAATTTCAGATAAATCGAAATGCTAGTTTCTTAAAACAAAATTGCTAAATTTTGCTGTTTTTACCAAGTCACTATTGAATTCTAGTGGGAACTTGCGAGACAGCAGGATCCGGTAGAAACGCTCTCTTCTGGCGAGTGCAGAGGTTTCGCTGGAGTTCAAAGAAGTGTCACGTGACCTTGGATCTGGAACTAAGTTGAAATGTCGTTAAAATAGGAATTTAATTTCTGCACAATTCACATTTTAGTACAGCGTATTGAAAATGTGAAAGATCTGATATTTCGTGTATTATGTACAACACAAGAATTATCCTCTCGAAATTCGAATCATCAAACTTCCCTGCATGACAGAACAACATTTACGAATTAATGATTACCACAAAGATATGATAAAAGTTTGAAGTAAACGAAGTACAAAATAAGTGAACCACATGTTCGCGCCGGGCTGCAACCTTCAAACCAGAACACCGAAGTCATGCTGCCGTGTATCGGCAACGAAAATGTCCCCACGATCCCAGATCGATCAAGCACTTCAACTTTCTACTTGTAGTACAGATTGACCATTTTCTCGTCCCGTACAAATTGCTCCATTAAAAGACACGACGCCAACGTAACGCGACAGTGTGCGACTTAATTATTTGCCATTGAGTTTTCATTTCTCGCGTTAAATCCCCCACGTGAAATCCTTTTTTAGTAGTCATTAGAATTTAATTAGATGCAACGGGCAGATCACCGATAAATCGTCGGATCGTTACCATTCTAATCGAGCGCACGATTTCTGGACTCCAGCAGGAGTGCGTGCTGAGGACGCTAATAACGTGCAATTTGTACGAGACGGAGTCGATAGCGGCTGGTGACGTGAACCGAGTCTCGTTTCGGTGGTCAGCGTTGCTGTGCATGCGATCGCGATTTCGGCTGATGAGAATCGAAAAAACGTGTACTTTCTCCGCGCACTCGCGATCCTCGAAAGCGACTCGTGGTGTCACGAGGTCAGAGAACCTTCGTGCGTTGTTAAGCTCACGCACCAGATTTCCTTGGACGCACACTGGAACGCTAAATATCACTGACATTATTCTCTTCTCGTAAGACACACACACATACACACGCGGGGAAACGAAACAGAAAAGGGAAAGAAGCCACCGTACCAAATGAACCAAGCAACGGGAATGGATGGTACCCGCTCGCTCGATTCAAGATAAAAGAGAACGAAGGAGGAAAGAGTTGATCATCTTAACGTGGCGCATCCTTTCATGGCCCCACATTTATCGCAGGTGTAACGATACACGTGGAAAGTGCGATGGTAATTTGTCTTTTGTAATGGAGTTATGGTATCTGGTTTACGTAAATTAATGCTCAGTTTGCTACACTCTGCGATAAATTAATGTAACGAAATATTGGCAGGTAGTTAAACGCACCAACAAATGTGATTTCATGATCAATCTTGTTATGTAGTCACTTTCGAGGAATTAAAGTTGCAGATAGCCTTTCCTATCACAGTAACAATTTTATTCCCATTATACCTGACATCAAACTCTTCTCTCTATTCCTTCACACACAACATCCAAATCAGAGATGTGCATTAATTAAATAAAAGATTATTTAAATAACGGATAGAATAAAAGTTACTTTATCTTTATTCGTTTTTTGAGGCTCGTATTCGCCCGGGTTAACTTTATTCGGCGAGAATTTTAATGTAATGAAACAAACAAATTTTGATTTGACTTTACTGATCATATGATAAAAAAATGGCAGAAAATATAAAAAATCGTTAGAAGATATACTGTCACTGTAACGAGAATAAGAAGTAAATAATAAACAGTAAGGAGCAACACTGAACACACGCACATGGTATTTTAACATAAATAATATTTTATTCAATGTTTGAGTATCGAACGTAAAGAAGCAAAATACGTAGTATTATGTAGACTGCTTTGGGTTTCCATGAAAAAATATTTAATTCATATTACTATCATTATTTTGCTTACTTTTGTGGGTAGAATAATTTAAAAACGTAACTGGCTTAAATAAATGTCTCCATTAAAAAAGACACACACTGAAACCCCCCTGTGCAGTTGCATCGTCACACGAAAATTACCGACGTCCGTAACAAGTTACACAACATTAAACCATTAAGTTTTTCCTCGTTCATTTAATCAAAGTGTTTCAAACAATAAATATCACCCTACCCATTTATGTAACCTACTCTGCTGTATGTAATGTTTGTGAGACATTCATAATTAACTTAATTTCCTTACTGATAATCTCGTATACAATACATTTTCTATTTTGCTACATATATCTCTAAAATTATATTCAGTTTCTCATTAAAAACTCGCTGTTTGTTTTATAGGTATCTCATTGACAATCAATCATGCGGGACATTGAATTATTATTTAATTTGAAGTCGACATCATAAGAAATCGTAAAAAAGTAAAATTACGAAAGTGATTACAAAGTTTGTTTTGTAAAGAATGATTTATTCACCCCCCTGAGATAGTTAACTATTGTTTGCTTAAAACGATTCGATGGTACATAGACGATCATGTTTATCGTCCTTATTAACTCGACCTTTCGTAATATTTACCCGATAGCCAGTTATTGCAGTCCCTAGCAACATTGTGGCAAAATTGTTTCAACCGATCGATGGAACGCTTGATCGTGTTACAACAGGGTAAAATACTCAGCGCGGACATCAGGTGTTCTCAATTTCACAAGTGGCAATTTCGCTGTTGTTTTTACTGCTTCGACGTACATGCAAAGGTGTTGCTGATGTAGGTGTTGCTTCAGGAAAGTCGGAGTACCCTTAACCAGCGCGAGAAGCAATAAACATAATTGAAAATTTATAAGAACGCTGGAATTTTACGACACAGCTGAAGATAAAAAATTATTTCTTTTCGTGCCTGAAACTCTTCTATACCCACTCTTCGCTGAAAATTCCACATCAGCTGCTGCAGACATGATCAACGTGACGATTTATTATCGTCTGAAGGGAGTAATATAATTGATACTTATATACATCTAACTAAAAATTCTTTGATCTTAAATTGTCAGTGTGTGTGCAACATTAGAGCGAAAGAAAAATACTTGCTGTTGTTTTTTAATGTTCTTTTTAAATTCTATTTATCTATATATTTAGTAACTTCGTATTTGTCTGAAAAAGGTTTTCCTATCTCCAATCATATTCACGATAGCATCAGAGGAGATTCAAGAAAAATTTGTTAAACTACAAGAATTATTTATGATATGGTTAAAAGAAAAAAATTGTAATCTGCGCTTTGCAATAGATCAACGATCTAAGTTATTTTTATTTCTCAAGAAATTCTATAAGCACATCACATTATGCAAAAATATATAAAAAGAACACAAACGACTTCTAAACATTCATTTTTCATTCGTTTTAATGGACGACAATGTAAAATGAATGGAAATATTCGAGCCAGTCTTCTTATTAACGAACATACTCCACTTATCGCTACTCCACACCCATGGACTTTTATGTCGAACGGCACTTGAAAAACGATAAATGGAACGGCATTGGGCAATGGAACGTCGCCCCCAGGGTCCCGTTTCCCCGAGTCAAGTTTGTTCGGCTCTATCGATCGATCAAAAAAGTTATTTGATGCGTAGATAAACGATCGGTATTTAGAAATCCAGGACATTGTTATTCGATCGCTGTAAATTTCTTCGTACAAAAAACAAGATGTAAGTCCCAGATGAAAAGGATAAAAGAATTTTTCGAACCACGATAATTTGAAAGTAAGTGACGTTGGACGCTATGAGCACATAATCTGCGAAAACGCAAGCTACAAATCATTGAGTAAACAAAATACTGCAAATAGTTACCTAGGAAATAATCCATATATGTACGTATGGTGTTGATGTTGATCACGTCAATCTTCTAGAAACATCTAAAAGAAAAACAAATTTTACATATGTTAAAGCTGTTAACGCATTACGTCTCCTTGCTGTGCGCTCAATTCAAGTGGCCTGATGGGTCAGTCGCGTAGGTCAGTCCCCAAAAGTGGTGGGGATAACTCGCGAACCTTTGCAGGGTGCTCGAGACGAGCCTATATAGTCCTACTGTATATTGCGTTACTCTTTTGGTGCACTGTACAGTTTCAATAAGGGTCATTTATATTTCTGTTATAATAATTATTAAGACAAGCAACTGAGAGACCTATACACCCCCCCCCCCCCAAATCAATGCAACTTTTTTAAGAAACATTTTTATGATATTTTAAATGTAGCAGAAATATTTCAGGTGATAAATTCATATGGAACACCCTATATACTTACGATTCTGATTTCACAGTTTCAAGGCCTCCCTGACTCAAGCCCTCAATCATTCCAGAGCAGAATTTTGAGGTAAGTTGGTAATCAAGTTAGGTAAGCTTGCAAATCGTCATTTTTATTTTTGGTGTCTACCATCCTGAAGGGAAGCTGTGGCACCGATCGTTAACAATGTTACAACGTGAACGTGGTTCAGTTTCGGGGCCGATGGGAGTGAATTACTTGCGTAACCCTTACATCCTTGGTGGCAGTTGGGCGGCGCCGGAAATTCCATCGATTTTTTTTTTTTTTTTTTTTTGAACAGGTTTGACCGGTGGTCTCGGTGTTACCGATCCGAACCAATGTGAACGGCGACGAACAGCGCGCGTCGCTGAGAACCGCCTTGAATCCGGGACAATGATATAACGCCAACGCTGTGAGTGTGTCCACGTACTCGTGTGCAAGCACGCACGAGTGGCAATCGAAGTTGCACGCGTGCCCGAGCATCTGGCAAGTCATTTACAAACGGTATCAGCAAACTGAAACACAGTTTACGAAAAGGCCCATGGGTTTGATATCCTCCTCAGCTTCGAGCTGTTCAGGGCCCATTGGGATCCAGGGTCACTCAGATTTTACCGTTTCAAAGTGCTTCCTAAGTGCATACAGCAAAATCGACCATGTGTTTTTTAGTATTCTTTGCTATAAAATTTGTTCTACAATTAAGTCACACGATACCTAAATCTTAGTGCTTGCTACTGTGATATCTAAATGGTACAAATCAGGTCCAACGGAAGAATTCTTATGTTATACACCAAATTTTGATAATCCTTACTACACTTTCGGAAATATCCATAAAGCCACTATGTTTGTTGGTGAAGTCTTATATTTATTCCACACTATTGACAAGTTTGAGTCTGATACCTTTTTGGGAAAATTTACAAAAGCACATAAATCGGTTGCAATAATAGAAGTAATTTACTTAAAAATCGAATTTAACAAGAAAAAAACTACGAAATTTTTATAAAGCCACACGCTTTTTAGATAAATAAAATCAAAATTACCGATAGTTTCTTCTCTATTTCTATATTAATAGTTAGCGCGATCTCCTTTTCTTCGAATAATATAAAAAATACGATTCGGCATTCACAAAATCAAACTTTGAACTTTATTTTCACGAGGAAAATTATTAAGTAAGGATTAACGAAATTTTCTTTTACAAAGAACAATTGTGAGAGGTAGAATGACTATCGATTTCGAAGGCAGTATGGTTGAGTTTCTATACAATATCTTTGGACTTGGGTGTGCACAAAGAAAGTAACATTCGGGTGTCAATGCGGTGCCTGAAAGTGCAATTACCATGTGTCCGAAAATGGGCCGAAACTTTCACGTAATTCTCGTTGGATTTTTTTCCAGCCTGAGAATTTCACGCCGCGAGAGGCCAGCATTATTTTAATCCAAACGATTGTAAGACTTTTCGATGTACATACATTTTATGATAGACGCCGTACAAATTGACTCGCTCGGGATGAAATATTGCTGGACCCGCGGTTTATTCAGCCAAAGTATTTTAGCGAAAAACAAATATTCCGACAGCGCGATACATGGTGTTTACTTTAACGCAACGTTTATATTAACATTATATGTGTTTTACATACGAATTGCGGTTCGGGAACGGACACATGCATGGAAAAAAGTGCTTAACTCGACATAAATCTTACGATAATACGATGCATATTTCATTGTCCGGTTGTCGTGTAAATATAAAGAGATTAACATTTTATCGCTGGTTTGATAGCCGTCCTGTGTCTTGGACAGTGTTCGTTCATAATTCTTTTAATGAGAATAACCATATATAGTATAAAGATCGAAGCTAAATTTTCTCTGAAAGTGTAGAAATGTTATTTTAAGAGGTCTCGCTACCTGGATGGATGAAAAATGATGCGAACTTTGGGAATTATTTAAAACAAAACCATTAAAAATATTTACTTATAGCTTTGTGGTTTCATTTGTTAATTTTTAGAGAATATGAAAAAAAAAATGTATGCAAAAATAGTGGTTATATCCGAAAGAGAAAATTTAAAAATTTGTGTAATCTGTATGAGTGTGGCTGTCGCCCGAACTGGATTAAATGAGGAAGACTATAAATTAAAAAAAATTGTCAGCGTCTAAAACAGACATCGATTTCTGCAAAAAATTCGCTTTTTTTTAAGTCGTAAAAGTCTAATTTTGCAAAAACCAACTTTATTTTAGTGACAACGAGAATGGGACATCTGCTGAAGATATATGCCAAGTTTGAAGTGCATCGGGTGATTGGTTTTTGAGATATCATGCTAACAAATTCGAAAAACATCGTTTTGAGAAAAGGGAGTTTAAAGTTTTAGGTCCCGCTTTTTTTTTAATTAAACATTTTTTTAAATGTTGCCTAAATATGCACATTTATATAGGCATAAAGTTTTCAATTAATATAATTTGAGGGTTTCACTTAAAAAAATACCCAAATCGCGCCCCTGTTTAAGCCGTCAAAGTAGGGAGACCCTTTAAATAGGTATCATTGAACTTTAATTTCACAGTTTCATTGATATCTGATTTCAGATATTCAATCAATTTCGGTTCCAAGAAAACCAGAAAACTTGAATTATTAGGTCGGTGCAGAAATTCGTTTGCTTTATTGAATGAAAGTCTTTATTAAATGTAAAAATATACTTATTACATGTTTCTTTAATAAAAGTGATTTCCTTCGCTATCTATGACCTTTTGCCAGTTTTCCTGGTAATAATTCAAGTTTCCTAGTTTTCATGAAACCAAAATTCAATTAAATCTCTAAAATCAGAATCGCACGAATCTCTGAAGACGAAATTCAATGAATCTGTGAAATTAAAATTCAATGAAACCTATGTAAGATATTTCTATATTTCCAGTGAAAATTTAGCTCTGATTTTTGTTTCTTCACAGAATACTTTCTGTTCCATAATCCTTTGATGTTGATTGTGCATAGCCTAATCTGAACCGCCTTTCGTGTTATTCAAGTCGTGTGCTCACGCTCAAGGACCTCCTTTCGAACGTGATTATTGGTCATAAAAATCTCCCCGGCGAACGAAATAATGTCCATGCATAATTGAATTCCATTCAAAACTGATCGCTAAATGTGTTGTAAGTAGCGCAAATTGAAAGCATTAAAGCATATTTCATTTTAAAAGCTCCTGGCAGCGGTTTTCTTGTCGCTCAATATTTTATAAAAAATGGAATGCCTTATTTGCAATTTGCATGATGGCGAACCATACGGGATCGTATGTTTCTTATTAAAATATTATGCAATTGATAAGAGGTGTGTCTAATATGTAAAATAACTTATGAAACATATGGTGGGCACTATTTCAAGTTTGGGGAAACCGAGTTCAAAGTACGCATTGTCTTCTCGAGATTCTATGCACTCGCCTGTATGTAAGAACGAAATCGACTGAAATAATTAACCTTAGAAATAAATTAAATTTAGAAACCGTGTATATGTACGCCTCAGATTATTATTTGGATTATAATTGAAGCTGGAAATATTAATTGAATCACTCGAATATTAAATATGTTACCTATCACTTGAAACTCTCTTATTATTAATATTAGGAAAATATTACTGTAAAATATTTATTGCAAAAATGTGTAGGTCACTATTTTAGCCAAAGTGAGTCGGATACGCATCATTTTATTTTTTTATCGCTATGAAAATAATGCGTACCACGTAAATTTGAGAGTGATGCAATAAATATTTCCTGTAGGTACTGTATAGATATAGAATAAATTAATGTAATATTTATTGCTTATATTTTAGTGGTAGGTGGTACACACTCACTAGTAAACTTCGCGCCTGAAACCCATTATTCGCTTCGCAACGATGAGTTGCAAGCCTGTAATTATATGTACATAGTATTAAGCGAGAGAATATGTTGCCCGCTGAAAAATAACGGCTCGGATTGACAATGAAATTCGTTCCCAACGCTTCAATAATTTTTATCGCCGTTATTTATTGGATCGCGAAGAATCCCTTTAAAGGAGACTAATTACCTGTTTCATTCAGACACCGTATCCACCATGCTGCCTCCCATTGGTATTACTTAAGCAATCATAAACAGATCCGATCTCATCGTAATGCAATCATTGTATTTATAGCAGCGCGTGCACAGGGCATCGTGTTGGTTCGTAACGTAATTTATTTATGAATCCTTCTTAACTGTTGCACAAAATAGATATCTCAACTCCCTCTGATGTAAGCAGATAGCCGCTGGATCGTAGGGAATTAGATCTGTTTCGATGGAAATTTAGTTGCTTCTTGCTGCATACTTTTGACTAAACAAACACGTTTCGGTTTCACTAACTAAAGTTTCAGCTTTCAATTTATTTGTTTGTAAGTCATTGTGGATTTCCACCTTTAGTTGCTGCTGAGATTTTTATTTCATGATAGAAAACTCTGATGGATTCGCACCTTAAAGCTACCAAGTGAAATGTCCATCGAGCATCGTAAAAGGGAGCACGTTTGATTTTTCGGATGCTAGATTTTTAGAATAACGGCCTCCGTTGCGTCCCGCTGTGGCGCGAGATTCAATTGGCCCGATAAGAGAGAGACGGCTACGGACGTGTATCAGTTTTATTGAGACATAGCACATGTAGTAACCGATAAGTCCGCGTATTGTTATACAAGACCCGTGTGCCACTCTTTCATCCTCAAGGTACGCCCACCCGTTGCGAAATCCTGATTACAGAAACCGAAATTCAATCACCCGTGGACCGCGCGCTCGAACATATAGCGTATAAGGCCATGCAAGTAATGTGCAGAAAAAGAAATGCACTTGCCGGGATACTCGTCGAAAGAACGGAGAGGGCGAAACCTTGGCATTCTCCGCGATTCTGACCCGAATAATGTCTCCAGCCTTCTGCGGTTTCTTCTCACTTAAATCGTGATCGTCGAACGTGACGCTTGTTCTTCTCAACGATTAAGCCCTTTCCGTACGAGATAATTTTGGCTATGGCAACTTATTAGAATTGTTAATAATTCAGAGATACTCGCATATTTTATACTGTTTTTCATATTTTATTAAGCTGTCCTTGCCACTTCTAACAAAGGAAGATCCCCAACCCAAAAATTCGAAAAATTATTTGACTCATAAAAATAGACAGATATACGTAACACAAAATCGGAAAATAACCGGATTTTCAGGGGCCCATTTTACCCTCTTCAAATTTCATAATTTTTTGATTTTCTGGGTTGGGGATTTTCTCTTGTAAATAAACATATTTACAAGAAACTTCAATTTTTGAAAATCAAAAAAAAAATTAGTTAATATAATAAATAGTCCTTGGACGAAGGGTTTTTCAAAATATTGATTTAGGATAAAATGGCAAATGTTCAAACGTAAAATGTCGATGTTAGGCCACAATCCCACTTAATTTTCCTTAAGGGATTATGTTTACATGCAAGGTCTGAAAACGCAAGTATTTTCGCGATTTTTCGGGAGGAAAACTTGAAGACTTTTTTAAACAAACCTTTATGTTTGATAAATGTACTACTATCTTGCAAACGAAAAAAATTTCTGGGAAAAAAATTCCCCAAAATCCCACCTTTCTCGGCCTCCTGACTGAGCGTAACCCCCTTAAAATCTCTATTTCGCTCTGATATTACTTGTACTTACTTACCAATACAAAATCCATGAAAATCCGTGAAAATCTTCCCTCGAATCTTCAACTTCGTTACACAAACCTCCCCCAAACCCTATATGTAATAAGAATTTCGATTAACTTACATAGATACATACCTAAAACACATAAACTCACAATCAGAGAAATAGTTTATCCTTACGCAAGCTACCTTTCATCGCAACTATGCTTAAAAGAGCAACGCTAACAGCATCGAAAGAATCTCTCGATATCTATGTAAATTTCCCAGAGGAAAGTTAAGTGCAGCATAATCGTGAATCAGAAAGAAAAATATCGATTGGCGTTTCATCGTATTCTTATTGCTGTTATGTAAAACGACCACTCGCGTAACGCAAAAACGTTTCATATGCTGCCATGAACGTAGCGTTGCTTACGCGAGCTTCGCACGTGTGAACGCGCTCGGGCGTTTAATCTGCATGCATCCAAATGAACGTGAAAGATGGTCTGCGGGCAGGAAGCGATGAAGAAAAGGGAAAGGATTCCCTAGCAGAGCAGCTGATCGAGCAGTGTGAAGAGGAAAGGCATCGAAATGAAAATCGTCTAGAGCTGGTTTCGCGATACAATTTCTTCGCCGATTATGTCTCTATTAACGCGCTATAACGCGCTTCGTTCAATGGTACATCGTTGCTTTTCGCTGATTTATGCCTCTCGCGAGCTGTTTTCAACTGAACGGTGAAAACCTGTTGGATGGTACTCTTTTCTCTATGTACGTTCAACATTTCACCTTGTAGCTTTCCTTGGTCTCTCGAAGCTGGTAGATAGTGTTTCAGGAACATTTCTGTTTAGAGTCTTTTGAGACATACATATTTTTTAATTGGAGATGTATTTTTGTTACATTTGTGTATTCAGAAAAAGATGGGCATTTTTCGTTTTGATTACACAAATTTTATTACCATTGAAGGGAAGAATATTATTTTTGGAACTGCTAATATTTAGAGCTACAGATTTTGCGATGTCTAACATAGTTCTCTGCAACGTCGTTTAGATAAATCGTCATGTAATGATAGTTTAGAATTTTCTTTCATGCAATATGGACACCAAAAGCAACCTTCTCACACAGAATATCTCGCATTAAGTGTTCCAACCCATCTTCTCAAAAACAGTTTATAGTGGCAGTAAATCTCCATTTTATATTCTGAAGATTGTTAATTATAATATTCAGTCACTCGAAACTGAGTCATTAAAAAAAATGTATCTGCCACTGTACTTCTCAATTAGTCTACAAGTATACTTCATGCAACAGGGCACAAACGAAAATAGTACGATAGAGATTCCTCAAATTCAAACTGGAAATATATGCCTAACTATAAATAATGATTTTGTTTAAATTCAAACTATACACCTCCTCTTTTGGACAAACTTTTTTCGAGTCCCACTTACTTCCTTTGTGACCACCAACACAGCGTCTAAATACTTTCCTACTAATTTCCTGACAATAATGTTATAAACATTTGTGTATAAAAGGAGACGTCCGTATAATAAAGTTAAAAAAATATATTTTTAGACCGAGAAACAGCAGGAGATAGTGGACGATCCCATCGGAAATAAATTTTTTCATTGTTTTTAAGAAAAATATTTGCCATCGATAATCACGATGAAGAAAAGAAGCAGTTTCCGCAAATGCGGTTCGGCCGATTCGATCATAATCGTCGTATCTGATGACGGTGAGCGAGTGTACAGGACCACCGACCCTGGTCTCGCAGCTGGTCGAACAGCCGCATTCTGGCTCGTGCGCGAGGATCGACTTTCGCTAAGTCACATGATGCCGAGTCACATGCGTTCTGCGCAATCTTGCATCTCGATGCACCCGTGTGAGATCCCGCTTCCACGGGAGAATCGTGTTTTCCCTGACACTCGTACAGGTGTACGGCCGCGCGCGCACGTAGCCTAGAGAGGTCGTAGACACGGGGATCGATCTGGTTCGCCGAAGCCAAACGATCTTTCTTTTCGCCTCCTTCGTTCCCTTTCACAGTCCTAGAATAATGGGGTGGGCACTGGGAAAATGTTATATTTCGCCTGCACTCCGACTGGTCTCCTTTTTCATTTGAATCTCGCGCGACGTGGCGTAGGGTTGCCGACACACGGGGCGTTTTATGGCGTTCAGGACTTGGGAAAGACAATATCCAGAGAATACCCGTCGACTTGCTGGTCAAACTGGCGAAGTCCATATTCCTTAATTTTTGGTGAAGTTGGCGCCAGATGTACACAGTGCAAATGAGTAGGCGTCGACATAAAAAAAAATGAGAGTCATAGATTAAATAAGGAAAAAACCTATTTCGCACTTTTCAGTGCATTTTAACTTTTTTGAAGTCGGTTTTAATTTTTTTTTTTTGTAACAGTTTGTCGATATAGCATGGGTTTCAGTGAGAGTTCCACGATCGAGAATCGTTGAGTTTGAGCTAATAAGGAAAATGCACGATGTTTGGTTTACCGATTTGGCTGAAGTCTTACATACAGTTGGTCCATGCCATGTGTGGTAATGAGTTAAATGGATACAGCCTGCAGTGCCTTTTGAGTAAAACTATTATTCCGGCCGAATACTGGTATCTGTGAACACGCGCGAGTACCGGAAGGTTAATAAAAGTTAATAGAAACGTATACATATTCCTGAAATTACTATGTAGATTACAGTAATAATTTCTATTTCATGTTATGTATGAGCAATTTTTGAGTATTGCGCCGTATGCATTTAGTATATAATTGCCCGCCTTATCCACTAACTAAATGCAAAATTTAAGTACGTTGCAGTAAAATACTAAATACTCTGCAAAAGTGACATGGATGTATGGATTTGAATGCAAATTTAAAATACTACCTCGGTATGCACTTTTCTTTGTTTTATACAGATCAGGTGCGCGAATAAGTATAACAGAATAAGTATGTCGAGAGATGTTTGTACGAATTTGAACATTGGAATTGCTTAGACTGACAATGAGTTGTTAGATGACCATTATCAGAAAGCTTCCTTGGTAACTAACAAAGTATTAACAGAATACTGGTAATCGAAAAACAGGCGATGTTCTTTTTTTATTTTATTTTACTTTGGAACAACAATGGAACCTTGTGTGCCCATTAGATGGCGTTTGAAGCGAGAAAAAGTAATGTTTCCCAAAAATTTAAACGATCCCCCGAATTCAGTAATTGATGTTGCGTCATTGTTAATTGTCGCGTTACAAAGAAATTACAGCATCCAGATTTCTGATTTTATCGGGTGGTCGGCGCTTTTCGTAATTTATATGAAAACTCGATTGGGCGCTTTCGATTCGAACGATCTGTAATTATCAGCAAATTAAACACACATGTAATTTGCAAGAGTATGAGCGGTACTTGGGTAAATTTTAGTGTTATGACTCGCAGAATTCAAGCAAAGAAATTACTAGATCTGTGTCGTTATATAGACCGTGTGACACTTAAGCCGGGTCCATATTTGTTACCGTACCTCGCTTTGTTACCGCGACTTGTTCCCCAACTAACCGGTCATGGTGACAAATGTAGATGATGTTACTGCATACTGTAACTCGTTACTTACTTAGTTCGGCCGTTACGATATTCATTCCGTTACTATGACCGGTTAGCGAGGTAACAGATCACGGTAACAAATGTGGACCCGGCTTTAAGGGCAAAACATAGGTGACTTTTATGATTTTTTCTAGAGAAAAGTATACAATATAAGGCTCTAAAAGTTTTTGCACTTTATTCTTTATATTTGGAAACTCTTCATCCAAGTAGAGGTGCTTATATTCCACGTAAAAATAAACAAGCATGCCAGCCTAATAAATAAATTCTGATTTACAAGCGGTAGTTTGTCAAGTCTGTCCAGATCAGTTGGATCTCGCTTAATTTCACGCCCGGCACCGCCTATTGTTCCACTCAGCTTTCCCCTTTGTGGTTCTTCGCTGGCGACCACAGAGACGCGAAAAGAGGACCGACTCTCCAGCTGTATTTATCGGTGGATCGATCAGATAACGATCGCTCGTTTGCCTCTCGAAAGTAAATCTTTAGTCGAAGAGATGCTGGAAACCAGAGTAGCGCGCGTGCGCCTGGAAACGAGAGCGATAGATTGGCAGTTTGAAATCAGGGGACGAGCGAGAGAGTAGCAGGGAGATCGCAGTGGAGAGAGAAGGAAGCTCTAGACGTACTGTTGCGTGTTTTGGCCTAGTTTCCTTCCGAACTGAGTGGCTGCAAGTTTCCTGGAGCGTCTAACTGACCGAACTAGGCGAGCTATGATTTTCGTGATTCGCGGTGTATCGTGCCTTTAGCTGAGTTCTAAAAGTACCCGCACACATATCAGTTCCGTCACGGGTCAGTGCCGTTGACTGCTGTGTAAAGGTCTTTTCACGCGAGACGCTTTTATGGGTGGAGACTATTTTTTACACACTGCGGGCAAAAATTTTGGGATCACTTTGTGAGTTCAGGGTGTAATGGATTTGAGGAAAGAGGACACTACTTAGTTTGTTAAAAAAAAAAGTTTGTTGGAGTGGACGAGGACTGCTCTGAAATTGCGCTGGGTTTGACAAAGGAGTCCACGGAGTTCGGGTCACCGATCTGTTTCAAACTTTGCATATATGTATATAGTTGGTTCACAATATGCATTAGGTGCCGCGGGAACTTCTGTCGTTTTTCTTTCGATTGATTCTTTCGTAATACTACATCTCAAATAATTTGGAGGGCTGAGATTCATAGTAAAATAATTTTTTGCGTTTATTGTTATAAAAAACTCTACATATACAGACGGGTGCATCGCAAGAAAAATAGCGAATTTCTTGTTGAATACATAAACTCGAGTAACTTGCAATCACCTATGAAGGTATTAACTTCGATTTGGAAGAAAAATCATATAGGTGTGATTTTAATGAAAACCTGCATTTGAGTCCAAACTTTTGGTTGCAATATATACTTGCACATTTGCTATCCTTTTGCTGTCTTCAATAAATGAAAATTCTTTGGATCAGAACACAACGCTCTACGCTTGTACGAATCGCGCGAAGTTTGTATGTTGTGTGAGAGAAATCTTTCAAGAATTAACGATCTTGAAATCGACTCGAGTATCGGCATTGTAGTTTGATTATGATGTCAAGCTTATGACTCTACAACTTCACTGAACTTTCATTCTTTTGCATAGCACACCGCGTGATTCACAGCAGGCCAGGCTAGCCTGTAGGTATATCCTGCATCGCTGTATCCTGTTATAACCATTGTTCGATGTCCTGTTGGTGACTGGACTCTGGTCAGTTACCTTGTTACTCAATAGTCCGATCAGAATTTTAGACCTAATTTTTTTTTAAATTTTTAGTTTTATATATATTGACACAATATGTCGAGAAGATATACGCGTACGTACATAAAATAATAATAGGGTAAACAAACCAGTAAATGACCGAATTGTTCAATGAGAGGCCCAGTAAATGACCGCATATTTTTATTAAGAATTGTACTTATTAATGTTTATTTAATACGCAAAACTAAAAATATGGGATATTAAAAGTGTAACTACACTCTATTTATAAACAAATAGTAATTTTTAAATTTATAATTTACATTTCTTTGCCTAATGGTCATTCACTGGTATCCGGTCAATTAATGGTTGGTTTACCCTAATTAGGTGGCAGTAGCCTTTATTATTAATCAGAACTGGCAGAATATTCGGCCAATATTGATGCGGTGTAGGATGTGACCACCTGGGCATCGCCTTCTTTCGAATAAAAAAGAGATTAATAATAACAAACATAAAAAGATACATTCAGATCGAATCAATAACCTCCTCCTTTTTAAAGACGGTTAAAAATCAATGAAAAATTCTCTAAACACAAGATACCTAATCGAAGAATAATACAGTCAAGTTTGATTGTTCCATCAATAATTGTACGTACATTAAACTTTTTTTCATTTAATGTTGAATTAGTTTTTGAGCCGCTATCCCCCTTTCGAAATTATCGATTCAAATATCGCCCGCGTGCACGCTCTGTTTCACCCGTAAAAATGCCTCCCATTCTCCCTGGAGCCGCAGAGAATGTACTCCACTGTCCCATTATAAAATTCACACCTTTAACTGTGACGAAAATTTCAATTCCTCGATGCACGGCCCCGGCGGGTTTAAATTTAGATCGGCTAGACGTTCCATTCAGATAATAACGAGAGCCTGGTCATTTCTATTCTCCCACGCAGACACGGTGCTTCGACACTCGCGTGCAGTGCCAGCACGCAGCGACTGTTTTATTGGAGGTGCTCCATTGTGGTAATACATACAAGGGCCTCCAACGTTATGAGGGAAGCGCGCTGGCAAGGGAAGAGTTTTCGATCCTTTCGTCGGGTGATTTATCGCCGTGTCTGGCTCGCTGTTCGCCGCAATTAATCCCGGCTCCCTTTTACGGTATTAATCCTCGTTTGATGTAATTCGCTGGGCAGCTCATTGTGCGCGCATATGCACAAAGTGAGAGGACATGCGGCCCGCGTAATAGGTTACCCGAGATTACTTTCACAATGGGAGCAAGGTCTCGCTTTTTCGCGCGGATGCGGCTATTCGGGCATTTGCAGTGATATCTGCGTTGATTTCTTTTTTGGCGAGCAGGGACACTTGAAATTTCGCACACTGGCGAAAGGATTGAGGTGGATAGAGTTCTATGTTCTGCTGAGACACAGGATTCTTAATGTGAAAGTTTCAAAATTCGAGGAATTCTAAATTACGAGGTTCGTAAATTGCGTGGAACGATTATTTATTCAAAACGGTGCGTAAAGTCAATTGAGATATCTAAAAATATAGAAAAAAATGGGGTGTTTCTTTCACCCCTTATGTGGGTGGCGGGGCAAACGGATGCTCTGCTTAGCTTATAAGGGACATTATGGAATTATACAAACTGCAAGAAAAATTTTATCGCTACTTTTAATAGTTTTGGAGGAAATAGCTTACGATACTGTACAGCGTAAGTTATATCTTTTACATAACATTAATTTTTGAGTTTTTATTATACTAAAAAGGATTCAGATTTATCATATCTGGAACATATATGTATAATTGAACATTTGTGAGATTAACTATTGTGACAACTCTATGCATTCCTGCAAAAAATGTTATAGTGAATTAAATACGTTTTCAGATTACACTTTTAAAAATTGCGGGGATGTATCGACTATGGCAATTTAATCGCTTTCATGTATATTGTTCATATATTGATTTTTTTTAATAAAAATTAATCTGTGTCGAAAAAACTAAGCAATAATAACAGTGTGTATTCAAATTCCTCAACTTAATTTTTAAACTCGAAAGTGTGTAAAACAGAGTCCTTTGTTAACATTCCCTGATTATCGGTGTCTGTAACGCCATCCCGGGTACAAATCCTGAACTCACTACACATTCGCAAAAAGTATCAACATTGGATGTTTGTGAGTAAAAATATGATTTATTCATATATATATGTGTCAAAATCAAATATATAATATATTACGTTCTGTTAGTAACAAAATAGTCCAAAATCTAAATACGAAATTTATAGTTTATGTTAGTACATTAGTAGTTCAGTTATCATAATACATATTGTTGTACATTCAATGAATTCGCTTCACGAAACATATTTTCAAAAGTGTTATATTAATTTTCCAACAAGAATGAGTGAATTTATAATTTTCGATGACAAATCTGCACATACATTGTCAGATGTCAGTGCCTTAAAAGTTGTCGACAATAGTAACGACAAACTTCATAGTTTGCTATTTTGGTTGCGCTTGCGGTGATTGTGTTGATTGTCCTTATGGTGCTGGCGTTGCTGGTGTTGCTGGTGTTGCTGGTGTTGCTGGTGTTGCTGGTGTTGCTGGTGTTGCTGGTGTTGCTGGTGTTGCTGGCGTTGCTGGCGTTGCTGGTGTTGCTGGCGTTGCTGGCGTTGCTGGCGTTGCTGGTGTTGCTGGTGTTGCTGCCCTTGCTACCCTTGCTGGCGTTGCTGCCGTTGCTGGAGTTGCTGGTGTTGCTGCCGTTGCTGGAGTTGCTGCCCTTGCTACCCTTGCTGCCGTTGCTGCCGTTGCTGGTGTTGCTGCCGTTGCTGGAGTTGCTGGAGTTGCTGGAGTTGCTGGAGTTGCTGCCCTTGCTACCCTTGCTGCCGTTGCCGCCGTTGCTGGAGTTGCTGGTGTTGCTGCCGTTGCTGGTGTTGCTGCCGTTGCTGGAGTTGCTGCCGTTGCTGGAGTTGCTAGAGTTGCTGGAGTTGCTGGAGTTGCTGCCCTTGCTACCCTTGCTGCCGTTGCCGCCGTTGCTGGAGTTGCTGGTGTTGCTGCCGTTGCTGGAGTTGCTGCCCTTGCTACCCTTGCTGGCGTTGCTGCCGTTGCTGGTGTTGCTGCCGTTGCTGGAGTTGCTGCCGTTGCTGCCGTTGCTGGAGTTGCTGCCCTTGCTACCCTTGCTGGCGTTGCTGCCGTTGCTGGTGTTGCTGCCGTTGCTGGAGTTGCTGCCGTTGCTGCCGTTGCTGGAGTTGCTGCCCTTGCTACCCTTGCTGCCGTTGCTGCCGTTGCTGGAGTTGCTGGTGTTGCTGCCGTTGCTGGAGTTGCTGCCCTTGCTACCCTTGCTACCGTTGCTGGTGTTGCTGCCGTTGCTGGTGTTGCTGCCGTTGCTGCAGTTGCTGCCCTTGCTACCCTTGCTGCCGTTGCTGCCGTTGCTGCCGTTGCTGCCGTTGCGGCCGTTGCTGGAGTTGCTGCCCTTGCTACCCTTGCTGCCGTTGCTGGAGTTGCTGGTGTTGCTGGCGTTGCTGGCGTTGCTGCCCTTGCTACCCTTGCTGCCGTTGCTGGAGTTGCTGGAGTTGCTGGTGTTGCTGCCGTTGCTGGAGTTGCTGCCCTTGCTACCCTTGCTGCCGTTGCCGGCGTTGCTGCCGTTGCTGGTGTTGCTGCCGTTGCTGCAGTTGCTGCCCTTGCTACCCTTGCTGCCGTTGCTGCCGTTGCTGCCGTTGCTGCCGTTGCTGCCGTTGCTGCCGTTGCGGCCGTTGCTGGAGTTGCTGCCCTTGCTACCCTTGCTGCCGTTGCTGGAGTTGCTGGTGTTGCTGGCGTTGCTGGCGTTGCTGCCCTTGCTACCCTTGCTGCCGTTGCTGGAGTTGCTGGAGTTGCTGGTGTTGCTGCCGTTGCTGGAGTTGCTGCCCTTGCTACCCTTGCTGCCGTTGCCGGCGTTGCTGCCGTTGCTGCCGTTGCTGGCGTTGCTGCCCTTGCTACCCTTGCTGCCGTTGCTGGTGTTGCTGCCGTTGCTGGTGTTGCTGGTGTTGCTGGCGTTGCTGGAGTTGCTGGCGTTGCTCCCCTTGCTGCCCTCACTGGTGTTACTAGTGTTGCTTTTATAGCTTGTGATGCTTGTCCTTGTGCTTTTGGTGGAGGCATCGCCGTGCCGTAAATCCGGGGGACGCGGTCGCCCTAATATAAAATGGCTATTAAAACTAATATACAAATTAATTATTTTACCAGAACAAACCTATATGTTCAAAATTTTATGCTGATTCAAAAGAACTGGTCGATATTTTCTTTAAGACAATATTTACTGTAAATCGGGTTGAAAACTGAAGTCATGACATCTCCCGAGGTGTCGGGAGAAATGATTTTCGTCGTTGGCAGAGACCACTCACATAATTATTCATGGAAAATTAACAATGGATAAAGCAAAATTATTTATGAGTGAATGCAACTAGAGATATATGATTTAAGGAGAATTTATGTATGACTTAAGGGAGAACGTTTAAATGATTCCAATCTATTATTGCTTGGCACACCTCTAGCCCTATTTGTCATAATAGTTGTTTAGATATTTTAAATAAATACTGCAAACTGGTGAAGAAATTACCATTGCTAGATACCGTAACGTTGCAACCAAGTAATTTCCTGAACTTCCCGTTATCTTTGTCAGTCGACATATCAGTCAATACAAATGTGTTGTCGACGTTATTTAATCGCCTCCTATTTAAATGTAAGTGTGATGACCACCAGCGCCTTCGCACTTTTTTATTTTTCTTCAATAAGGTGTGCAAAATAATGGAACTTTTACAAGCCACAGCAGTGTCCTGATCCTACATCTTCGTTCTGTGGCCCGCGAACGACTGAAGGAACATCGAAAAATTCCTTTAATTTGCCTTAGCTTGCTTCGATTTGCCTCGTGCGGGATGCACAGGACGAAAAATCGCAATTTTTCCAGCCCGAGACATTCGGATCTGCCTCGGCTTGCCTCATTCGCGATCGTGATCAAGTCTGTACGCAGCCTAAGAATAAGCCGTGAAGAATAAAATTGACTTTTACTTCAATTCTTTTGCTAATTAGTTGAATAATATCGCTCCTACTTTATGTGATATGTTTTGTATCAACAGACGCGGTCGCGTCTGGAAGCTAATTCCCCTTCCCCCTCTACCCATAGGCACACTCAGCGACCATGTCTTTATACACGAATAATAGCGAAATTGACAGGTCCTCATTTTTACACTATGGCATTTCGCTATATTTTCATCAATTACCTAGATATTTCTTAAACCAGGTATATTCCTACTAAACCAGTATTCTTATTCTACAAGATTGAATCCATATTTGGAAGCAGCTTGTCTGCTATGTTGAACACTACACAAGCTTAAATAGATATAAATTGATCAAACCAAAAAATTGCTCTATCTTGAAAACAAAACAAAGCAACAAAATTATTTTCTTTCTGTGTTGAGGCTAAATACAACACCAAAATTCATAAATATTCACCTTGCATTTGTAACGGAATGCAATAAAAATCGTTTAAAGACAAATTAGAAATCAAACATGCAGAGTGGAGTTCAACAAGATACCTATTTTAAAAATACAATAAAACTTTGGTTTCTCTAGCTAGATTGAGCTTAGACCAATTGAATTAAAAAATCCAAGATAAATTTGGATAATTTTAAATAAAAGAGATACCAACTGTATATGGCATTTACGTAATGGAACATTTAAAACGTTGTAAAAATTATGACAAGTCTCACCTGTGACCAGGCTGACACCATTAAGATTGGTAAAGTCATCCATACGGCGATGTGCATCATGACGAAGTCGCTCTGAGACAGTAAACTCAGAAGTGACAGAAATAACCACTTGTTAGCGAATTTTCCATCCAACTTATATACCCTCTCCTGAAACTCTGCCTCGTTAAAAATTCAAGCCTGACCTATTAGCGCTCATTATAATTTGTTATAACATCTGCTTGAAAACCTTCGTTATCCTTCGTCATAGATAACATACATTCGTTACCGCAATGCTTCGTACGGTGTCGTACGAAAATGGAAATATATTATGCGAGATTGATGCTAATGTGATAACGTTACATATATACGCACAAATCAGTCACTATATAGAGAAATCTGTAGACTGTTTGCATGTTTTGAAGATTGATCGGTGGCAAAGGAAAAAAAACGATCTATTTCGCATGTTTCCGTAAACACCGAGAAAACATTTTCAACGTCTAGTGGAATTGTTTCCAGCCATTTTTCTTCTCGTCCTTATGCAACTCCGAATTCAGCGCGTGACCAAAGAATGAAATCATGTCAACAAATCGTGTGTCATACGTGAATGTTGAGCGAGACCGAGGTTTATTACATTTATGCTTGTACGCCTCGAATCTAGTTACGTCTTAATTATCATATCAAAAGCGCGGCTATCGCGATATTTTCCATGCAACGCCTAATTATGTGCCACTTGGTTTGCCTCTGCGTGCAGCGTGAGCTACCGATAATTCCCCATTTTTCTGGTTAATTGAACGATGCATAGGAAAAAATATTCTGATTATTGCTCACTTCTGGTTGTTAAATAGCATGGTATATCGTACCACGTTATTTAAATTAAAACGAAAACTTGTAGATACACTGTTGTAAAAAAAACGTAGAAAGTAATTGCTGTCTTGAATCCGTAAGAATTTTAGCATGGAATGAGCTTAATCGTTTTTACCAAAAGCCAACCATATTATTTTCTAACCAACATCAGCGATTTTTTACCAAATGTAAACAGTACTCCCACCCTCTTAAGGATCTGTGACTGTACTATTGCACAACCGCAACCACAAAGATAACATAAAGCAATATTACTCAAAACATTCAATTTTCCAATTTCAATGTTAGATTAAAAGGTGAAGATATTTAACTAGCAAACTACAAATTCATAAAACATCAATTAATTATAATTTACTAAAGACAAATACGTAATTCACCAAGAAACAGGAAGAAACTCAAAAATAAGGAAAAAGTTGAAAATAGGCACTCCTACTCTATCACCCATAACTTCCTTATTTGTGCATGGATTTTGCTCAGGTTGGGCTTGTTTTCTTTGCAAAGGTGCGCACTCCATATAAAAAATAAGAAACTGGACGTCACATGATAATTTCTATGTCTTCCAGGCTATGTAGCGTATTTTCGATTTCAATTTCGGCCCCAAAACATTACATTTTTCTTAAATTTCGCTCGATAAATCATCTTATTCGATCTTCGAATAACGGATAAACATAAAGCACCTTTTATTGAGATATTATCTACATATTATCATTGCCCATCTCTGCTTTAAACCAATCTGAGTAACGTAGTTGAATAGGGTGTTATACCGTTTCTTTAAATTGTAGTAATTTCGCCATCGTTCACTTTCTCAACTGACTTGAGACAGTCTCTGGTCTTTTCACCATTCATGCAAGTTTTGTGCACGTGGCTGCAGAATATTAGTACTTATATTTAATAATAAGTTGGATCAAATTATAGTTGTAAGACCATTTATCGATGTAGAATTCAATTATGTTCCTCAGTGACTAGAATTAAATGGAAGTATCGACTTCCATAAGTTAATTAAATATTTTCATTCGTATTTGCTATATTCCTCATTTTCTGAAAACGAAACAAGTCTGGGTAAATGATATCTTTTACATAACATTAAGTTCTGAATTTGTATTATACAAAAAGGATTCAGATTTATCATATCTATCATATTGAAAATTCGTGAAATTAACTATTGTGGCAACTCTGTGCATTCCTGCAAACAAATTTATAGGGAATTAAATACAGTTTCAGATTACATTTTTTAAAATGATGGGGATGTATCGACTATGGCAATTTAATCGCTTTCACGTATATTGTTCATATATTGATTTTTTTTAATAAAAATTAATCTATGTCGAAAAAACAAAGCAATAATAACACTGTGTATTAAAATTATTCAACTTAATTTTTAAACTCGAAGGTGTGTAAAACAGAGAACTTTGTTAACATTCCCTGATTATCGGTGTCTGTAACGCCATCCCGGGTACAAACCCTGAACTCACTACACATTCACAAAAAGTATCAACATTGGATGTTTGTTAGTAAAAATATGATTTAATCAAACATATATATCAAAAGAAATTATATAATACATTACGTTCTGTTATTAACAAAATAGTTCGAAATCTTAATACGAAATTTATAGTTTATGTTAGTACATTATTAGTTCAGTTATCATAATACATATTGTTGTATATTCAATGAATCGCTTCACAAAACATGTTTTGAAAAGTGTTATATTAATTTTCCAACAAGAATGAGTGAATTTATAATTTTCGATGACAAATCTGCACATACATTGTCAGATGTCAGTGCCTTAAAAGTTCTCGACAATAGTAACGACAAATTTCATAGTTTGCTATTTTGGTTACGCTTTTGGCGATTGTGTTGATTGTCGTTATGGTGTTACCATTGCTGGTGTTGTTGGTATTGGTGTTGTTGGTATTGGTGTTGTTGGTATTGCTGGCGGTGCTGGCGGTGCTGGCAGTGCTGGCGTTGCTGGTGTTGTTAGTGTTGTTGGTGTTGGTGGTGTTGCTGGTGTTTCTGGTTTTGCTGGCGTAGCTGGTGTTACTGGTAGTGGTGCTTGGCCTGGTGTTGCGTTTCCTGATGGTTGTGGTGCTTGGCCTGATATTGCGTTTCCTGATGCTTGTGGTGCTTGGCCTGGTGTTGCGTTTCCTGATGGTTGTGGTGCTTGGCCTGCTATTGCGTTTCCTGATGCTTGTGGTGCTTGGCCTGGTGTTGCGTTTCCTGATGGTTGTGGTGCTTGGCCTGCTGGTGTTGTTTGTCCTTGTGCGTTTGGTGGACGCATCGGATTTAGTGTACTTGTCGTCATAGTCGTCGTACTTGATGTTTCCGATGAACTCGGTATGGTTACCATGCGTATTGTCGTTCCATTATGTGGCAAGTACAATTCAGGACATTTTACAGCGCACACAAGATTCGTAATATACAGCGTATTATCCCCCGACGCGCAGAAATTATTGCAATACATCTTCCGTATGGGTTCGAAATAACCAAAACCAAATCTTGGCTCACGTTTCTCAACTGTTACTTCTCGAAACTGTTCCTATGAGCAAAAGTAAGGCATTATCATATTTTCGTACAAGATACTTTTGTGGCTCGTGAATGGTATTTTTGGGATATATTCATCGAATTTCTACCTTGTATCCCCCTTTTAACTAATATTGCCACAGCCAAATGTCTGAAATAATATAATTAATATGTCCCAAATACTAGTCATGAACGTCAGAACTGTGTCTTATGAAAAGAACTTTAATTGTGGGATTACAAGAGTGTGCCCTTGCAAATAAAGACCACTACAATGGCTGCACAGAAAATCAAATAAAAGGGGTTATCGTGATGGAATGATTCATTTGATTTTGTTTTCGAGTTACCGGCATTCTTATATTTCAATAATAAAAATCTTACGCGTGTCTTGTGTATTTTTCTTTCTTATTGAAGAATCGACGAAAAAATTGTACTTCAATTCTTTTGCTAATTAGTTGAATAATATCGCACCTACTTTATATGATATTTTTTGTATCATTTTTACACTATACCATTTCGCTATATATTTCATTAATTACCTAGATATTTCTTAAACCAGGTATATTCTTACTAAACCACTATTCTTATTCAACAAGATTGCATCCACATTCGAAAGCACCTTGTCTGCTACTTTGAACACTAGGGTAGACTGGGTACGGTTGAAACGGTGGACGGTTGAAACAAAGCGAATATTTCGACACCGTGCATGAGGAGGTGAGGGGTGCAAGGGGGGAACGAAGCGGGCGACAAGTCAAAACACGACGTTCAGTATTGCGTCGCTCTTCGCGCGCTGTGCTTCTGTATAGGAGGCCCCATTGTGTTTTTTGACGGAAAAGTAAGTATTTGTCGTTCGTACATTTTTGCAATTATTGTGGTTTTATTAAAGTTAGAGTATTGAGAGTTTTGTATCGTATTAATTGAAGTGTGTAGAATATGGCTGTATGATTAGTTTTTATTGAAATTTATTATCATTCTTACTGTGAACCGTTTTATACCTAGAAGGTAGGTTGGGGACAGTTGAAACAGTTTTTGTGGGTACGGTTGAAACAGTTTATTTATTTAATTTTCTTGTTTCTTAGATGCCAAGGGTACGCCAAAAGAAAACTACCAGAGGTCAGGCCGACTTATCAACGTACAAACAAGCCTATGAAGATGTAAAAGCCGGATCTTCGTTAAGAACAGCGGCAGAAAAGAATCGACTGCACCACTGTTCCCTGTTGAGGTATGTGCGTAAACGAGATGCGGCTGGTGGCGATGAAAATCAAGAAATGGGATATAAGGCTCACAATCGAGTGTTTAACCAGGAACAAGAGCGTGAACTATCTAAATATTTAATTAGTTGTGCAGATATATATTTTGGCCTAACTAAAAAGGATGTTATGAAATTGGCATACGAACTAACCGTCAAGTACGACTTACCACGACCTCGGACTTGGGATGACAACGAAATGGCTGGCGAAGAATGGTTTCGCATGTTTTTGAGAAGAAATCCTGAACTGTCAGTACGTGCAGCACAGGCTACAAGTCTTTCTAGGGCGACTAGCTTTAATAGAAATAACGTAGATGCTTTCTACGACAACTTGGCTACTGTCATGGACCGTTATAAATTTGAACCACAAAATATATATAATGCTGATGAGACCGGCATAACTACTGTGCAAAAACCCAACAGAATAATAGCTAGACGTGGTGCTCGTCAAGTAGGTTCAGTGACTTCAGCCGAGAGGGGTACTTTAGTCACAGTAGCCATTGCGGTCAATGCCATCGGAAATGCTATTCCTCCATTCTTCGTCTTTCCGCGAGTGCGATACCAAGATCACTTCATCAGGGATGGACCAATAGGATCTGCTGGAAGTGCAAATCCTTCTGGCTGGATGCAGGATGAATCATTTATTCATTTCCTGGAACACTTCAAGAAACATACAAATGCTTCTCCTTCACCTAAAGTCTTACTTGTGCTTGATAACCACTCTTCACATATTCACATTAACGCACTAGACTTTTGCAAGACGAATGGCATTATGATGCTATCTTTCCCTCCCCACTGCTCACATAAACTCCAACCGCTTGATCGATCTGTATTCGGTCCGCTGAAGAAAGCTGTAAATTCGACCTGTGATGGATGGATGCGAAGCCACCCCGGCAAGACAATGTCAATATACGACATCCCAGGGATTTTAGCTACTGCTATGCCGCTTGCTCTTACACAATCCAACATTCAAGCTGGCTTTCGCACAACTGGGATTGTTCCATTTAATCGGCATTTGTTTACTGAACTCGATTTTGCACCTGCATTTGTGACAGATAGGCCAAATCCTGTAAATACAATCGAGGCAACTGAGGGCCCTATTCAGAATATTAGTACACCTGAGGATAAAACGCCAACACCATCACCTTGTATTTTAACTCTCGAACCACCAGAAGAGTCCGAGGAGCTTTTTGTACAACAACAAACTGTAAATATGCCACAGTGTTCACAAGTCCCAGACAGAGAACAAGAAAACATCATTGCAGATCCAGAACCTTTGATTACACTACCCGGACATCAAAGTAGTGGTAGTGTTCAGCAAATTTCACCCAAACCCTCTACAAGTTCTCAATCCATTCCTGTGTTGACAAATCAAACGGAAAATATCCCGACTTCGAGTACACCACTTACGTTTTCGCCGGAAGCAGTACGACCACTACCAAAAGCTCCTCCAAGGAAATTAATAAACAGGGAGCGAAAAACCAGGAAATCTACAATATACACAGATACACTTGAAAAATAAAATATAAGAAGAGAACATGAAAACAGATTGAAACGAACCAAAGCTAAGCAAGTTAAGAAAAGATTAGATGGAGGAAAGACTAAAAGAAATGTTACAAACAGGAAAAAAACTAACACGCAACATGAATCATCATCATCAAAAGAAGAGGAGTGCTACTGCCTTGTTTGTATGTCAGCATATTCAGAAAGCAGACCGAGGGAAAAATGGATACAATGCACAGAATGTAAAATGTGGGCGCATGAAGAGTGCACAGAAGGTAGTCTTAGTTATATTTGCCACAATTGTGATTCCGAATGATCTCGTAACCACTTAAGTATTTTTGTATAAAATATTGATATTTTATACGATGAATAAAACATGTTCCTTTATTATATTTTGTATTATTTGCATGTGTTTCAATTGACCCCAGGCACTGTTTCAACCGACCCCGGCATTGGGACGGTTGAAACAAATTACATTTTTTTTTAAATTTGAGTTTACACATAAAATACAATACAGTGATCTCAAATAACATTGCCCATTAATAGACAGATATGTGGTCTTTTATTTAATATATTTCCGTCATCGCTCGCTTAACTAATCTCGATGCAATGGACGATAAACGCTAAAATGTTTCAACCGTACCCAGTCTACCCTACACTAGCTTAAATAGATATAAATTGATCAAACTAAAAAATTGCTCTATCTTGAAAATAAAACAAAACAACAAAATTATTTTCTTTCTGTGTTGAGGTTAAATACAACACCAAAATTCATAAACATTCACCTTGCATTTGTAACGGAATGCAAAAAAAAATCGTTTAAAGACAAATTAGAAATCAAAAATGCAGAGTGGAGTTCAACAAGATACCTATTTTAAAAATACAATAAAAATTTGGTTTCTCTAGCTAGATTGAGCTTAGACCAATCTAATTAAAAAATGCAAGATAAATTTGGATAAGTTTAAATAAAAGAGATAGCAACTGTAAATGGCATTTACGTAATGGAACAGTTAAAACGTTGTAAAAATTATGACAAGTCTCACCTGTGACCAGGCTGACACAATTAAGATTGATAAAGTCATCCATACAGCGATGTGCAACATGACGAAGTCTCCTTGAGACAGTACACTCAAAAGTGACAGAAGTAACCACTACTTAGCTAATTTTCCTTCCAACTTATATACCCTCTCCTGAAACTCTGACTCGTTAAAAATTCAAGCCTGACCTATTGGCGTTCTTTATGATTTTCTATAACATCTGCTTGAAAACCTTCGTTATCCTTGGTAACAGATAACATACATTCGTTATCGCAGTGCTTCGTACGGTGTCCTATGAAAATGGGAATGTATTATGCGAAAATGATAGTAATGTGATAACTTTACATATATACGCACAAATCATTCAGTATATAGAGGAGTCACTAGACCGTTGACACGTTTTGGAAATTGATCAGTGGCAAAGGAAAAAAAAACAATTTATTTCGCAAGTTCCTGTAAACACCGAGAAAACATTTTTAACGTTAAGTGGCATTGTTTCCAGCCGGTGTTCTTCTTACCCTTATGCAAATTCGAATTCAACGCGTGACCAAAGAATGAAGGAAAAGTCATGTCGTCAACAAATCGCGTGTCACACGTGAATGGTGAGCGAGACCGAAATTTATTACATTTATGCTTGTACAACTCGAATCTAGTCACGTCGTTAATTATCATATCAAAAGCGCGGCTATCGCGATATTTTCCATGCAACGCCTAATTATATGCAACCTGGTTTGCATCTGCGTGCAGCGTGAGCCACCGATAATTCCCCATTGTCCTGGTTAATTAAACGGTGCATAGGGAAAAAATATTCTGACTATTGCTCACTTCTGGTCGTTAAATGGCAGGGTATATTGCACCACGTTATTTAAATTAAAACGGAAACTTGTAGATGCACGATATGTGACAAATAAGTATAGGATCAGTAACTCGAGCGATTTTATTAGTGAATGACATTTCAAATACTTGCAGAATATAAGAAAACAGGAAGAAACCCCAAAATACGGAAAATTTGAAAATGGGCACTCTGACGTTATCGCCCATAACTTCCTTATTTGAGCATGGACTTTGCTCAGGTTGGGCTTGTTTTCTTCGTAAAGGCGTGCAGTCTACGTAAAAAATAAGAAACTGGACGTCACATGGAAATATCTATGTCTTTCAGGCTATGTAGTGGATTTTCGATTTCAATTTCGTCCCCAAAATTATTGATCCGATTGGAAAACAATGCAGGAAAAAATTGTGTGCAATTTAAACACCTTTAATTGAAGAGTCTTCGCGATCAAATGGGTCAACTCTAACGCGAGATATGGCGAAAAACGTCGGGTCTTCTTAAAAAATTACCAAAATATTCATCGGACGATATCTCAAACGCGTATTCTTTGGATATCGTCTCATGTCGATTTTTGAGTTTAGGCGCCCAACTTACATAAGAATTTCATAGCGCAGTCTCCGGCACCAAATAATTGTAAACTAATGTTATTAATGTCTAGCAAAGGAACCTTCATTATTGTACAAGGCTACCAATTCAAAAATGAAAAAATTTTGACACAAGTGATCTCATCCCTCTTATATCATCTTATTTTTAAATATATTGGGAAGTGGATTGGCATCGATTCACGAATGCATATAAGGCATCTATTATACTAGAGTTGTGCTTATGACCTTTCACGCAGGACTGTTTAAGTTACGTCAATGGTGTGCATTGTACGGGAGAGCTGACTGGTTGGAAGGCGATAGACACCACGTGATCGCGCTACCAATGACGCCGGGGAATACCAACGGGTCGATAACAATGAGACCGACAACGGAGGCTCGGGAATATTCTCTTTGCCTTGGTCCACCGCCCTGCCCTTGCATTTTCTCCTGAACATGACGTTATTGTCATTGATATTGTCACTAAATCGTGTTTGATTGTAGATACAATTTTCATCCCATTTATCAAATTCCCTAGATGAAGACAAAAAGTTTTTCATTCTAACCCAATGAAGCTTTGCATATAATTTGCTTGACAGATATCCAGATCGATGATACTTCACAAGTGTTCGTTAATTTTAAGAGTTACTATGCTTGGAATCATTAAAGCTCTGCTTTTTATATTCCTTGGATGGTAAAATTTTCCATTTCTGAGAAGGCACCACGATTTTTTTTGCAGCTTGCATGCCTTCGTTATAAGAAATCAATACTCGTGTATCGACGTAAGGTTGGAATACAGGAGGTTGCCTGTCTGCACTGCTGTTTTGTATATTATTTGTTTTGTAGAGCGCTACACATGTTAATCTTATATTGAGGATTATAATTAGAATGTACTATGACATTCTGCTAAAGAGAACATTCTCAGGGAAGCGTAAACGATTAATTATTTAACATGTGAATCGATAAAAGGTGTGAGTTATCCGTTTGTGACTACCTTATCGAAAGTTGATAATACAGTAAACTCTATAGATGTAGCATTATTATAATGTGACCATTTATTCACTACATCAACATTACTTCCAGAGTACATAATGTCAATAGTGTAAAATGTCAAACTAGAAACAATTGTATGTACAATTAAGTCATTAAAATTTGTACATTACTTGTAAATTAAAATTTGCTATTTTGAGTGATATTCAATTTTTACATCAAGCAAATCGTGTTTATTGAAGAAACACACGTAATAACCATACTTGGAGAAACAAATGAATGAAATGTAAAGTAAATACGAGTCTAAATAGGCAGCAATGTCGCGATAGGTTTCTACTAATTAAATTCATTTCTTGCAAGCGTCAGGAAAGATTGTCATTACGGAAATTCCTAGACTGAGCAATTAACTGTTTTGTGCGAGTCCCGGTGCGGACTCCTAGTAACGGGGGAACATTATTCGTGAAAGTAATTGAACTCGTTATGAAACTCGTCTTTCTAGAAAGTAATTTAACCGTAGTGGGGGTTTCGTAATTCTCGGCTGAATCTCTAATTGGGCCCGCATATGCCAATCGATCTTCCTTCAGTCACGCACCGGTTCGTGTTCAAATCATGAGAGAGAATAATACAACAGATGGCTGCCGGTCGACATTTAAGCTGAACTTTTCAATGTTCACGCGAACGATCAACGGTGGACCCCTGTCAGACCTGTCAGTTCTCGGTTCATTGTGTACTGCTAGGGAATTTTTGCTTCTTACTCAATGCGCCAAGGATAAAATGTCATCTTCGCACTCGCCGGCAGAGACGCGATAAAACAAGATTACCCGCAGCTGGTAATACAGTGAATGTTCTTAAGTTTTCTAAATGCCAGGTTTATTAGGGAACGTTATTGAAACCTGAAAAGACAATTTCTGCAGCATTTCTTCACAACACATCCTAAGTATTTTTAAAGTATTCTTAATGATATTAACTCCGTCGATAATAAAGTACATAGCACCTTTAGGAATTCCCATCAACAGAAATCGAAAAAAAAGTGGGGTTAAGTTCTCTTCTGGTCATTAAACACAGGGTTGCTTAGCGTCCAAGTAGTGTGATGGTCTAGAAACTTTTTCTATATGCAGTTGTCACTCCTGGCCGTAGACACCAACCTTAAATTGTAGATCCCCGGATATTAGATCACAGTAATCGATGCCAGCGAGTCAACCAATAGCTGCGTTTCGTGTTTGCCTAGAAATCACATTGAGACGCGCAGAAAGAAATGTATGTTGGTCTGATAACTAGGCTAGAGGGCCCAGTTAATTAGCCGCACGGTTAGATAACGCTTTTTATCTAGATCGTGCAGAACGATCGGGCCTGTGCAGCAGCGCAACGTGCACCAGCCACCAGGCAGTCGACACTCGATTGGCGGAGCGTGCGGCGAGGATAGTGGAGGCAAAAGCGACGAGGGGCTGAAGGGCGAGAGGAGCGGCGGAGAGGAGGTGGCGGAGTTCTCGTTCTTTGCAGAGAACTCCACCGGTAGTCGCCTCCTTGACGTTCCTCTGGGGGGTTTCAAGCTCGCGCGTGGGAGTAGAAGCTGATAGTAGCGTGGGGTGCATATCGAAGGGAAGATGAGAGTGGGTGGAAGGAAGGAAGGGTGGGCGAGCTGGTAGGTGGGTAGGTGGATGGGTGGTTGGTCGGGATGGTTAAGTGGTTGGGGAGGAGGGGGGGGGGTGCGGAGAGGAAGAGAGACAGCGCGCGTACGTGAGCAAGGAGCGTAGAAAAGGGAGGTCGGGGAGGTTAGAGGCCGAGGGAGTGGGGCTGTCGAGGCGTGGGTGAGTCGAAGCCATCGGTTCCCGAGGGAGAAAAGGAACGACGAAGAAAGAAGCACGACTCGCAGGGTATGGGGGACACGTAGACGGCGCTGGAACGTGGCAGAGAGGGAGGCTACAAAGTGGAATGGAAAAAGAAAGGAAACGACGATGAGAGGGAGATAAATGAGGGACAACGGCGGAGGAGGGGAGGGGGGTAGGATGAGGCAGTGGCCAGGGGGAGAAGAGGACTGAGAAAGCAGAAGAGAGACGGGATGTGGGAAGAGTCAACGTGCGGGAGTAAGAAAGGGAAACGTTGAGACGGAAGGTGAGAAACACGGGCAAAGATAGACGGAGATAGAGGAGAGACAACAGGGACAGTGATACGGTGTAAAGACAAATAGAGCGGGAATGCAATAAGGAGAGACGTAGCCCCGAATATACATATTCCGAAGAAAGAGGAAGACAAGAGGAAGTGGGAAAAGAGACGTAGGGGTTGGAGTGTGAGGGGGTAAGGAGGAAGGATGATCGAGAGAGATAGCTCGAACAGAGACAGGTATGCCAGGAGTGAACGGGACAGAAACGGACAGATCGCAGGGAGAGAGATAGTACGAATAAGAGTACACAGTTGAGAGAGCGATGAAGAGAGGAACGAGGGAGACAGAATCAGCGACTGAGGGGTTAAAGGGGGGCGGGAGGGAGCATACAGAGAGAGAGAGAGAGAGAGAGAGAGAGAGGGCGAAGCAGAGAGTCGACTCGGATATGAGGGTGTCGCGCAAGCCGGTCACGCCGAGGTTTCCATGGCAACGACAGGCGATAAATCAACCCGCAACATCCCCGAGTACCGCCAGATAAAACCGCATACACATATGTGTGTATAACGTACATATACGCGCGGAAGATACCGACTGGTAACTCCGCGCCCAAAAAGTTTTCCCTTCGACCGATTTATGCCGCTGCTGCCTGCAACACCGAACGCCTCACCATCCTGGAACTCTTTCCCTCGTTCCTCCTCTCCTTTCGCCTCCTTCTTCTCGTCTTCCCTTCATTCCCATCGGTCTCTTCTCTCTTCCGCCTCCCCTTTATAAACTCGTCCCTTTCTCCCTATCCTCTTTTCATTCCAGTTCCCCTCGTTCCCTTTTCTCTTATTATCCCTCTCCCTCTCATCCACCACCTTCTCGTCCACCGCAACATCTCTTCATCTCTCCCACTCGCTTTATCGTTCACCTTTACTCCCCCTTCTTCTTCCCCCGGCCCGCGCTGTCTCGCTCCTTTCCCGTCTTCCCCCCTTTGTGTTCCTTGTTCACTTGTTTCTTCCGTCCCTGCTATGCAACGCAAGTTACACCGAGAACTGTGTGCATCCGCGGTGGCTGGCCTATCGTGGCGCATGCCACGACCTCGGGGTGTCCCAGCGTCCCTTCATAGCCACGAGAAGTATGCAGACGTTGTAACGTACGCCTAAACTAAACTCAGACGGTGTTAATAATGACAGCTCATTTTCCGGTTGCTCTACCGACAAAGTTGCTCTACACTGCGGGCAACGGATGTGCAACGGGAACGCGAGCGTCTCGATTATAATTCTCCGCGCAGCTGCTTCCCTGTGCAAGCGTGTGCGTTATTTAAAAAACGGCACTTCTCGAGAGTTAATGAGAACAAGGACTTATAACACGAGCAGTTGCTCCGCTTCGAAATTGAAACATAATTCAGCAAGATGTTGCAGCGATTCTACTTAATTTTAGGTTTATTTCGAGACTCGTGGGTTTTCAAGTAAATCGTAATGGAAGCAGTCGGGTCGAAAGTAAGATGTGGCATTTCGCTCACAGCACGGGGGCAGAAGGTGCGTGGGCAGCAAATAAATCCCCGCAAATCTAATCTCGTTTAGCACGCCACTGACGTCACTGGAGGCGCCCTCGTGACGTTAGCCGTCCGTCAGTGACGTATCGCGTCTCTCGGCTAGCGTCCTTGCCCAGGATGCTTAAGGTCGGCGGAATGGACCACTTGTACGGGCCACGTGTACGTGACTTTTTGCTTAAAAAGCTCGACCGTATGTCTACCCTTTACCCTTTCGCCCGCATGGAGATACTGGTCAATTCCTAACCCAGACCTCCCTAATAGAATCCCATCAAGAATGTAGAATACATGGAATCAGACGATATTTGAAACCTGAACTGCTTACAAGGTGTCTTGTACAAATTATATGATAGTTATATTTTATTACGTTTCACCAAAACGTTGGGAATTGTTCAAGCTTGACACGTTGTGGCAATATATGAACCAGCCGACATGCTTTTCATTTTGCTTCATCGATTAGAATCCTCGTCTCGATAGCAATCTTCCCGTTACAGTAATGTTCACTTCCGACTGAATGAAATGCGTCAAGGTGGCCGTCATATCACCGCGCCACTATTTTAACGCGGAGTACATCCGATGATCAGCAGAGACACCTGTTGCTCTTTAATTTGACGTAACGCGTATGCGATCATAAGGTCGTCCGGGTTTGAAAAATTGCCAGCTCATTACGAAAGGGGGAGGTAAGAAAGAACGATATCAGCAAACACTCTAAAACTTACCGCGGATAATAGTTCTCGCATGCCCCCCTCCCTGGCTATTGTCTCGCTTGCCTACACGCTGATGAACTTAAACGAACTTTCCTATAAATCGTACAAAAGCCTCCTTCGAATTGACTTGTACACCAAACATCTATTTATCAAACGGTATGAATAAAAACGCGGGAATGATCCTAAAAAGGACAATCAATCACATCTTGAATGGGTATTACTGCTTCAAGGAAAACAGAGGCAACTTTAAATTAGAACTAATACCGCCTACCTCGGCCAGTTTACCGTTTATACTCGAATACGTAACTCAGCGCTCAACGATTTCTTTCTCCGTCATTGAGATTCAAATACTACTGAAAATTAGAAGGAAATCAAACAATCTGCTGAGTGATGTGTATGCTAGCAAAACATGAACCACCAATTTCACAGATCCAGCTATCAATGAACTTTCCCTGAGGCATTCCAGCCCGCGATGATCAAGTGGGTTCGAATTTGCGAGGTCGATAAAGTCCCGCGAGCTTTCGGCTACGGTCCCCGTGTAACGTTTCTGGGCATTCGAGGCAAGGGTCCATCAGGAACGGTCCTTCAGCAGAGGCAGTGCTGGTCACTCGATTTTCGGGGCCGTTCAAAGTGGACGGATAGAATGATAATCTGGGAGCAGCTTGGTAGTTGGTAGGTATTGATCTGTCGGTCGGGGTGTTACTGTGTGGTATGGTTGGTCGGTGGGCTGGATAGGTGGGTGGTTGTGCCATGGTGGGCGAGGGTGGAAGCGGCACCAGGAGGGAAGGGAACGGTTGGAGATGAGGTGGCGCAGAAAGGGGGAGGGTTGGGGAGGTGGAGACAGGAATGGGGCAACGGGGGATGAGAGGTCGGGTCGGGACGCCAGTAGCTATAGCCTTACGCCCGACTCCCTGTTTCTCTCTCACTCCCTCTCAATCTCTGTCTATCCGTCTCCTTTCTCTGCTCTATTTTACCCAATCCTCCTCTCTATCCCTCTCTCCCTCTGTTCAACTATTTCATCCTTTCTCTATCTGTGCTAATTTCGCCGTTCTCGCTTCGCGTTCCCGTCCTGTTTCGTCCTCTCTCTCTCTCTCTCTCTCTCTCTCTTTCCCCTTTCCATCCCTCCTATTCGGCTATTCTATTTTTCTTCTATTCACATTTCCCCGAATGCCTTTTTTCCCCCTTTCTGTCTCCGCCATTAGTTTCTGCCACTTTGTGTCTCTCTTCCTTTTTTTTTCGACCCCCCGCCGTTCGTTCCCTCTCCGCTCCCGCTTTTCTGTCGCTCGCCTGGGATTCCCTCGTCCCGTCTCTCTCGTATTTTCATTTCCACATCTCTCCCGCCTCTCGTTTTTTCCCTTCGCGAGCATCATACCTCTTCCTTTTACATAACCCCGTCTCTCTCGTATTTTCATTTTCATCTTTCCTTTTTCGCGCCGACCACCCAGTCCCCCCCACTCTCTCTCTCTCGTGCGCTCCCATTCTCTGTCGAGTCTGCACGCGGAACGAGAGAAACGATTATGGGGCGAACGGGGTGGCTATGTCCCCCACAGGATATAGGGGTGTCGGGGAGAGATTGGCAACAGAGTATACGCGCTCTCAGTTTTACCGTTTGCCTCTTCGGCCCCCCCCCCCTACCACCCTCCGGCCGCCAAACCTCTGCCTCTGTGTCTCTGGCTTGCATCCTCAGCGACCCCCGCGAACTTTGGACTCCGCGTCGTCGTGAGGGCCGCGCGCCACCCGATTGGCGGGCTGCGACCCCGCATGAATTATTCGCTAACCTAATAGTTTCTTGAGCAAAGAGCAGCAGAGCCGTTGTAGCTACATATCTTGTTCCGCGCACCGGGCAGCCTCGACGATCTTTCGGACACTCCTCGGAGGGGCACCAAGGGGGCCGGGGCTTAATATGATAATGAGTCGAGCCCGTCATTGTCGTCCGGCTTGATCGATTTACGAACACGTGGGACGTGCACGAAAATTTGTAAGGGGCGAGCATGGGGTGTTAAGAAAGAAGGGTTCGATGTTTGTAGGGTGGGTAGTACTCGCCATCAGTAAACTGAATAAGAAGTGCATAAGGGTCATTCCGAGCGAAGCGGTCCAACAGGGTTGCTCGACCATTTTTATGGCTGTTACGTGCTGACAAAAAGCGATGAGCATAAAGTAACGATCGTATTGAAATGTCGCCGTAAGAGGGTAAACACACAGGAGAAATTAAATTTTTTAGGAACAATAATTAACACGCATTCAACGTCAACTCTGCCAAAGTTGGGAGCGATTTTTGGTGTTGGTAGTTTGATTCGCTTTATGCGAAAGGAAAATATATGGGGTGCTTCGAAAATAGGGTGGTGTTCTTAAGGAAAGTGCTTGGGGAGGTGAAAAAGTATACTCTGTGAGATAAATACTGTCAAAGGAATCAGAGCTGTGCGAAACGGTTGTAAGTAACTAAAAATGGATGAGTGTGTTACTCCGTAGTAGTAAATTTTATAACTTACGTAACTAATTATTCCTCAAGCACAAAATGGCCTAGAAGCAATATTCGTTACCGAAACAATCACTTGCTGCAATTTTATTATCATATTGTAATTTATGACCTACTATTCTGTGATAGAGAAACTTGATAAACCTAGTATTAGTATAAATAGTAAACAACTCAACCACCTACTAGTTGTTAAAACTGCCTTTTTTCTATTTCATATCCAACACCACGCTCTATATTTAAAGTACCAGTGAATTTTCTTACTCTGCAGATTGACATCTATTACCAATCAATTTATACAAAATTGAGCCCGTAAAGCGCCAGGCTATATCGATCAGAATCTATTTAGGAATCGTGAACTCGCTGCTTTGATAGTGCAGAAATTGCTGGAAATGCCAGTGATGAAAGCTTTGCGCCGACACAGATGCAGCCTAAGAATTTCCTGAGCAAACACTGGCAAAACAGCGGGGCGAAGAATATCCGATACCAAGATATTTTCTTTCGCGCTCCCGTCCCTCTGATGTCTATTTTCTGGGGGTCGCGGGCAACTACTCGATGAACTAAATTCTACGCCACATCAAAGCGATTTCGATCATCGGCTGTGTCATCGAGTCAACCTGCCTTTGAAGATCAGTGTCGACGCTGTCAATGGCAAACTTTACTTTGGTGGAGCGTATCGTCTAATGATAGTTCCCTGCGCATCTAATAATAACCCTTAGTTGCCTAATAGTTGTCTAAAATTTCTCTACAGGTGAACGGAACGCCCAAAGTTCATCCCCTAACAGACTGCCACGCTCGTCTCGACGTCGTTACTACCATACAGCATTGAAAATGTGCAGAGGGATCATTGTCTCACCTTTTCAACCCTGCTCCCTTCTTTTGCTCCTGTGCCCTGCGCTTTGCGCGTTCCATGCCAGCCTCGCGTATGCAGACAAACGTCGCACGTATGTACATTCCTACGTGAGACCGACAATTTTTCATTTTACATCGACGAAGTGAATCGAGTGCACTTTATTCGACATGTTGAAAGTAGGAAACGTGTGATTTCGCACTTTCCTGTATATCTTGAAAACTATAGTAGATATAAAGTTATTACAATTAAAACGTAACGGGTTTTTCTGAATTTTAAAATTTTTTAGTTTAAATAAAAAAATAGTCCCCCACTACAAATATTAAACAATTCGATTACACAGTTTTATAGGGCATAAAAAGCTGTTAAGTTTTCACTTTAATAATTCTAATAACTTTTTTATATTTGTTATAGTTTTCAAAATATCCATACAGTAAAGTAGAAAATCACACGTTAACTGTTAAGGGTTGTTATCACCCTGAAACCCGAAAGTGGGCACAAACGAAAAATTGCTTGATACTTTTATTGAGGTCCTCTACAAACCTGAGGAGTTTTCAAAAAGATCAGAATGTTACTGTAACCCAACTTCCTTTGTAAGATTTCCAATGAACAATATCGTGCAGAAGTTTTTACCGAATATCAGAATTTCCTGCTGGTTGACAAGCGGTTGGTAAGTTTTTACGTAAGCTTGTAGAAAAAGAAGTATATTTCGTTACACCTCTACCCCTGCGTAAATCCAACGTATTTATTATTCTTAATGTACTCTAAATAACATTTGTTAGTTGTATACCTACATATTTTCGCAACAAAATTAAGTATGTACTTGTATTCTCTCGGTTAGAGAGCTTTCAGCATAAGTTCCTTTCGTGACAAGTCTCGTTTATGAAGTTGACTCGCGGTATAATCCGAGTTCTTTATATTGGAATCTGCCAGTTGCGGGGGAATATGCTTCTCGCGCGGCCTGTACAGATTATGAATTTTGGTGACGGGGTTGCCCATCAAGTTAATCCACCCCTGGTTGGGTGCGAGAATGATGCATCCCCCTCGGATGATGTAATCATTCGTTCGAGGGGCGATAGAATAGCCGAAACGAAAATTACTTTCTCGAATGTGCGAGCAGCGATGAGCAATTTAAGGGGGTAGAAGAGGTCGATTTCGTCGGCCCGGATATACAAGGCAAACATTGTGATTTGAGTGGCGATTGGAGGTTGAAATTACGTCTGCGCTGGGGTCTGATGCAATTAAGGACAATTAAAGATGAAAATTAAACAATCGGCTGGGACCACTCGTCGGAGTGATTTGTTCAGTAGTTTGTCATGCTCGGCTTTTTTCACTTTGATGAATCTAGCACGATGGAACTTTTAATCGTAAGTGAGAATAGAATGGCTGCTTTGATGTATAGATTATGAGTCAAGGACAATTCAGTTTTTAGTTAGAGAATTGTCTTTAATTTCTGACAGTGAGTGAGAAGAATAATCTTATATCTGTATTAGAGACTTCTTTCTAAGAAGTGTTTTTACTTTATTTGCGATAAACGGGACAAGCCTTTTTAATAGAAATAAGAAGTGCAAACGGAATTTTGTATTTAAGTATTTCGTGAGTTTACTATAATAATACCAAGTCAAAAATAACTCTATGTATATAAGAATAGAGCAAGATATATAATAAAATAGAGAGGGAAGGGTACCTGAAAAAGAAGAACAAAATACCGATTATTTTTTTAAAAGCATTCTCAAAGCACGAAATGAAACGTTTTTCATTTTCATTTGTATTTAAATTTTCAACCTAGTGTTAACTTCAAAATCAATGTTGACTTCTGACTCATCAGTTTACATACATATGGCAATTAATTAATGAAATCAATTTCCCCATTTTGAATGTACATAATATCGCCTTTTCACTTCAAGTGACAAGATTCTAATGTTAATATGGCGTAAGTTTCATTTATCTGTGCGATAGTAATCTTTCAAGTGTTCTTTACTTTCTGAATCATTCCCTTTTTTACCCAATAAATCAAGATAATAGATAAGCATTTTTGCCCTGTCATTTTCAGATATTCTACTCGGCTCGATAACCGTGATACGAGGTTACTTTCCCAGAAATTTTTGGTCCACACTTCGTGTCAGACATATATAGCCACTCGTATCCTACTAACTATCTAAAGTCTTTGTAATTCTCAAACGTTCTCCATAGTCCAAAACTGCCGTTGTTATAATTCCCACCCATTTTGATGCCCCCTTTTCGACGCAGTAGATTAACAAATCACTGAAACCGCATTCAAAACCTCTATGCCTTCGTGTACCTAATCCTATAACGTTTTATGGGGTATTCTCGTGTAGACAGGCGATTTTTAGAACATTTCTGGGAATTTATTTTGAAGAAACCAATAATGTTACAATATTTAGCTATTTATAAATTTAATTTATTTGTCTTTTGACAATATTTTAAAAGTTATTATCGTTCCCGCATTTCGTGTTTCAGAAATTTGGTCTCATCGGCGATATTGATTGGACCCCTTCTGGTCGTCTGAAATAAAATATTCATTCCTTAATTTAAATGTAAGGAACTTATAAATGTGGTTATCGTCCCTACTAGAATGAAAAAGATAAAAAAATATTTGACAAAACGGCAGCCTTTTCAAGAGTTATACTGGAAACTTAATATCAACTTTGCAACTTTTGAGTATTATAAAAAAATATTTGCAATATTGACTGGAACTTGGTTCCTTGACTTGTAGTAGTTGACTTGAATTATTCATTTTTTCAAAATAAATTCCCATAAACGACCTTAAAATTGCCATTCCAGATGAGAATACCCGCTTAAGCTCCGACGAACTTTTATTTTCTCTTACCGTTTGAAACAAATATATAACCATAAAATATGATTTCAGTATAAAATAATATTTTCACGTGGATAGCCCTAAAGCCTTCTTATCCAAACAAACGATTATATTTGAAAGTGCTTGGTCCCCAAAGGGTTGCCTCCTGCATTCCCACGAAAAAGGCAAACAGGCTAAATTAGAAGGGGATACTTTATTTCAGAGCACCTGGCCGCGCAGTATATATCGATATATTGGCATCGATAGCGGCGCTTACAGCATTATTCCTCCGATCCGCGCCAAAAAGACCGACCGGGCTCTCAGTTAATCGAGCCGCGTGCAAATATATTCGCGATTCGCGCGAGGATCGAACTCCAACTGAAATAGCACCGTCCCGCAAATACAGCGTGTTTGGCTGTATATTGTATTCGTGGCTAAGCGACGGCGTTTTCGTGAATCAAAATAGCGTTCGGTTTTACGCGGTCCTGACAGCACTTGGTCACGTGCTTCGTTTAATGGAACGCTCTACGAGTTATTTCAAACTTATGTGTCATGCATTCTAGTTGCGTACAAATATAACCAGCATCGACTCCGTGCACGCGTGCGCCACGCTCACGTCCAAACAATTTCTACGTGGCACGTGTAGAAGCCGAAGAATCTTCACTTTCTTCTAGGACTTCCAGCGAGAGTCTGACAAGGAACATTCGCGATGCGTTCTATGCCAATTTTAACGAGGTTTTGCATTATTATGGTGTGAAAAAAGTTCACGGATCTCCATTTACCTTTTTGGGGTACGAAGGTAAGAGATTAAGGGGTAGAAGAGGGGTGAAGCTGTTTCACGAACTGGTGGAGCAGTAAGAAATCTGTTTGGTCGAATTGATATTAGCGGGTTGATGAGATTACTGATCGAACTAGACGCCATATTGGTTGGGACGTATGTGGGAATCATTTTGGAGAAATGTGGAGACCTTAAAATTTTTATGTGGAAGAGTTTTAAGGGGTTATACCTAGTCAGGAGGTCGAAAACAGGCGAATGTTTGTGATTTTTTTTTAAAAAGCGGAAGCCTATATTTTACCAAGAAGCCTTTTTAAAAATGGTGAGCATTGTTTTATATAAAAATCTACTGAATAATGGAGGGATTTTAGTTTCAATGTATAGTTTCAATTTTATCAACGAAAAACGGCCATTTGTGATAACTGTGTCGAAACTATAAATTGAATATAAAATACTTCTGTCATTCAGTTTACAAAATGTCAGAAAGATTGGTGCAGTACTTTTTAAGATATCTTGCTCGCCGTTTTTAAAAAGGCTTCTTGGATGTCATTGTATATTTATTATTATAAACGTGAATATTTTTCTACAAAAAATTACCAAATGTTCTTTAAATGTTGCTCTTTTAAGTGAAAAAAGTTCTGTAAAAATATATGCTTCCGCTTTTTCAAAAAATCACAAACATTCGCATCTTTTCGGCCTCCTGACTACTGGTATAACCCCTTAATGAAACAGTTTTAGCATATTATGTTTAGATAAGCATTTCATGATTGACAACTTAAAATTTAGTATGTAATTGAAAAGCTGTTCCTGTCACATCCATTTTGAAATTTTTCAAACTTCTTATAAGAATGGGAATATAACATGATCGTATTTTTAGTTTCATCATCTCTGCACTTATGTCGTATTTCAGAAGTTAATTTAACCAAAATTAAAGTTACGTTTGAGTAAACATTAATGTTAACATTCATTAATGTTAAATCAGTCGAAAAAATTGGTCCTTTTTGTAACAATACCTACCTTTTCGTCGTGCAGAGCTTTTTAAACTTTCGATTGACAAATACCCACTGATCCTATTTTTAGTAATGTGGTGTGGGATATAAAAATAAATACAATTTTCGCAACCCTAAAGTTTCATTTCATTTCAGATATAGATATCCTACTTGAGTTCAAAAAGGAAATCACGCAGTGGTCACAATTGACAAAATTGACAACTGTCAAAATGGATGTACTACTTTCGTTTACAATCTTATCTACCTTCCCTAAATGGTTTACTAAATTCGACAGCAGAAACTTGAGTCTAGAATTTAGACCTGGTCAAAAGTTCCCGTCAAAAGTTGTGTTATAAACAATCGATGCCCGAACAAACTCCACATTCGTCATCAATAGAAACTACAAAAACTTAATATAAAAAATTTCGTCCAGAATTAACCCCAAAAGGACTTTCGAATTCAATAATTCATGCCGATTACTCGTCTCAAGATAAATCAGTCACTTAACTGACAACACCAATATTTCGTCGAGACAGATTATCGAACGTCACCATCTAAATATCAATTCAGCTGCTGAATCTCTTTGACGATGACATTGCAGATACTTCGATATTTGCACATCAACTCCCCCAGTGCCATTGCCCGACATCGTTAAACTTCCTCGATACCCTCTAGTCAGTGTTAATTTCATTTAAACAATTTCTAAAATGCATCACATTCTACCACGCGAATACAGATTTGCTATCTTTGTTGCTTCGTAGTAATAATCCCCTCGATCGGAGGGGGGGGGGGGGGGGGTGCGTCTAACGATTTATTCATAGTGTTGCGGCGTTAGGAAATTTATCCATCGAATTAATTTAACATAATGAGCATTATAAATTACTTTCGCCGGCTTGACACCTACGCAAAATTCTGAAAGCTAATTACGCCGCAGCAGGAAATAATGGGGCCCCCGAAAGCTATTCAGCGGCCGCGAAGTTGTACTCTGAAAGGCGAGATAAATTAGAATCGACCGGGATATGCCGTGCGTCGTGTCAAATTAGGGGGGTCGTCGATTAACGCTGTCGTTAAGCGTGTCATCTCGAAAACCTGCCACCGTTTTCCCCGTCAAAAGGTTGGACAGGTGCTGCCTGCCGTCACGGATTCCTCGAACCCGTCGTTCCTAGTGACCTGATTTACTTCGCGTTACTTCTCCATAATTACGGACGCGAGACTCGTTCACGCCACCCGCCCCCGTGGGGTGGAATCGAATTCAACGAGGGAGAGGAGGATCGCGGGGAGTATAAGGACGGCGATGTTTTTCTTGCCGTTTCGTGACGCGCGCAATCGGTGGATGGTCCCGACGAAAGTTCGGTCCCAAACCGAGGACGCGTCAACCTTGCTCCCAGACCAGACGCTCAAAAACGAAAAATGTATACAAATACCACGGAATCCCGCTATTTTTAGGGCACGCTTGCCATCGAGTTATAAGACTATTTCGAGAAAGAGGTGCTTCGACCCTCCGCCGAATCTCGCCAGTCTACACAATCAGTCATCCTCCCTCGCGTCTTCAAAGTTAGCCTCCTTCGCTTTGTACGCGGTAGAAGCTCCTCCGCCGTGCGCGTCTGCATAGTTTGGGAACTAAGGGGCAACCCACCCCAAACGACTGCCTCCAGTTGTTTCCTATGCAAATCTATCCCTTCGTATTTGAAATTATCCACGTCTATCGAAGAATTGCTTCTTCGCCGCCTTTCTTCCCGTCACTTGCCGTCTGAGGATCCTCGAGGTCCATTTGAGGCAATTGTTACGTTGCTTCGCATGTGGAATGGTGGCCGATATATATTATTGGGTACGACTTGAGTAAAATCTTTGGAATACTTCAGGTCAGCTTATGAGTTTTTTTCCTTTTATTAATCGACAATCTGTTCCTTGTTATTAGTTAAAGTGTCTTCCTATATTTTTAGTAGTTTCTTGAGAATTCTGTTATCGTTATTTTGGAGTTCCCCGCCCCAGGAAAATAGTAATCTCCTGAAGCAATCTCCAAAGAGCTACCCAGCTTCGTAGCTCAGTGTTCGTCAAGCATATGCCAAGTATGCGTGTCCCAGCATTATCTTGGCGAAGCAAAGCTGCTCCTACTTGTTGATCTCTACTTTCGAAATTCATAGTCCGCGTTGCATGAAAGTCGAAAGGAAATCATACGCTCGGGCGTTGGTACTATTAGCATCAGACGACCAAGTACGCATATCTAATAGTAACCGTTGGCATACTTCTACCCTGGAGCTCATTCGTCGCCCTATTACCAACGCAACGGAACTCGAGGAAAATGGCATTTCTTCTTGCCGCGTTGTAACCTCGAATACAGCTGATAAATATCACGCGTTGACGTTAACGGAGACTTTGATCATCGACCCGAAAAGTCCATCGCCCCGCCGCCCGTCGAAATTCCAGTTCGCCGGTGTTCCTCTTACAAACTTCACCGTTATGAAAACACGCGGCGCGTATCGCGCTCGAGCCACGCCGCGTGTTCCGCTGGGCGCAACAATCGCACGCATCCTCGAGTGGCTACCGTTCGATCGAGCCGATCGATAGATTCGGGCACACGAAGGCGCTAATATCGATTGACCCCCCGACGAGCTCCAAGTCCCCGTGCAAAAACCCTGGCCCCGGTCTGGCAAAACGTAGAAGAGGAAAGTTGGCGGGTCGGTATAGGTGGTGAATATGATTCGGTCTGGCGCGGGGGCTCCTGGTGAAGTGGTGGTTGAGCGGCGCTAGGCTATCGCCCGCGCAAAATATGTTCCACCGTGTAAAAACCATATGAATAATGGGATGGCATATCGTGCATCAGTATGCCGGTGACTGTTGGCCCAGGTCAAATTGACTTGAGCGTCTCCATGGCAACAACTACTCAGACTTCCGGCTGGTCGATATCCTACCAACTTGTATTTTGCGGCGGATCTCTCTCTCTGTCACTCCCGTTCTGCCTTTCTCTCGCTCTCTCTCTCTCTATCTGTCTCTCTTGCTCCCTCCCATTCTGCGTTTCTCTCTCTCTCTCTCGCCCCTTTCCCTCTCTATCTCTCTCTCTTGCTTCACCTTCCTCCCTCAGTCACTCACTCAGGCAGCTCGGTTCTCCAGCCATGCCTCTCCGTCGCGCGCTCGCCTGCTCTCCAGTCGGTTTCCTCCTTCCTCTCTGCAATCCTCTCTCTTCACTTCCATCAGTGGCCCGCGATTCTCTTCGTTCCACGAGCTTTTCTAAAGGAGAAGACGAACTCTCTGATAACAGGCGTGGTGAACCCACCCACCCGCCCCCTGCTCCCACTGCTTTTTCGGGAACATTGATAAAATTCCCGTCGGCCACGTCGTCTTTGGACGTATACCTGGATGGGGAAGGGGACAGGGAGACTCGTTTTATGTGTTGGCCCTTGCGAATTTTTCAATTAAAGGGCCCAAAGGTCTGGATTGAAGAGTGTATGGCTTATGTCATGAGTATTTCAATTTTGAATTAGTTCCGTAGGAGGGGTGGTAAAAATATTTATGCCGTATAAAGGCGGATTCGCACTTGTCAGGTTCCGTGGCGGTTCAGTGACGTCAGTGAGTGGTAAAAAGTATCGTTTCCTTGTTTTCGAATGGAGCAGTTCACACTTGTCCGTGTCAGTTACCTGCACTGACACAAAGAGGCCACTGTGAATACGCCTTAAGTAGAGACCCCGATGTAAACCATTTTGGAGGTAAGGTAGGACTCCTTTCCACTAATACCTGCGACTTGGGAGGGGTAGTTGGGGCTTGATTGGGGATGATTGATTGGAAGTAAGTGTGAAGCGTTGGAGTGGATAGGTACGAGTTATTTATAGAATATAAGCTGTTAATGGTTATAAATTGGTAAACAAAAAGGGTGTGCATATTAAAGTTCCATGCTTTGAAAGTGACACAGTAGTTATAGAATAAGGGTGCACGGTTACAACCCCAAAGATCCGTGCACGAATCTTATACGGTCTAATTATCTTTTTATATAATATAAAGATCTTGTTTGACTTTACGTCAGGTTTTGCATTATGTTAATTCTGATTTTGCAATGTTTAATTTAGTATTTTCCAGTCAGGAAAAAATTGGTCTTGAAAATAGTCAGAAATATTATAATAGTTTCCTTCATTTTAATTGGAATACCATTGCAATTTACAAGCATCACTGTTGGCATAAGATTGAACAAAATTTTGGTACATATACCAAAGCAGAAATCGAGATTGGGTATTAATTGAGTCTATTTAGATAACTTTGAGATTTAGCGTTCTTTTAATTGTAAGTCAGAAGTTTTCAGTATTGAAAATAATAACAGTCTTTTAAAGTCTTGAATAATCGATCGGTTACAAAGGACAAGTTGCTTTGTAACAACTCTAGTAGGGATTATAAACATACCAGGTACTTTGTACATCCCTTTGATTAGTAGCAGATTCATTCATGGTTCATGAAAGAAGGACACATTGAAGAACTTTTATGCAATCAAAATCACGATACTGGCAACGAACAACTACCCATTAACCTTTTAACAGTCGATAGGTCGAGGACCTACTGTCTGGCCGCAAGTTTGGTCCATAATATTGTTCATAAATATCTCAGAATAAGCTATTATCGTAGGTCTGTTCCTACTTCGTCGAAGATGTGATACTATATAATAAGAACCAACCTCGAGTAGATTGATACGAAGGATGGGTCTACGAAGACCCTGTGTCTGCCAAGGGAGGGTTAACACGTTAATAGGCGATCATAGCCACCATTAGCAACCAAGACGGTTACTATTCGCCACACAGAGCAACTCGCCTCCCGGTTGCATTCGAAACTCGGGACCAGGTCGGGATCAGAGTTGGGCAGTATTCGAATACATTTGTATTCGAATAAAATGAAGTTATTCGAGAATCATCGAGAATTATAAAAATTTAGTTGAATAAAAAAAATTATTGGTTATTCTCGAATAACTTTATTTTATTCGCAATTCTTATTCGAAATCATTCGAATAAAAATTTATTCGAATAATGTCCACCTCAGCTCGAGATACAGCCTCATTTTCTTTTGTTGTCAAATATTTTTCTTAACAAAGGCTTCGATTTTCTTATAGTCCAAGGCCCACTTAAGACTCCTGTTGAAGTTCCGTGTCTTATTTCCTTCTGATTTTATGTTATCACCCTCCAAAGTTAAGCGTTCCATTTTACCCAACTCTCCCCTAAGACGTAATCATCAAATGACCAACGAACGTTGCTTAAAAATTTCCCATTCGTTTCCACAGAGAGTGTTAACTTCCTACTTAGTTAAATGCTAAGTTTACGTCACGTTTTCGTTATCAGAAAATTCTCCAGTCCCGATACTCGACGCATCGTTTTGTATTAAGTCTACGTTAGGTTTCCGTTGTCACCGAAATTCAGAAGTGGCGATGCTTAAGCAACGATTTGGGTTAACTCTACCCAGAAAATTCGCTCGGTGTGCCGATCCGTCTTAAGTCAGCGTTACGTTTTCGTGGTCGCCGAAATTCGACAGTGGCTATGCGCAAAGCAACGGTCGATTACGTACAGTCGCCCTCCCGAACGAGACATCTTGCGCGGCACGTAGCCCGTACAGGTGCTCGCAACAGGCGGCCCCACTGTGTCGAAGGTGTGCGCCCGAATTCTGGCTCGCCACTCGCCAGCCCGTGGCACACCTTCGAGAGAGGAGTCGCAGGCACGTGGACAGCGCGTCCTGCGGAGGACGTGGCCTGTGCGCGGCGAGAAAACGGTGCAAAGCGTGCGAGACGGCAGGTGGGAATGCCGCATGAAACCCGCCAATTGCCATCGCTTTATCGGCACGTGTCTTTAAAAACGCGGAATAATAAGGAACTGTGGCGAGCCAAGGATGATGAAGAGGTGGGTGGGGTGAAACGGATGATCCGTTTCCGCGTCTCCCGCTCGAAACCGAATCAACGGATATCCGGATATCCAATTACCGAATTCGCTCGAGAACACGTAGGGAGGACTGCACGTGGACACTCGTGGAACAGTTCGGACGACATTTGGCAGTCGTTTGTCACGAGGGTGTGCGTTTAATGGCGGAGTAGAGTTGGAGCTTGATTTCTCTAGCCACGCATGTAGGTTGGTTTTTAAGTTTGGGGATCGAAGGTGGAGCAGAACTTGGGGAGAGAGTGTTATTGGGGGTGTGTTGTTTAAGGTACTTTACAGATGTAGCTAATGAAAGAGTGGTTGGGCCGACCTGTACGTTGAATGTGTATCCATTGATCAGGGTTAATTTCCCTTAATGCCCCTTTTATTGACTGGTAGCTTTTACTTTTCCATTGAGAGGGTGGAATAATTAAATGTATTGGGGGAAAGGTCGGAATTGACGTATGGAAGATTTTACCTGTTCATTTATCATTTTTAATAGCTGTTGGGTTAATGAATGTAGGGTTATGAGGCTCTTTACTAACAGAATAGTGGACAGATATTTAATATGGTGAAAGTACAGGGTGTTCGATTATTGGTAGTCATCCTTTTAGGGTGTGATAGTACATGAGAAAATAAGTCGGAAATATAAAATAAAAGTTTTTGATACCACGCTTCGTTTTCGAGAAAATTGACTTGGAATTTTAGCTAAATGCGTGGCGACGAAGTACAGTTTTGAACACCTGAAGGGCATGCGAAAGTAACGGGAATGGTTCCCGCCTAAAATATTCTATATTTTCGTATTATTTCGGCCTGTAGAATCGCAGCTTAAGAGGATCAGTAGTGGAACACCCTGTACACATAATTTAAGTTATTGTACAAACTAAGCCATTAACATTAATAAGGAAATACAGTAAGGAATTAATTAATGGGAACGGAAGATAATTTGTGGTACATACAAATATATATTTCTGGGAATTCATGTAAAGTAGGTAAATAGTATCATCTGATGCATAGGCATTGTTTTAAATTATCAAGTATTAGTTAGAAGAAGATGGTATATCGTTTCAAATTTAAGAATTAGTAAACAAGTGACAAACTTTATTGTAAAAAAAAATGTTTCGCAATAGATTAATCCTTGTTTTCTAAAGTTGTATGTAAATTAGCTTATAACCCGTTGAAAAATCAAGAGTGCAAGATATCGTATTTGCTTGTATTAATTTTTTCGGATATTGTTTTTTCTCTCATTCAAACCTTCAACGGCTTCCTTGAAAAAATAAAAAAATACCGAAAAATGAAAAAGCGAATCGCAGAAATAAATTATCGTCTAGAGAATAAAATAATTCTAAAAAAAAACAAATCGGGGTTAGCCGACCCCCTCGGGAAAACATCCGGTCGGTAAAGTACTCATGCGTCCTTTTGGGGTAGGACCTGATTGTCTCATGTTAAACATATTATAACACATTCTTCTTATTTTGTGCTCTAAATTTTCCCATCGTTATATTTACCTCAATTTAACAATCGCTCCTCCTTTCTGAGGTACACCCTCTGTTCTTTTTAAGGTACTATGTTGTACAGATATAAATTGCTGTTTTCCTTATTTTAATCTTTGGAGCTTTCTGCAGAATAAATTGTTATTTGATTCTTTCCAACTGATATACTATTCTGGAGCGCAGATTTCACTTTACTTATTTATGCTTGGTGCTTTGTTTTCGATGTTTATTCGTATCTTGGTTATCCTGTGAAAGCAACGATGCATAAAAATCAAATAAAGCAGCGGAAACTACTCGTAATCTTAATCCTTTATTCCAGGAGAGAATAACTAACGAACTATACTAACTATAACCATGATGAAGCTCCGAAACACTTCCCTAAGTCGAAGTTGCACTAAAAGAAAGTCATGGTGACTGTCTGATAGCCTGCCATTAGTATTATCCAGTACAGCTTTCTGAATGCAGGTGAAACCATCGCCGCAGAGAAATGCCGCCATGGAATCGAGGAAATGCATCAGAAATTGCGCATTAAACATACAACGTTAATCACTCGGAACATCCCCATCCTTTTGCACGATAATGACCGGCCACACATTTAAAAAATCTCGCTCCAGAAGTTGCAAGAATTGGGCTATGAAACTCTGCTTCATCCTCCATATAGGGTAAAGGACTCAATTACTGCAATCGCTGTTTTACTTAAAGTAACGAATAAATGTATTGTGAAACCTTACATAAAAAAAATTTAACGTACAATTCAAACTGTTACTTATATGATACAAAAAGCAACACTTAATTTTTTCTTCGTTAATTCGGGGATGAAACGAACAAAAATTTTAAGCGAATCTTAGGAGAGCGAAAACGATGACTTTCTTACTAGCGAAAGAGAAAACAAGGCGTTAAAGAAAATGCTGTAATTGTAACATTTAAACTATTAACATAAACAAAATATAATGTTTTAGATAATATAAGCATCATAGAAAGTAATATCTATATTTCTGAAATTGATGAATTTATACATAACACTCGGAGTTTTAAGATCCACTAAATTTTTTTCATCAAGTACCTAAACATATTAAACAATAATAAATAACAAGAACAACATATACTTTTAGTAAGTACAAATCTATAAGATAATGTCAGAGTCAACGCTTAAAGTGTCAGTAATTGGGTCCTTTACCCTACACCAGACCTGCCACCTCTTCAAACATCTGCAAATTTCTTGCAAGAGAAAATTCTAAAAAACGAAAATGCTGCTGAAAACGCCTTCGAAGGTTTCATCGCATCTCAAACTTCAGAATTCTACCGTAATGGCATAATAGAAGTCATAGTTCGTTGACAAAAATTGTACGAATTTCAATGCTTCTACTTTTAATTAAAAATGTTGATTGTGAGCTGAGCTATATGACTTTAAATTTTGTAATTAAAAACCGAAATTTATTTCCGGACAACCTAGTACATTCATGTTCTGATAATCAATTACAGAACATTTCACTTGCTCGGTTATTGAGTGCAGAGGACGTTGCAGACTGCTTAGAATCATCTTATCCAATCGCTTCACCCGCATGAAATACATAAGCGACCCTGTGTCCCCGGATGTATACTCGAGTTAAGTAGTATTGGTAGTTACATGGAAAGGCACTTGTATGTGGTAGGACTCATTTTCGACGAGGATCGACTGCCGCAGAAGATTATTACACCGAGGGTTCTACATTAAAATTGTGTCATTCAATTTTCTTGAACCACAATTAGGTTTATATGCAGAGCTTCTGACGAATCTCGATTAAACCCCTGATTAAATTGATTGATTGATATTGCTTTTTTCTCTTCACATTCGTACTGAAGACGTCATTAAATGAAAGAAAATTTTGAACATCGATTTTTATCATTTAACCCACTTAACGTATCATATAAAATTGGTGTGGTACCAAGAGCCTTTACCCTACGTTATTCATTGTCAGTGAAACTAAATCATACGTATATCGATGGTTTAGTGTACAAAATATTGTATGTCCACTTTTTGTGAAATTTGAGTTTTTATATGCAACAAATAGTTCTTGACTGTGTCTTTATGCTGTATAAAAATCACATTTATATCTATTTCATAGATTTATCAAAACTAATATTTTTGTTCCTTGTATGTTCCTAAATCTTTTGCACCATTGCATAATCATTGCAATTCAACCTGGTTTTCTCGAAAACACTAAAGGTGGATATAAACTATTTTTGCACTAAGCCATCGATATGTATAAACTTCCAATGACCAATCGATATTCTAAGATTAGTACAAACACCCACGAACTTGCTGCAAACCACATACAAACGCAAAACTATTTAATATTATATTAAATAATATTTTTCTCCTCAAACAGTAATTTTGAAAACCATGTTCATAAAAATTTCGTCACTGCAGCAATGCGTAAGTACTAAAATAATTTAAACATAGAATTGCATAAAATTATAAGCACAGTCGACCCCATTTCCAGTTTCACGGAGAATCATGCTTGAATTACCCCCAAAAGCAGCACTGAAAGCTCGCATTGTGGGCGCTCCAGTGCTCAGCTCCGGTAAATATCTCGCATTTTGAATTACCCGATATATCGATACCCGCGTAGACTCGTTCGGGCATGCGCGTACGGGGGATCTACGCGCCAGGAGCGGGGTCCCCCGAAAATTCCAATCGGACATCCCCACACCAGGGCACCGCGTCGAAAAAAAAAGAACGGCGCGCAGGAGCACCCTCTTGCAGCGTTATATACAGCATATATGTATACACTTTTTCGTGGACGAAGTGCTGCCGAGAGTCGTCCAGCAGCCCTCCCTCATCCCCCGCCCCCGCCGCCCCGACCAACGCCAGCAACCCTGAGGCCGAGCATTGCGGAACGGAGGCAAAAGCGCAGTGGTGGTGAAGAGAGAGACAAGGTGGTGCGGGGTTGAGTTCCTAGATGGAAGTGGAGGAGTAAAAGGGTAGGAGATGGTTGGAGTGGTAGCTGGAGATGGGGTTGACGAAGGGGACGGGGTAGGGATGTAGAGAGCAGAAGAGATCGAAGCGTGTGGGTGGCAGAAGCATAGGGTTGGTTAGAGAGGGTGGATATATATCGCAATCGGGGGCACTATGTCGCGCCAGTGGCGTCGACGTGAACTCGCCCCCTCCCTCCCTTGCCTAGCCCGTCTTCCTCTGGCTCGTGCTGTCTCGCCCTCTCTATCTATCCTACCCTCCACCGTCCTCTCATCCAACCGTATAAACCTCACCCCCTCTGTCTGCCTATATACGCGTGTATCCCTCTCCTCCGCTTTGTCTCTGTCCTCCTCGTCGCTAATGCGAAGACGAGATGCCGTGCGGATCTTAAGCGTGTTGGTTGGCAATGTGTAGGCGATGGTGTTAGATATAGTGGGCATCCTGCAAAGGCCTCCTGCCTGAGAGGCTTGGTAGCGTCAACGCGAGACCCCGTCCTTGTTCCGCCTATCGCGTGGCTCTCGGCCACCTCGCTCGTCTGTCCTCCACCCTTTCTTCGTCTCTACTTCCTGAACTAGACGAGTAACAGGCAACGGCGATGGCGCGCGTATATACCCCGGAGCACCGATGCATAGGTGTTCGGTTGGCTGTCTCGCTGGCAGAAGCTTTCTTTCCTTCCTTCTTCCGCGAGCGTCTGAACCTCACACTCCCCGTTTCCACGTCTCCCTTCGTTCTTTTTGTCCGTCTCGGACCCTGTGTTTCAAGGGTTCGCTGTGTGAGTCGCCATAGGTGGCGATGGTGATGGTATAGACTATAGACCAATGATCGTGATCGTGGGTACACTATGCCAGGCGACAATAATACGTACAGGAGCGCGCCTCAGTAGTGGTGATACGTATAGTAGCAACCCTGTAAAGGCTTCGTGGTAGCCGGCTGGCATTGTGAAATTCCTCCGTCTTGCTCTGCCCGTCGACTGAACCCTAGCCGCCTTTTTCCTTCTCTCTTTCGCCGTCTGTCTCCCGCTCCCGTTCCCTTGCCGCGGCTCTCTCGGAACCCACGGTAGAAAGACGCGTTTCTGTAGGTGGTCCCTCATGGACAGCGGTGGTAGTTTATGTCGGCTGGTCCTGGTGGTGGGTATATGATGTCAAATTGTGGTAGTGTATATTCGATCTCGGGGCGGCGGACTGTGTGCGCGCGTGTAGGGGGCGGCTGTATGCTCGTACCTATGTACGATACCGTCTCTGCGAAAGCGTCTTGTTGGCCGCCTGGCTAGTAGCATCGTGAAAATCTTCCCTTTCCCTCTTTCAACCCTCCGAACCTTATCACGCTCGCTCCTCCGTCTCTGCTCCGCTTTCTTTCCACCTCTCTCGAATTTCACGTGCCAGGGCGGCCTGGTGTGGGTGATGTTATGGATGGTGGGGCTGGTTTATGTTGGCCCAATCCACGGTGTAGGTGAACCGCCGTCGCGTGGGGGCTGTACGTGACAGGAAATCCCGGCAATGTGTACGTCACGTTGGCTGATGGTGGTAGCGGGTATAGTAGGTATCCTGCAAAGGCGTCTTGTTGGCCGCCTGGCTGATCAATACCCATCCAACCAGCGACCCTCTGCCCGCACCCTATGCCCACGGGGCCGTGGACCGTGCCTACACCTCTAACCACCCCTGAACTCGCCACCACCACCACCACCACCAATCCCGCCGCCACTACCACCGTCACGGCCACCACCCCCTCCCCTCCCATCCCCTCTACAGCAGCAGTAGCACTGGCAGCAGCATCACCCTTGCTCCTACTCTGGCCCCTACCGGCACGCGTTGACCCCTACGCAATTTACATCGCGGCCTCCATAAAGTTAATTGAAATTTCCGCCCGCCGCAGCCTCGCAGTCGACGTCACTGTTGTAAAGAGAGAGCTGCTGTCAGGTCGTCGCGTGTCTTCCCAGGTCGCATTGTTTTGTTCGGGGTCTCTTTTTTAGGGAACCGAGGAGAAGGGGAGGGCTGTACGATATGACGAGTCGAGAACGATTCGATTGTACAGGGGTTCACGCGTAGATCATGTTTCTCGGACATCGGCAAGGTTTCGTTGATTTTGGAACTATTAATAATTGAATCAATTGGGTGACAGTGTTTCAGCTACCACGAGAAAATCGACATGATTGCTGACCCAGTTGAGTAAAATCGATGCTTAAAGATAATCGTATTTCGTTCCATTAAATTCTCCTCGACAAATACGCGGTGATCATCGTTTACCGTTAATCTTCGTCCGTTTGAATTCGCACGAGCCAGCTCTAAAAATAACAATGCCCCAGTATCTCGCTCATCACGATAGACCGCGCGACCAAGATGCAGGAATTGAGATTCCCACCTCAGTCTCGTGGCCGCGGAGCTTAATCCCCGCCCGCGACGGCTCATGGACTTCGCAATAAGACGTTCAACATTGGCCGCTACCAAACGGAAGCCACCGATATGCATACGGCTGTAGGGCCAGCCGGAGTGGGGAAGGTGTGGTGGGTGCATGTGCGCCAAAAAGTAGAGCCAAGTTTTGTGGCAGGTGTCGGTGTAACAGTAGCACGCGCACGCTCCTTCACACCGGTGCTCAGTCTCCTCGCCAGCTCCTCTCTCTCTCTTCGCTCTCTATGACTCTTTTCGCTCTTTTTTCCTCTCCTATCCTCCCTCCCGCTGCGGCTGCCACGGTCGCCTGCGGATCCTCCCTCCACCGCGTTTCACCTTCGTTGTCCTCGTTGTTCTCCTTTTGACTTTTTTCTTTCGTTCTTCCTCCACTCCCACCTCGCAACCCTGTACCATCTTCTCCCGCTCCGCCGCCGTGCACCCCCTCCCCTACGGCTGCCAGGAGTATTTCTCCTCGTTCTCCTGGTTCTCCCATTTCCCTTCTCTCACAGCTCTTCTTTTTCTCTTTCCCCCTCCCGCCCGCCCCTCCCCCTTTCGCTTCCAGGTCTGTCGACTTCTTCAGCGGCTGCATCAGTTCCCGATCTCAGATGCTCAGCTCGCTGAGACAGGTGCCGGGGACTATTATGACCACCTTATATCCCAAGTCACCACCACCGCCACCGACACCGTGGTACCACCTATGCCATCATCCACCGCCGCCGATGCCGCACATGCCACATTGTCGCGCTTCTTTCGCTTTATTTGTTGCCCATCGTCCGAACGGGAACAGGTGGGCCCCAGCGAGGCGGCCCGAATCAGCCGGTCAGGACGGGCCCGTGGAACGTGTCCGCCGAGCGCGTGCACCGTGTGCCGGCGTCACGGTGACCATCCACTCGTTTTCACCACCGGCGAGACGCTTACGCACCCGAGAGCGTGGAATTCCTCGGGTTGATAGTAGGAAACGTACCTCGAACGAGGCAACTCGCCGATGCACAATCATGGGGGATAAAAATGATATCACTAAAGGCTTAGTCGTTTATCTGAAAAATATGTAATTTCTCGACCGTGAGGATTTGAATTTGTATTTTTTTTTATGATTATTCTTGCATTGAGCAATCATTTACAATTGATGATACCAGCTAATGTTCTCCAAATACACTGAGTTTTTCCAACCCCGACACCTTGGCTACGTATTTTCGAACTGGCGAATGCTTGGTTAATCATCGGGACCGTAGATTTTTCAACCACTTCCCACCAACGATCGAAGACAAAAGCACCCGTCCGGCGCAATAACCTTCCATTGTTATGGCTCCATTCCCTCATTTTTCTTCCCTCGTTGCTAACGAATCATCGGCAGAGGACACTCGTCCGGGCGCCTTTTTTTACGCCTGTCGCGGGGAAGTGGCTGACTTTCTCCACCCAGCAGCCGGGCTCGGGGATTCTTCATTTTCGGCGTAATCGATGTATTTCGGTCGTTAAAGCGCCGACACGATGGCGCGCGGGTATCGCGGCGGTCGTGTGCCACGGTAGCGGAACGGTGAAATTTTGTGAGAGCGTGTAACGCGTGTCTGTTAAGACCGCCGAACCCGGGAGTAACACACGTGCCTCGGCGCGGCAGCGAGAAGAAAGTGCACTCGCGGTTGCACCGGTTGTTGCACAGACTGCTCCACAAAACCGCGGGCTACCGCAGCCGCACAAACGAATCGAAAGTCGAATCGTTGCCCCGACAGAACCGACAGACGAAATTAATTAACGGGATTAATTATTAGGAGATCGTCTTCGTTAGGGACGCGTGGAAATGCGGAGGATCAAAATAAGGCGCGTCGCTATCTCGTAGTCACTTGGTTCTATCCTCTATGAGGAATACGATTAATTTCCATCTATGATCCGTCAGACGGAACAGACTTGGATTCGTGGGGCTCTATTTAGCCGAGAAATAAATGTTGCAACGCAACACTGTGCTCCAATGGAATATTAAATGCGCTTCCGTGGACAGAAGCTGATATTGTAACCGATGCATTTGCTTTCGAATGGAAACACTATTATGTCTACTGATAATTTCAATCTGTAAACTAGGGGTTTGTGTAATTTTAGCTTGTAGAAAGTAGCGACAGGTATTTTACCGTATAGTTACATTGATTCTGGGTTTTTGTCTTATATTAACCTTTCGTTACCCGCGCCCTAATTTTCTAACATTGTTACCCCTGTTGTACTTTTTACAACATCACGATTTAATCGCGTTTGTTTGAAATTTTTTCCTGTTTATTGTTTTATTTGCTATTTTGAGTTTCTAAATAACGACTAATATTTTAACAAGGCAGTTGTCCCCCGTGGCTTTCGACAAAAATCGCTTATTTTTCAAAACTGATCTTTATTAAGTTTCTACTAAAGAAGGGAATATTTTTAAATTTCGGTTTTAAATTTTTAATTAAATTGGCACTATAAAATGGGTTAAAAAAAGCAAGAGGGGTATATTTTTCTTTACCGTCATCCTAAAGTTGCCCCCCCCCCCCCCTGGAAAAAAGTCTCCGGACGCCGCTGCATGTGTTGACGGAATACAACAGACAAGGTTCTACTATCGTCTCCATCGAAGTACATATAGAGAATTGCGATCTATTAAGAAGAATCATAACAAAACCATTGCTAAAGAAGGAAACAATTCTCGCCGAGTAGAAAAAAATTTTCAAAAAAAAAAACATTTATTTAAAAGCACACTCTGTATTGAAAAACTGAACCTGATCTATAAGCACTCATTGAAACAATAACACTGAGAATTATTAATGCTACAAAATATCCATCACTTCAGCAACCAGAGCAAACCCGCAATTGAGACTATAGTGTATACCTACTGTATAGTAAGTGTAAGCGTGTTGGCAGTCGAAATTTTTTCAACCTCCCCCTCCCCCTCCTTCCCGTACGCGTCGATCTTGTGATCTTCGTCCTCGCCGAGAAGCACTAAGTGCACCTGCAAATAGCAGTTGAAACAAGTTGGGCGGTTTCGAATCACGCGCTCGGTGGCAGTCAAAGGAATTAAAGGGGGTCGAGGTACGGGTAGCGGCAGTACACTGTGATCCCGTCGTATCTCAAAGATCCCGACGTGGCACGACGTACCTGCGGATCTACGCGCGGTGCCCGTACTCTCCTCCTCCCGTCCTCCCGGCGAAATTCGCAACAACATGTACACGGGGCGGCGTGGATCCCCGTAAACAGGCGCGTGCACCCGCGTGTACCCGCGCTACGTGCATACACAGGAAGCGGCGGCAACGCGAGTGGAACATCAGAGCGAGTACCTTTGTCCTCCTCCAGCATGTTGGAGGAGGAACGGGGTGTAGGGATCCCTATTGATCTCCTCACAGAGCTCGGGCGAGCAGCGGAGTGTTCACAGAGCGGCGAGAGAGCGACGGAGAGACCGCGAGAGAGGGGGGTATGGAGGGGGCAGACGGAGAAAGAGCGAGAGAGAGAGAGGGAGAGGGATGAAGAGAGAAAGGCTGAGTGAATGAGGGAGCGAGAGGGACGATTGGCGGACGGGGTATAGAGGGAAACACACAGTCAAAGAGGGTTGCAAGAGACAGAGAGACAGGATCGTGGATGGACCTCAGCTGCGCTGCGCCAGAGGGATGCCGCGTTGTCATGCGCTGACTTGTCGCGTCATTAATGTGTTACAGGATAATGCGAACGAACGATAGCACCGGCCGCTAATAGGGCCACCCTCTTTTTCATCCGCGATCATCCAGTCAGGGTGCACGCGGCCCGCGCCGCGGCCGGCCGCGCTTCTGCGAGCGCAGCTGTTGTTTAAACGACGACCCCGTTTAAATCATCCACTAGTTCGCCCGGTGATGTAAATTGTCGCGCATCGCCCGCTGCCCTCGTATCAACATTCGCTGCAATATGCACCGCGGCCATGGAACACCCGACTGTCAGCTAGCGCCAATGGCTTGGTGGATTTTTAGCGGACGCCTATTAAGGCATTTTCACGCCTCGCGATTCTCGGACCCGACAATTATAGTTCGGGGACTTCGCGTGGCCGAGATGGCGCTGGTTGGGAGAGTTGGGACCGTTGGGAGAATGTAGGGAGAAGTTCTGTTTTCTGTTAGCAACCAGTATTCTCTTCACGAAGTAAATACACTACCCCTCAAAAGTGTTGATCACTTTTTACGTGTACAAGATAAAAAATAATGTAGATGAATATTGGTTGCTTTTGTCAAATTGTTGCTTTTTACGTGATTGAAGTGTTGATATGACTAACATACATTACTAATATTAATTTAATAGCTAATAATTTATATTCCATTGCCGCCTCAAAATTGTTTAATGGCATTTGAATGTTGGTACTGCTGGCAATTGTTTTTGCTACAAAAAGAAAGTTTGAATCACAAAAATCAGCTGTTGTATTCAGAAAAAAGAAGACTACAGCCAATAATATTCGAATTGCAGGTCCAAACCACTTTTAAAATAACAAAATAAAATGAAACGACTGCTATGAGTTAAGAAAGATCCAAGTTGGAGTATATACATATAGGGAAACATTCCATTTTCTCTTTTATCATACTTACCCGTAACAAATGATCAAATCCTTTTGACCGGTAGTGTATATCTGAAATATTAATCGTGAGCCGCAGAAAGGTCTGGTATAGAAAGACCCTTGAGGAAGTAACAAGATGATTGATGATTGATTCCACGCGAGACACTTTTGGGACCCGTGATTGGGATTTTGAATATATTCACTTAGCAGACATAGCACTGGTTTGAAAAGACAGATTGTAATTTTTGGTTGAGTGAAAACGTAATGTAATCGCTCCCCCGATTATGTCTGAGATAACGAACTGAACTGATTAATGAATCAAATTGACATCACTCCTTTGGGTTACATTTCTCTTGCAATTAACAGCCTTTATTTAATTCAATAATGAAAAGAGGACAATTGAATTTACAAATGATATCAGTTTCGTAGAAAACTGATCTTGTCACTTGAGTACGAAATCGTTTGGTTCAGTTATCACAAACTAGTGAGTCAAATATGTAAATACACATGTACATAAAACGTTTGTACATCTGTTAGAGATTTCATTAAATATATTTAAAAATATTAAATAATAATACACATATTAATTATGGTTCGTACTGATTCCATAAAGAGAACCGTAATAAAAAATATTATAACCTAGCAGAAAACTGAAATAATAAAACCTATTTAAGTGTTTTAAACAAATATACAACTTCACAATTATCTTCTATTCTCTGACTACACCAATTTTCTTCGATCATGTTGTTATATCGTTCCAAAAATAAAAGCGTCGAACAAAAACATTATAAGAAACTGTAAATCAAACCTAACTTAAAATCCACAAACAAGTGCAAATCTTTCCTTTTGATGACTGAAATCATTTCACGAAATTATAATTACTGTTTACGAGTACATTCATTTACTAACTTGATAATAATACTTGGAGCTGTTTCATATCAAATTGCTTTCAAAGTAATGTACATTATCGTTGACATATGAGATTACAGGGCTGCGAAATGGGCTAGTGTGGACAAAATGGTGACCATTGATTAACGTGCGTCCACTGATCTCTGCCCCAATTATACACCCTGTATTCCGTGAGTACACGTTTATCAAGAATGCACCTGTTTCTTAGGTGACCATACACCGACACCATATACTTGTTTACCTCACCCAGTTATCACTGTACCACGTTTCTATAATCTATATCGACATTTCCTCTCATTAAGGAACGTGCGAGTTGCAGTTAGAATTCCACCAAGTAAATAAAAAATCACGAAGCAGATTTTCCTAGCTAAGCATAATAATATTAACAACGAACGAACCCAGATTCAACAGATCAAGTGAACAGAACGTAGTTGTATAAATACCGGAGCTCATAGCCACCCAAGCTTTCTCGAAGCAGGAAAACTTCGAGCAACCCGAAGATATTCGATCTGCCCGAAGTAGGCCAAACAAATTGAATCCGTTCGAGCAACTCTAACCATTCGAAACTTGGGACAACTGGATTCGAAACCCATGACGTTTTCCTCAATAAACTCGAATCTTTTCGAGCTGTTTGAACAACCGAGTCGAAGTTTCGAGTACTTCGAAGAAGCTTGAGAATCTCGAGCAACAAGTTAGCTTTACTATTCCAAAGAAAAGCTGAGCATTAATAAAAGTGCAATTTATCTTTACTGAATTTCGCTCTTTAAATCACTGTTTTTTTTTATCCTGGTTTTTAAAATCCTCTCATCTCTTAATCTCTTTGTTTTTATTTTTATTTGTCTTCACTGTGACTTTCTATTTACATTATTCTACTTTTCATGCATCTATTAGAGGTGTATTATTATTATTATTATTACAGATGCATGTGAGAGTATTTCGTACGCGCGGTGACATTTCGAATGCAAAAAAACGCAATTGTTTTTCCACAAGCTGTATCTAGTTCACATTTAATCACGGCGCATAAATGCAGCTCGAAAGGACAACGTCTCAAGTTTCACTGCTTGAGGTGAAACGGCGAATCGTACGTGTACAGCCTACATGTAGGTGGACTTTCATAGATTTGATACGATTGCGTGATGCGTGTATGCTGGTGTACTTTCTAGAAACGATCTATCATCTCGCTCGATTATGGCATACGGGGCTTTTATCCGCGATAGTCTCGACGAGATTCTACGAGGTCCGGCCAGAAGTGGCGGAGGCGTCTTATCCTTTTTCACCCCTTGAAATTTTCCAAACTCCCCGCTGTTAGCAGCCTTTGCAAAGTATTTCCTTCTTGGCGCCGATTCAACCATTCGTCCTCTCTGATGCACGTATATCCGTCAAAAAGTGTTCCTCCCTTAAAAATATTCGATCTTATGTAACAGAAATGCTGATTAAAATTATTACCGAGCTCTGAAAAATTGAAATAGTTTGAGGCAAAATACTAAAAAGGGAAATATTTCCATAAGCAAATACTATTTCATTAAATGCTTAAGCCATGAGCAATTACTATTTACTATTTACACTCGGATTTGAATATACGGAAATAGGGGATCTAGGATTCTAGAATCATCAATGATTCCAGCAATATTATAGGTACTTATTTATTTATTTATTTCATCATGAACGGCTAAAACCCATTTTTGCCAGAAGAAGATGTAAAAGACGCAGAGTAGAGACACAGCGTTACAACAAAACAAAACAAAACTAAAGCTAAGAAGTAACAGAATATAACAAATATTAATACTAAACATGATTAACTTCATATTAATTATTATTAAGCAAATAATTTAATCCGTCTCACTTATCTAACACCGACTGCCCCGAATCTTGCCGCTCGCCGCGTTGCCACCTAAACCGCGCAACTTTCTACCATTCGCGTATTATGACAATCGATGGTCCCGCTCTCTCGAATCGAACGGTCGCAAGAATCCTTCGCCTCGGGTCCTCTAACACGACGAGACGATCCGCTGCATTCCAATTCGTCCTCTTGTGAAAATAATTCATCGCTCGTCTATCCCCGCTGGCTAAATAGAAACGTCGCTATTAATCTCGCCGCGTAATTGCGACACTGAAAGGGTTAGACTTGTTAGCGCGCCGGACGATATATCGTCGGCGTGCTTAGACGCTAAATTAAACGTTTCACGCGAAAATAGCCACCGCTTCGGTTCATCTGCCCTTAATATATTACTGTGACGGGGGACGGTCGCAGGCGAATCGCGACGCGCGATCTCCGCTTCGAGATAGAAGGTGGTCCTGTCCACAAATCCCGCGATAGCCTGACCGTTAACCCTTTCAGACCTATGACTCCGTATATATATATTCCAGCAATGCACCCCCTCTGTCCGGGAAACGCCTATGTGCGTTCAGCGAGCCCGGTTGAGGAATATGATTCAAGGAGTCCCGCACACGGTGTACGCTTAACGCTCTAGTGCGTAGATTTTTATTTCACTTGGAAAAATTAGTCTAGTCTAATTTGGGGATAAAAACACCGTATCCGATGCATGTTTTCAATTTCGAAGAAGGCTGGGCTTCCCAGGGTAGACGTCTGGGTCACCGCGGGATCATGTAGCAAGTACAAAAAAATGTAGGGTTTTTTTATAAAATAAATACTTTATTGCTAATGAAAAACTATGAAAAAACGTTCAAAAAAATATAAATTTATGATATAACAGAATTATTCATTATTGTGCGTTGTGAAATTTAACAAAACGCAAAAGAAGCGCGAGAAGCGCGAGAAGCGCTTGGCCCGGTTGCCGCCTGGCGGTCGCGTCGCGTACTATCCATCGCAAACCGGCCGAGTCATGACTTCTTTATGTACATACCATTTTATATACAGATTAATTATATTTTACGTCATAAAACATAGACTATATCCCTTCTTGTTGTTCAAGGATACTGTAGTTAAAATTTCGTAATGATTTGTTCAGTACTTTTTGAGATTTTTGTCAGCATACAAACAAATGCTGTAGTTTTATTATAGAACAATAGATGGATAGTATAAAATAGTATAAATAGTATATAGTATATATGGTATGTCAATTATTAGGGTGATAAACCAACACCCTAATTAACTTAGGCTAATCTACTAACATGGTACAGGCCAACCCTCACTTCACAAGTGTAAATTATTTTTATCTCCAAATCTTTATTCCATTCGATAGATCACTACACAAACTACCTACCAATAATTTTCTTTTAGCTGTATAGTGTCGAGAAATATTTTATTTGATTTTTTTAGTTTCACAAATAATTTTCCCAGCGTGCTTAGCTTAAAAACGCACTTTAAACTAGATTTCTGTCAAATCGAAGCATCAGATTGACAAGTTTCTTAGGCCAATATGTGCGGTGTGGCAATACTTTTAACGCTGGCAAATGATGATTCTAAAAAAAAATTATACGGGCCCAACTCGTGGATTAATCAGGTGCCCGTCTTAAAGCAGGCGCATACACTAGTGGTTTAACGTTTTCCACCTTGAAGGATTCCATTTTCGAGGTTAAGTCGACCCCGACGCCTTACCAAAAGGTCGTTGGACACCGTTGGGTCACTCGGGGGCCCCACACGTTCGCTCACGGACACGAGGAATCGCACGCGCGATAGCAGCGTCTTCCGGCGCGGCTACGGCGGACACGAGTAATTAATTCGAAACGATCAGATCCCGTTTACGCGTTTAATTGCTCCACATTCGGTGAAACAGTTACATGTTTCTCTTGCTCGCCGTGCTCGAACCTATTCTTTCCATGGCGCGCGAGGGAAACACGGCCGCCCGCTTTTGTTCCAGCGGCTCGCTCTTTTCGCCGTTTTTGTTCCATTTGGTAAAAGGATAGACGCGGCCGCGGAGCAAGGAATTTCATATGTAGGGCAGAACTGAAACGAACCGTCGGAATAAAGCAAACCGACCGACTGTAGCTGGCACGGATTTCGTGAGTGAACGATTTTCGACGGTTCACGGTTAATGGTGAGGGCGGGAGCGAGAACGCGATTTTCCGCGACGTTTTCCTATTGTTCCCATCCCGTACGAAGGAACAGCGACGACCAAACGATAAGCCGTTCTTAGTAGGAACGGACAGATATCCGGGAATCCGTGGATATCGATCATCAAACTCGCTTTCCGTTTCGCGCGAGAGATAAGGAGATAAGGCGCGCGATATGTAGGGCAGCCCAATGTAAATCAATAAAGAAGGAAACATAGTCTGGCGCGAATTATAGGGAAGCTTTTATATTTCTCACTTTCTTTTCCTACCTGTCTTTCGTGGTGGTCGGTATCTGTATTCCTTGGGATTAATTGAACCGTGATGCAAGCGTAGAGGAATCGATCGTCCGAGCCTGCGTTTTTCGCGTTTGTGTTTCTTGACACGAAACAGAGTTCGCGGAGTAACCTTACTGCTAAAGGATTAATATTTGTGCGCTGCGAAAATAGCGGGGAATGTATATAAATGCCAGTGGCTTAAATTGTTTGTATAGCGTATATGATTTTTTCGACACCCTTGATTTTGAGGAAGGTTGAGGTTGTTGATGAAATGAATTTGTAGGAATTCTAATGAGGATACAAGAAAGCGGAAATTTAGATACTATTAGTATACAGTAAGCGGAGGTGACTTTGTGACTAATGGGGTGGGGTTACTTTGTACCTTTTTATTTCCCTTCTATTATTTATAGGGTAAAACATATGTACTGTCCAGTAGCGCACTCGGGATTTAATCCTTGGGGAAGCCGAGTTAAACGGATAACAGATAACAATATTTTTAATGAAAATTCAATAAAATTCATTAAGTGATTATTAAAAGTTATTGAAAGAACAAAAACGAGTTTTCTTTTCTTTTTACGAAGCAGTTGAATTACTTCAGTTGTGAATACATTAATCTCGTTTTTTCTCTTTCTTTGGGAGGTGCAACTTAAACTTCAAGCGTTAACATGCGCAGAGATACAGCCATTCCATCACTTAAACTTACAAAATCTCAAACCTTTTTGTTTGAGTACAATAATTTAGCCACCCACTGTAGTTTTTGTGTGAAATTTGAAAAATATCAAAAAGTGTCGCAATGTTAGTATAAGTAAGGAACTTAAGTCGAAAGTGTTTTATTTTAAAATAATTTTCTTGAAATCGATTAAATGACTACATAATTAGCAGACTTTGAAAATACCTGTTTTTAAAAAATTGATCATCGTTCTAGCGAAAGCGCTTCACTTTACAATCATAACTGGTCAAAGTAAATGTACACTTATTTAACTCAGATAAAGCAAAAAGTAATTCCACAATTTCACCACGTACGAAAAAGATCCTACGATTTGTATGCAAATGAAAATGCATTTATTCTACAGTTTCCACTTCCCGCGAAGAAATGCAAAATTCTAAAATTTTTGCACGCGGGAGAGAGAAATTAATTCCATAATTTCGATTCATCTGTTCTAGCAGTCACCAAGTCTGCAGTGAAACGAGGACTCTCGCCGCGCCCAGTACACATGTAAGTACAAGGCGCTTCTTCCACCTCGATCTGTGTCGTTAGAAGCTGAGCAAGAGACGCGAAACACCAAGTTATTTTGTAACGATAAACTACTCTTTGGCAACAGTTTCTTGCGACAACACGCAGTACAACAGAGTTGAAATGCTAAGTTGGCGCGACGAATTTCTGATGTGAATTCAACGCGTTATCGATCGTACGTTTTGGAGCCACCAGCTCGTTGATTCTCCAAGCACGTACAATTGTATTATATGTACAATAGAAATAAGATTGAAATCTTCCGATTATACATTTCTGTCAAAATTAGACATTAAATACGGTGTAAAATTGAATTTCTAGACTCATACGCGACCCTAAATCAATTTCGTAAACTCACGTATATTTAAGACTAGCTGACCCGTTACCCGGTTTCACTCGGGAATTATTTATGATGTTTAAAAAATAAAAGAGCTCAAACCAAAAAATTGATAGCCTATAATCTAATCTAGGACGCACGTAATATATATTCCAAATTTCATTGAAATCCGCTCAGCCGTTTAGGCGTGAAAGAAGGACAAACAAACAGGCAACGTTCCACTTTTATATATTAGTAAGGATATTTAATAAAACGAGGACGATCAGAACACCTAAGTGCTTCACCACCTAGAAACCCAACTCCATTCCAATTTAGATTTGAAAATAGCACGCGAGTCTGTCTATTAGCAATTTCTTTGTACCATAATCGAAGAGCAGTACATCATAAGGACGAGTTATCGATCGAGCCGTCTGGTGACTCACGGCTACCAGAAAGCTGGTCAGCCAGCACAGTCTCGACAGCTCGCGAAACAAGAGAGCCGAGCAGCAGCACCACGTGGAGGGGGCTCGAAATGCTCGTTTCGCTGGTTTCGCGCGACGTCATCGGCGCTCGCGTGGTCCAGGCAGCGAAAATCCCATTTCGCGAGGTAGTGGAGGCCGTTTTCCGTCCATCCTTCAATTCTGGCCTGCGCAAGGTTGACTCTGTGCGGGCGCGCGCCGCCGCGTGTAATCGGCACGCTCGGTCGGTCGCGCGCGAGCTCCGTGGCAGGAGCGCGAGCGCGCGCGCGCGCGCGCGTGCACGCGTCTATATCGGGATTTTTGTAGCGGTTTATCATTTTTGTGCCTGTCCCCCTTTTTACACCCCACCATGGTTTATTTAAAGTGTCACGAAGGCGAAGGCGTTGCACGCGCATGCGCCCGCGCACCGGCACGATGTTGGCCAACAGGCTGTTACGGGCTTTGCACCAGCCGTGTTGCCAAACCGGTGGGCGCGTGTGTACGCGCGCCCGCGCGCACACGTGCCACCGCCACACGCGAGCGTACGTGTGCACGCGTACAGACGCAGCGCCATTCTCCGCCGCAGTGCCAATCAGTGGCGGAACTGCAAGCCGGTGCATCCGAGAGACGCGCCGCCGCTGCCCGTACACGCGTCCGTGGATTTCCAATCTCCTCTTCCTCCTTTCCCCCCCCCTCCTCCTCCTCCTTCGCTGCTCCTCCTTCTCCTCTCCTTTTTGTATTTTTTTTTTCTCTCTCCTCTCCTTCGCTCAATCGCCTTCCACCCGTCTCACCGGCTGCCCTCGACTTTACGCCTAAACTCTTTTATGGGCGACGAATCCGGGTTACAGGAAGGATCTTGGTCAATGAAGGATTAACTGATACTTACTTCTCGGAGATAGGCGGGCATGACCGTGGCTGTCGATAAACCGTCTGATTCTGACTGTACATGCACGGAGAGGTGGAAGTAGGCGAGGTGCATAGCTTTGGGGTCACCGATTTGGTTCGAATTCTGTACGCGAACCACACCGTTTATATTAGGTCATCCTATAAGTTTGCGCAGCGTTGTGTTCAATAGGGTATGCTTCGCGATACGTTTTCTAAACGCAGAACGATAAGACTCTTATCATAAGAGGTGCATTCGTCTTGTATACAGGGTGGGTCAGAACGGGTGGTACAACCCGGGTATATGGTAATTCCTTGGGCAAAAATAAATCGGAAATGTAGGATAATTTTTTCTTATATGAGGCTACATTTTCGAGAGAATCGATTTTGTAGATTCGTGAGGTATGTACGTACACGCGCTCTTGGCCAAATATCAGCAGAATGTATCAGTAAAGAGAGTACAACTGTGAGTCAAATTATTGGATAACCTAATAGTACCGCATTAACAGGTCGAAGACTGTAGGGGTCGCTAGTGGCGCGTAGTTTGAGGTTATGTGAGTAGAGACAAGGTTCCAGTTACAGACTCGGGTGAAAGTTTTTTCGAAGATTGAGCTTATAACAATATGACTCGACGCGATCATTTATCTAATTGAAATAAATACCAGCTTACGTGTGTATCTTAGGACAAGCTTTTGTGAAAAGTTGATGAACGTGAAGGAAATATTTGACTTGTTGCGAACGTTCGAGGTAAATGTTATATCATACGAGTTTATCAAAGGAAACCACTCAACTATATCGATAATAGGTGGCGTGAGAAACATTTTTTAGGCGTATGAGGGGATTAATAGTGTAAGTCAGTGTCAAGGGTGAATGAAGGAATGGGACTAATTGTAAGAGTGACAGTGGAATATGTAAATGAAGATTTTTTCAAATAAAATTGAAGAAATTATATGAGAACAGAGTAGAAAGTTTAGTAGAGAAATGTAAAGCCTAAAAGGCTTATAAAAAACGGGAAACAATAAAATATATATGGATAATTGATCATTAACAGAAAGTGATTTATTCTTACTTACAATACGTACGTAGGTATGTAATAAACTCATACAGCGCGATATTCAAAACTTCGCGAGGAAATCGTATTGAAAGTTTGGTCTTCTTCGGAGTTTCGATGTGTGCCAATAGATAAAAACGAAGCTTTAATTAAGTTGCAATGACCGCAGAAGTATAATCTAGTAATTTCAGGCATATGACTACGATTAGTTATTTAAATCAGTCTTCTTCTAACACATAGATTTACACACAGAATCTGAAAAACACGAAATTTTAAATTTGATTTCCTTGGAAAATTTGAAATAGTTCGCCCCATGTATGTATTTCACGCATAGCTACAGATGGTATGTACTGTATGCAAAATTTTAGCGAAATCAGTAACCCCAATTTCACGCTCCCCCTACGTGAGACATGTCTTCTTTTTTCTTTGATTTCGCGCTTGATCGATTGTCGTATAAGGGGGAGGCGATGGAGACGGTAGACTGTAGAATAAGGCTTGAATTATTTGATTGTTTCAAAAAATAGGGGGACTATCCTTTGAAGTACAATTGTGTAAAAATCGTGCGTGCTTACTTGTATTCTAAAGTCGATATTGACAAAACAGATGTGGAAAAATTATAATTTTCTGGTCAGACCAACCGTCTTCAAAAGTTGCATGCTTCTTTGTCACAGTCTTTTCTACAGCTTAGTATAACAAAACTTGAAAAATATTAACTTGTTAAAATTTTATGAGGTTGTGTAGAAATGGAAGATTATTTACTTTTTCCTTATGAAATTTAATAATATTTTTCTGCGGTCACATGAACTGCGATGGCCTTACACCAATCCATTAAATTACAAATCTGAAGGCTAACAAAGCTAACAACACCTTCCCCTACAATTGTACCATTGTCTCGTAAAATGAATAATTAACTGAATACACAAATAGACAAAAATCACATTAATTAAAAATATAGTGCTGATTAATTCAGCACGACTTCATCACTTCTTCTAACTCTAATTAAAAAACTGTAGGTTATCATTTATTGAAGTGTTCAGAACGCGACGTATGAACAATTCTTCTTTCTATATCCGTCGCAATTGCTACATCGAATATCAACACTTCATAAGGCGTCTACGTTTTGTAGTGTCCTTATTATTACATCCTGATAAATGTCACCTGACATGGTCCCTCAGAAAAAGCACGACACGGTGAAAGTTTATTCATCAGTGACAACAAGTCTTATTATCCTCGTGGATATTCGAACCGCCGTTACAATTTCCACGCGACACCTGCTTTGCTCAAGAATCGAAGTTTCCAAAGAGACGTACACCGTATCTTATCGCAGGTGTGTACGTACACCAAACACAAGTGTGTTTGTATTTCGAGGCTGACAAAGGAACTGCACCAAGTTCAAATTTCGCGTACAGTTGGTGCAGAGAGCATGTGTAATTATCTATTACTTGCAGAGGGCACGCTAGATACCTACTAACCATTTTCTGAATAAATTGAGCACAAACTATCGTTCTTTCCACATTCTGTATATGGATACATGCACTTATAAAAATGAGATAGATTCAACTTTTAATTGTAAGAACAATTGAAGGGTAAGGGGGAAAAGAGGAATGTCCATTTTTCGTTATTCTGTAATTTATAGCATATTTTCTTGGTGAAAACTCTGACTACAAAATTGTCGAATCTTAAAGCTTTACAAACTTCAACCGTGAAAGTTTTGGTATATTGGTTAAAAACAGGTAATCTCCACTGTACACTGGAACGAAACACTTAATTTTCTTGTTAAAGCTGTTTTGTGGCATTCCCTGTTTTTCCCCTTACCCTTCAATTACAAATTGGAAAATGTGTATATACACGGTGGTACGTTATTGGTGATACAGCTCGAAAAGATGTGATTTTATATGAAAAAATAAGTCGAAAATGTAAAATAATATTTCGTGCTTCGAGTTTTAAATTTTTTTATTTGGAGTTTGTATTCGAAGGAGATAACTTTGAATATTTGTTAAGCAGGTGTTCAACTGACTAAGATTTGACAGAACGCAGGAGTAAATATGGCACAACTGTGAACGAAATAAGTCCCGTGTACACAAATGGATCGAAACTGTAGAATAATTTTTTCGAACTGGTATCTGCTTGAAAAACACCGGTGTTGAAAGTGGAAACGAATTCTAGTCACGTACGGGAATACAGGATAAATTTCAAAAATTTATTTTCTCGAAAACAAAGCCCAATTCGAGATAAAGTTACCCCACATTTCCAATTCATTTTTGCACAAGTATTCATTTCATGCACAATTTTACCATATTTACTCGTGCATTCTGCCAATTCCTATACACTCATTTAACTGACAGTTAAAACAACTTTTTCACGAAATGAAGTTCCAAATAAAAATTCGTTATTGTATAGTATGGACGTATTCGTACATCAAAACTCACCCCCTTCACGATTATATATGTATGTATCACTCTTCGCACGTGTAAAAAAGAAACTGGACTTACATTGAAGTCCTAGTAGGGGCAAGACTTTGAATTTTCTTGGACAATTTTAAGCAACGCGACCTTCCCGTTTAATACATCATTATATGTACATGCTGTGCATTAAATACTGGGTGTCCGGTTATTCACTAGTCTCCTTGAAGAAGGTGATTAAGGAGATAAAATGAAGAAAAAAATGTTGTATAAACATGGTATCAAAAAGGAAAAATCTATATTATATAAAAATGTTCGTGTCATGTATGAATGTTTGAAAGCGCAAAACGCAAATCGATTCCGATGAACCATATGCCAGAAGAATATTTGTTTTAATGGAACTGCTATAGAATAGTTCCAAAATCAATGTGCAGAGGGCGCTACACTTTCTTTTAAAATTAAATGAGAACGGAAAGTCTAATTTCGAAGCGTTTTTCAGCATTGAGTTGCAATTACAATATTAAAGGCTAAAGGAAAATTTCAAGAACTCACCAGAAGAAGGCGCTGTATTAGTTTTGACGTTTTATGAAGGGGAAGTCCAATTTCGATTCAAAATTAACTGCAGTACCGATCAATACCGTAGCGAAGCACGGGTGTTTTGCTAGTTAATAAGATATAATAAATGCAAATATAAGCAAAGTTATAATACATGATCAAAATGACGACCGGTTTCTTACGTGCAAAGATCAATGCGGCACAGTAATTGTTGACGTATTCGTGGGAATGTGTTTGACGTGATATTTTCACTTGCAGCTAATATTGCATTCCACAGTTCGTCACGATTTTCGAACTGGTAGGAATAAACTGCTTGCTTCCTTGCTCCCCAAAAATAGAAGTCTAATGGTGACATATATGGTGATCTAGGTGGCCATATTGTTGGAGCATCGTTTCCACGTCCTATCCATATATTTGAATAGTGAGCACGTAGGCATTGTTTTACCGCTGCGGTAACATGTAAATCCTTGAAGATTTATATCTCATTAAGTATCGAGTTTTTGACACCATTTTTATACAACATATTTTTCTTCATTTCGACAAAAAAATCACGCGAACGACCATCGGTGGATCTTCTTAGACTAACATCTTATAATTGTAATACTTATGTAATAAAACCTAGTTTTACTATTCGGCTTCGCCCGAAATTTAGATTCTGATTTTATAAAAGAAAAATTTTGTTTTTAGTATTTTTTTGTGAAAATTGTCAAATTTGTCTGGATTAGTCAGGCATAATGAGCTAAGGCACCTTTCGTGATCACAAAGTTTATCGTTCGAAAGTTTTGAGGCGACAAACAAACACATAAACATATACAAGTTTTCTGTTTTATATATTATATATTAACGTGGACTGATAATATTGAATATTTCCTTTATATATCTTCAAATACACAACTATGTAAAAATTTTTATTAATAATATTCCACTTTCATTATAAAAATAATCAGTTTTACGAATCGCAAGCACAATTTGTACATTTCACTACTCTTGTTACCGTAGAGTGCAGGTTAAATACATACAAATTGTTTGCATTTCCGAAATTTTTAAAAATATTTATTGCTTCTCCCGTATCACATAAAGCACCTTCCCATCTATTTTGCGACATTCGTTGTGACCGGTATAGATGACCATATAACAGTGTAGGTACATATCGCAGGCATAAATCAGTCTTTTCTGCCAACCCATGACCAGTGTTTTAAAAACAGCAGTGCCATATGATTCACCATGAGATACGAAAGGAATACTAGGAACCTCGATGTTGTAGCAAATTAAGGAACAACATGAATGAAAGAGAACTGATTCCTGGGTCTAAAAATACCCCCAACGGCTCCGCGCGTACTAAAGGAGACCAGTGAATAACCGGGCACCCCGTATATGCGGAATTTGAACCATATCGGGGACCCGAACCTCGCGCGCTCCTCTTATGAGCAAAATGCATATTCCGCAGGAATAACGATATTTACCGTTTCCTCGAATATTCGAACGTCACAGTCGCATTCTTCACGCGGTGCCCGTTACGTTCGCTTCATTCGAATGCCAGTGCGCTCAGTGCTATTCAAATTGGACACAAAGGTATACATATGGGAGGAAGCATGATCCGCGGACCCGTGGAGCTGCGTCTAATATCGCGACTTCACGATTGGCTCGGGACTCGGGACGCGCGCGAAACGTGCCGCCCCGGCACGCTGTGTTTTTCATTATCGCCGATCGATAGCTGTCGATCGGCATGAATTATTCATCGCGACGTATTAATTCGAACGCGTCACGGCTGTCCAGCAAAGGTGTTCGTCGTCGAATTAACCTGTCGCTGTATCGAGGATCGATCCCGATCGACCGTGAAACCCGATCTATAAACTCGCTGCCGCAGAAATTCGATAAATGCACGCGTCGCGAGGCTGGCACCGGTTCGCTCGTGCAAAGAATCGACGATTCGAATCGATAACCGAGCGTGGCTTATCGGCGATCCCGTGTGCCGAGCATGATTCTCTTGACAGGAAGCGTAATGGAGTGGCGAGCGGTTTCGTTCGCCGAACATCTTCGATCGGTGGCTGTTGATTTTGCGTTTTCGAGAATTTCGGAGCGGATGATGATTGGCGCTGATGGATATCGATATGGGTGTAGCCGATGTTGTATAAAGTACCGACGTAACGAGGGGAGAGAAATGTAGAAGGTGGGGGATAGAATTTGATGTGTTTTGAATGAAGTTGAAGGAGGAATTAGCAAAAATGACACCTCTGGAAATGAATGAGGATGCATGTTGCTCGCAAGGGAAGTTCGGTCACCCGAACTTGGTGATTTTTTGTGCCCTATAAAACTGTGTAATCAAATTTTTTAAAATTTGTAGCTTAACCCTCGGTTGTCACACCTACTTTTTCGAACGTCGTTGTCACACTGGGTCAATTTGACCCTGTCAATTTTCAATCAGTTGTTATTTAAAAACTATTTGTTAAATTAAGTGTAAAAAATTCTGGGATAATGTTTGAACACTGTAGAATATATGCCCATCGTTGAAAGTTGACATTTAAAGTGTCATCATACTTAAAAAAAAAATTAAATGAATAAGAGTTCCGACAAAAAGGTTTTTTGCTTAAAAAACGGAGGGTCAATTTCACCCTGTGTGACAACCGAGGGTTAAACAGGAAAACGTTCCTCACCGAAAATTTCAAAAAATTTGATTACATAGTTTTATACAGCATAAAAATACATTAAATCTTCTCTATAACCATTTTATATATACCTACTATAGTTTTCAAAATATACTGGAGAATTGGAAAACAATCATTAACGTTTAGAAGGTGTTTTCACCCAGAAGAACCGATGATGGTCACAAACTACGGAAGTCCTCTACAAACCTGCGAATAAATTCATTTTAATCAAATGGAATAAGGGATAAATGAATTATTCAAATTTTTAGTAAAAATAGAACATGAATTTGGCAGAAAAGCTTCCCCAAAAATATGAAGACACATCTTACAATTATTCGGTCTCAATGCATATACATATAGTTATCAGTGGCATCTTATCTAGAATGTGCCAATAAAACAGAGAAAAACAAACGAATACTATTTCTTCATGGTATGTTCTTGCCACCTTTCGCCCTTCGATGCGAAATGACTCGTCGACAAATCCTATAGCGCCCTTCTGGTCGCTTCACGAATGGGAATAATCTGCGATTAAAATCGTCAAGTTGTCGGGAAGGGAGACATCGATGCGCATCTACGAAGGTTGCCGATGTCTTCCCATCTTAGTCATTGCTGATCACAATTTCGATCACGAGAATAGTACGCGTATACGTACGCTCGCGAACGATGGGGGACGAACCCCTCGAACGAATTCGATTCGAGGAAGCGAGCGGCGAGTAATCGTGGGACAAAATTCGTGGCACCCGTTCTCCCATATGCATGCACGTGTGTATTTTTACCACCCTTATGTCGCGTCCACACAATACGCCCCATAGGCGCCTGCGTGGAACCGACGACTTTATTTTCAGCGATCTACTAATTCGGTTAGAATCGGAAACATTTACTTTTAGCGCCAAATTTAACGGGTTCCCGCGCGCCAATTTCAAGCAACGCTACGACGAGTATTGTAATACTTGCTACTGATACTTACAGCAAAATATGACGCGATGCAGATTCGTTTAGAACTAAATTTTCTAGATCGACTTGTGCAAAGACGAATTTTTTGTACGGTTTGTCCTGTTTCAATAAGTTTTCTAAGTCTGTAGAATTCTTTCTTGCAATTATAGTTCAATTAAAAAGAAATTATGATGACTAGATTGGTTGCGATTTATGAATAGCACTCTAATTCTAAATATAAACTTGTATTCCCGTTTTCCACTTTAATATTTCCACATAATTGTAAGAAATGGTTTCGTGTTAAATAAAGTAAGGAAACAAATACCTTTTATCAGTAGTAGTTGCCTTCATTTGCAACTAGTGGAGGAGGGATTTAGAGATATTATTAACTGTTGCGTTTGCTTGGTTCAAAGTTGATGTCAGGATTTAATAATTTAATTCCTTTTTTTAATTTATGTGTAAGATAATCGATTATTATTATCGTTTTTGTTAGGAATACGTCTACGATGGGAATACAATGTATAGATATGAAGGACAGAAATTAAATTAGAGTACATCGATATTGGAAATAATAAATAGTAATGGGACCAAGTACATCGGAAATAATATTGAGATGTTATGTCCGGATACGTTCGAATTCTATGTAAGCACTTTGAAAGACAAAGGCATTATGAGTTTAATCGAACACTGATACAATGGTTTTGAATTTGATACGAAGACTTTGAAAAATACAAGCAATTCAAATGTAATCTTATTCTAATACAACATGTTAAAATTTTATAAATATTCATTCACAACTACGCCCCTTTTTCTTTTATCATTTAAATGCGAAGAATAATAAACACAAAACAATACGAGTGAATATTAAAATTCAAAACATCTTATCTATTATTTAGTTCGTAATTACAATTATTATCAAACCCTTTGATGATTTTACGGAATATAATCTGCAGACTTTAACCCTTTGAATGGCGTCAGCGTGTTTTCACGCCGAGCGCTTTCATCCTGTGCATGTTCCTGGCGTGTTTTCACGTTGATATCTTCTGAAAAGCATCGAAAGTATTGTCCGAGAGTCCCCGACTGTTTAGTTTGAAAGTAAACAAAATTTGAAGTTCGCTTTGTACAAAACTTTCTCAGTTGACCGTCTTAAAGTGTCATTTCTCAAAGTGTTAATACTTACAATATAGAAATTTATCAAGCAAAATAGTAGGTCATCAAAATTGATAAAAAATATTCAGTTAAGAGATTAAAATTAAAGCGAACACAAAAACACAAAATGGTCAATAGATGGCGTTGGTTGGTTGATGAAGAGGACAAGAAACTGCGCGTACCTTTAATAACTATAATTTCATGGTAAAAAATATCAGAACTAAAAACTAATTTAATTCAAAAACTATCATAACAAGGTCCCGCTACTCGATAATTCAAATTTCATGTAAATTTTTCTGGTGTCATTGAAAAGTATTTATATTCAAAAGATGATATTCTCGTATATCCTATAATAGAGGCCATTTACCTTATGTTTAACATCCTCCGAGAAATTTTTATTTTTATATTTTATAAGTTCCATTTCAATTAGAACTTTTATTTCCAAGAACTTTTACTCTATGAATCTCATGGGGACTTATAATGTAAGAGCATTTTTAAAAAAGTTCCACGGTCCATGTTTCAAATAGAACCTGTTGAAAAGTTCCAGAAGATCCATGAAGATCTATGATCCGTCTACTTATTTGAAGGAATTCCATACGAAACTCATCGATACAGAGATAATCAGTTTAAAAAAAATGAGAAATGTATATACTGCTCAGTTTCTCAACGAGGACACGAAAACGGTCGTGGTACCTTTGGAAAGTATGTAAAAATGGTTGAAGAGAGAAAAAAAATTTACGCTGCACCCGGATTCTCTATCCGTGTCAGTGAAGACGAAACGTCGTACCTCGACTCTCTCTCTTGTGAAAATCTATGGCAGCTTTCATACCGATTACAATGGCTTCCGTTCAGCGTGCCTATATCGATCGTGAAATCCAGGCGTTCATAATGAGTGAAACATGTTTACAATTATAGTAGAACCTCCGCTAACCGAGCTAATAGGAAGACATGATCGTTTAGATAAGGAAATTTTCAGATAATAAATTCACTCTCCTCGTGGCGATTATTTTATATTCCAAGAAGAATCATACAAGTAACGATACCAAATAGGAAAAATATATGAATGTACCTACTATCATAGATGTTCCACCGTTGTATATGTACTCTTCCTAATTTTTCGGCCCTCGCACTATTTTCTAGCTTCTGAAGTATCACCAGTTTTGTTACAAAAATTAATACTTGCAACGCCAATTGCACACGAAAGTTCTCTGAATAGTGTTCACTTTTACCGTTATGGAAGGGTGGAAGTCCTACGTTCGTATCTGTTTTGATAGTAAAGGGCTTAGGTACACACTACATATCTAATCATGAAAAGAAATATACTGTTCGAATGAGAGGACAAGGATTCGGATTTTATTGGGCAATACTTAATATTGTTATATTTTATTATAAGTCTAAGATTCTAGAATACACGACTCTGTTTTTCCATTCTCTACCTATGAAAAATATACATCTTCGTCTAATAGGAAGAGTTAAAAGACCATCCTCAATATTTCACGCGTAAGTCTCCATTTTTTCAATTGAACCAACCATCTCTGACCTATACACACATCCACAGTATTGAAATCGAACATGAATTTTTTAAAGCGTATGTTCCATTATCTTCCCTTGAAATTCATAAAAAATACATTACATCGGAAATCCATTTTTACTGGCAGCATATCTATCGCAAAATTTCTACGAACTCAACATGCTGCCAGCTACTTTAAAAAATCCACCTCCTTTTATTCTGTCCACCAGGATAATGCTTCTAACAACGGAAGATCCCGAACCCGGAAATTCAAAAAAATCTGAAACTTTGTGCATATGTAGGGAATTTCCTCCTGATTACAACGCGATTTTTGTTTGCTGCTCAAATTCACTCTAAGGGGGTGAAATTAACCCCTGAGAATTCAGCTATTTTCCGATTTTATTTTGTAACTTGTAATCCGTAAGAGATAGAAAAAAAGTTTCAAGACAAAAGTTCCTTTTTTAATTACAACTATCATTTGGTAACTTACAGTTCTTACAATTCGCGAGTTATAACACAAAACCAGAAAATAGTCAGAATTTAAGGGGTCAGTTTCGCCCCCTTAGAGTAAATTTGGGCAGCAAACAAAAATTGCGTTGTAATTAGGAGGAAATCCCTTACATATTCACAAAGTCTGAGAACTTTTTTGAGTTTCCGGCTTCGGGATCTTTCCTTGTAAGAACTCCAAACGACTTAGACATTCATGGCTAAAATAACCAATACTTTCTAACATTTATTATTTATTCTTTGACAGACAGTGCGTCTCAGAAGCGGCCATTTTTAGTCCACCCAAGGAAAATTTTCCGAAACTATTTCCTCACGATCCTTCCTTTTCCAAATAATCGCGTATAATAAGGAACACATGTTTATCCCTAAATTTAGCGTAACTCCAACGACGAGGGGTGAGGGGTGCGGACGGGAGTGGTGTGAAGAGGAGGGGGCCTAACTGGAAGAAAGAGCGAACGAGTCAAAGAGTTCCCGTTCAGCATGAAACAGACGACGAGGCACACGGTGGTGGGGTGTTCAAGTGGCAGTTTACTCAATCGCTATTTCTCACAAAGCGGACGTTTCGTCGAACCGGAACCACGAAGAAACCAACGGACCGACATTACCGACTGAGCATGCTATTTAAGAACGGTGTGTGGAAGAGGAAGTGCGCAGGAAGTCGAGGAAGAAGGGTCTCCCCGTTCACAAACGCTGCGTGGCCTTGCGCTATAAACGACTTTCAGAAGTGAAAAGAAAAAAAAGAGAAACGAGGGAAAAATGGGTGAGACGCAAGGAAGAAGAGGGTGGCTCCGCGGGTCTAACGGATAATGGGTGAGCGTATCGAATAAGCTGTGGTTGAAAAAACGAGAATGGCTCATTTATGTGAATGGAATGGGAGAACTGAATTAAACGTTTGTGTAATAGATGAAATGATAGTGTTTCTACAATTTGGTAAGATTATTATAATAGATTAACTTTTTCATAGAATGTTATGCTGTACTGGGAAACGAATTTGTGGCTAAGAATTGCATTGTTTAACTATATCTTTGTTGCCATTATTTGTTATTTAGTAGTGAGCTTAAAATTTATTTTTTTTCATGATGTAAAACCACTTTACACCGAAAGTTGAAAATTCAGAATTCTATACACAAGGTTTTTTATTTTCTTTAGCTTAACTCAATTTTACATTTTTTTAACACTTTTGAACACATATTTCTCACTAATTTTAGAAAATAATGTCATTCCTTTTATTTATTTCGGTAATAAAGTGCAACTTAATTCAGTCAATAAGCATGGAGCATAACTATTTTTTATCTTGGATAAATACAACTGGCACAAGAAGGTTGAATTTTAAAAAATTTTTGGTAATAACAATTTTCTAATTGTAAGTATCATCAGCGACAGTATTTCAATGGTCATTCCATAATATTCCATAACTCGAACGCTGCATTTTTGCCCAATAAAAAGTAGAACAGGAAAGAAATGCAGAAGGAAAACAGGGTATATTTACTGAAAATAGTTCTGACATCTAATGTGTTAAGGAACAAATGCATAATAAATCGGACAAAATATGAAATTATCAGCTCAAGATTTCCGTACCTATATATTAATACTTTTTTAAGCCGAAGAATAAATAGGATCAATTTATGTCAGAAAAAACCTACGATTCTATTTAAAAAAAAAAAGGAATTTAATGTTATAGGTAAATTGAATATAGTGCATTTTTGGAAAAAATGTAGCCACGAGAAGTGTCACCGAAATCACTAAACAGTGTAACATCATCAGTTTCCACTATCATCCCCCCTTAGAAAAGAGCTATAGCCCAACCTAGTTTCTAGAACCACTCTATATAATCTTGTATCGAGCAAACTATTAGTGCTGCTATCATTTTTATCTGTATAACGTCGAACCAACCACGAAATGTATATTCAGAAATTTTACTAATCAATAATATTTAATTCAACAATCAAACCTATATTGATGCAGTACGTCTCACTTAAAAGTAGCCCCAAAATCCGCCTCTAAATCATCCCCTAATAACAATATTCCCACCATTACCTCGTCTTCTTAACAATTTTAAAGTATTCCATAGAATAGTCACATAAATACTTGACAGATAATTAAATAATAAAAAATACAATTGATAATAAAACAATTTATAACAGTTAATAAATAATGACATAGCTGATCGTAAAAAATTAGCAGTTGCTATTCAAAACAAGACTTTATTCGGATGAAGCAGCTGCTGTTAATATTAAGATAATTAATTCGAATATGTATTTACTGAGAAGTGTTCGAACGGCACCCAACTTGACTCGTGGTGCACGCCTAATAATACCGCAAATATGTCCATCGTTCTGGCACACGTAGGCCAACAGGCTCGAATACGTGCGATACTTGTCGCGCATGTCCGTCTTGCACGTTCCTTCGCCTAGGTGCGCAATGTGATCGATACGATTTCGTTGATCCAAGAAAGGATCAGCACGAGAATGTAGCGGTATCTTGCGTTGCTCGGGGGTGGCACGATTACCTACTAAAATCTTCATTCTCGATACGTTATTGTGGCTTATTCATCTCAGTTCTTGAACTCCGGTATTGTACAGTAGGCACCTGAGGCGTAACGAAAACTGTACATTGAAGTCGTTACTGATTTAAGAAATTGAATAGCGTTTAAAGTTTATCTAGAATCGAGACAAAAATTAGTCTTGCACTTTCAACAACATTCTGTTAATGCAATAATCTGGGTAAAACGAACAGTCAAGGTAAAATCGAGTTTTTGTACTTGTTTCGTTATTTTCTTTGTGATTAATGTTTTCCGTTAAGTAGGGGCTAAGAAGCTAGACAACCTTTACTTTAGGGGTTAGAGAATAATTTAAGTTTCTGTTAACAGTGGGATTCTGGTGATATAAGTTTAGAGAAATAGGCGATTCTTTCGACAGATGAAAATGAGATTTGAAAATTAGCAAAGGGCTTTTAGAATTTTAATAAAGATGGAACAATTCACATCATACATTACTAGATATTTAAGAAAAATAAAATTAGGGTGAAATTTGATGTCTAAAATTTATTAGAGTTTACCGTTTGAAAGGTTTCAGACGACAATCAAACGCACAAAAACTTTCTGCTTTATATATTAAGATAATAATCATCACGAAACTGTAAAATTATGGAACTAATATTTTTCAAAAATCTTTTTGGAGACCCCTAAAGAACCTAACTCTGCAATGAATATCACAGAGTATGCAACTTTTTTTAATACACTAAACCCTAATTACTTGTCTACTATTATTTAGTCAAGATTCAAAATGTTCCTCGGTCTGAGAATCAGAGAGGAGTCATGGAGTTTACAGATCAATTAGTTGATTCAGCTCCACAAAACGAATATCTTAAATACTCCGCGCTCTTTGTAGGATCATGTACTATAATATTGTTGCAAAAGATCAAAGGAAAAATAGTCGAGAATGCAGGTTAAACAGGAGATCTCGTATAAAAGTTGATTTTCTTTTATCAGACCTGGCTGACTCAGACTCCTTTCACTGAAATAATCGTACAACATAAGTATCCTTTGAAAGTACGTATGTATTTTGAAATAACTCTCATCCGTCTAAGTAATTTCTGACGTGGGGCTTTAAAACTCGCTCTGAACTCGTATGACCATCTAATTTCACCAGTTTTGCCTACGTTTCGGTTTATACCACAGGAAGGTACACCCATTCGGCCTGCACCGCTTTCCCTCGTTCTAAACTATCTCCCGTGTAATTTCGATAAGTTTTCTTCGCGCATGAAAAGCGAGTGCATTCCTAGAAAATCATTCTTGAAACGAGCATTTAAACGCGAACTGACTACCACGAAAATTAAGAAAAGCAGATAGTTTATATTTGTCTTTGCCTGACCACTATGAATCCCAGTTTTTGTTGGTGTAAAAAGTACTGGGCGCTAATTACTCATCTCCGATTCAAACCCCTCTCTGCTAAGTGCTCTGTCAACTCAGTGCTAAAACATGTACCTATTATCTTTCGAACCCAATCAGATGAAAATTCTTAGTATAGGAGTACTTTTAATGAAATTATTTTTTGATATGTATTTATTTGAATATATGCAGATGATATCGGTTTTTTCTCAAATCTTTCCTCATACAACAATTTCATAGCTTATTAGATGTGCTGTAAGTGCTGGTGTAACTTGGAAATTGATTATTCTCAGTGAGAAAATGAATTAAATTTGTATAATAAAATATTTTCTATACGTACACTTGTATCACATCGAATAAAAAAAAAACAGAGACGATAAATTTCGAAAACCAATATTAAAGGTATCTTAACTGATTGAAAGACTCTTGAAACGTACAACACTGTCTACTACTTAAATACATATAGAACTTCAGGATAGGAAAGAATACAATACAGTGATTTCAATATTAATAATGTACTAAATTTCACGAATCATAAATTCCACTTTTACAAAGTTTAATGACACTGGTATGCGACTTTAATTTAACCTGTAGTGCTTAATACAACCTGACAGGCACGCTTGGAGCGAAGGGGGTTAAAAATCGCGTGAATTTGCAATTCTTCTTGAGGAATGCGTTCGTTGACTGGCTGCTAAGATAATGCTGATCGAGTACGCAGAGGCACAGCGTATTATGATTCGCAAGGAAAAATAATAGGCCGAGCAGGTCACTATGGCGACATTATCCCGTTAGGCTTGAAAGTATATTTTCTACTTGTTGTGGCAATGACTGCGCTCTGCTGGCCGGTGTGCCTGGGCCTCTTTACAGGCCTGCAGGACGACGTTGAACGGACACCGACGAAGATTACCGCTTCGGCACCTGAGCCTTATTCGGTTAACGACTGATGGCCGCCTATCGACTATTGTTGTCCCTAGTTCTCGCGCGTACGTCCAGTGTGCATGAATCACGGCGTTAATAAATAATTAGGCGTTCATTTTACGCAAACTAGAGAACCAACTGTATATCAGAATACGTACGGTCTACTTTTGCGGTTGGGATGTTTACTGAGAAATAATTTCTTCATTATTTATAACCCCTGAGACACTATGGTAAGTGAAGATAATCGTTTCAGAGTAAATATGTTTCAGTGATCCGCAAGGAAAATTTACTTGAAGAAGGAGTTTTTAGCTTTCAAAATAAAATTATTACAGTATTTATGAAAGAATTATATTCGAAAAGTGTGTCGAGGCTCTTACTCCCATTTTCGATATATACATCCGCGTTTACTATTATTGTATGTTTCCATTACTTAAGGCTTCTTACAAAGCGGACTCAAATTTCAAGAATTAATTTGTAGAATTCTTATACAACAGTTATCTATGTAGTTGTAGTTGACTTGTAACTTTCAAGATTCACACTTCTCCATCGTTTCTGAAACGCATATCAACGTTGTTTATTAATATTCCGAAGCGTAGATTCCCGTGACCGCCACTTTCGCGAATCGACGCGCGAACTTCTTCGTTTCCGACTTCTTCCACGTCCTCCTCTTCCTACATTCCCTCCGCCTCGCGCGTTTCTCTGAAGGCACGGTCTCCTTTCGAAACCAGCAGTCGGGTTCGCGCGTTTTACGGTGTTTACCTCCGCCTCTGCTATTCTGAGATGCGTTGTATGAACAGTACACCGCCGCCCGGGTTTTTTAAACATTCTTCACGCGTGTCGTGATGCCTTTTATTGTCCAGATTATTTTAAACGCACTCGAGGGGCGAGCGCAAGAAGAGGAGCGCAAGATCGAGGAGCCAGCCCCGGTTCCCTGCGGTTATAGAGAAGGATTATGGTTCGTTCTCGTTGCCTCTTGTCTGTGACTTGTTACGCCCCGTTAATCGGTGACTCGTGTTTATTCGAGGTCATAGAAAAGTTCGTATCGGCCATTGTAAGTTCGGAGAGTTGGTCACTCGCTGCCGCGAGTATCACGAACGTGTTACTTTTGTGCAGGCGTGCAGCGTTCTCGTACCACTTGCTTGGACACGGAGTTACTTTCGAGCAGCAACGTGACCCGGTGCGTCTATCTGTAACTGATTAAACAAATCGAATCACAGAGGAAGTAATTATCGATCCAACCGTGTCGAACGTTCGAAGGTTTATCGATTCGTTCGAACAGGCTGGCTGCAGAGGCGTAGATGTAAAAATAGTAGTCGGTCGTTAGTCATCGGTTTGGACCAGAAAAGTTTCTGTTCTCACCGCAGTCGCCCTTAAATAGCGAGATATTCCCTTCAGTGTGCGGCGAGGAATATTTTCGGAAGCGGCTTGTATCGCCCATTCGAATGGTACCCTAAATTATCCGGCTTTAACACCCGCATTCCCAAATTAGCAGGCCCTCCTTGCACAACTAGCGAAAAAGAGACGCCCTCCTGCTTTTCTACGGTTATCCTCGAGGCAGGCGGTCGTAGAGGCAAGCAGCAATATTGACAAATTCTGGACAGTAACAGTGACGAAGATGCCTGCTCCGCTCGCTCGCATTGTCAACGACGGGCCTGCAGGACCCCGCGTCCTTCCTACCTTCGGCGAGTACTGCCAACCCTCCAATACTTTTCCTGAAACTGAGCGGAGGGTCGTAACGAAAGGACGTACAAAATTTACCTCTGAAAACAAATCAATCGCCTTATCACGGTACAACTTATTATATAGGTTTCCGCGTTGGTAGCGATAAAAGGGTGAGACAGATTTATTAATCGATTGCAGGAGATCAGAATTTTAAAGAAACCCGACAGACATACTTAAGTGAAGCACATTAAAAGCCAGATGTAATTAGACACGCTCATTTAAGAGTTACCTATTGTAATATTCCTAATTAAAGAGTAACCCGATGACCTACGCTAGTCGGGAGCAGGATAGATATTGAAACTCAACAACGAACGAGAGGGCAGCACTTGATCGAAGAATTCAATTCAGCAGATACGTTGGCGTGATCACTGTCTGGCCTACCCTGAAACACCTATCAAAAAACCTTTCAGTTTGAGCATTGCACAAGGTGCCCAAGGGAAACTCTGTTAGCCACATCTAGGTAGACCAATGCACGTCGCTTTTGATTATCTAAGCGTCGAAGTGTCGGCGACAAAACGGGACATCAGCAGGTTAAAAGCTGAAAGGACATTTGACTGCTGTTTATAAGATAATCCCCACAGGGACATTGAATACACATGTATCTCGAGGTGATCCCCGCAGGTGCAGCGAGTGCCACTGTCCAGTTAATCTAAAACTCGTGTCCTCGCCGACCCAAGAATCCTTCTACTGTTTTACGAGAGACAACGGAGGCGGCTGTAGCCTCTATAGGGTGTTCGAAGGCTGCCCCGAGATAAAGCCCGACCCTCAACGACTTGTTCAGCACCATAGGGTGACTCTTTCCCCGGCCGCGGCCCGAGGATTGTCGAAGACCCGACAACGCCGACAGCTGGGTCGCCCCGAATACGCCCGTTCGGACGTCGAAATTTTAAAGCCAAATACTATCCGCCTCTGCCGCTTCATCCGTTCATCCGTGCCCGTTCCGTGTACGATCCGCACATCTGGTCATCGCTCCCGCCTCAGCTATTCGTAGTGAACCGCAATCGCTACTCGCTACTGCTAACCAGCCAATACAGCGGCCTAGTGATGGGGTCGAGTGACTCGCGTTCACTGGTTCCCGGCACTGTTACAGCACCGGGTTATGGAAGATTTTAATTAATAGGGCTGCTATGTAACCATTCGCGGATCGATGGGAAGGATACGACCGGATAAGTGAATTCGTTTATTATTCTCACGATCTTCTGTGGAATAATTGTTTAATTAATATAATTTTGATTTTCAGGCTGGGATTTTTTTGGTATTGCTGTCATTTTTTATGGAATGACAGGATTGCGAGTAGTGATCTGTTCTAGCGATTTCTCTCATGTGTTTGGCTTCATTAGTGAATAATAATTACGTTGTAGAATTATAATGATTATTTTCGTTTTTAGATTTTTGTAAATGAACGAGAGCTTTTAGTATTTTATGGTGAACATGTCTGGCTTACTTATATTGATCCGATATTATTCTATTTTTGGTAATATGTATATTTGCTAACGGTATGTTTGTACATTATTTATTTGGAATGCTGAATATGACGGAGACGCCAAAGGGTTAAATTAGAATTTTCGAGGTTGACGAAGATATACACAATTGTTCTTTCTGGATATTAGTAATAACATTACTATAGTCAACTACTGAATTAGTCATATTTCGGGCATTGGTAGAAATGACTAATATTTATCATAAGAAACTAAGATTGAGAATCTTAAACGATTTATCTAGATATTTCATAGTAAAATGGAATTACTGATGCGAAATTATTACAATTTCACGAATAAATTTTGCCGGTCAATAGGCAACCGACGAATACAGAAACGCATGTACGCTGGCCAGCAGATAACTTAAATGAGCTCATAACGCGACGCAAAAAACAATATTTGAGTATCCAATCGCTTAGGTTAGTTACTTAATCATACCAGGGTGTACGGTCGAAAATGGAACATGGTTGTCTATCCTGCCTGCGGGGAGAATCAATAGCACTTCACGCACCGAGTATCATCGGGGTGACGTAATACACAAATCAATGTTACATACGTGGTTCCGTGAAGCGCGCATTATTCCTCATAATTCGAGCAATAGGGTCGATAAAGACGAGAAGAGTGGGGTGCTCGATGTCAGCGTTGACCATTAAACGCCTCTCTTCAAGCTTGCAATTTAAATTAATCTTTATTTGTCGCAAGCTCCCAATGCTCCATATCCCGTCTAGGTGCATCAAAGAAATATGTATGTATGTAGCGATTGCAGCAAAAAGGAGAGGCAAGACTCTAAACTGCAACCGAAGAACCGCGCTGGTGGCAAGAAGTACGAGGCAATTAATCCCGCTGACCGGTTTGCATTTCACAACATTAAGACTAGTGTCAGATTCGCTGATATACTAGCGCCTCTAATCGGAGGCGGGCAAAAAGACGAATCGAACAGCATTTTCGCGTATGCGTGGCGTCGCTGGAACGGCCCACGGGTCCGTAGCGTCGCCGTAGGCGTCTGTGGGTACCCGACGTCGGCGTCTACGCTCGAGATATCGAACGTCACTCGACTCCCCGGCCATTTCGAAGAAATATGGGGCAAGGCCGGCACCTTGGTCCAAGAAGGGCGCATGTCGACTCGGCAAACTCTATTATCTGACTATACATAGTTAACCCCTGACTATGCGCATCACTGCCCGTGTACGTGTACGAGAGTACTCCGGCCACACGGATTCCACGCGAGCGTGTGGGGAAGGATGAAGGAAGAGCGTAGCGCGAAGAGGTTGACGCTGGAGGGGTGATCCTACTCGAGTGAGTGAATCGGTGAACGGGCATAGTATGACGAAGAAAGGGCGAAAAGAAGACGGAAACAGGCGAACCGAGAAAGAGAGCAAACGGCGTCAGGGGGGCGGCGAGACAAAGGGGAAGGGAGCCCACACAGTTACATAGTTTCCGATACATGTGCACGCACGCGCTCGGAGCGTGCACCTACATCGGCCTGTTACACATCGGACTCACAAGCCGTATTGAATATTAAACCAATAAACAGGAGAGGAGGAGCGGTTACAGATGGTCGAGGACACTTGGCAACGCCGCCAATAGACGTAGCCAGAGCCAGAGCCAGTTCAAGCCTCGTTCACAGTGGCGCTCCGCGCGAAGGGGAAGGAAGCTGTGCCGACAGCGCCGCCACGCTCTCCGAGCACGCCAGATGAGGAGTGGTTTAAGAAAGAGAGGGTAAAGGATTGCCAGGAGAGTAGGGTGAGGGTGCCCCACGACCTGGAGGGGTGCAGGAACTGGAAGCGGATAAACGAAGGGGCCAACACGAGTGCTGAGAGTACTACGTGCGCTTCGGCTTGTACGCTCGTACTCCTTTTAGCGGGTGTTCGTGTTGCGGACGGATCGCTGGATTTTGCACGGAGAAGAGGGAAATCAATGATGTTTTTTTCAAGCCGCGCTACCATTGTTGCGTTTTTTCCTCTCTTTACACGTTGGAGCGACATATGGAGGCTGAGTCAGTTCGGGGCTACACGTTGGCGAGACTGCGACTGGAGGGGGGCGAAGCGTCGGAAGCGCCACCATGTCGCTGGATGCGATTTAAAGAGAGACGGAAGTAGAGGTTTAAGAAGTTTTTAAAGAGCTTTAGAGTTTTGGAAGCAGGATTAACGGAACGAAGTATCTGAACGATCTTGAAACAGCGAAGCATTCATGATTCCCAGAAATTAACTTATATTGATTTATCTGTTGATACAGTGATACCTATTCCTGATAAGTCCTTTAAGGAGCAGGAATCTCATTGAATTAACATGCATCTTCGGAATGCACTCCGTTGAAAATTGAAGTGTCTTTGTTTACTGCTTCAAATATCACAGTAATCAGAGGTTATTTGTGCTGAGACGCCTCAAAAATAATGGAAACAACGCGTCCTAACTTCCCCTCGTTCAAGGAATGAGACAAAACGTGCTGCGCCCTGACGGCAGATGCCCGAAGTTCCGGACTACGTGCAATGTCTGGCGCGAGGGAACACGTTTCGAAAGGCCGGAAGGCCGCGCGCGTTCAACCCTACTATAATCTTTACGCTAAGTTATCGTAAGAACCAGTCATTAAAACGAGCAGTTGCCTTTCCCCAGGCTCAAACAAACAATTTATCTGCGAATCTTTATTGTAGTGAGGCTACACCTTGATTCGTAGTACTAAGCGCACCAATGTGCTCGTACATCCTACCAAGCGACGCAAACTTCAGATGCATCGTCCAATCGAATAACAATAAGTCGCGCAACCGCTCTCCTCGATCTCGCGTGTCCACATCCAAACGATCTTAACGATTAATTACAAAAGAAATTGGAAGGTCCCGGTAGCCATTGAATACTGAAAGGATTCGAACGATCGTGCGATTCATTCTTTTGAACGCAAAAAACGGTTTCTCAGACAAAGGAAATCTCAAATCCCCCTCAGCCCTCCTGGCCAACTACATTTAGGCACTGTACCCATGAACGTTGCCGTTTAGAGGTGTGCGACCTATGTGCCCCACTACCAACGCCGCCACGATTTATATACACGTACCCTTTACGTGTGCATGCCGGCAGCGGCGGCAGGTAACCGCCTTAAGGAGTTTGTTTAATTCCTCGTCCTTGCAAGCCACTCTGTATTGCACACAAGCGAGCCACAGCTTCGCATCCGAGAGAGGAGAGTCGCCAAGAACTGTCGCTTGAAAGTTGAATAGTGGTACCCGAGGATGGAGAAGGACGGTGTTGCGAGCGTAGCAGAGGACAGGAAAAAGAGAGCGTCCCTGTGAGAGAGAGGCGGGACGAAATCAAGCGAACGTTGAACAAGGACGGAGGGGCAAGGGGGGCGAAAAGTAGACATCGGTAGAGGGAAGGACAGCAAGAAAGGGGGAAAGAAAGAGAAACAGAAGAGGACGAGGTGGAAGGGATGCGTTCGCGCGCTCAACGGCCGCGGTGGAGGGGATAGATCGAGCATAAGGGTGAACCACGGCGTCGGTGGAAGGGAGCGGAGGTAAGAAGTGGTGGGTGACGACTCACACACCGAGAGGAGAAGAGGTTAAAGAGGGGAATCAGGCGCGACGTCGACGAGAAGGTCACGCACCGTAGTCGCCACACTATTTAAATAATGTATTATTTCTATCTGGCCAGCTATGTGTATCTTGCGCAGCGAACTCCGGAGAAAGGGAGAAAGAGAGATACACAGCGGCGCGAAGAAGCGAAGCGTGGGACGCCGCAGGAAGGTGGTTGGGGGCAGGGTGAGAGAGAGAGAGAGAGAGAGAGAGAGAAAGAGGGAGCGAGAGAGAGAAAGGGGGGGATGCGTCTCGAGATCCACAGACTCGAATTCCATTGCCCTTCCTCGCTCGGGTCACGGCGGGGGAAAGTGAGAGATGAAATGAGCAGAAGCGAGCAGGAAAGGCGACGCTGGTTTATCGAAATAACAATGAGCCATCGAGAGTCCTGTTATTGGGCAAATTACGTTAACCGATCCCAATCCTCTGTTCGAGGCAGCGACAATTTTCTGCCGGGGGATCGTTTTATAGAGTAACTTCTCACACGACACAGGTAAGAAATAATCGTTTTAACATGACTATCCCCATCATTAAAACAATATCTCAAGTCTAAAGGCTTTAAATTTTAAAAAAAAAATCGCGATGAATAAATAAACACGAGATACGTTAAAATCCTTGAAAAAAATCCCCCAAAATCGTTCTTACGATTACCGATGACAGTCACGGTTGATAATATTCTATCTGCCATAAAACGTTCGCGTTGACGGCTTTATTCGTGCACTTTTAGTCCGCGTTGCATATGTTCGTCATTAGCTCATCAGCGTCAGTCGTGAGTCAGTCCGGCGATACCCAACGAAGGGATTCTTTCTCCGTGATTCCGTTCCCCTTCTCACCGTCTCCTCGTTCACTTAGAAATCACTGTTGGAGCGTGCATGCGGAATACGCGATTCGTGAACGCGCACGCGCCCCCGTGCGTGTACGTACGCGCGTAGACGGGCGCGTACGTGTGCGCCCGCTTCTCTTCTAACATAAATGACCGTTGCTGGCCTGTTGCTACCAGCAGTTTGTTGGTCAGCGACTAGCGTCGCCCCGGTGCAAAAGACTTTGTTCTGACAAGCGAGCTGACTGTACCTCGGTGAACGTTTTCATCCACGTAGATGCACATGCACCGCGGCTACGTGTGGTAGGAAATGCATACTTCCATATAGGAACTACCGTCTAACTGATGCAAGGATAGGTTAGGATCACGATATACCGAGTCTCACGGAGACTTCGCAGCCAACAGCTACCGTGGATATAACGTTGCACACTTGTGTAATTGCCCCGTAATTTTCTAGACGAGGCGAATCGGTCTTTAACCAACGATATGCTTTGGTCATGAAGCATCTAACGATTCGGATAATATATCTCGGGATTGCTAATGGAGTATTGGTTGGGGGATAAAAAGTATATACACCATAATTTGTTGCTTAGTATATTAGATAAAGGAAAGTGAAGAAATGTTGGTTTAATGGATGAGGAAAATTTTGAAGTTAGTGATCCAAATCATTGGGATTGTTACTATTGTATTTTATAAAAAAGTAGGATTATTGATTTATCGTAGTTTGTGTCTAAATGGGGTATAATGAACAGCGTTCATTATACGTATGGTATACTATAATTGATGGACAAATATGAAAACATGTGAGGGAAAAATCATATTTTAGTAGGATAATGGAAATATGCATTTTCCTGAGAGAAAATACATAACTATTTTAGATTGAGTAACAATTTGAAAATTGCGTTGGATAAAGAAACGTTACATGAATTATGACAAGTAGGGGTGATAAAGTATACAATAAACGAGGGCTTATGAAATTTTAAATTATAAACAATTCTTTGCATAAGGAATAAAGAAATTATAGAATTATAATTAATAAGAATTTTCAAGCAATGTGTTATATATCATTGTCTCGAACATAATTTTCAGGTTTCTTTTTGCAAGAAATAAAGCAGCGTATATCATCGTAGAAATATTGATGTAGATTCTAATTATGTGTTTCGCACAAACTATAAATTAATACATGGTGATCTAAAAAAAATTCCAGTCTATATACGTTCACAAATCCGATTTAATGCAACTTTCAAATCATATTCTTATTTCGGCCTTCTAGAAAACATGTTTTATGTATCATATGTATTTCTGACAGACAATTTGATTATGCCGATATATTACACAAACATTTTACACTCACCATTGTAAATATCATTCATCCTCACGAAAAAAGAAATCGAGGGAATTAAGGTTCTAGAGATTAAGACTACCGACATCTCGTTTCTACAATAGAGCAAATTACCCATATCACCCCCAAAATGAATTCGCCATTTATCTCTATGTCTCTAAGTTCTTAAATCTCTTTTTCAAGTTACCCTGTGTATTTCGACGTCTCGGTTTCGCAAATATCGAGCGGCACAGTCGATTAGGTGCATCAAACTTTTGAGCAACTCCGAGCAAAGTTTCGCCTAAATGCTTAGCGACACGCTGCGCCTCGTTCCGGGTTACAATCAATCCATCTCGACAAGGTCATGATTGGTCGTCACGAACGTCGTGGTATCGTGCGCGGTTCGCACGAACGACAGTTGCGATAGGAGAGAAAGTCAACGCTCTAAATGTCCGAGAGTGAAAGATCGGCCGTGAGAGTCGCGCGCCCGTTACCGAGAGCGTACACCTCGCCTCGCCAGTAAGCGTCCGTTAACAAAGTGGAAGTACAATACGGTCCACTGTTCTTTTTTTTTTTTTTTTGCCCCCTCTGTTTAGTGGCCCCGTTGCAATTAAATCGTTCAGCGCACCAAGGCGCGTCTCACTTCGCCGAGCGGTCCGGTCTAGCCGCGGCGCGGGACCGTTCGCCGATCTGCCCGCCAATACGGTTCCGCCTGTTTTCAATTATCCTACGTGCCCCGGCCGAAGTAAAACAGCGCACGCATTCTCTAAAAACTTTCACGACCGATCTCGCCGGGCAGTTGGCGATTCTCCCTGCCACGGGCGAGGCGTTTGTTTCCTCGATCGCGAGCAACGAGCCAGCCGATCGTGGCCAGGCATCAGAGCACGCTGGGCCCGATTGTCTCTGGGCGTTATCTAGATAATTGATCTCGCCATCTGTAAGCAGCGTTGTTAACATTGATTGCGAAGGGTGATCAATACCCAGTAGCAGCGTGCGGCTATCACTCGTGCCATAAGGGTTCTGTCCCCTCGTCGCCACCCTTCTGACCCCCTCGCCCCCACAGTCGCCCGCTTCCTCGCCCCCTCCCCTCCCTCTGGTGCTGGCGAAGGACGGAGGAGAGGCTCCGTCGACGGTGGGACAGAGACAAAGAACGTTCGGCGTAGATCGGAAAGGGGGAAGGGAAGAAAGAGACGGGAGCAGATAGCACGGAAGAAAAGAGAGAAACGCACCGACCGGGCGACTCGCGAAAGGGGAAGGGGTGGAGAAAGGGAGAGAGAGAGGAGCGCACGCCACGCCATGCCGCGCCACGCGACACGTGAGCTACCGCTAACAGTGGACAATGAAATTATTTCGGCGTGTATCGCACGGTATTGATCCGCTCTCTCTCCGTCGCTCCCTCGTTGCAGTTATCCCACATCTCTGTCGGAACCAAGCCTCCGCCGCAAGTAAATCGGCCGCGTAGCTTCTTAGGAGCGGCGCGGTCTCCCCTCGAAGAGCGCTCGCTTTTTACTCGGCCACTTTGCTCTACCTATCTGACCGAAGCACGCCGAGCCGCTAACGTTTTCGTAGCGTTCTCGCCTCGGCCTGGAGACACGCTCGGTCCGATCGTGGCTAGTTGAACCCAGAATGCAACCAAACTGTACTGCACCCACGCCAAGCTATCAAGAGTGTGAATTAAGCGGACATTCCACCAAGTAACGGCGCCGTATGACGACTGGCGCCGAGTGAAAAAATTTATCTTGCATTCACACTAATGCACCACCTTCCATCAAATAGATGCGTCACGGGAAGACGAATGCGGTACGCTGTCGCGTCACACCGAACGAAGTAAAACAGTCGTCAGTTGGAACACGTTGTCGTACGGTATATGTATACGTATAGATGGATTTAGAAGAGCGATTGATTTGTGCCGTACGAAATTCCACTGCGGCTAGTGGAGTGACTGCGGTGCGTTGCCGCACTGTTTTCGTTGGAACGTCGAATGTGGCGATCCGTCATGCGGCACCGTACTTGGCGGAATATTCGCTGTACCGCTGGCGAGTCTGCTTCATTGGCATCAGTGGCAGTTGTGGCATTCTTCCCGAGCATTCGAAATGGTGGCCCGTGCGCGCCAAACGCCACGACGGCCACCTTACGCTGTAGGAACGTATGCACGAGTTCTGGTGCCCCGCGCGATCACTTTGGATTTCATGTGCAAAATTATGGGTTAAATTTTTTGCGACAGCATCAATCCCAGTTGATATAGTTAAATATATTTGTTTGCTTTTGCTCAGCGATTCGTATTCATTTAATAAAAAATAATCTTCATTTTTAGTCGGACTTATCCTTCTACTTCTACTCTCAAAACCCTTGCGATTGTTTCGCTGCTCTTAGCTAATTTAATTGATAATTAATTCAGTACCTACTCTTGGTCTTACAATTATTGCAAATCTCAGTCAAGGTAGTTCTGGATGTGGCTTTTTGCTGCAACAATTTTTTAACACTTCACAGTGCACCGAAATGTTGTCTTCCTACAAGAATTCTTCGACATTCTATGTCATGATATGTTAGTTTTGGTAGACGTTTGTTATTTGAAAAGAATCTCTTGAACCTGCCAGGGTGAAAATAGTCATCATGCGTGCCGAACACTGCGTACAATCTTCTCAGCACAAAGTTCTCGCTTCTGTATAGAAAACGATCTTTACTCTTGAAATATAAAAATATTTAACTCCCAACTTTAAATATTTACTGTAGCGAAATATAAAAATATTTAACTTCCTAATTTAAATATTTACTCTAGCGAAATATAAAAATATTTAACTCCCTAATTTAAATATTTACCCTCGTGAAATATAAAAATATTTGTTTATCGGAGACATAACCTAAAATGACTTTAGTAGAAAATAGTCCTAAGGATTTATCGAAATTGAAACTAACCGATATAAATAAAAACAATGCATTCCAAAATATCGAATTTAAAATATACTTTTCCTAAATTTAAAATTACCATAAATTCACATAGGTACTTCGTTTGACTTATTTTTCCCCACACTTTTGCCAGAATTTTGCATGACGTGAATCGTTAAGCGATTCTTCTCCGAGACATCCAGTTCGATGAAGAATAGCTTGGCACAGTCGGGTTCGAAAGCGATTAGAAAGTGAAAAATATCTTTATCGGGCGTAATTTATGCACGCGTACCGCATACTCTGCTAGAAGTTTGTACTTTGAACGAGCCACATCGGGGATAAAGGGAACTTCATTTATGACAAACCTGTTGTCGTTGCGTTCATCGATCACTCGTTGCACGACGTGCGACACTTATGGAATTCCCCGGTTCGATTTATTGCCCCGGGAATTTAAATTCTTCTTTGCCGCTACCGAATAAACTTCTACAGCAAATGTTGTGTATCTGAATCTGAATCGTAACGATTTCTAGGACATTTCCAAAATAATCGATTTGTAGATGCATTTTGTGACATGAATTATAGGAACTACTTTTTAAAAATACAATTATTGCCTGCTTCTTTCCAAAGTTGAACACCAAGTTTGAATTTACAACTTTTTTTTAAATATATAACAAGTTTATTGAATAAAACGTTATGTCTTCAAAAAACATAGAATGATGATACGCAAATAATTTTTTATCTTGATGATCAAAGATTCTTTTAAATGGAGTAATTTAGTTTCACTGCGAAAAAACTCAGATCGTTCAATGAATTGAGAATTATAAAAAGAAGACATTTATCTGGCAAAAAAAACACTATGATAATATAGAATGTTAGGATTGGAAACGCGTTTCATATTGCAACATCGGTGTAATTACGAGGTGTAATTGCTTATTTCGCCATGTAGAGATTAGTACAATCAAGGGGAGGCATGTTTCCATTGCTGTCCATAATTTGTCGCGCACAATTTGTGTCACGATTTAAAATGTATGAGCCTTGGCGGCTGAGGGCCCCGGAATCCGTGTCGTTTATACGCGCGGGTCTCGTGACGCGATGGCGGCGCTGCAACTCACTACGCGTCTTCGAGGAATAATTAGAAATTGATATCCTCTTAACATCTTACCCTGTAACACTTTGCCCTGCATGCCCAAGCACCTGCGGATTATCACAACTTGTAGCGATTAAAGTTTTCGTTTAATCAGTTTTGAATACGAGATGCTGAGACTTTATCCCCATATAATTACATTCGACTGGAATTTCATAATTTATTCTTCTGGTTCCTGAAGAATTTATGCTGGTAGCTCGCGGTAATACAATATTCTCTAAAGATAAAAGCACGGGAATCTAGGAATCAAATACATTGACTCCTTTTCATACATTAATATCTACTACAATTCAAACACCATGCAGAGCATTGTCAAACCAGTTTCTACAAATTAGCCAAGCTTTAATCAAAGCGTCCGCCCTATGAAACACCAGAGAGCCACAGCTACTCCACGCCATACGAGTTTTTAATTTAATTCACATTGTCTAACGAAAAACGAAGAGAATGCATCGAGCCCGCTCGGGAATCGCACGCAGGCCACGTTGTTCGTTACGCCAGGCTTCGGTTCGATCCGCCCTACCCTTGACGACACATCGAATCTTTCACAAATCTCGGTTCCGAGTGTCTCGTGACCGGTGCACGCGAGCAACCGAGACGCCTCGAGACACGGTGAAATCAGCGTCGAAATTGTGAATGGTTACACGACATAGGCTTTTCGGCGAGCGTGCCACGGCAGGTGGCAGACTCTCGAGGAGGGATCAGGACGCGGTAGGACTCGACCGATTATCGAGAACGCGGCACGGCCACGCCACTGAAAACGAGCAAGACCAAAACGGAGCGGTGTTTCTCTGGCGGACGAGACCTGCCCGCCGTAAGGCACGCCATTCGGCAAAAGGTTGCGCGTACGAGAGAAACTCCGAGCGAGAGGAAGAGCACCGTGCGATGGAGCAAGAGAGTAGAGTAGGGGGGGTACGCGTACGGCAGACAAGGAACAGTCGTGCGGAGAGAGAAAAAGAAAAGGAGCCGGCCGGTTGAAAGAAAAGGCAAACAAGCCAGGATAAAGCACGTTGAACGGTGATGAGTTTCGTGGAAAGAGCCGACTGTCCTGAGAGAGACGGAGCGAGAAAGGGGCAGGGGGGCGAGCTTAATCCCGAGCTGAAGACCTTACCGAGGAGTCTCTCTTTGCCTGCTTTTGGACCTACAGCCTTCTCGAGCATTTCTCGGGAATCCCCGAGAATTCGACAGTCGGGCTCGCTTTCGTTTTTGAATCGACCGGGGGCTGCAGGCCTGCTCGATACGGTTCTCCGTTCGTGGCAGGCCAACTAACTGACCGGACGTTTAAAATTTTACAATGTAGTCTTCACGTTGGACGCTTTATAATCGAACATACGCTGCCCGAGTAAGCGCCCACGGTAAACGGTGATTAATAAGGACATGGTGGTGGGGAGAGAAAGAGGGAGTAAGAGAGACTTGGAAAGTAATGACTGAACGCGGGAAGGTACGTTGACACGAGGGGCATTTTTGTTAAACCGCTGCGAAACAATCTTGCCAAGAAAGCATTGCCATGAAAGGGTCTCTCGTATGACCGCTCTTCCGCTCGTCCTTTGGTCCAACGTTTAATATACGCCTGCGCGTGAGCGCGCATACGTGTTTATACGCGCCACCGCGTTATCATCGACGTCGTTCGAGATAATGGCGCGGGGCTATCGCGGCTGAAGCAATGGACGGAACAAATAAGATCGTTCGTTTCACGCGGCGAACGAGATCGCGCGTTGGTAACAATCCGCAAAGAAGCACGTTTACATCACCGATTCCCCTAAATGGTTCACCTAAGTTTTTCTGAGCAGGGCAAGTGGTGCGCGGGGCCCATTCTTGCGTCATAAAGTATCGGTGATGCATTGTACGCTTCCATTCAAGGTGTAGAGGGAATTAATCGTGGGACGAGGTTATCGATTAAAATATACTCGTGAAATTGTACTTTTACACGTTTTCACTTTACATCTAACGATCTTTACATTCCTGGCCATGGGAAGACAGTGTCACCTTCGATAATCCCCGCATATGTCACGAAAAGCAATCGTAATATTTATATACAGAAGCTTACAAGACTTTTATTTATTTATATTCATATGTACATAGTTACTGGAGAAATTCCGAGCGATCTTCATCTGAACGATAAGAAATACCCCATAACAAAAATCGTTCTTCAACGTCGCACACATTACACCCTGTACTATTCAAAACCCTGTTCACAAAAATGGTTAGTTATCAGCGGACAAAGTTCCAAGATTTAATAATATTCGTAATCGCCTATACTTTAAATCCTGTCCCACCCAGAAAGCTTTCGTCCAGGTTGCGACCTCCCCTTTCTAAGTTCCACTTCGATAAGACGAACTCGTCGAAGCACGTCGAAGGATTTCGAAGCGTTCCCGATCGAGCCGTCAGCGCCACCGCTAGAAAAAGCGCACGGCGCACGCTCGACCGTTCGAAATCACGCGAGAAAGTCGGCGTGTATCGCGCGGTGAGAAGCGCGACGAAGGCACGACCGCGACGACACGGCGACGAGACCTCCGCTCTTCCTCCGGACAAATATGTAATACGATACATGTACGTGTGTATACGCGGCTACATACACACCGGCCGGTCGAGTGGCCGCAAGTACAAAGGGGCCACGGCAATATAGTTTTAAAACGGAATCGAGCGAGCGAGTCAGCGGCGCAGGAAGGGCAGAGAGGCAGCAAAAGCGAGTCCCGACGAGTAACAGTGGGCGACCCTGCTGCCGGCTGCCGACAGCATTCCTACAACAACACAACGCGGTCCCGCGAACCCACACATCGCGTACAATACACGCCACTACCGATGCCCGTTCGATTCTCTAGCCTCCGCAGGTTTTCGAGCAATTTAGTCACATGGAGATCGGAGCCGTTTCTATATCCTAACCCCGGTGTTTTCTATGCAGGAAGTACAACGTCATACATGCGATTCAGACGTCCATTTAGATCGATGCTTCAGAAAGGAATACCATTCGCGTCCAGCGATTACGTTGGGGCCCCAGTCGTTGACACGGCCCATTGTGAAGACTGTTTACGCTAGCTCATTCCATAAATCCTAGGTCTGAACCTGATAAACCACTGTTCAGGTGCATGGTATGCTACTGCATGCCGGGATCATGCATTCCTACAGGATGTCGCTTGAATTCGCAAGCTTCTGATAATTATGGAAGAATTAATATATAAAACTGGTTTTATTTAAACGTTGTGAAAAGAATAGAGAATGATAGGCACAAAGTGGTTTCGAGAAATTTATATACTTGGCATAGTTATTCTGTGTTTGATGAAATGTTAATGCAACTTCCGATATTATTTGAAAGATTGGAAACATTCAGAGGTTTTATGATTCGTTAAGATAATTAAGCCATTCAAGATCCTCCGAAACTTAAAGAATATTCTAATCTTAAAACCGATTTCAAAGTTTTCAATTTGAAATAAACTCGAAACATTTCGAGCCTATCACTATACGGCGCACAACACACGTACAGTGTCGGATCAAGAAACCCCATCGCCCTTGAAGGCTTCCAGCGATTGGTACAAATGAGTCATCTGCCTGCATCGAATTTTATTAACAGGTTCCCCTACTCTCCTGCTCAGCTCACTTATCGGCCATTCGATACCATAGTGTTCTAACCGATACAATATACTTCAAGCGCTCGCAATGGCGTTTAACGAACTTTCGAAGATCCGATTCAAAAAGCGGGTGAAAGTAGCGTGGAATCTACCTGAACCGTTTCACACGCAAGAAAGTACGAAGAATCTCGAGCATTAGAGATTAGCTTGTGAACGGTCGATGTTAGTGGGACCGTCGCGTGATCGATCCGCTCCTGGCGCGTGCGCAGTAATTACAGCGTAACTTTGCCAGTGTACCAGCAGCTACGTTTTTAAAATCGATCGCCGTAAAAACTCGATCGTTACGATCGTGCACGATATTCACCATTCGCTTCGAACGCCCTTACAGTTTCGAAATCGATTAAACTCGAGTTCGAGGGCTAATATATCGCCGAGTATACGGAACGGCACGCTCGAGTCGGACACTGTGCGGAACACACGAAAATCTCGTGCAGGATTCATGCGCGCGAGCGTTGATCGGTGTCGCAACTAGCACAAATTCAAACAATTGCCTCGATAAGATCGCTGGCAGCGCGTTCGAGACGGCCCTGCTGCAAGCGCAACGGCGACGTAACACGGTGCATACGCGTCGCGAGATTTCGGCCTCGGTCGTTCGTCACCGGCCAGCCCCGGCCTCGTTCGGCTGCGCTCGGCGCCGCTCGGCTCAGCTGTGTGCAGTGGCGTATCGTTCTCCCGTTGGCTGTCCGCCGGTAGCACAACACACACAACACAGAGAGACAGGTTTAGGCGGCGGCGGTGGCGGCGCTCTCTCGAGGAGCCTGCAAGAGGATGCAGCGACCCCGAATAATAGAGCGCTTTCGAATGACGCGGAAGACCGATGATCGACCGGGGGTTAAAGCAGATCGCGGTTGCCACGGCAACTCCCGTCCTCGATGGACCACTTCCGGTTTCGACGCCCCTTGTCGCGGCCCGTGCCACACGAGGCCTCCCGTGTCCGCCTCTCACCACCGCCGACTTCTCTCAACAGACAGCCTCGACAGCTTCGAACGCACTCCGGCGCTCAGGTCGTGGAAGGACGATTGGTCGTCCGCGGGCCGCGTGAAAGGATATCCGGGAAAACTGAACGGGGAGAAACTCGCCGAGCGATCAGCCCGCCTCCCCGCTACTCGATTCCGCCGCTCGCTGTTTGACTACTAATGCTTTTGTTCCTGAATAATTTTACACGCTGCGTATACCACTGCGTAAACGATGCGGCTGAATTCTCTGCCACGGCTGTTGACTTAGGACGGGTATTTGGATTTTTGAGGGAACGGATCTTCAGAGTGGGTCAATAGATCGATGGAATTATGAATGAAGCGCGATATATTTGTTGTGGTAATATTAGTAATGGAGACGATGATGGGAACGGTATTGATCCGAGGATATCAGTAAGGAGGTCCTTGCATATTCTGGCGCCGGCACTGCTCTTGGGAGTTGCTGACAAAGATGAGGTTTCGAGGTTAGGATAGGGTTCAATAGATGCATGTTTGTTGTAATAATATTGCTAATAGAGGGATAGTGGCAATACGATTTGATTGAGTTACGGTGATGCCAATAACGTTGATTTATATTCTCCTCTCCATACGACGGAAGATTCTGAAAGCAGATTCATGCAAAATGTATGTAGATACTCACCTTGGGACACTCAAAATAAGGATGTAAGGATTTTCAAGTTAACAGAATCATATGAGAATAAAACTACGAAAGGATTAACACCACTGACATATACATTATCATCTGCTGATAAATTCTCAAAGCATATACATCCACATCTTACATAAGTATTATCTCTAAAAAGAGGTATGCTACTTCACATAAGATCGCTCTAAACGTAAAGATCAATATATAGCTTGAAACCGTGGTTGATATTAGCTTTTCAAACTAATACGACCCGCAACATGGGAATAACCAACAATATGATGGCAGAATTAATAATACTTGCGCACTTGTCACGATACGCGTGATATCGTGGGAATAGCCCGCCAAAATTATAGCAAAATTAATAACATTGATTTACAGGCTGCCTGGCACGAGGGAGAATTCCCAAAGCGAATTCTCACATATCCGTGCGCCGCGGCTTGGATCGTTTCGCGGGGTATTTGTTTGCGCAGCGCGTGGACGGGCCCGGCATAACAAGATAGCCGCGCGCATACAGGCAGCGGGAGATCGCGAGGTTACCTGTTCGCACGCCAACGATAATGCAGTCGAGCACTCCGGTCTCGTGTCAACGATCGGCGAACGGCCACGAATCTCTCGACGTGTGCACGTCCGTCTAAATGTACCTACCTGAGAACCTTACGCCACCCAGCTGCCCTCTCCCTGCATTCCCGCGCAAGTAAAGACTCGACCAGATTGTGCGATCTCGAGCGGGCCTCGAGTATATTCCTTTTTATCCGGCTGCGATCCGGGGTAAGAGTTGCCCGCTGGAAACTATAAAACAGCGTCCTTCCGTGGATTATGTATTTTAATCCAGAGCGCATTGTGATTGCGTAAGGCCACTGAAGTAATGGTAGCTGAAACGGACTTTCGAGGGCCACAGAGAGAACCCACAGAGTTTCCGTATCATTTCAAGAGAATAATTAGACCAGAAGCGTTTACTCTGTTAAAAATTTCTATTCGAATTGCAAAATTCGCCGATGGACTCTGTATAGCCATTTTTAAATATGAAAATGCACTTTAACCTCTTAAATAGGGAATGTAAAATTTGGAATATTAATCAAGCATAAAAATCAGAGCTACGTGTTCCTACTTTCATTGGAAAATAGGTATAGCAATGTCGTGTGCCCCTTCTAACGAGTTCAGAACTCCGCACCAAAGTAGAAAAGCACAAGCTCGAAGCTCGAACTCTAGTTTTATCTAAACGGAACATGGAATCCGTGTTTAGCCGTGGATGGGGGGGAAGAGAGAAAGGACAAACAACGAAACTTCGAAACAGAATACTCTCGCAATCCGCGTTGCGCCTGGGTTCTTGCAATCGTAGCTTCTGTCCGCGCGAGAAATCGGGGTTCCACCATTAAACCGTCACGTCGCGGAATAATGCGCGACTATACAAACGAGCCGGCTACACCCACCGCGAAGTTAAAAGTTCTCCGCAGGCAGGAGAGAAAGCAAAAGGAATTTCGCAGCCGCGATATCACCCGGCGGAACATTATTTTCCCTTCACCGTCCACCTGCCGTCCTCCGACATTGCACGCGATTTTCAGAGGCAACAGAGGCGACTGTGCACGTAGGCAGTATCCGCTTATTCATACACCTACTACATCTTCATTAGAGGTACACACGAGCCACGGATGATTTTGCAGGATCTGCTTTCTGCCCTCTGCAGGATCGGCGCGCCGTGTTCCTTCGCGCGAGCGCTTTTACACGAGTTCGCGAATACTCTCCTCGTCGTGCACGTTGGGTTTGCACTCGGTGCCTGCTCAACTATCCGCGTTAATTAAGCGTTAACCGGGGAATGCCGCGTTCGCCGAGCCCCGCGACGAAAAATCCAATTCAAACGATGAGGAACCAACGTGGGGAGGGCCGATGTCCCTGCGACACTTTGCGTGGTCGATACTTTGCTATTCAATCGAACAAGGATTACTTTTATGAGGTAGTATTTGATGTGTTCTATGGACGATCTGGAGAGAGTTCGTGAAACAAGTTATGGTACATGAATGCGTGTTTTAATGTGACTTTTAGGATCAAGGTTTCATGTGTATCTCTAGTTCATCCAAATTATAAAAAGTATATACTGCTAGGGGGACCTTGTACTTGAATTCCCATGTTTCTGGAAATCACGAGCTTGTTCATAGTTCTTCTGACTGATTGAAATACTGGGTATTGGGAATTTCATTTTCGCACAAAACTTGATAGTATGTTCAAAACTCATATTACTCAAGTAGGAAAAAGGATCATGTTAAATATATGTAGGTATTGTTATTACAAGTGAAGAGATGGGAATTTAAAACTTTAAACTTCTCTTTTCAGTAGGAAAAATCGTAGGGAATTTTGTTTTGATGTTCATATACATATAAAACAGGAAGTTTCTTTGGACAAGAAAATAGGAGACATATTAAAAACACCATTACCTAAGCCTTTGTTAATCAAATATTCAATCTTCTGGCTGCTTTACTTTTCACACATTCTATTAACCGAACAAATGATGCTTCCATGATTCATCCCTTGTATTAAATAAACAATTTGACCTTTATTAAAATTGCTGTAAAATTTGTGATAACGTGAATATTCTGATATCCAGAAATTTCCTTAATGCAGAGAATGAAAATGTTGGTAGCCCCCAATTTTTAATTCATCGTCGTAAAGATCTAAAGTTCAGCAAGTCCATGTCAAAGAATCTCAACAACGTCAAACAGTGCGTCACTGAAACGCGCGCCCCTTGCAGTTCGAAAGGGGAGGGGAGCCTCACGGATGAGGCGCGCAACCCCACGGAACTCGGTTCGCCTCCCTTTTCCCATGGTGGCGTTCTGAAAACACGAGAATCCCGCGTCGCCACCTAAGCGTCTCAGGGACACAAGACCGGTACGCTCGCGCGCGTCTAAATAGCGCGCAGCGTACAGAGGCGTGCGTACTCGCGAGAGAAGCGAATTCCCACCGTGGCGCGGCGCTGGGGCTTACGAGTTCTTGATGGTGTGTTCTATAATATAGGCAGAGTTGCCGTTCGTCCGAGTCCTGTACGGGTTGTCCAGCCAGTCCGTGGCCAGGACTCCCACCAGGCCGACCTAGCCTTCTTATATGCCCACCTACTCTATCGAGCAATCCAAATGCATTCTTTCTTCTCTTCTTTCCTTGCCCCCGTACACTCTTCCTTGGCCACCGTCCTCCTCTTTCTTTCCCACAGGCTCCGGCTCGTGCTCGCGCCCGTCGCTTCCACCGATCCGTTTCTCTCTTTTACGTGGCTTCTCTTCTTCCTTTTCCTCGGCCTGCGGCTCTGTCGTCCTCCCCCTATCTCCCTGCCGAGTCTTCAGGAGGTGTCCCGTGGCTGGACGCGAGGCGGGACGAGGGCCAGGGAAACGCGTCAAGCGGTTGGGAAACTGAAATGTGATTGAAGGCATGAGATGTTTCGGATTGGCGTCAGGGAATTACCGTTTGTTTGCTCGTTGTAGATGGTATAGCTAGGTCCTGTGCTCGGGCAAAGTCGACAATTCGCCGAGGAATCGTCGTCCAGGGTATTTTACTTGGCCATCCCGAGTACGACGCGGGTGAGCTTCGTTATAAGGAACGCGAATGGATTACATAAAGTACACCACCATTAACGCTCGTTAAGATATTTCATACTTTCCGCTTATTTTGTAATAGCCATGATCGTGGAACTACAGATTCTGAGCTCTTCTACAGTTTAAATGGCGGCGAATGGTTAAAACAGAGTTGCAAAATGCATTCCAGTGTTCCGTGCAACGAAACTGTAGCTCTACTATTTTCATCGCTTTATTTCAACATCGGGATAATCATTTGATAAGATTGATTAACCATGAAGAACCCACACACTTGGGACTTGAATGTACTTTCATATTATGACTGGAAAAAATAAAAAATGTAACATCTCGACTTCGTTTGTAATATACAACTGTAAATATCTTCAAGAATTAAGTCATAACCCAGAATTTTGAAGGAGACTTCAGCACCTCTACGTTTCTTCCAAAACGTCACATATCAATTGTCAACCTATCCTTTCGTAATGACTCAGCGAAGAAGAGCCTCTGTAAAAGCTCAGATATAAAAAGTATCCAGCTTGTTGGGATTCTCTCATAGCTGTATATGTAACATTCAACCCCCTTCCATATCTACGTCCACCACATGTAGGGGAGAGGTGCTATAAAAGGGACACTTTTGTTTAGCGTCCATTTCTGACAATGTCGTTATAGGTATTTAAAAAACAACTACACCACAAGAAAGCGCGTTTATTTCCCTTCAATAAAAGTATATCGCAAACTCATCAATTGTAATAGAAAATAACAAAATCTTCGATTTACAAAAAAGTGGGAAATGTCCCTTTTACGACTAGGTGGTTTTAAATGGGACAGTATAAGTCATGAAAGGGACACGTTAATAAAAATAAATTTATTAAGTATTACAATTATAATTCTAAATCTTAATGATACAAAACAACGAAATCTACGAAAAAATTAACTCTTTGTAGTATAAATCATCAATATTTTATTATTAATGACACATGGAATAGAAAAAATCCCGGATTTGTTTGAAATAATAGACTTCCATCGTCATGGAAACATCAGCAGTACATGTGTATGAGAGGGACAGCCATGAAACGGTTGTCCCATTTAAGACTTATTATGCTGTCCCTTTTACGACTATACGTGAGTTTAATATAAAATAACCGCAAAACAAAGAAAAAAATTAATTAAGCTTACCTGTTAAGCGATTTCATTTCAGTTGAATACAGGCTATTTTAATGATATAACACTTTAACACTTTATATAGACCTTGAACTGAGAAAACGACACAGAAAACCAATGAAAAATTTCATTTTTACTGCCGAAAAACATCAACCGTGGATTACTACTCTGTTGCAAGTGAGACCGTAGCGAAGTTTACGTCAAACGACTAGGCACTAGTGTTGTAATAAACAGGAAAATAAGTTGCATGTGTAATGCATTTAGAATTTTGGAAATTCGATTTGTCCCTTTTAAGACGTGTCCCCTTTATAGCACCTATCCCCTACAATCTTCCGCGGTACCGATCCAAAAAGCAGAACCTCTCCCGTTTTCTCTCACGCGCTCTTCCCATCGACCGTCTCGCCATTTCTCTCATTCCCGCTGTCCCTTTCCCTTCACCTTGCTCCCCCCAACGCAAGGTAGCCTCTGTTCAAGCTAAGGGCGTTTTCACACGCAATGGTTTTTCGCCGGACGGTGCGTGCCGGCCAGGCACGTGGTATATGGGGATGCATTGGAGCTTTTACCCGCGCCGTCCGGCCGCCGGGAATAATCATTCGGTTGTCATTGAACAGTAATTGACAAGTATTTTGGACCAGTGCCGCTTCTTTGACGTCCCAGTGCCGCTCCTTTGACGTCCCAGTGTCGTACGGCAAAGGTGGGTGCTTCTATTAAAAAGTGTGAAAAGAAGTTTTCCTAATTCATTCACCGAAGACGTTCCCCAATAGCAGGAAAAAATATAAAGCATAGTAATGAAACTCAACTGCATCTAATACATTCGGACCCGCTAGTCAAGATACCCGAGTGCATAAATGGCATCTCTAGTCTGAGCTGGAGCCTACCTGGTGGCCCAAGTATTCATTACCACTAATAAAACCATCGGAGGCGAATAAATGTTTCCCTTAGAAGCCCAGAAAACAATTGATACACTTTTTTTTTAATGCCGAATGAATTTTTGAATATCGCGCTATGGACCAACGGTAGACATCGCCATTGACGAACCACCCGTCGAAAATCCATTGCGCGCGAAAGGAGTCTTCCTAGACGCGACCCGTCTGACGAAAACCCGTCACGTGTGAAAGTAGCCTAAAGCTGCCCTTCCTCCCACTCGATCTGGCCAAGCGTCGACGAGTCAACGTTAGACCGTACATGCTTTGCATACCTGCAAACGAACGCGTAAGTCCACCAATGCGCACCGCTGCTAAGCACGAAGAGATCGGTCCGAAAACCTGTCGAGACGCGCGACCCCAGTCGACAGGTTCTCCAGAAACTTGTTAGATAGTTATTGACGGATGAAGAGGTTTCAGGGAATACTGTTCGCCTTGATTGGGAGGACATGAAGAAGAATTCGATGGCAGGTCCGACGTTGACCGGGCGAGTGGAAACATCCGCAAAGTAAACGAATGAACGCAGGGAAATATCCGCATTTTGCCCACAAGCAGGTGAACAGATCGTTAGCCCGACTGTTGGTGGGATAGGGAACAACGTTTGGAAGTTTGGTAGAAATTTCTTCGAATTGAAACGATACGGGGATAACGGGTTTATTTTACGAATTCAGAGAAGTGCTGACACTGTGCACACTGCGGTTTCGATTATAATTAGCGAGTTGACAGTTGCTCGGCCAGGAAGTTGACGTGATAAGGCAGTGGGTCAAGTTTGATAAGTAGATTCGACGCTGCAGAGCGAACGGAAAAGTGGATGTAGGTATTAATAAAGCAGAAACTTGAAGGAGCGTGGCGTCATTCATTTTGATGAACTCGTGTATGCATTGGTATCGAGGAAATCGTAGTATCGTCTGTTATGTTAAACGGAAGTGTCGATAGAAGCAAATGAGAAGGAACATAGCACTATTAGCAGTCAGACTAGCGGTTTAAGTACGTAGCTCAAAGAAATCATGAAATTCAAATTCTGATTACCATGAAACCAACTACATATTACGCAGTGAGGTAGGTCGCAGAGAGTAGGTGGACTCGCGTTATAAGAGGCATTAATTTCTGCTCTTCTTAGTATTCGTATTGATCAAAGTGTTGTGACAAGAGATACATACTCGTACTTCCTAAGCTTGAAATTTACTGGAAGACTGTAATATCCTGTTTGCTGAGTACATTACGCGGCGGCTCTACCATTCTGTGGGCCGACCAACTACTTTGAAATTTGTTGCTTATTACAGCACAATTACCGAGCGTTCTACGAATAGTTGTCACAATAGCAATTTCGCGGGGAAACGAGGTTTCACTCGTGCCAGATGAATATTAGAGTGACGTCGATGATGTGGGCAGGAAGTGGGTTTGGTCTGGCTACTTAAGGGGCAATCTACTACCAGTAGCTATCTACATTCTACACACAAGGATGAGAATTTTTGAATTCCAATGAATTTTTGAAACCAATGATGTGGGAAAGTTGAATTTTAAAGTATTTACACTTTGGTCTCGTTACTTGTGGAACAATCTACTGCAGGTATATGGAGCGAGGGATTGGGTCCAAAAATATTGTTTGCCAAGAAACAAAGGGGGCCCATTCACAGTTATAAGGCTATCATTTAATTTTTATAACAAACTAGCTTAAAGTACCCGGTGTTGCCTGGGTAAAACTTCGATTATCACGGAGTGTCAAGAGGGTGAAATAAGGAAGCAGGGGTGGGATGTCCAGATTTCATGCAAGCCTATATTTTCCACAGGATTCTAGAGAGTAATTATGCAAAATTTTTTTCACATATTTCTTATTTTTCGGTCCCCTATAACATATCCAAAAATCAAAATGATCGGAGGCGGACACCTAAAATACTCTCCTTGTGAGTATCAACAGTAACGCACATCAAACTACTTTCGTTTTGTAATCACCCAGTGCCAAATTTGGGCGCACGCCAATTTCTCTCCATCGACGTAGGCGTCGCGAATTACATCAATAGTAGCCGTGCAAAAAAACGTCTCGCCTTGAAATCAACCTTACCGTCCAATTATTTTCTCCTCCGCGGAGCGCGCTACAGCAATGATTCACGTTCACGGAATGCGTCTAGGCTCGAACGCCCTAAAAGAAGGCTTGTCTCCCTCCCCTGCCACGAAACGCTTGTTTGTACGCCGAGCGTCGATGTTGACTCGTCGCGCGTGTTCAGCGCGATTGATACGCCGCGATGTCGAGCACGATGGATGGCCGGAGCCGATTTTCGCGATCGTACCGGCGAGGCATCGCGACGCGCAGATGAATTTTCAGGTTAGGTGGCTGGCAAGGCCACGTCGATCCGGCGGCCGTGATTTACGTGCCGCGCCGCTAAGCTGCGCCATTCGCGACTATTATTCAGGGATTGTCTCACGGTCAAATGGTCCAGATATTGCTCTGCCCTTGCTGTGCGTTGATTTTTCTTGATAAGGCGAGCGCGTTTCGTCCTTGCGCCAAAGGTCAATGGTAATACGAGTCCAAGCAGTGTCCTGCCTTTAGCTTCGCGACGCTGCGGCGAAAGTCTCTAGAAACTCTTAATGGACTGACTGCCTTTTTTCCAATTTCGTCCTGAGCCGTTGTCCTTTGTTCCTCGTCGCTTCACTGGCACGGTTGTTTCGACGTTTTAAGCGGGTCAGGAGTTGTGAACGAGTTGTACTCTGCAAAACAGTTATTTTATAATTTAAGGAAGATGAAGCCGGTGGTATTATTTGGTTGCTTTTTCCATTTGTGTCTGGTAGTGGTATTCCTGTGATGCTATAGTGGTTTCCCCGCGTGGGATCGCGATATTTTTGTAATTCAGGTACCTATATATGCCCGTAATATCTGTCACCAACGTCGACCAGTTTTTGCGTTCATCTTCATTGACCCGTCGAAAAGGTCAATTATTGCATTACCGTGTGACGTAGGTGCGCGGGTGGAGCATATAAGAGATGAGCTCGCTGTCGAATGAACTGTACACACGCGCGACGGTGCAGAAACACGTGGGGAGTTTCGGGTCGCGTAGGTGTTTCCAACTAGAAATAAAGGAACTCTTTTGTGACCGCGGGAATTTGGTTAGCCGAAGAAAACATCGAAACGTTTCCCTCGATTTCGTGGAAATTATTTAGAGCGATGCGACATCCATCACCTCAAATGCTGCTTAATTCCACAGTGAGATTCGAAAATAAATAGCTTGTGTTGCTTATAAATTTGTTATTCATTTTTAAGTATTAATTCTCAGTCATTTTTCTGAAATATGAAGCTTCTCACTTCTTCGACTTGTTTGGATCCACAGAACCTCCCCCATTTAACTCGCACCACGATCTGCGGCCCACGGCGTATAATCCTCAACATCAGCACTCGAGAAATGCCAGCTTTTAAGCAAAACAGAAATCAATCCAACACTGAATTACATTACGCATCGATTCCATTATGTCCCATCTCATCAGGGTGCAACGAACAGTGGAGAAGCAACACAGCGAAGTTCTTCCACAAGCCTGATAGATCTGAGGCTTAGATGGCTTATCCTGTTCGTCATACTAAAATTCTTGCCTCCATGATCCAACACTGCAATCAGAGGTTACTTGAGAATATCCTCCGCGGCACACCGTCGGCCAACGTTTCCTCCAGTTTAATAAGCCACGAAGTCGCGGTTCTAGCAGTGAATGGTATGCAAAGGAACCTCGGCGGTTCTGTTCGCAGGTCGCCATCGTCGTCAGCTGAGGATGTCAGCCAGGCACGCTCCACTCGACGAGAGTAATATACGCCGTCGTTCGGCATTCACGGCGATAAATATTACAATATAATATTCGTGCTCGGGAGGAAGAGGATTCTCGCCGTGCAGGAAGGACGAACGGGAAAGCCGTATGACGGGGCGGCTGTGCGCCGTGTGCGTTACCTGGAGGATCGTATTACCCGGGACAACGAATGGTACTGTACGTCCAGCGACGTCGAAGAAGCATCCTGCCTTTACGATTCTGCAAATACTACGGGACCCTCCGCTCGTTTCTCCAATCGGGAATTAAACGCGTCGATGGGGCTGCATCGCGTCGCAGGTAAGGGTGAACCTTTGGTTTTCGAATCCGGCAACTCTGTGCCGACAACTGTACGATGCTGCGGTATGGATCTGAATAGTAATAGGTGACAGACTGCTTGACCCTCGCCGGGCGGATATAAAGTCCATTCGAACCCATCCCATGTATGTATCAGACTACTTGTTATTTATTATTCACACATTCACAACTCTTCTGTATATTAATACCCCACACTAGGGTTTGTCAATTTTTAAAAACTGTTTCTCTTATAAATTTGAAAAATTCGAAAATCGATTTTATATACTAGAATTAATATGTAAAAAGGAATTAATTATTTAATTAAAAACAGTTACTGATTTAAAGATTTATAATTCAAATTTTGTATGGATTTTAGTTATTTTTTTTTTCATTCATTTGGTTTTGTACAGATAGAGTACCTATATTTTATTTTGTTACATTTTTGTAATTCCATAAGTATTAAAAAAACTGAAAATTTTTAAAATAAGTACAGATATTTATTTTCTATTTTAATTATATTTTTGTAAAAATTGAGAAACCGGTCTAGCGTGAATTGACGCTATATTTATCAATTTTTCCAAATCCTCTTCTTGAATTGAAACCATCACCACGAGCTTCTCCATACCCACTTCTTGAATTTCTAATCATTACAATCAGTTTCTTTGAACCCCCTTTTGAATTGGAGCCGTAGTCGTCATCTTTTCCGGGCCCCTTTCTTGAGTTGTAACCATCGTCATCAGCTTTTCCCAGCTATCCTCTTGAATTGAAGCCATAGTCATCAGCTTTCTGAAACCCTTTTCAAGAAGCCAATTCAAGCATCGGAGTCATACTCATTAGCTTTTCCAAACCGTCTTCTCCTTGGTCGATACCGATTGGTTGCATTTTACAAATGCAAACGGGGCCACACATATAGGTGTGCGATACCTACTTACATGCTCCGCATTCACCCTCTGCTTGCTGCGTTCGGTCGCAGGTCGTCTCGGCGTCAGGCTGGAACGTCAGCAACCCCGCTTCCTTCTCGTCCTCCTTCTAGAAGAGCCACCTACACGGCTCTCACACCCATCCGGTTTACGTGTACGTGCACGCGGACCTTGTTCCGTGGACGAACCGCAGGGAAACCACTACCTAACGGATCGGGCAGTCCGTTCTTGTCGACGTACCACTACCCAGGCAAACGTGGCGCACACGTACATTAAACTCAAGTGATTCGAGTGCATGGAGAATGCAGTCTGGGTAAAAATTAATAGAAAATAGAATACTTACGATTCAATGATTGAAACGTTGACTAACAACTTTTTGCCAAAAATGCGAATAACCTTACGATTTAGTACAAAATTTCAATGCTTCATTGTGATCTCAAGTGTACGAAAAAGATTGTTAAAATCTGTGTTTCATTTGCTTGCATCACGACTGGACAAAATATGTGAAACTACCAGTTCGCCAGTTCTTTTGAAGTTGGAGTGCAAGGAAAATGCACACAAAAAGCTAAATATGTACCTACTATTGATTTACTGTACATAGTGCTTCGACTGTCGGGGAGATTGGAGCTGGTAGGCCAGTTTTTCAGTTTTTGATTTTTAATAAATTATGTGGACGAAATATCATTAAACCGGTTAGTATATTTGATAGGACATACATTTGGATACCTAATTAAATTAGGAAAGTTGACTCAATGCGACAACAATTAAGGTATTTTAATGTTTTTCTAACACCTTCCATGCTGGTCAACCAGCCCCATGATCGGGGGTTGGTTGACTTACAGTATGGGGTAGGTTGACTATAGGTAGAAAATGTTATTAATAACTTATCTCAGTGGTAAAAAAAAAAAACACAATGTCACAAGAGTTGCTCCATATATACAATATTAATTTCTTCCTTTCATATTTTAATAATAAACTGAAATTTTTTTCAACTTCAACGTAAATTATAATGTATTTATAAATAGTGAAATTTAAACAAAAAATAAAAATCGCTTTCTGAATTACAAAATAACAATTTAAACCTTATTAAGGTTATTAGTCAACCAGCCGCAACCGATCATTTTGACTTCAATAATCTATAATCCAGGGTTGACTAACTGCTGGCTCGCGAGCCACCGGGGGCCTTTCCGCCTTGCTACCACCTTGAACCGCCCCCTCCATACCTACCAGACTCTGACGATCGCAGTCGAAAAGGGAAGGAAAGAAGCAGGAATCGACTGCGATCGTGAGAGTCAGGTCGGTATGGAGGGGGGCCGTTCAGCGTGGCAGCAAGGCGGAGAGGCCCCCGGTGGCTCGCGAGCCACCAGTTAGTCAACCCTGATCTATATAACCTTCAATTATTCATGTATAAACAAAAATACTATGCCAATGGGTCGTCTAATAAACAAGCTTTTTCTATTGTAACTATATAGAGCGTGAAAAAATAAAATCTGTTAAAAAAACTTTCTAACTGTTAGAAATCTTTCCGCCATAAAGCATATGTCGATGCAAACTTATTAACAATTAGTCAACTAAATTCTAATACACTTAAAACGTATAGTCACTTACACATTTCAATAAAAAATTACAGAACTATCGAAAGAGCATTATTACTTTCCTCTCAGCTATATCTACTGAAGTCCAACGAAACATCAAACTTTAAATACAGATCTTTCAGATCATAATCCACTTTCTCATCGACTCTGACTGTTGAGCTTCGACTGTGCACCAACTCATAATTAAACACCCAAAGTCAAACATTTATAGAAGCATTTACAAGTAACGGGATAACACACCTACCCCGCTCAATGGATCAAGATCTGCACTGCGTACAGCGACTTCTGCGCACGCACGTTGCGCAGCACGTGACCAAGTGCTCGAGCATCGAGGGCACGGAGTGTGCAGCTCCCTCGGCACGTTTCTACCCGCTCGCGAATCGTTTGCGTGCGATGTACAGTACGAGAGAACGTACGATGGAGGAGGCGCGGAGCAGGTGAGAAAGAAGGACAGGTACATAAACACGAAGAGCGGAATACGCTCGGGAGAGGAGCAAATGTACGTAGAAGAAACGTATCCGTGGGTACGTGTGTTCCTTGCAGGAGGCGTCTATCCCTATCCACGTAAATTGAATGTGTGAGTGGTTAGGGGCGGCGGGGGTAGAGAAGCATAGGTGAATCTTGACATTTATATGTATGTGACCTGTCCCGCGGAGGCATTCGTCTACTAAGCATTAGAACGTCTGTGTAGGTGTGCGTGCATGTATTATTGCGAAGATCGGTGTGTTTTATGCCTGCGGCTTCTAGCTGGGACGTTTACAGTATAGGAGAGACTTAAGCATGCTGGTGTGTCTAGCACTCGTGCCTGTATTGCGCTGGAAAATTGCTGTTGGTAGATTCAGATGCGTCTGTTTATTCTAATGTATCATACGATGGTTCTTATAGTTTCCTGGCACGTGTGGAAGAAAAGGTTTGTAGCATTTTAGTTTGCAGATACGAAGTCACAAAATCAATGTAGATCTGTTTTGGATAACATTGCATTTGGAAGTGACATCATAATTAGACAAAATGTATTCTACGTTGTGTATAATATTTTCAAAAATATAACTTACCTTACCATTTGAGAATTAAACGTAGTTTTACATACTTAGTATCTTGGAATAATCCTTTAAAATCCTGTATCGAGTGACAAATAGGGAATTAATAAAGACAGTATTTCGTTCTTATAAAACCGCTTCTTCAGTGGAAAATAAATGGATTTTCAAGAACACCTTTTGGAGATGTCGCTGCATTGTCGAGTTGTCCGTGGTTGAAGCGTAGTGCGCGCTCGGTTGTCGCGTCCGTGTGCGCAGATCCGTGCGCCCCGTCGATTTGTCGTTTTCCCACAGGCGCGAAGGTTCCGTGCAGCAGCGCAAGGAGGAGAATCGATGACAAGCGTGGTGGTAGGATAAAGTAAGAGGAAATACTTGCGCACTTATATACTAACTACGAGACACGCGTGTATACGCTCGCACGCATCCGATAATAGTGCCCGCGCGTAAAACTTTATTGCGTTCGATTTAAAAATAGAATTCGAGATAGAAGGAAGTGACGCTACGCGCACATAAAGAATATCTCGCTTCAGCTCCGTCGTGCTGCGTAGCGTCACACTGGCAAGTAAATAAAACTTTTATTATGTAAGTATTAGCCGAGGCTTATGTCGACTTGCTTTTATAATCATTCTTGCCTTAAGTTCCTACGAATTCTTACAAAATGATACGTGACCAATAACGGTTTATTGGAATAATGTTATAAAGAAACTTTATTCAAGTAACGCACCTCTCTGTTTCCAGTACTGAAATTTGGAGACAAATTTCCAACAAGGTTTCTAATTAATAAGACTGAAGCTTTTAATACAAAAAGATTTACACGAACGCAAACAATTTTAACTTCCCAACAATAAATTAAAATTTTAAAGTTACATGCTGGACCACCATTGGTGGATTTAAATATTCACAATTAACCGCCTACTTAAAATCGAAATAAATTCAGTATAAAAACTATAAATAAAAATGACGCTTTTGTCAAGGTCATTTAAATCTACGCCCCAGCTAACGAGGGATAATCGCCAACCCGGAAATTCAAAAAGTTAGAAGCTTTGGGGATATGTAGAGGTATATACTACGCAATTATTTTCGGACACTAAAAATCCAACTATTTCCCGATTTTGTGGTATAACTCGCGTATCAATTTTGCCAAATGTTCCAATTAAAAGAAGTAACTCCTGTCTGAAAACTTTTTTTCTATCCCTAACAGTTCACGAGTTATAACACAAAATCTCACCCCATTAGAGTGATTTTGGACAGCAAAAAAAACGTAATACATATCTACATATCCCCAAAGTTTCATAATTTCTTTAATTTCCGGGTTGGAGATTTTCCCTCGGAAGTACCTACCTCCAAAACTTACATGACAAATGGAATTACAACCAGGATGGTCGCAAGTAGATGTGCTGGAATCGTCGGAATTGTTGAAACACACAAGATGGCCGTATGAAATTGTCAGGGGACCGTAAATCCCGTCAGGGGTACAGCAGTGATGCCAACGAAAGAGGCGCGCGCCATTTAAATCCGCGCCGATGGATCGGGGCCTCAGCGTATTATTACCATCTATAGGAATCGTTGGTGAGCCATCGAAAGGTCGGTGATTTATGCGGTTGCCCGTCGTGTGGGCTACGCCTCGTGTGCCACGGCTCCGTTGGCCTGTGCACGCGCTTAAGAAGCCGCGTACGCCTGGGTCGGAAGAGACGAGGAAGAAGGAGCTGGGGACGAGCGCACAGAGAGAAGAGAGCTCTCTGGACGATCGGGATGCTAATTCGTTTTGCTCGCTTCCTCGGCTTCTTCGTCCTTTTCTGCGAATGCAGATCGTCGGCGGACGACCTCGTGGAATGCGTTGCTCGTCTCGTCGAAGCCAGCGCGCGGCGAGGCAGCCTAGGCCGAAGGTACTCGCCGTTCGCAGGATTATCAGCGTTCATTCCTTCGTTGTTTCTGCGACGGCGAAATGACGATCCACTTACTGTTAGGAGATCAATGCTTCCTCGAAAATCTCGCTACCCCATCGTGAGTTAGAATCGAACGGATACCCTGGGTGGGAGCAAAAAGTGATGGCAAGTTTCGTTGAAAACGCGCCATTAAAATCGATTAACCCTTGACGACCCATGTTATTTTCGCTTTTTCTTTCTGGTTGGTGCGCATATGCATACTGTATAGGGTAAAGGACCCAATTACTGACACCTTACCAATTACTGTCACCTTAAGCTATTTTACTTAAAATAACGAATAAATAAACTATAGTATATAATTTATAGCATAGATTATAGGTTGAATTAACTAATTCTTTTTGTGTATGACTTTACAACGTTTATTTATTTGTTATTTTAAGTAAAATAGCTTAAGGTGACAATAATTGGTTAGGTGTCAGTAATTGGGTCCTTTACCCTAGTGCAGTTTGCATTCGTTTCGATATTTGGGTACACCGATAACATTGTGGTGTGTAATATATCTCTGATAATTATAGTAGTAATCCAGGGACGATTTCTAGAGTTTCTATCGACACCACACATTTCAGTATCACTTATTTTGCTGTGGTCAATTATTACCAAGCGTGTCAGCTTGTAAATTACTATGTTATATTGAGAATTATAAAAATAGGAAATGTACATATTTCTACGTAGTACTAATTTTAGTGCTCTCTGATAGTCTCGTGGGAATATCTACTTTCCACTTCATTGATGCAGTATTAGTTAGTTAAAGTAGTTGAATACTTTTATTGCCTGGTCATTTTTTCATGGTGGGTTTCATCCTATGCCTCATATCGTAAACAGAGAAAATCAATATTTTTTATAATGTTAAACTAAGTAGCTTCCTCTTCACATACAGTTTGTCACACAAGAGCATACCCGCGATACCTTCATGAAAATACCCTGGAAAAAAGTCTCCGAACGCCCTTGCGTTGAATTCAAATCTGATCACAGAATTTGTCTTGCCCTTCAAGATTCTTTTGACAGATTTTCAAAGTCAAAACTTGTTCGTCATACTTTTTTAATATTTTCTCCTTATTCTGCAACATCTTACCTTTAACCTCGAAAATCATTCATCCCTCTACTTTATTTCTATCAAAAGTTCTATGATTTTGACACAGAAAAGTGCAGTTTTCCACTGTGCGGCGTACCTACCCCCAAAAGTTTTACCGCGTTTCCCCAGGGGGTAGTCCGACCCCACATTGAGAATCACTGGTTTAGATTATCACACCCTCCTTCGCTCTAAATTTCGCGTTACGCTCTTGTGTGGCAGTCTGTAGCTTACGCGTACTGTAAATCTGCCTAAATCAAAGCTGACAAAATCCAGGGCCCTGAAGAGCTTCAAACGTAGAAGTCAAACATGGCAGAAGTCATTCCAGTTAATGTACCTACACAAAATGGGCTATTACTATTTAGGATTGAAAATTCGTCGACGTATGATCTCTTTTAAAACGTTCCCTGATATGCCTCAGCTAAAGCTTTCACTTATGCGTTTCGTATGTGTGACATATTTCTTTCCTTTCAGCTAGCACTTTGCAATTGGAGCATACCACACACTCTCTGGGTTCCCTTGTGCACGCGTATAAGCTTTCGTCCAACTTCCTGTTCCCAATCGGGCGACATTGGTTGTCGTTTCTTGAGTTAGTACAAGCATAAGAAACTCAAATCTTATACAGTATTACGTAGGACATATTTCTATTATTATTAACCACCTTGTTGAATCTTGAATCCCCATTTCTCTACGTCAGTGTCTCTTTCACAAAAATATTTGTCATCACTGTTCTCAAATTCTATCTAATTTATCATTTCGATTTTTCTTTCTTTGAGCATGGTAAAATTGATTTATTAATTATTCCTGTGAGTTATCATTATAAGTCAAAGAACCAACAAAAAATTGGTAAACAGAGCAATCTCATTTTTTTAAAAATCGAAAGACTAAAAATTTCATAAGTGGTATATGTATATAAGAAGATCGACGTGGTAAATATTAACTTTCAAATATAAAATACTAGCTGTACTACTTGGCTTCGCTCAAAAAGATTGAATTTATAAAAAAATAATTTTATTTTTGTGAAAATAGTCACATTCATCTAGATTAGCTAGGCATACTGAGCTGGGACATATTTCGTGCTCCAGAGTTTACCGTTCGAAAGTTTTTAGGCGACAGACAAGTACACCAACACTTTCTGCTTTATATACCTATTAAGATATAAGCTCTTAACAAATTTTATGTATTTCTCTCACGATCAACTGTGCATCCATAAATGAAAACGTCACTGTATCCATTATCGAGTTCTCTAGTTTTTCTAATTTTTCTACACAGTTAAACGTTCTTCGTAAATAAATATCGATGTTTTTCGAATTAATCTGTACTATATTATTATAAAATTAGATGTTCGAAAACGCGTACAAAGTACCACGTTCGCGGTAAAACGAAAAAAGAGAACCATAAATTTTGTATTTCAACGATCGTGGTGCTCCCTGAAAAAGAATTTACGATTACGCCTCACGAAGCAAAGAAGAGTATCGGAACGCGCCAGAAAATTTCGACCTCGATTTTATTTGCGGGTTTACGAACAGCCGGCGCGCAAGTATAGAGTTACTTGAGCATTTTGAAAAATTAATCGTATCGGTGACTGACGATGGAAAGTGTCAGTTCATGAGACTCATCGAGCTGCAGATATTTCTCTTTATAGGACATCGATCTCCCATCTGGGCGTCGATTTCTCTTTTTTTCCGCACAGTTAGAGAGCATTTCCCCTTTCGCTCTACGCTTGTCCGCGGTCATCGAGTATCACAGCGATGTCTATGAACGCTCGGCGACGATAACAATGCCGTCGATGTCGTATCTAAAATGCTCGGTGTCCGAGCCGAGCCTTTCGACCACCCTTTCGGTCAAAAGCGGGAGAAGCACGACTTCACGGACCAACAAATTGAAAAAATTCGAAATGAAAGGAAAGAATTTCCCGTATTCTACTGCAAGACATGACAGAGTTTGATGTTTTATTTTTCGTAGAATTGCATTGAGGGAATGTGAAAACAGTAGTTAGAAGCAGGCATCGAGAAAGTTCTGGAACTCTTATTTTTAAAAAAATTCTGTTAAAACTTATATGTTTCGTTTAAGAAAATATCCGTTCCTGTGGAATTTTTATTGAACTTAGGAAAATCTTTAGAAATTATTCTCATGGAACAGATATTTTAGAACCTAAATTAATTAATTTTAGAACTTTATCAGTTCTCATGGGAAATTATAATGTGAGAACATTTTTAAAAAATTCCACGGTGCATATTTCAAATAGAACCTATTGAAAAGTTCCAGAATTCTGTCGAACCCTGATTAGAAGTCATAGAGGTCTTTAGGCATAGAAGTCTTGATAACAGGGTATGTATCTCTGAACCTATAATAATAACAATAATAATGATTCTTTAATGCACCAGTAAACATTACGAAAATAACAAGAAAAACAACAAATACGTGTGAAAAACAAGAAAGAGAAAAATAGTAGATATAGAAATTATATAGTATATGTAATAAAAGTAGAAGCAGAGTGCAAAAGGCGAGATCCAGCTGTCAGCTGTTGTTAACCTAACTACCTATTAGACGTGATGACGTAAAACATCTCTTTCTTTACACTAAATTATTTCTACTCAAATAAAAGGCATAAGGGAGTCACTCGAAATGTGCATCGAAATGGAAGTGCTAAAGCGTTTCTTCTTAAGTACATACATTGAATGTTCTTAAGGTATACTTGACTCTTCTTTTCAAATTGTTATGAACATGAACAGTGTCCCTAATACTAGTGTCTGCCGACTATCAGTGAAGGCTTAGAGGAACGAATTAATTTAATTTGGTATTACCAATTTTAATTATGTACTAAAAATATGACAGGAACGGTTCTTGTAATACTCATTATAGCACATTAGAAAATCTCTTTAAGAAATTTGATGTTATCGATGCGTTTCTACACAGAATATTTTCGAGGCTTACACGAGAAAGGAGATATGTAATGCCACTTCATGGGAAAATGCAATTGTACTTTATGGATACATTTTATAGAAATTTTCTAGGTTCCATTCGTGAAAAGCTACGACTTTTCTATTCCTATTTTAATCGATTTCTGCGAAATCTCATCGAAGTTATTAATGAAAACATTTCATAGTGGTTTCGGCTTCCTTATTAGCAAGAACAGTTTGTAATTATTTTGTTTAAAACAGGGCCTCAAATACACAATTACTATTTAGAAAATCATCTTTCAAAATGTAATAAAATAAAGTAACAGTACTATAAAATACCGCACTAGGGGAGACCGGGGCTAAAAGTTCCGGAGGTAAGTTGTTCCGATCGTTCTATCTTCAAAATCAAAAAGAGCGTTGTACTTTAAATTATTTTTTCCACAGAGTGGCGTGATCAACTTACACGGAAAAAATAATTTAAAATGCAACGCTCTTTTTATTTTGAAGATAGAACTGTCGGAACAACTTACCCCTCGGAACTTGTGGCCCCGGTCTCCCCTACTTAAAATCTTCCGAATAAAATTATCCCAAAAATACCTGAGTTATAAAACTTTATCGTGGCAATTATTGTAATACACAGAAAGCATTTGTTTCTTAATACTGACGTTCGACGATTTCTAAACGATCTACCAACCCATGTTCATTTCCAACGTCCTCCCCTAAATTTTTTTACTCTTACCCAAGACATTTTTCTATCGCATCACGCATTTCGCGATATCTGCATGGCACAATTAAAATGGGCCGCTCTGCATTGTATCGCATGCAACGGTACGCATAAATTACCGGAGTGACTTCCCACCTCTCGCTCCGTGTTCCTTTTGCGATTTACATTTCGCAGCGGTGCATGAACGCGACGAGCAACCGTACCGACGAGCCAGCTATTACCAAAATTCATCGGCACCGCGCGACGCGTGATTAAAATAACGCGAGTACACCGGGAAAAAAAACTGGAGCATCCTGCAACGGGGGCTTCGCTTTCGATCCGCGGGTAAAACGTGAAACTCCGCGGAGCTATCGCGGCGCGTTCAGCGCTGTGCACTCAGCTCGCGGTTCTCGATAATTGCAAAATTAGAGAACATGCATTCACACTCGCGGGACAAGAGAAACGAGTTTACCGGGGCCTTTCGCGGTCAAAGAATTCAGAAAAGAAACTCCGAGAGACGCTCGGACGTGCCGAGAATTCGAAACCACTCCCACGACTCTCGTTTAATATCCTATCATCGTGCAGTCGAATTGATCTCTTCATCGAGCTCGCAACGTCGTTAGCAACACCTGCGTTACGATCGATCATCGCGAATACGCACTGTTTACCATACGTTTTGATTCATAGGAATAATGTTCGAGTAGAACTGTATAAACGTTCACTATCCATTGGACTGGAGGAATTTAAATAGAGCCAGGACTATTCTGCCGTGTTAAGGGTACATTCTCGTGTAATCCCTTGAAAAAATTAGGATTTTTTTAAAGAAAACTGTAACAGATAAGGTAAAAAGTCTTTTTGGTATTAATTATACATATTTTAAGAGGATAAAAATTATTTTTATTGTTTTTCCTCAGATGTAATCTTGAATAAATAGCTAATAATTCTGACGATGATAAATGTAAGGTGTACATGATATTTGAAGATAGACTCATGTGAACTCAAAAATCGAAAGTTTTTCTTAAAATATATGAGTGTGGTTGTCGTTAATGCAGAATAATGAAAATTCGATGATTGGTACATGTTTTAGTAAAAGTGCCCTAAAATCGATAATTTTTTATGCTAAGTAAAATCGAATTGTGTGAACCAAAACTTATAAAAGTTGGTAATAGGTGCGATAGTGAGTTCATTCACGATAAGAATCCCGAAAAAAATTTCGGAATCCGTCAATGAATTCTTACAGCCAGGCATCGATTTCACATACGTCCAAATTATAAACTACTGTATTTTCAGTTTCAATGCTTTTTTATTGCCAATATTTCTATAAACTTTTAGACCTTAATAATAAAATTTGATGAATTTGATAAAAAAATCGCTTGTATCCACAACTACTTTTTAAAATACAAAGTTCAACATACCGAAATTTACATGTTTAGAAAAGGCTATTAAAGCATAACTGTTTGAGTATTACGAATGTATAATAATTATAACTTAAAAGTTAGAAGATTTAAAAATACGAAAATGCTAACTTAAAAATAACGCTGGGGTGCAGTGAACTCCATGTCACCAATTTGTGACGGAGGGTCAATACACCTACATGTAGATAAACTATTTTTATGCTACCCGGTAGCAATAACTCAATTTAAGCGAAAGTTAGACATACGCCCATCGAATTAACACGGCAATATCCACTCTTATAATTTAATATTTCAATATATACTTTATAATTACTCGGATGTTGCAAATATTCCTCGAACATTACAGTATTGGAAAATTATATTCGAATCAGGGTCGTACAGTATGCATCAGGAGCTCCCGGACTCTGAGTTTAATAATTGTGGTGGAATGCAAGACAGTGAAAAGGAAAGCATGATACCTACCTTAGTATACCTGAGATTCCTGAGAATGACTCTTTCGCAGTAGATGCTGGAAGTGTCCACCGTTTTCTTCGACGCACAAGTTCTTCCCTCAACACGTGTTTCGGGAAACGCGAAGAAGTGTTCCAACGGTGATTTTCTTACAAGGAGAGTATTTTAGGTGTCCGCCTCCGATGATTTTGATTTTTGGATATGTTATAGAGGACCGAAAAATAAGAAATACGTGTTTTTTTATTTTCCCCCGTTTTCATATTTGGGGGGTGAAAACTGCGTTCAAAGTCAGGATTGAAAAATTATTTTTGTGGACTTTTTGAAAATCTGGTGAGTCAGTCATATTTCGCATTCAAAGACACAAAATTCGTCCATTGACACTATTCCCCTATCTCTAATAGTTGTCGAGATATTCCACAAAAATGATTTTTCAACGAGGAAAAATAAAAAAATAGAAAAACACGTATTTCTTATTTTTCGGTCCTCTATAACATATCCAAAAATCAAAATCATAGGAGGCGGACACCTAAAATACTCTCCTTGTTAGCTGCTTCTTCAATATTGCGCTTCAGATCAACAAAAGTACAAGCATTGTTCTTGTAGACTGTCTCTTTCACCTAACTCCACAAGAAAAAATCGTGGGAGTCCAGTCCGGAGAGCGAGGAGGCCAAAGATTCTTTGAGATGACGCGGCCATCGAACTGTTGCAGTAACGTCATTGTTTTATTTCAGGTATGGCATATCGCCGCATCTTGTTGATACTTGTCCGTTCTCCCCTTCTTCTCCATTACGAAGAGTCTTTCACTCCATCACAATAAATTATGAAACTGTATTTGAATATTCGAATGCTGAAACTGTTCTTTTCTGATGAAATTCCACATTTAAAAGTGACTAACTTTTGTTTAAAATATTTTGCGGTTTGACAATCAGTTTAAAGGAGATTACTTCGACCAAGAAACTTTGAGGGATGTTGCGCACGCGAAACCATTTATTCGCAAAAAAATAAATAAAAATAGAGTTTCAAATATTTTTTTAAAGCTCTACGAATTTATGGCGGCTGCAGGGGCAACAAATATTAGTGTTTTGATAAGTTTCCAAACATTTAAATATACCTCTAATTGAAATGTAATTTTCAACTACTAAATTATTAGAAAATACTCGGTGTGCTGAAATATTCAAATAAATAAAAATTCACACGTGTACTCTACTTGCTACAGGTATAAACCACGTTCGGTTTAAAGCAATAAATAAATAAAGAAATGCTCAACAGATAGTCCCAGCTCTAGTTTCACGGCGGATTCGTTTATTACTTTCGCGACGGCTTGATGCAAATCGTCTCCCAGAGGAACAACTCGTCAGAGAAATGGCGCGGGTAGTAAACTGTCGAAAGGTTTTTCGCGATATTCGCTTAAACGGTGAATATCGGCGCAGTGTTATGTCCTACATAGTGCGCATTCCGCGCTAAAGTCATTTACTCCTCGTCAAGATGGAATATTAGCGGCCAGGCCGTTGCGTTTCACTTCGCGAATCGGTTAAAGGCGTCGGGCAGCGTATAAGGACTGAATAAGTGAATACCAGTTTCCGCGTTGCACGGACGAACCGTGTAACCGTAATTTGCGATATCGGGCACCGCGAAACCAGTGTACAGGGTGTTTCTTAACATGTGCGACTCACTTCAGCGGCTGAGGGGGGACACAAAAACAATGAAAAAAGTTCATACAAACGTGTGCCCTGTTTGACTTTGTTCCAGAATTATGGCCATCTTTGCACTCCAATTATAATTCTTAATGGCAAACAGAAATAGTACAATTGATATTTGATTCTACTAAATGTTTGTGTAACTGTTTGCAGTCGGACTTGTTTTTTCTAATGAGAGATGAACAGGTTAATTTTCTGTAGATTTCTTAAAGGGAATAGGCAGTCAAGTCGGTTGAAAGTCGAGTTTTCTTTGCGAATTAATTACAAGCAGATGAAAGCAAACGCAGAATTTTCAATTTATACAATGTTTATTACTATCACGCAGAGTAAAAAGTATTTTTTTTGTTTACATATTTATTCCACGAATGGCGCCACACGGGGTTGATTGTACAGTGTTTTAGAAAAAGTGTCTTTGACTTTGCACTGATAGCGAGCTTAAAAATAAAGATACAACGGTTTCCTGGGAATATGTTTCCAATTTCGGTCTGAACCCCGGAAAAACGAATTGAACCACAAATACTAAAGTAGCGACTAGGAGATGGTGATTTTTACGATGAATCGCGATTTTCGGGGTGCGTGGGTGGCTGTTTTTTTCTGTCGGAAACTACAGTCTTCATAAAAATCACGTATTTTTCAAGCGTTTTGACCGAAGGGTACCCTTAATACTTAATTTTCAACTGTAAAACAAATTCTAGACACTCAGTATTTCGAATCAGCCGACCCCATTTTAGTTGCCCTTTTCCGCCAGCACGAAAATTGGACCGTTTATTTTGAAAGTGGTGTAAGTCCATTTTCTCTTGTTTGGAGAAAATTAAAGGTAATTAAAATTTACATTAAATTAAGCACGAATTACTTGACATCTCATTTTTTTCAAAAATAGATTTACACCGCTTTCAAAATAAACGGTCCAAATAATTCTTCAAGCTCTCGTTCAAACCGCTACGCACAATATCCCAGTTGTTTCGAACGCTCGAAATCGTTCACGCCGATCACGAGCGGTGCATAGTCGGTGGAAACTCTCTCGGTGGAGATCGAGTCCTTATCACGAGCCGAAAGAGCCGTTTAACGTGTCACGTGTTTCGATAAAGGCGAGCAGAAGAGGCCAGCCAGAGAGTGCGGCTCGTTCCGTTTCACTTCACGGAACGTTTAAAAGGTGGCGATCTGTCAGCGGTGGCTGTGAAACGATAGCCGGTCCCTAGCCATAAAGCAGGCTGCGAAACGCTCGCCCGCTCCTGCGTCCGCGCCCGCGCGCGTGCAAATGTTTCAGTTTCGTGAGTATAGACTCGGTAGGAGTAATAATCGTATACCGTTACTTCTTTCGAAAGGCCGTTGACTCAATTGCGCCCCGGATAAAAGAGGCGGTTCACGAGTCCTCCGCGAGCCGTGCACGGGGGATACATTGCCGTTGCGCGACGTGTATCCACACACCTACATTTCCACGTGCTTCACCTACGAAAGAACGTCGCCGGCTCGTTTATCCTCGCGCTCGACCACCCAGCTTCGATTTCGAGATCGACTAACGACCGATCTTCAAGATAGTTTGCTCGAGCCCCGCTACGCGATCTATGAATCCGCGCTTCTCTCGCGTTCTGCACGCCTCGATCGCCAATAAGCTCGTGCGATCGAACGCTGCCTTTTGCATTTGGTTCTTGTTTCTCTGGGCTGAATATTTCTTTCGGAACAATCAGAGCCGGATTTACCTTTTCAGGGGTCCTAGACTGAATATTCGGGGGGCCCTCGGTTAAATATAAAAAATAAAATAACGCTGATTTGTTTTTTTTTTATCATAATACTCGTACAATCTAAATAAGAATTTAATTTCAAAAATACCAAAACTAAATATAACATTAACCCTCGGCAAGATTTTTTGATAAATTTTTAGAGGAAAAAATTTAAAATGAGGGGCCTCAGGTAAACGGGGCCCTAGGCTTCAGTCTTGTTAGCTTAAGGGGTAAATCCATCACTGGGAACAATTTTTGGAGAAGGTTGTGTCATTTTTAAATTTATTGTAAATGTAATCGTAGAGTCTGAAGGGTGCAATTTTGAGGGAATGTATGCGAAAGGGATTTGTGTTATAATTCAGGCGTTAAGAGCAAAAAGGAATAACCTATATTTCTTGTGAAATTCAGTTAGCAGCAATAGGCTGTATTAATTATATAAAATAGGAAAAATTACAAATTTATTCTTAAATGTATTGAAATTCTAGAAAATATTCATTTAATTTAATTCAAATTTAATCTCATCTAATATCTACGTGTGCCTTCATTTTTATGTAAATAAACGTGGTTGCTAATGACCCAAATGGGTTGATGCATCTTTAAAAATAAAATGGAAAAAAGGTTACATTTACCTGTGATAATTGTGAATTATAGTATCTTCAAACACATCCAGTAACAGTATGCCGTAGATACTTTATATTGTTTTTTGTTGTACATATGTTAAAACACAGTAATATTCCGAGCGCATAAATATACGCTTTCTCTTCGTTTAAATCTTTCCTGTAATTATAATAATTTCTAATAATTAACAAGATCCTAGAACTGCTAGATAAAAATTATCGTGATTTTTCGAAAAACAACTCGTCGAACTAGGTCCAGCATTTATTGCGTTTATTCATTCCTCCTTCTTTTGCACTGAATTCTTGAACCACAGTAATATTCTGAATGACACCTTTTCCTTTCTTCGACTTTTATAGCTGCTAGTTAATAAAAGCTATTATAAATTTAAAGAACCTAAACACCACCCTGTTTGGGGTTAATTTTGGAGTTTTAAAAATCTCTTCGACGGCTGAAAGGTGCGATTTTAGGATTTACAATATATTTCCCACGTCAACTCTAAACTACCTTTTTACTCTAGTGCTCCTCGATATCCTCTCGATCCATTTGTTACAACGAATATTGTATACAAACAATAAACATTGGACTTTCAGATTAGAGGATTGGAAGCAACGTCTTTATTCTAGACTAATTAAATAATTTAATAGCCTTCAGAATCCACAGCATTCGGACCCCACTTCTGTTACAATAGTCACAACTGATCTACCAAGCAAAAGTACCTACATAGAAATTATAATTAGAATCGCTTTTCCTTAAAGTCACGATCGCACACAGCTACCAACTATCGCAAGATATCTCTGTTGTGTCTCAAGCCACCGCAGTTTCCGTTTTCTAGCGGTCGGAGAGGCTCGTAGGAAACACACGAACCACCGTTCGCCTCGGTTCACAACGGTTCGGGGCCCGTTGGAGCGCGAGGAAAGAGCGCGTGCGTTCTCTAAGCGAGGCAGTTGCTATTTCCCAGGCAAACGGCGACGCTCCTCGCCGGGTGCATTTTGAAAGTTGGAACACATTCACGACCGAATTCATCCTGATTGCACGCCGCGCTAAATACCTGTTTAGTGATTCCGCAGCGTGCCACTTTCACGGCAAAAATCTGTCGAACATGTCCGTGGCTCGATTTCCAAACGGAGCATGTGCGGGACAATGGAGCTTTTCTGTCCTGCGTATGCAAATGGATCCGTCATCGAGCCTCCGGCGAGTCGCGCCACAGAAATCTAAATCAAGGTTCTTCTTTTTCTCATCCTTTTCTTTTAAGATTTTCCTCCCCGTTTCCTACCGTGGCCCGAACTCGTCCACGTCGATCACCGAATAAATCGTCTAACGAGCGACGGGCCTGTTGGGGTCGTGTCCTCGCGGCCCCAGGTATACGGTGTGTCTAAATTCATCCGTGATTCGTCGCCGGGCAAAGCGAACAAATATGAGGCCCGTGGTGGCTCTCCACGGAGTTACTTCCATGACAAAGGCCGGTCAAACCTGCCTGACAACCTGTAAAATTCCTATGAATGAGCGCAACCTTCTCCTCTGGTCACCAGCGTGTCCGGGCTCTCTTTTTCGAGTGCGCGACTCGACCTCGTCCGTTATTAAATTCCTCGACCTCAAGAAGTCGGGACGCCTCGCCGCGGGATAAAAGGAGACCTCGGGGGGGGGGGGAGGCCGGGGGCCCGTGCCACGTGACAGGCCCAGCGTTCGATTCTGGCCACGCGGATAGACGTGGCCGGAGATCCTCGGTGCTCGAAATCTAGCCGCGGGATTCTCGCGCTGACGCGACTTTGCTCGTTAAGCTTGTCGCTTCGCGGCCTCCTAGACTCGCGGTCCGCGTAGACGGATTTTTAATTGACTCGGTGGGAGGATCACCTTTAGCGGCCCGGCGGTTATAAAACTAATAGGCTGTAAAGATTAACGACGACTGTTAAACCCGCGCGATTTGAAATGGAAAGTATGTAGCTTAACAAAGGGGCCTTTCTTTTTTGTCGGCGGCTTTTTATTTTTCTTTCGTGCGTGTGCCTCGATGAGAGTAGATACAGTGGGGTTCATAAGTATTAAGATACTCGCTGTAGGTGCAGAAAATGTGATATTTGGTACAGACTGAATACTTCTCGCTGATATTAAGTTAACTTAGTCAGGTGACTGAAAAGAGGCGAATGTTTGTGAATTTTTTTTAAAAAAACGGATGCGTATATTTCTACAGAACTTCTTGCACTTAAAAGAGCAACATTTAAAGAACATTTGGTAATTTTTAGGATATTTAATTGAATATCTCAGGAAGTCGAGAAATTTTTTTTCTGTAAAATAATTCGTTGATTTTCGGAAAATTGAACGAATGGCAGGAATTTGAAGAAGTTGCAATATTCACGACAGATTTTCGCCTTTATTATGCCATAGAAGTAATTCAAATTAAAAATATCATTAAATATATTGGTTGTTCCGATGCATAATTTCATAAACAATACGAAATTTACTGGATTTTTTGTTTTAGGTGAATTCCTCGGGCGATAGACTGCACGCCACCGATTCACTACTTCGACGCCGATGTCGCGGGAAAAATCCCTACACAGTTTACAACAAATAAATTATTTTACAGAAAACAAAATTCTCACGATTTCCTTACATGTTCAATTAAATATCTAAAAAGTTTCAAAAACATCCATTCAACCGTTTTATTGAAAAAAATTGACAATGATCACCTCATTTTCGTCGAATTACACGAATCTTCTCCCAAGGTAGCATTTGTTATCATGCTGTGGCACATCTTTGGTAGAAGTAATTGGACTCTTACTCATTAATGAATTGATTTTCTACGTTGCAGTAGTATGAACAAGTTTTATCTTTATAGCACAACTATGGAAAGGTGCCTTTATTGCCTCAAGTTTTTGTTATCTTTATCTGCCCACAAAAGGTACAGTGTAAGAATACTCTGAAGTAATTTTACTGTTTAGTGAGTATTACGATTTCTTGTTTGCTAAACATTCAGTAAAAAAAATGTATTGGACGCGAACTGTTTCCTTCTTCCTGACATTGCAGTCAATTATCTACTTGTTTCTGTGACCGTAACTATTTCAAGCCGCCTGTCTATTCACGCGAGTTCTGTATCTTCCTTTCGGTTTTCTTTCACAGATACTCCACAATTCGTGCGTAGCTATATGACGATCGGTAATGTCAATGAACTCTCCAATACGGTAAAAAGACATTTCGAAAAGCGTTCAAACTTTGCTCGAAAACAGAAGACCAACAAACGCATAACCTCCTCTTAAGGGGGATTCGCGTGTGACAATCCCCGAAGTTTGTGAATTTTTTTTAAAAAAACTATTGTTAATATTGCATTAAACTCTTTTGGGATATAAGGAGGCATCTTTAAACTTGCAGAAAATATTTTATTTTCTACATTTTGAGCAACTGCCTTTCTCAAATTTTATTTGTTTAATTGTGACACAGTTATATTACCCAAATTTTGTTCTCTACTTTCTGCTACGAATGCATTACTCAAATTTCATTTGCTATTTCTAGGAAACCTATTTTATTTAAGTTCCATTTGCCAATTATATCGCGCTTATAATAGGGTAATCCCGGGTGAGATGACACTGCGGGTGAGATGGCTCGATCACGCTCATTTTGCAAATATATTTTTGTCCTTTGTAAAACCACTAAATTTACGGTGTGCTGATTTTTTTAAAAAGTGAGCCATCTCTCCCCGACTTACCCTATCCAAATCGCCTTCACTAATTTCTGTCCACCAAACCCGACCAAACGGGTTAATCCCAGCGTTAATATATAATAAAAGGGTTTATCCCATTGATATACTTAAATAAATTAAAAATTAAAAAACCAAACGTCCACGTAGGTCCATCCTTAGACACCAAAGAGACCTCGCTTTAGACACCAAGTTCCTCCCCCATTTCCCAAACGAATCTACCACAACACCGCGCGCGTCTCGCGCAGAATGATCAAAAGGCCGTGGACAATTCACAGTGTCACTGAATTGTGGAAGCGACGGTAGGGTCAGTCGATCGAGTTTCCTCGCGCGGCAAGAAAAAACGGTGCTGGTTATAAGGACACGCCGGGCATTAACGAGGTGCCGAGGAGCAGGATTATCCGCGACGATGAGGTCAAACACATTCTCGATCGTCAAGGTTGCACAAGCGGCCCCGCTAGTACGCGCGTATTCGCTCGCGCGCTACCTCGCCCGCCTCAGCTGCGGGCGCGTTACGCATTTGCATAGCCGCGACTGTTCTTTAAACTTCTAACTCGAGTAGCCTGGCCGTCCTTGTCGGATGTCTCAATTTTCCGCCTGGTATGCAGCAGCTATGACTAATACGTCCGCGTATCGCAACGCGCCAGAAATGGCAATCGCGGTTGTGTTACGACAGCCGCTGACGGCTTGAAAAAAATCATCAGAGGGACGAGCTGGATACGTTCGCCTTTCGTTCTTCGTCAGCTCTTAGGGCCATTTCGCACGGGACACTTCTCTGTGCTTCGCGATTGGTTGCTCCCTGCAGTTCTACAGGATCCACGGAGGGTTCATTTTTGGCAGAAGCCTGAAAACTTGCATGTTACTTTTGTTACCTCGTTTTGGGCTAAAATGTCCATTCAACTTTAAGCATTTGTTATGTAAATTGTTCGTTTAACCATTTCATGCACTTTATTGATCGGAAATGTATAGCAAATATGTTGGCTTTATAAAAACAATTAAAACCGACTTCATGGAAAGAAAAATGCACTAAAAAGTCAAACATAATTTTTTGCGTTATTTAATCTATACGATTCTCAATATTTTTATGTTAGCGCCTCATCATTTGCAATGTGTTAATCTGGCATTGACTTAAAAAATTGAGAGCCGTAGATTAAATAAGGAAAAAATTACTTTTTACTCTTTAGTGCATTTTTATTTTTTTGAAGTCGGTTTCAAGTTTTTTTATATTTTTGTATTTTTTACTTTTTAGTTATATAACTGCATTTATGTAAAAAAAACTATGGGTACGCCTACAAAAAAGCTGCTCGTAAAAAAAGAACCGTTTGCTGGAAACGAAAGATTCCAAAAATAAGCGACTTGAAAAAGTGAAAATAAGAATGTCTCACATTCGTAAAATGAGAGGACACATGAAATAACAAATTATGTAATGAGGCGAAGTTTGAATTAACCAGTACTGGCAAAGTGTTGGAAGAGTTCACCGGGGCATCGCCCTGTTTCGAATAAAAAAAAATATCATCAAAATCGGTCCATACGCAGAAGAGTTATGCGGGAACAAACATTGAAAAAAAAATACATACGGGTCGAATCTATAACCTCCTCCTTTTTTAAGTCGGTTAAAAATTCGATTCTTTGAACACACTAACACTGGAACATATAGAGCATAAATGAAGATGAATAGAAATCATAACAAAACTAGTCTGTTAGAACGAATACCAAAAGTGATAAAATCGCACAAAAAAAAAGAAGAAAATTTTACTTTTTTATATGCATATAATAATGTTTCTGTTGTAATATTAAATATATATATATATGTGTTCCATATAGTGTAAGATATAGAACAGAATAATATTCATTAAAAAGATTTAGTACTTTTATAATGATTGATCAGGATTTCACTTCATACTCGACATGTGTTCCGTATGTATATCAATTCGTTGTACATATATGTAAGGTGTACTATTCAAAATATGGCAAGAATATTCGGAGTTCGAAGTTTCGTTTTTTCGAAATCCTGCAACTGAAAGTGCATGTAAATATGAACATATTTGAATAGCTTATCGTGGAAATAAGTGAAAATTAGTGGAAATGCATACACGTGTCTGCAATTACTATAGAGAATGGACTTGAACTGTCACTGTAGATTAATTACAGTTTTGCGTTTACGTATAAGTGTATATGCACCTATATTGAGTGTCTAAAAATTGTGAAACTTCGAACTCGATTTTCTTAAAAAATTTTAATATGTATACATTGCGAATGTATACATTCACTAGTCAATGTATGCACACACTGATTTGATTACGTAGGTAAAGTATTCGTTCCATGGCGACCCAAACTTCTTCACAAATTAAAATATTTTTCATCATTGTTTATTTGTCATCATATATGAGGCTTTGAGAGCAAAAACGGACTAACCCACATTGAAAAAAAAAAAAATTTCCCTGGTTTGTATGATTAGTAGAGCCAATTGGAATACATTATTACTACTAACTCAATTTCGAAAAAAAAACGTGGTTTAGTCCGTTTTTGCTGTCACTGCCTCATATAATAATTAATATTTGCCAAATATTGGACGTGAGTGATCATTGCAATGAAACAGGTGGCACGCAGTTTTATAAAACATTACTTTGCTTGCAAGAGAGCAGGTGTTCCTATATGAAAGATGTTGTTGAAACAACAAACAGAGATTTCCTTTGTCGCAGCTTTTGGTTTAATGCAGTCGTATATTACAGAGAAGCCTTGAAAATTATTGTAAATAATTTAAAAGTTTCGAATGTCAGTTGTCCCTTATCCTCAATCAAGTTCTTATCATATTCGTTGTTTTTATTTAGCCTTCAAGCAAACACTCGATGATTCGCCTGAAAAATTTCAGGCCTTGGTTAAGCAGACAATAATTTTGCAACATGTGCGACGGTCTGACGAGTATCAAGGCAAATATCACAGCTGCACATGGCAGTTTTGAAGGATGTAAGAAATACAGCGCTGTAACGACGTTAAATTATAAACTATTTTGGAATTCACATTGAATGTTAATTTACTTTCAAATTATTTAAGTATAACAAATCATAACACGTAACGTACAATAATTCCATTAATCCAAATAAGCTACAATTACAAATATAATTGTTTTTCTAACAATACTTTCTAACCCCGTTACATCTTCATACTTTATTAAATCCCCAAATATAATATTCCGTATTCCACTTAAGAAACAGATAGGTAATCGTATCTTGATAAACAGGGGAAGATAAGCAATTCCAACTATTGCATTACGTATAGTTTCCCATATCATGCAACTTCTCTTTAAACCATTTTTATCACAAAACAAATACTTTACGAGTAATTTAACATAGTCAAGCTAGGTGTTATACTCTTTATAATTCTAAATAAATATTGTTATACAGGGCGAGTCACATAACGTGTCCACCCCGAATAACTTCTAGAGTATGAAATTTAAGAAAGCAGTGAATTTTCTATAAACTCTGACGTACATTCTATTCAGCTCAATATAAAGTCCTTGAGCAACCTTTTTATATCAAAATATACAAATAAAAAACACGAAAACATTTTTTTGTCGAATAGAAGATATTAAGAGTATCAAACAATACAAATTTAAAAGTTGAAAAATAAGGACCACCCTAATGGTCACACTGGGTCCAATAGACCCGCTTTTTAACCCTTAACTGGTATCCTGGGGTCAGTTATGACCCCAAGCACGCAAGGTTCGCTGCAAAATATTTGGTTGTCTAAGTTTGTAAACTGAATTTGTAATTAATTTGATAATAATTGTTTAACTTTCTACGTTTCTATTATTTTATACATTACCTAAGAACAAATTAGGTATTCATAGAGGTTGATCTAATGTCGACTTTACTAATTTCTGTGTCCTTTTTTATTTGGGGTCTGCCACGACCCGAAGATACCAGTTACGTTTGAAAAAACAGTATACCAGTTAAGGGTTAACTTTGAAGCGTGATACCGGTAAGTTTCTGGTGTTCCTTTCCGATTTTTGCTACATGTAATTATTTCATTTATTACTAAAACGGGACTATTCCATATTCTACAATGTTCAAATTGTGTATTATTAATTTTGGGAATCGAACTGAGACCGTTCGTGCGGCAACTGTTTAACAATCGGCTGGGTCCACGGCGGAACTTTACAGAAGTGTGACCACGAAGAGTTGAAGAAAAAAAACCCTTTCAGCATTACATGTTCACTTCGACACCTTGCAGTTTCTATATAAACTACTTTTTTGTAGAACACATACTGTAGAAGTTATTCGAGGTGGACACTTTACGTGACTCGCCCTGTATGTCGCCAGAGTAAACATCATACAACGACAATACTAAAGCACGCACCGTGATACATCGTTATACCCTACCACTTAAACCATATCACAATCATATTGACGATAACTATGATCACCGCCTCGATTGCTCTGATCATTGGCCAAAACTAAAGCATAAAAATATATCAGACCATCGTCGAAAGTAACCCATTCGAACGCATAAGCGGGATCGATATCATCATGCTTAACACGATTCGACGACAAAATCATCATGACTGACGCCCATTATGCCACGCCAAGCGGGACCATCGTCGAATTTGATCGACCCAGCCAACAAACTCCAATTACGATTCCGCACGATCGAACCGCACTGCAGAATAAACGGACACGGCGATCGTGCATCCACGTCCAATAATCTCCAAATCATTATCTTAACGCGCGGCACGCGTGCACGCGCGCGTGTTGCGCAACCAGGCCCTTACATAATGCGCGTTACGTTAGGCGCTCTAACTGCGATTAATCTGTTATTACGAGCCGTCCAAGCTTCCTCCAACCCGCCACCTTACTTTTTGACAGGACGGTTCGAGCATCGCCCGGTAAATTAACCCTTTAACAGTTTAGTGCGTTTGGGAAACGCTCAGTGTATGTATTCACTGTGTGCTCGCGCAAGTAAAACTGAAGGAGTTGAACATTTTTGCTTCTTTCTTGGTCTCTTCAATTTTTCGCGCGAGGACTGTATGTGTATTTTATTCAACGGGAGGCACTGATGTTCTGTGTATTATTAGATATACAGGATGTGCTACAAAAATAAGAACCCCGGATTAACTCGGAAGTATGAAGTTTTCGAAAAAACGATTTGAGACAAAAGTTTTAGGGTTTGGAAAGTGGCATCTGATGTGACCTCGACCCTGACTTAAGGGTCAAATTTAGAGGTCATTTCAAGGTCAATTTGATCAGAAAGGCAGCACAAAAAAATAAGCAATGAAATAATAATTGTTTTACATTATTTTAATATTTTTTTCAAGTTCGAATTGGGCAGCATACCTACTTACTCATACAAAATAAATAAATAAAACAAGGAAAGCCACTCATTTTATTAGTTGTCAGATATTTTATTTCTCACTTGTTATGCACGAGACAGCGTCTCATAAAATAGTAGAGCCTTACAATCAGAAAATTTATTTAAGGCCATGAGGGGTGCGTATATTGCTTTTGAAATAGGCAGGAGTTCTGTGTATGTTCTATTAGAAAGTTCGAACTCTCCTTTTTTTCTTTATTTCCTCGTCTACTTTTTTTAACTTTGACGAGATGAGTCATCCAACAGCCATTATATGTAGATGGTTCGATAAAAAAAATATACGTAATTTGCGCATTTCCTTTACTTGTTGAATGGGCATCTCCTTGAGGAATGGGCATTTTCTTATCATAATTTCTTTTACCTTGACGACAGAAACTTATGCTTGTGCGAAGAGTGGGGTGAACACGAAATTCCGTGTTTTGTTCCAGTACAGTGTGGACATTACCTGTTTTTATATATATTTACCAAATCTTTCACATTATCTTAGGGGGTATTTGAACTTTATAACCCTTTATAATTCGACAGTTCTGTAGTTCCAGTTGCCACCCAACAAAATCTTAATATATAGAACAGAAAGTGTTTCCGTGTTTGTCTGTCGCCTAAAAACTTCAAGGGCTGATTTCAGGGTTAATTTCACGATTAATTTCAGCGAATGGAGGGTGAAACACCCACCACTCCTGTAGGTGTTTCCCCCTCCATTCACTGCAATTAATCGCCGTGCACCCTGGCTGATTTCACCCCATCAGAGTGAATTTCCGTATAAAGAAAAGGTGCTCCTTGCATACTTCCCCATGCTCTGCATTTTAAATTTCATTAAAATATGCATTTTCGGGCAGAGAACGTTTCCTTGCCCCACACAGATTCCTCTGCGGTGGCTCGAACCGTCCACCCCCCGAGGGTTAACGTCACAGCCATCGCTTCACGACTCCAACACGAACAATTAGAGCATCTAAGTGCCAATCCAAAATCTAGGGCACGTCCTACGGATCATAGAACCGTCCTACCGAAACTAGGGCACCTGGCGACCTTAGGCTCGCGAAAAGGTGCGCTCCTGTTCCAGCACGTTCGCGGTGACCGATGAGGATGCATTCGGCAGCGATGTGGCGGCGGCGGTAAATAATCGTGGCTGTCGTGAAACGCGCGAAACAATCGAATATTATTAGGCGCGCCTCCAGCAGGAAGCAAAGTGAAAGTCGTCGGCACGGTGACGCGTGAAAAAGGCCTGAACGCATCGCGATCCGCCGGCGCGTAAGTACGCGGGCTGGAAATGCTGGAATACCGTCGAAGGTTTCGAGCAAAGTCGCGCGATGGCCGCGCGACGGAGGCGCGCGTGTGCGCGTCAGGGCCGTGCAAACACTCGTGCCCCCTCGTGAGAACCGATATCGCCCTGGGAACATTATTCATACGCCGGCCGCGACGGGAGAGACGCGGCCGCGCGTCGAAAGTCGCGGCGCAACCCCGCTCCGCGAGCTGGAACGCGATGTTTATGGATGATGAATTGATCCTCGGGAACACGGGGGGCTTCCACGGCGACGGGCCCTCGCGGTTAATAGCCGTCCGCGGTCGTACTCCACATCAGGATGCGAGCTCGATATCAGGATGCAGGCTCGACATCTTTTTGGAGAAGGATTCTGACGTCAGAATCCGAGCTATTAGTTTGCACCCGCGCGTTCCGCCGGCTTTCAGGGGATGAAACAAATCGCGGGATTCAACAGTTCCGACATTCTGGTCCCAGACGTAACCACTGTGAGTATCTACCTACTACATATTTCTCGTAATTCTATTTCAACTTGATAGAGTGGAGAGTGCTTGGGGAATAGTTTTGTAAGAAGCAGGGGCGGATTTGGATATTTAGCGCCCCTAGGCCGGGGTTCGGTAAGTTTGGAATTTAAGGCAAGGTTCTGGTCTGAACATCGATTTCTTTTATTTCATTTTTTGGATGTTCAACCTTTTAAACAAAGTGATTTCTAATTTCAAGTGTCGTTATGTTGTCAAAAAATGTAGGGTAATGTAGCCGAGTATGAGACCCATTTCTGAAAAACATCTTAACTCTTGACTAAAAACGGTTTTATTAAAATTCCATACACGTTTTAAAGGTAAAATATGTATTCTGTAGCAACCTACTGAAAAGTATTCGGTTTCTTCATAATAAAATAAAAACGAAAGTCATTCAAGTACGCAGATAAAAAAATGGGTTCCTAATATGAGACCCAGTTTGATTTTTCCTGGAATTTATTTTTTCTTTTCTTTTTTTAAAAATTCGGCATGTGAAATGTATTTCTTCACTACCCCAGTCATCGTGAGCTCATCACCGAAGTCTTCAGGGGCCCACCATGCCTATCATAACACTTTATACGAATACTTAACCCATTGTTCAACCTAGCACATCTGAAGAATAAAGACCTGTGCAAAATAAGCATTCTGTATGATAATTTTCTTCCCTAATCACTTTCATCATTCAGAACAATTTCTTCTTCACTCTCATCAGTTGAACTTTCACGGGTCTCGGAAACAATAACATGATAACTATTAAGTAGCTTCGAAGTTAAGTCTTCATCATTTAATGATATACAACTAGTAAGCCTTAAACTCCGTTGCAAGCTCTATACAACAGTATTTGTGAAAATTATTATACAGTTCCCGCTTTAGAGGTATATGTAATTTAATCGAACCACTTCAAAAACTTTCTGCAACGTATTTCATAAGTATGTGCTTGCTCAAGACTCTTAATTGATTACAATGCCACTGTGCGGACAAAACAACAAATACGCGGTTAGTTAATAAAGAGATAGCATCGCTATGACATTTGAAAGTTCTGTAGTGAAGATAAACTGTGGTCTCATATCATGAGAGGTCGCCATATTCGGCTACTTTACCCTAATTTTTTGTAATTTTTAAAGCTATTTATTAATCTAGCGAATTTTGTGCCCTTAAATAATCTGGTTTTGTTTCTTATTTCAGACAACAATGCTTTAGGTACTACAAGTCCCACCGGTTTGGATGAATGCTTCAACGCCACCACTTCAATCAATCCCCAGTCCCATTTGCAATAATTAATTACAGAAAACATATATTTCTATACTTTAAGACATTCTTAATACAATACAAAAAGTCCCATTAAAATATCCGTGGTAGTTTTCTTCAATTAATTCCTTAAAATCACTTGTTTTCGAATACTTCGATTATTCGAATATAACAGGAACAGCCCTAAAGCTTGCAGTTGCTAATAGTTTCTCAACTAATAGAAGCACAATTTATTTCACCAATACCTTCTCAAATCTTCGATGAAAGTAATTAAAATCATTTCCAAAGAGACACATCTTAAACTACTCAACCCTATCTTCCCTAAAGCTGTGTTTACATTAGTCCAGTCGCTGGATCCAGTGAGTGGTTTGACTGGAAATCACGTCGACGTCTACATTATTCCAGTCGCTGAATCCAGCGAGTGGTTCGACTGGAAATCAGGCGATATCTTGATTATTCCAGTCGTTTCTGAACCGTTGGAAGTGGTAGAGTGTAATAATAATAGATTCACGCAAAAGAAGGATAAAGAAACATAAAACTAGCATCGAAAAGTAGACTTTCGATCCAGTCGAAATCTGCTGGAATGACAGCACTGTACTGGAATGAACACACTCTTTTTACATTATTCCAGTTCTAATCCAGTGCTGTACTGGATCACTGGACTGGACTAATGTAAACCCAGCTTAACCCTTAACAAAACTAGTTACCAACCAATAAGCGCTACACCCACTTCTATCCATAGGTATACAATGAAGAAACAAGTGATCGAGTCCTCCAGTCTTCTACGCCATTTTCTTCAAAGTATCGTTAACTGTGGATATCGAAGGATTTCTCAGGTCCCGATGAGACGCGTTTCAAGAGTATCCACCCACGCAGCCGCGCGATGCCGGGTTTCCCTACAAGCAGCAGCGTTGTGTGCACAAGTAGCCCGGAGCCGCGCGCTCTCCGCGGCGCTACGCATCGGGATTCTTCCTGGTATGCGCATCGGTGCTCACGTGAACGCATGCATCATTCGCTCGTAAAGACATCTGCGCCGAGTGCATACGTGCCCGCGCGCACTTGCGCGGAACGGCGACGCGGCACCAGCAATTCGTCCTCTCGCCGTTCCTATCGTGGGGCCGCGCTTTTAAACACTATCAGCACCGTTCACTGATAACCAACACCGACAGAGATAAGGTACGTCGTCGGCTCACTGGGCTACCGTCGCCTCTTGAATCGAGCGTTCGTTCTGGGACGTCGAATCGAAATCGTTCCCCTCGACGTTCGATAAACCAATATGTATCCGTTTTGGCAGAATTAGGAAACCTTCTGGCAATGACATCGATGGGAAACCGTACCACGTTGGGTGAAACTAACGAGGAATTGTTATTCCTTTAATCCTGCGCGGTGGTTATAAAACTTTTCTGGTACAGTGTGGATTTACTTGACAGAAACAGTGGTAGGTGGAAGAATGTAAAATGAAAAAGAAATTTGAAGATTCGATGGCGAACTACGAAAGTGTCCCGTGCGAAAAGGTCCTAAGTGGAGGTCTGCAAATTCCCCCACTCTTTCCAAGTTGTAACTCTTGGAGATTGCGCATTGGTGGAACAATTCCAGCGATTGAATACTAAATGCAAATCGTGTCAGATACGGGGACATTATGTGGCGTTGCTCGGATAGGATGGCGGATGTAAACGAAAATTGGGTACCGAATAATGATGAGAATGTGTGGTGTTATACAGTTGACACTTAGCATTGGTAGCATAGCGTAACTGTCGTAGTTAGCATATTCCAATAATAGTACAATAAGAGTATTTTGGTCAGCTAGTTCATGTCAAACTGTGATGTCACAAAGCATCGTTCTTCAGACACAAAATACTACAATAGCACTTTCGTGTATAGACAAGTGGATGGAAATAGTAAATGGACTCAGTGCTTTTATCACGAACCTTCTCTATAACGATATACATACAATATATTATACATATATTATATGCAAATGCGAGTATATTATACACTGTCATTTGGTACAGATTCAATACTTTCCACTGCTTTTATTTTCTCTTTTTAATTTAGAATACCAAAGAAAGTAAAATTTATTAGAGTTCTTCAATAAATTTGCAACGTTTTTCACAATTGTTTCATACAGGGTAGGTGTCCTGATACTTACGAACAGCAAAAAATGGATTTTTTCCACATAGATATTAACATTGGTAGGAGTTGATATAACTTAAGTTCGTAGAAGATGGTATAAAAAAAATTCAGAATATATCCCGCTTTAATTACCAAAACAATGACTGCTCTCTGGCTACAGACCGCATGCAGGATTCTGAAAAAAAAATATTTTTCGATTTAGCGTCCACTTGATTGTGTTAACTGACTAATCTTTCGTAGCTCTGACTCACTAGAATGACCAACTGATAAGCTCCGCGTAGCAGCCATTTTCCAAACGTATTATTCATCACTGTTCTTACCATTTCAAAGTCTGAATTCGTACTCGCTCGTTTAGTAACAAGGGCTGAAGGTGCAAATCCACGATGAGACGAAAATATCGTGTCTCACATGAAACTTGAATCTCCATTTTTATTATTATTCTTTTATTTCCAGTATTTCCATTTTGTTGCCGCTGAGATTTTTGTCTCATGATAGAAAAGTCTCGTATAAAATCTCATCGTGGATTCGCACCTTATTGTTATTTTCACTTTGGTAAAGATATTTGAAGACTAAAGACTTACATTTTAAAACTCAAAGTCCAAGAGTACCTAGGTGTTGTTCTTAAATTACGTAAGGCTTTCTAGCAGGGGGGGTCGCGAATTTCCTACTTTTTCTTACAAGAAAAGGAGGGAGGGAGGGAGGGAAGTAGCGTCTTACGTAATATTTTTTAACCTAATTTTTAATAAATACAAATTCTATCATTTATGTTCCAGAAAAGTAGTTGTAGTTTATATTTCCCGAAACCGAGTTAAATGAATTATAGAAACCTTTAGAAAGAATTTTAATAACTGAAAAATTAAATATACAAAATATTACGTAAGGAAGGGGTTGGAATTCCAAAATTACCCTTACCTAATTTAAGGACGGCCCCCTATCTCTAAGTATTTCAATCATATTTGCAACGTCCGACAATTGTCGTAATTACTTACGACTTACGTTGTTGTCTTGACTTATAATACATCAAGAAATTACTTTATAATTCTAAATCCTTTATTAAAAGTTCCTAATTATTACTTACAATTAATCACATTTTTTAGAGGGGTTATTTAATATAACGTGACGATTTCTATACTTTTATAGACTATCTCTGGAACAGACTATTATATTGTGCTGTAGCTGAAAGAAATTACTGGCGAAATATATTATTACCTACAATGTGGCTAGTCTAAATACTTTTAGATCCAAATTTCTGCAATCACCTTCAAGTACTTAATTTTTTATCATCAATTTGTTAAAGCCTAATTGTCAACGTAGAATACCTTTACCTCTACAGCGCAAAGGATTGACCACATCATTTGGTATAACTTTAGGAACGACGTGAAACTCACATCCTTGCTCAAACAACTCACTTGCAACACTACATACATACATTCTGACGTAACTTTCAAGAACTATAAACTTGAGAAGAAAGCGTTTGTGGACTTACGTTCGCCATGATATTTCGTCCGTGGTAAAGTATGCAGCTAGAGTTTGAGGAAGTATTTTAAGGACATTGACTAGTATTATCATAGCAATTTAGGGAGTGCAAGGTGCTGTTATAGTATACTGATTAAATTCAAGTTAAAATGTCGATGAGATATGACACTATAATACAAGGGATGATTCTTAAGTGGGAATCCTATTCTTTGGGCTAAAATCAGCGAAATTTTAGATTTTTTTTATGAAACTAGCGATTCGAATAATCTGAAATTTGGACCATATTTTTATGCATCTTTGAAGAAGTTGTCGTTCTTTTAAGTCACTCTTTTATAGCACGTTATAGTTTTAGTCATACGGAATAATTGCTTGAAAACAAGTCGAAAGGTCTATTACGTAAAGTTATTTAAAATAATAAACGCGTCATTAATTCCACACTATATTACAAGTATACCTTTGCAAAGGTTAATTGAAGTTTTTAGTTTCAACTTCTTACCAAGCCGAGCATTTAGAAGATCATTTGATCCCGACTTTATCATATTGAAAATACAAAGTATATCATGTTATTGGAGAAAAAAGTGATTATCCTTGAGACTTCCCTAACGTCTCTATTAAAGGTAACAATTACTGCACTAACAAGAATTCTCCATATAACTTCCTGCTTTGCACACAATCACATTCATCAATTTACATAAGATCGTCCACACAGTCACATGTAGCAATATAAAATAGCAACGTTCTCACGATAATATATCAACGAGCAAGTAAGTACATATAGGACCTTCAAAAACTATAGTGTTCTGTAATAGAGCAGCTTTAAGGAGTCTCCCTAGTTTGTCACCCTGAAAATAAGGCAATTTTTAGAAATTTTTTAAACGAAAAGTATTGACTATTATAATTCCAAATTTTGTACGTTTATTAATTGAGATTCGAAGAACGTGGTCAAATTCCCAAAAGTGCCTTATTTTCAGAGCATCAAACTAGGGAGACCCCTTAAATGACAAACCCCTCAATTTGACAAACTGTTCTCACAAAAATGAAGATATTCTGTCATATTTAGGTAAATTTGCCAGATGCTTCGTGAGGGTATATTATTTGTGAACGATATGAACAATCGTATGCCTGAATACACAGAAATTTAATTTTTTATTTTCAATAAAAGAATTCGCAAACTCAATTATATTGACAGTTTACTATTGTGTCAATTTGACACCAAGAGACAAATTAAGATGGGAAACTGAGGGAGGGATGGTTAATAAGATTTCACGCAGCAATAACACGGTAGCGTTGTATTTTCAAACATAAACCCCTATAGCGAATAAAATTTCCCCCGCCCACCAGCACAGTGTAAAATAAACTCATTCCACCCTCCACCTGATTCGTTCCACCAGAGAAATGTGTGAACTAATCGATTCGGTATCAACAATGGCGACCCATGCCAACGAATAATTGAGAAATTCAGGTTCCCGTTCCTGTATTCCAGCCGCAGGAGGGAGAGGACGTTGAGGATCGAACGTCAGGAGCTGGCGAGGTCACTGAATAGCTTAAAGGTCGACCGCCTATATCCACCGACTGAACAATATCCCGTGGGAATCCTTTTCCTGATTGAAGGAGGCCGCGATAGCTGTTGTTGCGCGCTACCTGCACACTTTCCTCCACGCGCAACTTTGAAATCCTTCCACGAGAGATGAGGTATAATGGAGGATACCCGATCGCAGTCCTTCGACAGGAACGTATTCGAAGACGCAGGGCACCGAGTAACGTGGAGCAAGTAAGTGAATGCATACTTCGCAGAGGCGTATCTCCTCCCTGTTTAACGACGGAGGGAAGAAGGTCAAACACAAGTGACCAAGTCTTGTGCAACTTATCGGTGATTTCACGCGATCTCTTCACTCCATCGTATTTCACTGCAGATAGGGTTTATCGAGTCTTTACACTTTTTTGGGATTTCTGCGACAGAGTGAAGTGAGATTTAGTACTTATAGCAGTTGAGTACGTTTCGTTGGAAGTGCTGTTCACTGGCAGGGATAACTTGTTGAATTAACTTCATTGATAAGCTTACCAAAGTGTAGGTAATGGAGGTGAGGTGTGATTGCAGAGACAGGAGGAAGCGATGATGGGTTTATGTATGTATATGGGAGAGTTATGCGGAAAGTTAGCAACCCCAAATGATCTGAAATTGACAAGGGAAGATCGCCAACCCGGAAATTCAATATTACGCTTTTTTATTTGATGTCGAAATACACTCTAACAAGGTGAAATTGACCCCTCAGAATCTGGCTATTTTCCATTTTTGTTTTATAAGAGATAGAAAAGTGTTTTCAGACAAAAGTAACTTCTGTTAATTAGAACTATCATTTGGTAAATAACACAAAATCGGAATATAGACGGATTTTCGGAGGTCGATTTCACCCCCTTATAGTAAATTTGGCAGCAAAAAAATTGCGTCATACATTACTATATATCCTCCACATATCCCCAAAGTTTCATGATTTTTTGACTTTCCGGGTTGATGATCTTCCCTTGTGAATAAATTTAGTTTGAAGATTATTATTACTTAATATTATTTTAAATTTATTGTAGGATTTGTGGGTTGGTATTATTCATCAATGTATATCTTCAGCAATCCTATTGTCGCAATTCAAATTTTATGAATATAATTAATATGTACTTCAGAGACCTTTTTAAAAAGAATAAATAGAAACTCTATCATCAATGTTCCAGAAAAGTAACTTTAGTTTAAATTTCCCGAAACAGAGTTAAATAAATTATATAAATAAGAATTTTAATATCTAAAAAACTGTAATGTAAAAAATATTTCGTAAGGAAAAAGGGAAGGGGGTTAGAATATAAAATCTGGGGGGGGGGGTTAGAATCCAAAATTGGGACTGACCCATTATGACGGTAACCAACTTTGTAACAGAACATTATGGTACTTTGCAACAGGACTTATATCTGTGACGAGAAGCTGAGCAAGTTTAAACTTTAAACAAATCACATTGAAACTGTCGGACACTAGGTTAAAATAGATTACTTCGCTGGAAACAGGATCTATTTCTATGATTCTGAATTCGTACTCCTTTTAAACATTTGCCAATTCTAAACCATTCAAAGAGCCCTGAATTCTCCATTGAACATCCTTTTTACGAGCATGCCGCATTATATTTTCTAAAGGGAGCATCTAAATATAGTTTTCAATTTGAAGCAAGTTTGACATTCTTAGCTACTTCGTTTCTTGCATTTTAACAAACAGCCCCCTTCCCATTCAGTGCCGCGTTCTACTTAGGTCCCGCAATCTATACCCTCGTGAACAGTAGACGCTACCACCCGACAATGAACGATAGAGAATTTTGAAAGTTTCAGCAGGAAGGTGCACGCCAATGGAATCCAACGTTTCAGGCTCTGGCGAAAAGTGTCCATCGATCACTGGGGCAACGCTACCGTCCGTCGACAGTGGCCAGATGAAGCGCGCGAGCGAGCACCCCGATTCGAAATTCGTTTCTCGGACGGGTTCGTTGCTCGTCCACGCGTTCGCCGCGCGATTAGCGTTCCAACGGCGATGATGACTCTGGAAGCGAGCCGATAGAAGGTGCTTTCGAGGTCGCTGTCCACCCTGAGGTCACCCTCCTGTACCGACCGAACAATATCCGATGGGAACCCTTTGGCCGCGAGCGTGAAGCGGCAACGGAGAACCGGGGAACGCAGGCAGAAGAGAGAGGGAGAGAGAGACAGAGAGACAGTGAGAGCGGGACCAGGGAAAAGGGACGAACGGAAGGGAGAGGACGAGCGCGCGAGGGGGAGGGAGGGAGGAACGAAGGAGAGAGAGAGAGAGAGAGGAAAGGCGTGCTAGCTGTTCACATTACCTTACTTACTATACGAGGTCAATGCCACCGCGTCCGTCCCGCGGCCCCACTTCACTTCACTTGGCTTCACTTGGCTCCCCCTTCGCGTCTCTCCCTTCGCCCTACCCACGACTCTCTCCTCTTCCCTCCGCTGCCTCTCCTCACCCTCTTTCTCTTTCGCTCGCGTTCCTCCCGAGACCTTCCTTCCCCTCGCTCGCCTGCTGCGCCGAGCGCGATCCGTCCCCGTTCCTTCCTCTTCCTTCCTCTTCCTTCCATCCACACCCGATCCTTAGCGTGCCTCCTTCTCCTCCATCGGTGCCGCCGCCTCCTCCACCTCATCCTCCTCCGCCTCCTCCTTCAGTTGCCTCCCCCCTCCACCCGCACCGCGCGCCCTGGCACCCTTTCCCCCCTCTTCCGCCGCGACCACCCCCACCGAGCATTCTCATCGACCGCTCGTGTATAAGAGCACAGAGAGTGGCTCTTCGGGTATCGTCTCTCGTCGTCGGCACCCCCCTCCCCCTCGCTTACTTTTCTTCTTCCTTTCTTTCTTTCTTTCTTTCTTTCCTCCGTTCTTTCATTCTTTCGTTCTCCCCCACGGTATCTTCCTCTATCTGCTACGTCCACGTCCTCCGCGCGTCGTCGCACCGCGGTTCGCCTGCCTCCTCTTCCTCCTCGGCTGGCTCATACCTCCGCAGCCTCCTTCTCCTACGGTCCTTCCTCCTCCTCCTCCCACCCCCCCCCCCCCCCCGCCCCCGTCCTCCCCCGCGGCCCCCAGCCAGTATAAACTATTCCAAAAATTCGTACTGTTATTATTATCACTTAACCATTCCCAGCAGGCCGGGCCTCCGCTCGCAGCACAATGCGAGACTTTGTTCGCGGTCGATCCAGGAGCGCGTCCAAGATCCCCCCCCCCCCCCCGCCTCCCCCATCCCTCGTCTCTCAGCGGCGAGGCGTCTGCCGTCTCTTTGGTGGTCTCTCTCTCACGGGTCGAATCGATTTTACGAGAGTTCCTACTCTTCTTCTTTTCCTCCTTCTTCGCCTCCTCCTTCTTTCCTTCTACTTTTCATCCTTTTTTTCTCTGCCCCCGCCCCCGCGCTCCCCCTATTTTCTCCCTTTTCTCTCCCCTCCCCGGGTGCTCCTCTTTCTCCCGCTGTCTGTATTCTTTCATTCCGAGATCGAGGGTGAGAAAGGATGAATGATCGTTAGGGAGGACGGACCCGTGGCTCCGGCTTTAAGCCTCGTTCCGTCGGGATTGAAAGAAGCCCGGATCCCCCCGAAGCTTCGAGTTTACGCGCACAAAGAGGTGAACGGGATTAGAGGTCGCGAGGAACCGCGAGGGCGCGACTGATAAAGGGGCGAGTATCGCGAATTAGGAATGCTGATCGCGGGACGGGGGAGCTGTCGCGGCGTCGCGCACCACCTGACCTAGCCAATGCCGAGTGGGGGTGAGAATTGAAAGAGTTGGGTGCACCCCTCCCACGTCGTTATCATCGAGTCAGAAAAGTGACCAACTGATGACTCTTAGCTATGTGCTTCCAAACATAATTTTCATTCTCATACCCAAGTTCCAGTTCAATCTTGTCCAATAGGCCAACTTTCTTCCCGTTTGGGAGCTAAAGCTGGGTTTACATTAGTCCAGTCCAGTGATCCAGTACAGCACTGGATTAGAACTGGAATAATGTAAACAGTGTGTTCATTCCAGTACAGTGCTGTCATTCCAGCAGATTTCGACTGGATCGAAAGTCTACTTTTCGATGCCACTTTTATGTTTTTTTATCCTTCTTTTGCGTGAATCTATTATTATTACACTCTACCACTTTCAACGGTTCAGAAACGACTGGAATAATCAAGATATCGCCTGATTTCCAGTCGAACCACTCGCTGGATCCAGCGACTGGAATAATGTAGACGTCGACGTGATTTCCAGTCAAACCACTCACTGGATCCAGCGACTGGACTAATGTAAACCCAGCTTAAGGGCTAAAGTCACTCTTTACTCACCAAATACTTTAGTACACAGTGCTTAGTACACGTGTTCATACTTGTTATAGTATCACACGAGCTAATTATACAAGATGAGTCATTTAAATCGACCCTCTCGAATATCTTCGAAACCGTTGATTATACCGACAAATGTTTCGGATGAAAGTTGTATGGTTTCGAGGGGGGAATAAGTTGGGGGACTAAGGTTTTTTGTGGGTGGACACGTAGGGGACATATGAAGGTCAAGTTTGTTTTTTTAAATGGAATTATACATTTTTTAATACACTCGTCGATCCAGCTTGTCATTTCCGACGAAAAGGTGTTAAACTATTTATGTCGAAAAACCATTTGTTTCGGAGATATTTGAATTTCAATATTGCGAAGTGGTACCTTCTTTCGGGAGATAAGTTCAAGCAGGCGGATGTACTTGCTACTGAAGTTGAGTAGCACTTCGCAATATTGAAATTCAAATTCCCACGTAAGTGTCGCCACAATGTTTTATAACTTTCCTTCAACTTTATCTGCATTATTTGTCGGTTTTGTCTAACTAATAAAAGTTTGTTGATACAAAAATGATCTTTTATATTACTTTCTTCGAATGCATGAGAGGGCAGGACTGAAATGTTTATGTCAGGATGTTTATATCGATAGCGAGACCAAGCGATAGGGTCCGAGTGATAAATCTTTCCTCGAGAATTCTTTCTGCTGGACCTTTTCAGAGCATAAAGACGTTGCCATCCGAGTGTCTTAAATAAATTAAGAATTAAAACTACAGATATGTTTTTAGTATCCATGGATTAATTTTCAATATTATTTTCGGAGAGATGGGTGTCAGCTTCTGTGTTTTTTATAGAAAACAATTCTTTGTAAAGTTCAAGGAACACCCTGCATAGTAATTATATCATTTATTTCGATTACTGTTATTGCTTTTATTCAAAACACAGTAAAATGGCTTTTCTAACTGAATCTGAACTGAATCTAGAGTGTACCTTTTTTGATAATAAGACTCGACACGCGGTTTCCAGTTATATTTATTGTAAGGTATTTTGTGGCAAGGGAATGAATGACCTTAGTCCTTACAATTAGTTACTATATAAATAAGTAAGTACGAAGTTAGACTCTGAAATGGGCAGTCAGAACGGTGATGAATAATGTTTTGAGAATACCTAACTTCCACATGGAACTTATCAGTCGAACCCCTCAGTGACTCAGCCCTACCAGTAGCCTGGTCAACCAACACTATCACCGACATAGAGGGTGTCACTGAATTGGTGGTATAACTTGAAATGGGGCTGATTCTTTCTGCGAAAATGAATAGAAACTCAGGACTACAATTTTTTCATACGACGTTTATTTTTCGAGGAAATCGATTGCTTCCCTTAATCGTTATAATAATATCGACTGCCAGGGCTGTATTATATTTTTAAATAGTATATTTTCGGAAAAAGGCAGAGAAAACTGAAGGCTTAAAGATTTATATCCCCCTATGCAAAAAGTAAGACGAGTGACTATTAGAAAAAAATCGACTCCTCGCACCAAAGTCCTTTAGTGGATATCCCTTCAGTATTTGCTCAGGTTCACTGTTCTCGTATTGATCTTTCCTTTACATTTAATCTCCCACTGTCACTCTATTAAACTACAAAATAAAGGGGGACGAACAGTGTTAAAAAGAAACGAATATAGTAGGTCATCCCATACCTAAGTGTTATAGTTTCGCAGAAAACTGAATTTATAACAATATAACTCGACACAATTGACGTTTATCCGTTTGATATAAATTCTAGCTTACGTAGTAATAGATCGAATATTTCGCTTACCACAAACGATTTGTGGACGTGATGAAGAAACATATTCTGCATGCTATGTTATACAAATTTAACCAAGAAAACGCAACTATTACAGTGAAAGAGTACATCTCTGATTTTGCAGTAAAAAATCATCCTTTTTTAATCGATAAAAAATTAACTATGACGTTTAAAAAAAATCTAAGTAATTCTATCAAAAACCTCTGTTCCAAATTAGAAGCCCAATCGGTCCACAAATTCTCCAGAAATATTGGTTAACGTTCTTCAAAATACCATTTTGGGAAAAACGCCAATACATATTCAATCTTCTTAGATTTCAAATTAAATATGTACAATTGTTACATTAAAGTATGCATTTTAAGATGCATATAAAGATTTTTAAATTATAAAATTTTTTTCAACGAGAAAAAATTGTCAAAATTGACCCTGGTTTTTCTAGTCCTTGATTTATGTTGTCTCCTAAGTTTCAATGGTTGCTCAACCATAATCCATATAGTAATTCCCCCCACAGGTACCTATCTCTGCGATTATTAGCTTATCATTCACCATACGTACCGAAACAATCGCGCCAGTTATGGGATGACCTAACAACTCCAATTGCCAGAACATTGGCGGCGAGTTTATTCGTTGTCCCTGTCATAAAAGACGCTCTGCCGTAAGGAGGGAGGCTCCGAATTGCCCACTTACCAGATTGCAAGTCGACATCGGACGGGCCAGAGGGGTGCGGACTGGGCTTCGCGGGGTGAATCTGTGCGTCGCAGAAGCGGGGTGGCTCCACTGCTCGCGGTGGGCGTAAAATTAGAGGTGTCCGTTACTTCAGGTCTTAATAGCGGTGACAATGAATGAGCTGTGACGTAGATATGTATTTACGTAGAATGAAACGAGCCACCTACACGCGGCCGATCGCGATATTTACTTTGGCTCGGCGTCATTGACGTCAACCGCGTAAAAGGACACGTATTTACCTCAAGCGTGCTTCCAAATAATACAATCACGCCAATTCTACCAGCCACGAATGTCCCCTCAGTGAATGACAAAGAACGCAGGAGTAGATAAGTTTGACAATGCTCGCCCACGCGGCGACCTCTAAACGCTGGGCTTCTGTTATCAGTAAAATCGCGGTCCCCTTTTACACCTTCGACATTGCTGATAGGGGCAGACACTCGCGACCAAAACGAATTGCAAAGTAAGGTATTCAAGGAATTGAGGGATCTTCGTGGTGTGACAGCTGAAGAGAACTTAATTTTTCGGGAATTAAAAAAAAAACACGTCTATAGCTTTATTCTACCACGTTTTAAGACTGTAAAAAACGAATTTGTAAGGAAAAGCATCCATTTATAGCGGAATAGGAGCATCGTGAAGAAAACAATATCCTTCCGGATTTCAGACCTGATATCAGCAATTATAATTCTCTCAATCACAAAATCCAAAAAGATTGGCAATCTGTAGACGTGTGGCTATCATCTGAGCCATCATAATGCAAAAATATTGAGAAACAAAGAAATGGCTACGTCTTAAAAAAATGTATCAGTTTTAGCAAAAAATTATGGTTTTATTGACTGTAGTAATTCAATTTTGCAAATATGTGCAAAATTCTAGTTCGAACGATAAAGTAACGTTTACTTTTGATCTTCTGGCAATGTTATGATAATCCTTTCAGTGTTAATTTTTAAGAGAAAAACGGTTGGGATTGTGGCAAAATTTTGAGTTTGCTACATATTAAAGAAATAATGCAATTGCACGAATTCCATTTTTAAAGTACTTCATTTTAAATATACAAACAAGGGAAACAAACTATAATTATTAGTTGTAAGAGACCACTCATCGTTCCAGAAAATTATTTATGTAGAAGTATTAAATATTCTGTATTGTATGCCATCCATGCAGACGTTTAAAATATCACACATTGTCGCATTTGATTATCACACACTTTATTATCGTTCTACCCTCGTAAACATTTATTCATATCTCAAATTTTGTTTTGTGTATTTGTGGCAAAAAGATGTGACACATGTAGTGTACTAACAATTGCAGTATGAAATATCGGGACTAGTATAATTTCATGTAATATGTATATCGTAGTATTAAATCGAAAGACTGAAATATAATTTATCACGTGCTGAGTGTCATTTATAGACTAGATTTTACGAGCGAATTAATCTGAACTTCCATTGAAATGATGAATGCGGCAAGCGAAAGGCCTGCGTCGTCTTTATCTCACTCTTATTTTATTCTTTCTTTAGATAGGCATCGTAAAAGAAAACTTCCATTCATAATTTTGCTTATTTCTTGTCGCAGCTTCTCAACTTTTACAGTAAGAATACTCATAACGAATTCTCATACGAACTAACCGTAAATGCATTCGCAAAGGACATACACTCGATGAATTCAAATCTTAATATCTTTTCATTCAACTTGGGTCGTCATTATTTCATTCTTATACGTTCTTCAATTACCTAGGAAAATATCGTTGAAACAAGTTTCACTCCTAATTTTATTACTCCTTATCGAAGCTTCGTCAACTTTTGGAGGAGGAATTTTCATGATGTACATATTCGCATAAATTAACTAAGAATATATTCGTAGAAGACACACACTGAATGAATTAAAATTATGCTGCCTTAAATTCAAATTACATTATCTTTCCTTCAGTTTCACAAATTATTTCGTTGCATGTTTTTTAAAAGCACGTCGATTCATAATTTCACTTATTCCCCGATGAAGCTTCTCCACTTTTGCAGCAGAAATTATCATAATAAATAATCAGCTGGAAGTAACTAGAAATATATTCTCAAAGAACATGCACTCGATGAATTAAAATCGTGCCTTTTCAAATTTAAATCTTCTCCTCAGTTTCACACATTCTTTCGTTGCATATTATTTAAAAAAAAAAACACCCATTCAAATTTTAACTTTTTGCCCGTCGAAGCTCCCCGACATTTCCAGCGAGAATGCTCGTGATAAATATTAGCGCGAACAGGTCTCACATGCATGAATGTCCGCAACCTTCTGCGATGCAAATGCAACGTGACCAATGTCAAGGCTGCGCCAACAGCGGTAGCCGCATTTGCGAGCGCTGCAACAAATCTCGCGTGCTCGCGAGCATAATTCCGTCTCGCCGTCCGCGTCGAAAGAGCATCGAACAAAGGTTCGTTTAATATCGTGCGAATCCCCCTTGGCTCGCGGTGCCACGGCGCCGCGATTCCATCGCTGACAATACCAACGAGACACTTTTTCAATTCCCGTGACGCGCCCGCCAACCGAAAAATCGTTATATTTTTATCGATGACGCTGGTTCCTTCGATTTCCGCGGCTGTCCGATCGGAGCCGACAGGCCCCGCCAACTAGGGATTACAGATATCATAATTTCCGCGATTAGGGAATATCAAAATTCGCAATCTTTCGAGCAAACGCCGATCCACTTGGGGGACTCATAATTAAATGCATTGTCATCGAAATATTTTTCAACGTTTGTATGAATTTGGATATGTACTTTAAGAAGAAATGAGGTTGTTAATAAAAGCACGTTCCGTTTCAAATGAAACTAGTCATTTAGTATATACTGTAAAAAATCGAAATGTAAAAATGCTGTCTCTTTAGAAAATAATGTTAATGTTATTTACCAGTCATCACTCGCCAGACTTGATCGTTTGTATGCTTTGTCGATTAAAAGAGATTATGTTCGCTGTGATTGATTCGTGTTTAAACTGAAAATGGAAACCAGCTGCTAGCGAGGGTTCATTAAGTTCATCCAACAGTTTGATAAATGTGCGTGGAAACACGAGCACGCAGTTTTCTCGTTCGAATCTCGATTCACTTTTTAATGCTACAATGGGCAGTATATTCAGGAAATTCAATAAATTTCTGAAATCGTTCTAAAGTCTAAACTACTCATAACACGTAATTTATATTAACCAACCCGTTAATTTATTCTGAAACATTATTTAATTGGATTAACAGGCACCTACTTACTTTAAGTTTCATGGCAACACGAACAGTGTTATTTCAGGCTTTCTCTTGAGGAACTTTAAAAGAGGTACCTGTGTTCGTATCATTCAAATGAATAATTCTAACATTTCAGCATGAAATACAATGATTATTCGTTATCACTGATTCAATACTTGTTCCAAAGTCCCCACTACACTGATTCACGATTCTGTAACAATCCATTGGAAGCCACTTACAAACAGATCTTGCAAAGTTTCAAATAAGACACAACCTGAAATTCGGTGTCAAGCCGTTATACCGTCAAGGACCCAGTTCCTGATCAGAACCCAATTCCTGACCAGTTTAGTATATAAATACCAAATAATAAGTTTATCACGATACAAATTTATTCGAAAAAATTATTAAATAATTATGAAGTATTCTTAAATTTATACGCAAACATTTGATAGCTCATAGGGAAATGTTTTAGGTTGATCAGAAACTGCTCCCTTTGCATCTTAAGTGATCAGGAACTGGGTCCTAGACGGTACATCTCGAAATCGAATTATTGCCAAATTCCCAACGACGCGATAAAGAATTGTAGAACCGAAGCCACCCCTTTACCAACAGAACTGCCAAGGGCAGCTGCAGCAGTGCTCCGAGCTCGGCGCTCGTCTCCATTGTCGCAGCGGGGCTGTTTTTTCGCGGCGACCAGTCCCGGGCGAGACAAGATTGATTCGTAGATCGTGGACCGGCGGAGGACGTGGTTGCAACAAACATCGGTGACAAAGGGATGTCGGCGTTGGCCGGTGGCGACAGGCCGCTGTCTGTTGGCGGTCGTCGTCGAAAATCCGTGGAGACGCGGCCTGTTCCAGGAAGTAGGAGCCACTGGGATCATCGACCCTTCACGGCTATTTCAGTTATTTTGCAGCATGCAGCTATTTTAAATACATATTGTGGAGTAGAGGCGTACGAGCATGAACCATACGGAGGTAAGGAGGGCGGAAGAGAGACGGAACCGGGGACCAAGATACGGAGAGAGAGAGAGAAAGAGAGAAAGAGCAAGTGAGAGAGGGAGTGACGGAGCGAAAGAGGAAGATGCCGCGGGTGAGGAGCAGACGGGGATCGAGAAAGAGGGAACGAGGAACGGGTGGAAAGAGGAGAGGCGAGAACGGGGGAGGGATACCGCGGGGGAGAGAGAAAGAGAGGAGTAGAGGAAGAGACAGAGTGGGGATGAGGACAACTCTCTTGGGAGGAAAGCAGGGAGCAGAGAGACGATGCAGCGAGAGGCCAGAGGGGTTGGTATTTATAGCCAGCCCCGTCGTCGTCGTCTTCGTCGGCGTCGTCGCCGTTGTCGTCGTCGTCGTCGACAGTCTTTGACTCGTTGGTGAAATTTCAGGGAGGGGTGCACCCTTCTCTCCTATCTCTGCTGTGCCTCCACCCTCCGCCCTCTCCCCCCCTCCCGCCGCACCGGCCCCCTTTCCGTGGCTCCCAGTCACTCTGTTAAAGGAATTTCCTATGATTAGAATGAGTATTTCTATACGCCGTCCTGAACTCCGCTTATATGTGTGTTAGGACCAGAATAATCAACACCCGTGTCTGGCCGCGTCGCGATAGGTTCCTCCTCGATCTCTCGCGGGCGAACTCTCGCACCGGCCGATCCGGATGCTGCCGCGGGCCTCTCGAACCTCTCTCCCTCCCCCTTTTTCTGCCCAGCGAGAACCAGAGTCCGCTGGCCGGTGCTCCCGGCGACGCACGTCCAGGACTTCCCTCCTCTCCTCGCGGAATTACGCTCCGGCGCTAGAGAAATCGGCCAGACGTCTGCGCCAGGGGCTGGAGCGGCGCTGCCGAGCCGGGGGTTGCGATTGATTGGAGACGCGGTGTGTCGTCTTTGGGGATTTAAAGAGATGCGGGAGGGACGGGGGATGTTTTGATATTTTTTGTTCATATTGTCGCGTGTGTAGAGTGAGCTATTTAGATTTATTCTTCAGTTTAGGGGGGAAGGATAGAGTGGTCTAGAAATTTCAATATAACCCCTTAGATGCGGGAAAAACGTATAGGGAGACTTGGGGCACTTTGATGCAAGTTGCACAATGAAAGATTAATATTAACTTGATATCTATAGGGAATCATCTTGTAATCTTATATCATCTATCAAGATGATGGCTTATAGGGTGTCTTGTTATCATGTTTTGAACTTTTAACTGTTTCTAGATATCGAGAGAATATTAATTTATTGTTCCCCTTGCACCAAAGTGTTCTAACTCCCCCTAGGTATAAGAAAGCGGATCCTGAGTTTAAACACGTATATTAAACCTCCATTCCTCGTTCTCGTTTGCGAAGTAAACGTACTGTACGTAACTATGGAGGAAATTCGAATTCTACTAGAATTCAAGTTCTCGAATTATTCGAATTCTACTGGTATTCGAATCTCAAATTCGAATTCTACTGGTATTCGAATCTCAAATTCGAACTCTACTGGTATTATAATCTCAAATTCGAATTCTACTGGTATTCGAATCTCGAATTCGAATTCTACTGGTATTCGAATCTCAAATTCGAACTCTACTGGTATTATAATCTCAAATTCGAATTCTACTGGTATTCGAATCTCAAATTCGAATTCTACTGGTATTCGAATCTCAAATTCGAACTCTACTGGTATTATAATCTCAAATTCGAATTCTACTGGTAATCGAGTCTCAAATTTGAATTCTACTTGTATTGTAATCTCAAATTTGAATTCTACTGGTATTCGAATCTCAAATTCGAATTCTACTGGTCGGTATTCGAATCTCAAATTCGAATTCTACCGGTATTCGAATCCCAAATTCGGATTCTACTGCTATTGTAATCTCAAATTCGAATTCTATTGATATTCGAATCTCGTATTCGAATTCTACTGGTATTAAAATTTTCGAATACTTAGAATACTTAGGAAACTAGAACTGTTTCCTAACAGTCCTAGTACCAATCCAAACTCCCATGTGCTACAAAGAATAAATCCAAGTACTCGTGATTGTACGAATCCCCTCTTTTCCAACATTATTATCCCGCGCGGTATCTCCAATTCCTTCCTCTAATAGATGTAACATTATTCCTCTCTTCCCTTGTTCCACGTCATTATTGGGATCCTATATTTAGGACCGCGTCTATCTATTTACATGCCCCAAAGGGCCAACGAATAATGTAGAGACAGAATCGAAGGGAAATCCTACTTACGAGGGGGGAAGGAAAAAAAAAACACGGTTCAAAGGGATTCCCGGGAAAAGGGTAAGGAGCGGCGTGGAAGCAGGCCGCGGCGCGGCGAGCCGAGAAGTTGAAGAAGCGGCGGTCAGACGTCTAACAATTTATAAAGCGGAGAATGCTCTCGTGTTCCGCGCCGCTCTCGTCCCGGGAACCTGACGAACGCATACCGTAGGAGTTAGCATAATTGACTGCGTACGTTAATCGAGCGGTCATGGAAGAATGCACCGCGAACGCTTCGACGGTGACGCCGCGACGCGGGGGAGGCGGGCGTTATTTTCAAGCACTCCGATGTGAATCGAGTTAAGGAAAGAAAAGCGGAGCGAGCGGACAGGAGCCAAACTAACAAGCTGGAATGCACACGCAGCGGACGACGCGGGTCACCGTTTCTTTGCGGTACCACGAGTAGAAAGGTGGATGCGCGTCCTTATTTTACAGTGTCGTGCCTCTTCACGGTCACTTGCGATCGTATAAGCTGACCGAACCGCGAATTGTTCCTCGGTAGCGGCCAGGTGAACGATTCGAGAAACGAGGATCGCTGGCCGATTTCAGGCACCGTTTAACCCGTTATGCTCATCGTTCCTTCTTTATTCTCTATGTCGAACTACCAATGGCGTGTCCATTTGGTTGATGGTCTTGTGGCAATTTGCGTATTCTTACTTCGAAACTGTTACTTGTTATAGGGAGTGTCTTAGAAGATGGTCAGCTTGCGTATGGTGGTCGGGATGTAAAATGAAGTAAAAAGGGTCAGAACTGTGCACGTACCAACGTAAACACTGTTAAAGGCATATAAGTCTTTGTAATCGTAGTGATAGATTGTACATTGGAATATGTACAGGATGTTTCAAAATATGTGGGCATAACTTGAGGAGTGAACTAGGGGCAAAGATAATGAAAGAACCTTGTATAAATATTTGTCCTATTTTACATTGTCTTTGAATTATACGAAGTTTTGTGTTTTAATCATTTTCGTTACAAACTGAGTTAAATATAATTGATTTCACTCATTGTCAACTTAGAAACCTGTATTGAAGTGTGGAACTTGAGTTAGTTAGTTGAAAAGTTTAGAAATTTGTATTGGAGCCCAGGGCGATCGATTTGAATACCCACTTCCCTGAAGGAAAAAATTCTATGGAAATTTTACACTAACTTTATTTGGAACGAGAATTATTAAGAACCTTGCAGTTCCATTTTCTGAATTATGACGTATAATATACGTATAAAAATTTTTAACATCGTTTGATGGACTTTGGATGCAAATTCCATAACAAATGAGCAATTTATTGCAAATCTTGCAATTATTATTTTTTTATTTTTTATATCTACAAAACTGTCAACATATTCTTCATAAAAAAATCAATAAATTGTCTTCTTTATTGTGGATAGTTATGAAAAAGCAAGCTGTCTTCGTACACTTTGATGCAAATCAGGGGTAGCTCCAAATTTGAAAAATTCGCCAAACATAGAAATAAAAATTTATCAACTCAATAACTGCTATTTATTGTGTGAAAATATATATTCTTCAATTAGTGTTCTCTGTTTAATGTTTAGTCAAAGCAATAATTTTATAAACATTTTTTTCCAATTTACTCGAAGTTGGTAAAAATGAAGCTGCAAAGTTTTCAATTATTGAAATACAATGGTGCCAGTAACTCAGAACCGGAGAGATGTAAATATGGGGGATTCTTTACATCCCGTACAATACCAGGAAATAAAATTTTGAGGTTTTTGGAAAAAACATTTGTCAGAGAAAAATTTATTTGATTAAGAAGCCATTGCTACTTGTCCCTATTTATTATTACCTGTTTCACTTCTCAAATAATTTTTTACTCTAATCATTATTCAATAATAAATTCGAAATAATGCCAATTTTTACCTGAATAATACATAAAAATTCTTGCAGATATTCCTTAATATTTACCACGAAGATATACAACCAAACACCCGAGGACTCTATAACCTGATCAGTGGGGGTATCAAGAACCCTTTCGGGACCTCTTGAATGACAACAAAATACAAAACGCGGACCAAATAATGATTACTAAGTAAAATAAATCTTAAAAAATTGTCCCATCAAAGAAGAAATCCAAATCCTATTACTTTTCCAAAAATTAATATTTAAGGGACTGTCCCCTTCTTGTTGCAAACTCTTCAATTATATTCAATGAAACCACAGGTCACAAAAAATTCCTATGTTACTAAACACAGAACGCTTCAGTTCACTGTCGCTGCCGTAAAATCCGATAAGTTCCGTAGGATTAGATAAGATTGCCTCGTCTCGCCCTCGATCCCGGTAGGTTCAGTCGCCTAAACAGTTCGCTCGCGAGCGGAAGCCTTCCAGATGTAAAGATGGTCGAAGACGCGTGAACGGACGAAGGAAACGTATCCCTTGGACCGTCAAACAGAACATCGCCGTTAACGAGCGCGGCGAGCGTCGTCATGCGTGGTACAAATTAGTCCGTAACCCCAACGGGGTCGGGGGATCATCGTCGCGGTTATTAGTACGCCACTAGTGAGACGATTCCGCGCGAATCAATTGGACGACGCGCGCCTCTGCGGCGATAAAAACGGTACTTTATGCAGCTACGTTCATTGGCAACGTTGCGTAGCTCTGGTATACAGGCACCGTCCCTAGACCACAGCCTGGCTGCAAGACCGATGGTCCCTGTTCACCCTCCTAGGGATACAGGGTGTTTGAAATGCAGGCTTCCGCTTGCGGTCGACTCGAACGAAGGTCGCGTAACAAGTCAGGGTGAACACGGCGGACTTTGAATTTTGCAGAGTCAAGTGAAATGTTTCGTAGTTCGTCTTTTTTCTTTACTATCGTTGCAGTGGCATTTTTTTCTTGGCGAACAAATTAGCAGGGGAGGAAGTATCGAATTCCCTACTTAGTAGTCGCGACTGACAGAATCAGAGCGTTATTGTGCAAAGTATTCCTATATAAATTAATTTGTATTTATGTGTAAATTTCTGTTCATTTGACGGCTTTAAGGATATTCTTACCTAATGATTTTAGAATTTTTTTTAGAATAAAACAAAATATTTATTACACTTGATTTATTGGTCCATAAAGTGCACGGAGTAAGTTATTTGTAATAATTTTTGTATTAAATTATTTATGATTTTTAAGGTTCTTTAGAACATTGTCAGCATGATATCTCCTTTAAACATCGATGGATCTGAAAAATAATATGATATTCTAGTAAAATAATGTTGCCATTATGGATTCCGGGCAAATTTTTTACATTTAAGAAAACAAACAATTTATGGCACTTTAAAGTTGAATGAACTTCTTTCACGCAAAATTTTTCACTGTAGTTGTGCATAAAAAATTGATTCAACCAAATATAAAAAAAATGGCTCGTCACCCCATAATAACAATACAATGTTAAAAATAAAATGCTATTCTTTTCAAATAAATTTACACAGATGAAAACACAATTCTTGTAAAATAATTATACCAGAATATCATTTTATTTTTTAGATCCATTGTCATCCTAACCATTTTTTCTACATTGTTCTAAGGAACCTGAAAAATCCTAAATAATTTAATACGAAAATTATTCTAAATATATTTCTTCCTGCACTTTATTGACTAATAAATCATGCGAAATAAGTATTTTGTTTTATTATTTTAATAATTCCCATAAAAAATTCCAAAATCGTATGTATATACCCCCTTAAAATATTCGGTACCCTGTTTTTTTTATTACCCTCAGCTATTCTGTTAATATTTTTATTTTATTTCATTCTTAGAGTGACATCAACCCATTTGGGCTTTAGCAACCACGTTAATTTACATAAAAATTGAAGTAGACATAGATATTAGATTAGGTTAAATTTAAATTAAATTAAGTGACAAATTTGATCTGTTAATATTGTTATAATGGAGCTCTATAACAAAGCGCGAGCGTTTGTACAGGGGAGAAATTTTCTTTCCCTCAGCGTCGGTTTATGGTAACGCGATAGAGTATGGTGCCCGCTACACTTTGGCGCACTTCGTTCCCCATTTGCGTCCCTTCGCGTTGACGATGTTTTTGTGTCGTAGTGATGAAGTTATAATTTTCCGCGGATATTACCATCGTACTTGTACCAAAGGATAATTGCTATATTCGAAAGTTAAATGGATTTGGTAGGAACGTACAAGAAAACTGGTAGATCTTTTTGTATTTTCGATGCATGTAGCCACGCGAGAAGAATCGTACACCGCAAGATAAAAGTTATCTAATAACGATTTAGAAATGTATAGAAAACCTTCCATCATGCGGTTGCATGTGTTGCAGGAAATTATTTATATATTCAGGGATTAAGAAATATCGTTTCTATACCTATTGAAAATTATTAATTTGCAATTAATGATAACAATTCATTTCCCTCTCGTAATACAAATTTTGTACAAAAAGCCGGCGGGTAACATTCTCCAGTTATTTATAACATTCCCTCGTTTGAAGGAATTCATATATTCAGGGCCGGCCATTGGAGGGGTGCAGCGGATGCAAAGCACCTGGGCCCGGGCTGTATAGATGCCTCTGAAAAAGGAAAAAAGAAGAAATGAGGAAAGGAAAAAATCAGAATTTTTTTTTTATTTGATTAAAATTAATTTAATTTTCCAAACCAACTTGAATTTCACGCTCTAAACCCAGATATGGAAATACTACAGGCACACCACAATTGTGATGTGGAGGTAAGCATACCATAGTATGCGAGAACTGTCAAAAAGAAAATCAAAATATAATTCCAAATATAATAATATAATACTTCAATAATCTCATACATTTAAATATGTTAATGCTTAAAAGCAGCATGCTTTGTTTATTTCTTTTATTTTATTTTCTTTATTATTGTTATTATTGTCTTTTTTCCCTGAAAAGATGTTATGCTACTTTACCGCTAAGAAATTACTTGGGACCCTCTTACTTCTCGCATTCGGGCCCCTTTATAGACAAGCCCGGCCCTGCATATATTACAAAAAAATATTCACCGATAAACTCGCGTATTTGTTCCGCTGAATTGCGCACTTTGCGATCGAATGATATTTACAGCAACGTTACGTATAATTCGCGGAGCGATGAAATAAATTCGATATACGGACGAACAGATGGGGTTTGTTGGATTACCCGGAACGCGTTATAAATGTTTCACTCGAGCCGGGAATTTTCGCGTTATCAGTTCGTCGGTTAAATCTCTGCGACGACGGACTGTTTCGATCGGGCAGGCGCGAGCGATCGAGGAAACGCGACTAGCCTCCAGCACTGCACTGGTATTTCAGCGCGTTGGTGACGTTTGTATTTTTGCGCAGCTAAAAGGGGACTAGCGCCTGAAACATTTACGGCCACGTAAGAATCGTAATCGATTGGAAGCGCGACGAAATTCGACACGCTTTCTTTCTGCCGCACACCTTTCACCGTGGTCTCGCGCGTCCCCTGCAGTCTACCCTTTTCTTATGGGCATGGAATCTTTCGATTTTCTTGGATAGATAGAAATACACGTTACGTAACGACTGCGGTTTACATAACGTCGAACAATGGCACTTTGTACAAGCACTGAAAAACATTCTGTTTCCTGCCGCAAGAACGCACATTAATCACAAACCTCTTTAAAGATTGTATAGTCCCAAACATCAGCGCCAACATCGTGTGTTTCACAAGGGATGTTCGGAAAATGGAAAATTCCAAAAATTCTGAAACTTTGCGAAAATGTAGCTCAAGTGATTCTAATAACGTAACTATATTTTTATTCGGCAATTAAATGGTCCGAAGGGTGAAAACACCCTCTCGAAAATATATGTACTGAGTTTTCAGATCATCGTGAATATCTACGAAACTGTAAAAGATATAAAAAATAAGTTAAATTCAAAGTACTGTGGTTTTTCGTGTACTATAAAGCGGCGGTAAAGAATTTTCGAAAAACTTTTTTTCTTCAAAATTTATCTTCACCACATTTTTTTCAAAATTTTAAATTGAACTTTTTTTCGATATCCTTTATACTTTCGCAGATATTCACGATGATATGAAAACTCGCCATTTCTTTGAAGGGGTGTTTTCACCTCAAGGGCTGTTCTATTACCGAAAAAATAGTTGCATTATTAAAATCCTTTGAGTTAAATTTCTGCAAGGTTTCAGATTTTTTTGAATTTTCGAGTTGTCGAACTTCCCTTGTCAGTGTTTTGAAAGAGACGCAAAAAACAAAGTTGCCCGGCAGACGAGCATTTCGTATACGAACAATGTGCCCCGATTTCTTTGCGAGAAGGTGGAACAGAAGACGCGGAGCAATAATTTCTGAATGCGGAATCAGTAGTAGCGCGGGCCGACGGCCATTCCCGGCGTGTCTCGAGGGTTACATCGAGGTAAAACCAGGAAGTTACTTTTCAAACACCCTGTACCTCTGCTTTTCCCTTTGTCTCACTTTCTCGGCCGATCTGCCGCCACGGCCTCGTCTCCCTTTCTCCGTCCGTCGGGCTCGGGTCGCTCGTCTTTTTCCCTTCCATCGTAGGCCCCTCTCGCCCGACGATCCTAACCCCCTAACCAAAACCTGCACCCCCGTTACACTCGACTCGTGAAAGGTTTCCCTCCTACCCCTCCCCGTCCGCCCTCGCCGCCGCCACCATCGCCCGGCTCTTCCTCCTCAGTCACGACGTCGCTTCTCTTCCCTCTCCCCCCTCCCCCGCCCCCCCCCCCCTTGCGCCCCCGTGACGAGCGAACTCCGCGCTCCTTTTCCACCGAAGGAGTCCCTCTTTCCCTTCCACTTCACCCAAATCGCATTCCACTCTTCCCTCTAAGCCATTTTCTGCGCCCTCCTTCTCGAACCGCGTCGACCCGCATAAGCGCCTCTCCCTCTCCAGCTTCATCCCCGCTGTCCTCGTCGGCCACGAGCTTTTCCCTTCACCCTCCGACTCGCTCCTTTCCCGCCGACGCGCCCCTGCTCTCCCATTTCTTGGAAAAGTCCCGTGCTTTCTGCCTGCCGCTCCTTCCTCGCCATACTTTTCCACGCTGCGACGGAATCCACTTCGTCCTTCCCCCCCCCCCCCACCGCTATTCTTTTTCCCTTTATTCTTATATACAGAGAGACGTATAAATAGCAAGGAGGGAAAGAGAGGAGGCCAGTTTTTTTCTCTCCCGCGCCAGGATAACGCGTGTTCGCCTTGTAACCATCCCCTCCCGTTGCCTTCGCGAAGTAGAAGTTACCGGCGACGCTCTCCCCGTGTCAACCGCTCCGTTCTTCGGTGCTTCGGCCGCCGATTATCGCTCACTTCGGTGGCGCAGTGTCGGGCTACATACTTCGCGGCGAGAGACGGGGGGTTTCTGGGAAACCGGGCCCGACTGTAGCTCTCGAATTCTTACTCGACGATCCGGCTGTAGTTGCCACTTTTGTGCTTCACTTTTAATTCAGCGATCTATTGGCGTTTCCAGTGTCTGCCTTCCAGGGAATTACTTTCGAAATGTTAGTTGATAGTTTCTAGAAGCAAACTTCGATCGACTAGGGCACCTAACAGGGTTTTTCAGAAGGATATTTGCGGGGGCTACTAATACACGCATTACATACCAGTTTTCTACCGAACAATTCGAAATTCTATACAACTCTCACAAAGAAATATAAATAATACGTTTGTCTACCCCGCTTTGGGTTTTCCAGGCCCCTTCAACGTGGGGCCCCTTCTTTGTCCGAAGATTTTCCCCACCACGAGTTTCCTCAATCTTTTTTAAAAACCTCCACGCTTTCCGCCTCTCTTTCTTCTTTGAACCTCGTCAACGGCTTCGCTCCGGTCTAGCTTTGTTCTAATTTTATCATATCTGCTGGTCTATCGATTTCATTAACGTTTGACAACCACGACGGTTTAGCGAATCGTTGAGTCGTGCCCGTATTATTTTGTTCTCTGAATTTCCCTTTAGTTTTCCCGTGGCAGGCTTGCTTTCTTCCCAAGAATTCCGGACCTTCTGTGTGGCCCGGCTCTTCGAAGACCTTCATTTTTCTCTGTTTCGTTCACGTCATCGGCTGATTTATTAATGGTAGCAGAAGCTACATAGATTTCGTGTAGAAGCCCTCATGACACACGTAGAAAAAATTGCTCTAGATCCTAGAGCAATTGGGGAGTTGAAATGGTAAGCGATGCAAGTGCCAAATGAATTAGAAATTATTTCTTTAGAGGAAAACGATGTAAATTTCATGCTGAATACGGTGGTAAACGGTGTAAGTGATAAAATGATTTATTATAGGTTCTGTGGCTGTCGCAAGAGAGATCTGAGATCGTGAATGCCAAGGTCGCTGTGGTTGCAAAGAAAATACTGAAAATTCTCAATTCTGGCGCTTAAGTCAATGATAAATAATATTTTTTTAATTATTTTTAATTTTCCTTTATTTTTTTTTATTGTAGAGTTTTGCTATTGGGTTAATTTAACCAAAAATTACTTATCCCTGTAACTTTACAAATTCCGTATAAGGGTTAAAGATACTACAAAGATTTTGTTTCTAGCACGTATATTTCTCATTTTTCCACAATACGTTACACATACATTAAGGAGGCCCTTATGTTCTACTTTTGAATTTTCGAAAGGAATAGTTCCAAATAATAAAAAAATATCTCTAAATCGATATTTTTGAGAATTTTGGTCCCTAATTTTCAGGAAACATTCATGACATATCAAACACCGAAAATATGAAGAAAGAAACTATTTTTTGGCATATGCCCTCCCTTAAATGTTTAAAAAAATAGTCCTCCAAAATAAAAATAAAAATTTTTTCATCTTCATAAATAAAAAGTGTTCGAGAAGGATCTCAACTTTAAAAATTTAAGAAATAATTTTTTTTAGTTTTTCGAACTTTTCTCCAAAACCGTTTGTCGTACGAGAAAAAGGAATAGAACATAAAAGATGCTCCACGACTGGATCTACAACTTTTAGTAGTAGCAGGGTTAATCGAAAGCTCCTATACCCACAAATAACAAGCTGATAAATCTTTATCGACTTAAAACCACTTTCGAAGCGATTAGAAACATGTTTCTCCTTCGAGCCACCCCCAAACAATTGCGCGACACCCTCGTAAACAAGCTTCCCCCCGTTCAGGGTACGCCGTTGCATCGAACAAGCCATTCCCATCGTTGTCCAAGATCACCTCAGACGGATTCTCTCCCCCAGATTCTTTCATCTTCGCGAAACCCACCCCTATTTCTGCGCCGGCCTTCCGCCTAATTTACCCCGTGGCCGGGCCTCGCGCTATACGTCAACGCGTGGCAAATAATTACGCGGCGCATTGTCGTTGGCGTGCGCTGCTCGAAGTCGAGTAATCGCCGCATCGTAATTGGATCGCGGTATCGCGAAGCGGCAGATCGCCGGGCAGATTTTCGGGGAACGGCCGGGAAACGCGCGCGAGCAAACGGACTAATTGGGGGTCCGGTGTTTCTGCCATTTTTAATAACCGACCGCCACCGATCCTCCGGCTCTAAATGCTCCTTTTTAGATCGGGGACACGGGCGCAAGTGACACCGCGTCGGCCGAGGAAACGGGGCTCGCGGCGGGCAGGCCAAAACTTTCGTCGCTGCATCGCCGACGTCCACTAATTAGACAAAATCCGAGAATGGCCGCTCGACGTTCGCCGTCGAGGCGGAATTTTTTCGCCCGTGCTGATTGGTTTCATTGCTGGTGGATCGATACGAAATTCTTCCAACTCCGGGCAGGGGGAGGAGGGGTAGTTCGGCGCTGAGGAGTCTGCCGCTGGGGCACATGATGGCAGTGCACTTCTCATTAATCGCACTTTTTTTTGCTCTTTGTTTTTGGAAAGTATTCGGAGTTTGCGATTTCACGTTGGACTTTTGAGGGAACTGCGCGATCTTTCTTTATTTCTTTTCGCTGTCTTGGGATACGTATAGCAACGATTTTTGGTCCACTGCTTTGCTGCTTGAAAGGAGATGTGAGTGCAGACAAGTATTAAGGAGACCCTCTATCTTGAAGGACGAGAAATGATGCGAACTTTGAGAAGAGTTTAAAACAAAACCGTTAAATATATTCACTTCCAACTTTGGGGATTTATTTGTCAATCTTTAGAGAATATGAAATAAAAATTGTAGGAAAAAATAGTGGTTATATCCGGAGTTACAGTGCTTCAAATAGAGCGCCTTACAAAAATCATATGCGAATGGTTAGCATAAAATGAACCGTTGAGATTGTCTGAAATAGAAAATTAAAAAAATTGGGTAATCTGTGTGGCTATCGTCTGAACTAGATTAAATGAGAAATACTGAAAAATAAAAAAAATGGCAGCGTCTAAAACAGACATGGATTTCTGCAAAAGCATTCGCTGATTTTTTGAGTCGCAAAAATCTACTTTTGTAAAAACGACTTAATTTTAGTAATAACGAGAATGGGACATCTACTGAAGATATATACAAAGTTTGAAGTAAATCGGGTGATTGATCTTTCAGATATCATGCTAACGAATTCGAAAAAGGTTTAAAGTTTTTTTTAGGTAGCGTTTTTTGATTGATTTTTTTTTAAATGTTGCCTAAATATGTACAAATATAGACATGAAGTTCTCAATTAATATAATTCGATGGTTTCTCTTAAAAAATATCCCAAATTTCGGGCTCCTTTTCACCCCTTAAATAGTGGAGGAATTGATAAATATCTACAAAAATTTTAAACTTAAGTAAACTTTAAGCATTTTGATAGAAAGATTCTGAATGCCAGACGTGGAAGACATTAATAATTTATCGTAGCTAAACATTAATTTTGCAACTAACGCGTAAAACATTCTCCCATTGATCCCCAAAGCACGTAGAACATAAAAAAACACAGTTAAGTAAAAAGTTAACGAATAATCTTCAAATTAAAAATCCAAGTTTCCATACCTGACAATTACTCTCAAATCCACTTGTAACACTACTAAGTAATAACCAACACTGTTTCGAAGAATGTAACTTCAAACTAAAATTTTCAGACATCTCCTCTTTGTCTCTTAAAGACTTCCTACCCCATTTTTTCCAAGACATTAAACTGACCCGTTTCTAGAAGGCCACCCTGTATTCTCCACATGTACTTGCATTATTTACCCGGGATATAATTCCACGAGTAGACGTGGCGCTTTTGGCGAGCAACTCGCCGAGTAATTAAAACCACTCGGGGAATGAGGTGGAAGAAATAAAATTTGCTACTAACGCGATGGTTGCTAGCGCGGAGAGGGGGACTGCGTTCTCATCGAGAAGATTTCGTAGGGACGCAACTCCTCCTTTCGTCAGTTGCTGCGCAGTATATATACCAATAACTAGAACAAAGCCCACTTTGAAAGACGGCTCTAGCAGCACCCGGTTGAATGGACAGCTCACAGCTTAGGGGGTGGGAGCCAGTCGGTGGCCGGGTGCTTGAATCATCCCTTGCTGCTAAACATCCCCCCATTTCACGAGCGGGGATTTTACACGGGGTGAACGCGTGTTTATCTGCAGGGTGTACTTAGGCAGACCGGCGCAATATCCACAAAATCATTTGCTTGTATTATCTCGTTATGGCCGCAGAACTTTTTCATTTACCCACGCGGTCCCTAGCCATTTCGTTTTTTCACTCTGCAATCGCGTAATTAATTTCAGCCAGTTCCTTTTTGTCCTCTGTTTCGGGTGCTAGTGTAACGAGTAATTTATTGCAAAATTAACGTGAAATTTTGGAACTGTGAAGCAGTCTGTTTTGGGTGGTTTAATATTTAAAAGAATCTGAAAATAGCGTCGAGGAAAAAATACGTACTGTGATATTTATGACAATTAAATGTGGACTCTGAATAAGTAGTGTTTCCATTCAAATTTCAATTCTAATTGAAGAGTCCCCGTAGAAAATACTGTAAGTGCCAGAATAGCAAAAAAAATTTTTGGTAAATGTTCTACGTGCCAATGGAAATATTTACTATATTATAGAATTTGATTTTTGGCACTTACAGTGATTTCCACACTTTAATTGTGAAATACCCAACATGGGGTGTGTTCTTAGGATTAGGATTAGCATTGGTCTTGAAGATATCGATGCCTGAGCTTTATTTTATATGAAATAACTAAATAAAAGATACATTACAGGTGTTTTTATGTTTGAACACTTTCCAGTAACTTTGTAATTGTGGTCTCTTATTTTTTTCTTTCATCATTGCAAATGCAACCAAGTACACAGGGTATTTCAGAATTATCTGAAATGAATAATATTTCAAATGTTCAAGCTTCGAAGGGTTGTCACTTTATACATAGAACATTTTTTCATCAAATTATTAAACTTGAAAAATTGACTTTAGCCCCCAAAAAAACTGATTTCCAGCCACCTGTGCGTGCGTTCGACATGGAAATTCCGGTGACAATACCTGGACGCCAATCGAACGGGAGACTACAGAGTAACTAACTCCTAGACTCGTATTATAGCCCACAAAATATTGTGGAAACGTAACTAGACAAAATGTTCGATCACGAATTTGAAAGTGCACCACTTGCCTTTGACCTCCCCTTGTTAGATAAAATCGACAGCCAAATAAATTATTCACCTATGCCATAAGATAATTGTAAATAGTTCATCAGTGGAAATCATTTCTAGTTAAACACAGCTAAATGGTAGCTATGGGTATCAGTCTTCTGTGCCTCGAGACATAACAATGAAGCATATAGTTTCAAAGTTCTGCCCTGTAATTTACTAACGCCTCCGACGAATACCTAATTTCCAATGGAAAGTCAAGTTTTTCAACTTCCTTGTAATCTACTGCATCGATGTTGAAACTAGGGACTGAACTAATCACGGTTTCGAAGAGGCAACAGCGGCATGAAAGGAGTCTATGCGTAGGCACTTTGGTCGTGGATAGTTGGGCATAGTATAAGAAAGGATGGAAGCTTGCATTACACATTATTAAAATTGCGGGTCAAGAATAACTTCCTACCGTATAAGTCTGTCGCCATCAACGACTTCCCCAGACCAACCTTGCTGCCGCCGACCGACTAACGGCAACCTGATGCAACGGCGGCGACAATTTGCAAATGAGCACTTGTACTTATTATTTCTGGCGGTAAAACAGACAATCTTTCTGCAGCCGAAACGCTCCGCAGTCTTCTATGCGATTAAATCGAATCTAATCGTAACAACTACAAGAATATCGTACAGTACAATATTTATTATCATACAGGGGGTGAATTTGCGCACAGAAGTGCATCGAAATAAATAAGGAGCTGCTTTGTGTCCTACAAATCCTGTTCAGAATGATCACTTATAATTTCAATCTTTCAAATTTTCGAAAACAATTGACAATTATTAATGATGAAAGTGAACGTCTGTTTTTACCAAAGTTTAAATTAAAGATACGTAGGAATATTATTAAACGTTGAAAAAGTGGAAGAAACTTGTAGAATTAAATGAAATATTCATTTTAAAGTGACTACGCTATATTTATCTCGGTCCAAATTTTTTTATGTAATAAGGAAGTGTTGGAAGCAGAAAAGACGCTGATCGGTTGACGAACGAAGCAGTCGAAGTGCAAATGATTAAATTACTAATCGATAGGATCCACACTCCACAGTCAGAATCTATTCAGTGGGTAACAACGTCACATTTACGTTTCGTTTTTTAAGTAAAGAATTCTTCAGCTCAAAAATAGTTGTATGAACCACATTATGTTCTCGTATTTCGAGCCAATATAACCATTTATTATTGTACTTAGCACATTGGAGGAGAAAATTTGATTTTTAACAAAATGTTTGTACTTTGTTCTGTTATAAAACATGGAAATATTGCTGGGAAAGATACTTCCATAATTCTTATAGGGACGATAAAAGCAGATTTTTTTTATTTCAGATGAATACAACTGCGCATAGTAAATATTTGTCACTTTTTAATACAACGGCGTAAAAGCGTTAGTAAAATATTGGTAGACAAATGTATAAAACCAGAACTGTGTACATGGAACATTTATTTTGGAAGGAAGTAATTCATAAAAACTGAATATTTTTCACACATTTTCGAGCGAATACCTCCTTAAAGAAGGAAAAGGACAAAAATGTTATGCATTTCGAAACTCGTAGTACTAAAAGCAAATGAAAAATGTTAATTTTTGCAGCGAGGGACAAAAGTATGTGGACACCCTTTTCGACCTTCTTCTGCGATCTTTAAACGTTTGTAGCTCAGAGCAACGTTAACCAATTCAGATGAAATGTTTAGCATGAATGCAATTTACTTAAATCTACAAACGGGAAATCTGAATTTTCATTACAGACTCAGAAAAAAGTTGAAAAAACGATCTTTACTATTTTTTTGCTATTCCGACCAATTCCAATTTTCTTTCAAAACGACGAAACACTTCACCTTGTAAACTAATATTTCTAGCTTCTCAACAAAAAGAAACTCAATCGTTTGGATCAATTTTAAACAAGTTTTACGATTTTGAAAGGTATCCAGATACTTTTGCCCCCCACTGTATATTAAGTATATAAAAAATGTTGCAAAAATCTGTCATTGTTCCCCCAGTATACGATACAACATTTTGCTATTCACGAGACACGTCTCACAAGGGATTCAAACAAATTACGTAGGTACTTATAATTAAACCATGAGTAGGTTTACAACGTCATATAAGTTACCACCTGCAAATCAGTATTTCATATATCAAAATAACACAGTTTCCTGCAGGAAACTGGGACATATTCAAATTCATCTACCCCGATGAAATGTTCATGATGTTCGTGAACTTCCCGAAGTGAAAAAATTACGTTTAAAGCGGGAGACTCGTGTATGTAACTCGACGAAAATGAGGCGATCTTTGTGAATTTTTTTCAAGCCAATGGTTCAATGGACCTTTCTGAAACTTTCAGGATATTTAATTCATTAAGTAGTGAATCGACGTGCTGCCTACCAGGGGCGCACTCGGGATTTAATTTTGGGGGAACCGATTTGAGGGGATAAAAATAATTTTAATGGAAATACATTATTATAAAATATGAATAATAATAATAAAATTCATTAGGTGATTATATCCATTTATTTAAAGAATAAAATCGAATTTGTTTATTTTTACAAAGCTCTTGAATTACTTCAGTCGTGGTTATTAATCTCCTGAAACAAAAGATCCAGTACATTTCGTATTTTTGGTGAAATTACACATCGGATGATGGAAGATTGAGCAAATGGCAGGGCTTTAAAGAAAAAATTGCGATTTTCACAAGAAACCTTTTCTTATTCAATAGAATAATTACACGGAACACCGTCCACAAATTGATTCTCTGAGGGCAAAACGCGAACAAAATGTTGCTCACCTACGCCCCAAAAAAATGAGATAAATATCTCCATATATACTATATAGCTTTCCCAACGATTAGTAAAGTTTCTAGAAAAAAGATGACACTATGATCCACAATTTTCTAAATAATTAAATCCGTCCCAATTATAAAAAATATTCTTCCGACACATACGATGTGCCCAATGTAGGTAAAATTTATCTCGTTGTTTAGTAACTTAACCACGACTAAACTCCTCGACTTAACTCTGCCACGTTCTCTCAGTCATTTTTGACCCAACGGTGTTTTCATTTCTTTAAGTCTCATGAACAAAAGGTCGAGCGTTTCGCGAAACGATCCAGCGGACGATAAAATTTCCAACGATACGTTTAATCTGGGTGGCTTCAAAACACGGCCCCGATACGATCTCGCGTTGCCGATTTAGACCGCCGATAATCGTAAAGCGTACGCGAGCGTCCGCGGGAGAGAGAAAAGGAGACCGCGGGCGTTAAGGTGCCGCGGAGTTTTGTCGTTTCGAAAATGCCCACCTTTGTCTCGCGCGTCCGCGCACGGAATGAATTTATGCGCCGCGGCGAGCAGCGATGCGCGAGTACACCAACACGGACATAGTTATCCGCGTACCACCCGTTATTCACATGGTAATCAGAGTGTTAAGCAATAAATTACCTGCATTACTGGGAGAATATCGATTCGGCTAGAAGAGGGAGTACGCGGCCGCCGCAGTCCGATGCAGCTTCGCCGCTCGTGCCAAAGGTTAAGTGCTGCAACCCCCGTCCGCCGAGGAAATTCGTCCAAGGGAAGCTTTCCCGTTTAACTGTAGATTTCCGTAAAATCTGATCGCCCGAAAATGGTTCACGGCGGAACGAGCTACGACGAGAAGCAGGCCCTTCGTTATCCTGGTGGCCCGGGGCAGGGGTGGATTCAGGATTTTCGGGGGGGAGGGGGCGTAGGTCTGACAAATGAACCAGGGACCTTTCCGATATTTTCCTGCTAAATGAAACAGTGTTTTTTTTTTGTATCAATTTATCATATTTTCCCTCATATTGCTAAGTTAAAATAAGTATGTTGCAAATTAAAATAAGTATTTGTCCCTTGAGGGGGGCGCAGGTGGCGCGCTCTGTATCCGCCACTGCCACGGGGCTGTTCACCCTTTGCACAGCAATTATTCTTTTCTCCAGCTTCTAACGAAATGGTTGTCCACAGTCGCGCCTTAAGTTTCAAATCGGGCAATAAATATTTCAACAAATATTTCACCTAATATTTTTGGTTTTATTACGATTGTAGCTTAAGGAGGGAATCTCGTGTAACAACCTCCGAAATTTATGATTTTTTTTTTTAAAAACTATAGTTAATATTGCATTAGACTCTTTTGGGATATAAGAAGGCGTCTTTAAACTTGTAGAATTTTTTTCATGCCGATCCTTCTTATTATTTATTAATTATTAGGGAATTGTGGTAACGTCTTCGATAATAAAAAAAATATTTCCTGCAAGTTAAAAGACGCCTTCTTATATCCCAAAAGAATTTAATCCAATATAGCCAACAGTTGGTTAAAAAAAAATTTGGAGCTATTAAACGAGAACCCCCTAAGTGACCATCTTTTACCGCACATAACGCAAAGAAGAAGAAGAAGAAATTGGTCGAAACACACAGAGACAAACGGCTACGAAAGTCACTCGCTAAAGGGAAGGAATTCCTTTGTCCGTTTGCGAATCGTGTTTAAACGTTTTGCGTTTACAAGCGCTTGTCTTCGGGCGTTCAAATTCTCCCGCAGCTATCAAGTCCACTTTTTCCGCTCCCCCTGCCAGCCTTGGCTCGCCCGTTCAGCGAACGATAATTAAGGATTAGCTAATCACGACGTCTGATTGCTGAAATCTCCTCCGCGCCTGTTTCGTCGCGGCAGCAGGTTTCCCTCGCGACAGCCAATCCCTTTTCTGCGGGCACCGGCTACGGCGATCGCGGTCGCAAAATTTCCATTTTATTGCAAAATCCACCTCTGATCCCAGAGGACCAGCACGCGCTAGCGTTCCGCGCGGGCTGATCGCTTTTACGAGCCCGCCGCTGACCTTTGACACGTCGTAACGTCGCAGTACGACACGCCAACGGTGCCCGCCCTTCTCCACCTCTGGGGAAAACGTAGTTCGCGCCTGAGGTGCATACATCGGTTGGCATCGCGCTCCGGTGCGCGTGCGCCGGAGTGTCCTTCGAAGGTTGGATGCCTTCTGGTGCGCAGGCGCGGTGGATCGTTCCGCGGCGCGGCGCGGCATTCGCGCGAGCGTCATCTGTACGTGATATTGTCGCGCAATTGATATCTCTTCCCACCATAAGTAGTGCTCGGATGTAGCAATCCTTAACCGTGGCTTATTGATAACCAGGGCGTGTCAAGATTAATCAGTAGCAATTAAGCGTGTCGGAAAATTGTCAGCTGAATATTTTACCGATTGGATGAATGGGTATTTGTTAAAGGAAGCTTTCTAGATTGTATACTGTTTCACTTCTTCCAGCATCATGATGGGAACACCGGTTCTCGTTAGATCACCGAAGTTAAGCATCACGGGGCGGGTACCGGGGAAAGATGGGTGACCACCACCTTTCTCCCAGTACTCCGCTCGCTGCTGGCATCTGGGGGAGAGAGAGGAGGGAAAAATAGAGACTATAGTTCGTTGGGCAATAGAAGCAAATATAAAAACTCAAACAGAAACAGAACATTATCAGGGTAGAGCATATGTGATTGAAAAAAAAGAAAGTTTTATATTTATTTTTAAATCTTTCTAAGTTAGAATTTTTTCCACCACAAATGTTTTTCTACTTCTATAGAATTACTAGCAAAATATCCCCGCATTTTACCCAGTTTCACCCGCTTAGGGGTTGATCAGGGCAAAATGCTGAATCTTTTTTTTTAGGCAATCGTGTGGGTAACTTTTGTAAGGCAAATCTAAGTTCATATCTAATAGGGCCTAAGAAATAATAAGTAATCCGAGAAAACATATTTCACTCTTTTTTACCGCCCTCGGATTGGAATTTCAAAAAATCCCTTCTTACCAAGCACCTACGTCGCAAAAGGAATATACCCTCCGAATTTCATGTTTCTAGGGTCAGTGGTTTTGGCTAGACGGTGATGAATCAGTGACACAAAGATTCTATAAGTATAGAAGCTTTACCTACTTCAAAATTCACTGTTCCGCACTATGCACAATACTGTGATTTATGCAGTTGCTACTCTAAGATCTATTCATGCTCGTCATCCTATATGTTGACATCTCATCCAAGAAAAACCAATTCCAATCGTGGCTTCCCCTAGCCAACAGAATGCAATATCAAAACCCGTGCCACTTAAAACGTCTGCCACATGTCATTTGCAGGAAAAAATGTCATGAATCTCCAACAGCTAATCGTCAACGACGTTGTTTATCATCCTAGGTGCTCCCAGCCAAGACAGTTGATTGAACCGCGGAGGTAATTAAAAATTTGTTTGGTCTCCTACGAACTCGCGCAAAAATCGCCTGCTATCACGGCTACTGTGCACGCTTGTCGTTTTCGTCACTGGTAACGACGATTCTCGTTTTGTTAAATGAACGATGCGCTAACGATACCATGCCATGTAACGTGCGCTACCGGAAATAATGATGGACGCTCTTGGCGTAATCGAGCGAGTCCTGCAGCTACGCGTACGTAGGAAAGAGGAGCAGAAAAAGAAGCTGGCGCGTGTATACGTCACGTCATAAAACCGGGCGAACTCTCGTCCGAGAAGGCTCCGACGTATCGCAATAATTGTCGCTCCTCTTCGACAAGCGTGTCACCGTATTATCCAGCGGAGGAGGCAGTGCATGCACGTTGATCATAATGCGCCGGGCATGTGACGCTGGTTACGCAACCGCGACCGATCGTTTCTTTTCTCCCGCTCAGATATGACAAAGGAAGATTTCTGAATGTATAATTAACACGGAACTCGAGTCGGGACCGTGTTCCCGGGGATTTTTCATACAACGCACAGTGGTCGAAAATCGAGAAAACCTGGCCAAAACCCTAATTTATAAAGTCACCAGTTATGGTTTTAGTTTCCACCACCGTTTTCATCACCTATCTGGCTACTAATTACCAAAAGTTAGAGGAAAGTAGGTTTGTCATTATTCGCTACAGCTCATTCCAAAGTTGAGTATTGTCGGAGTGTTACTCTCTCAGTGAAATTGTTGGTGCTCTTTGTGACTCATAAAAGTGCACTTGAAACTAGTAGAATAATCATGGTTCAGTAGGTAGTAATAAGTACAAACCTATACTATATTTTGGTACCGATGTGAGGCGCGTAGCAATGGAGGGGTGAAATTTCAACTAAAAAATTGCACACCCTGTCATGGCCACTGGTGAAATTATATTTAGCTAGAGAAAAAATTTACTTCGGCGCTCTATTGCGCAAAGTTTCTTCTTCTGTCATTAAGAACAATACTTCAGCTGCTATGGCCCACACAAAACTTTTGCTCATATTTGCCCCTTTTTAAGAAAATCCATTTTATGTAGTATGGTGCAGTGGTCCTAAATCCCCAAAACGTGACCAAAAGATACAAATGACCGTTGATTTGTACAAAAATGAGTACATTAAGGTTTTCGAGGTCGTTGATTACGAATCTGAGGTCAAAATCGCAAAAGAACAAAATGGCGGATCCAAAATGGCGGAAGCGCATATCAAAAAAACATTAGATTTGGTCTAAACTCGGTATCCTGGAGTTTTCTAGGATGCTGATTATGAATGTGAAGTCAAAGTTGCAAAAAACAAAATGGCGGACCCAATATGGCGGAGGCGCACATCAGAAAAACATCAGATTTGGTCTAAACTTGGTATCCCGGAGTTTTCGAGGTCGCTGATTACGAATCTGAGCTCAAAATGGCAAAAAAACAAAATGGCGGACCCAATATGGGAGAGAGACGCATATCAGAAAAACATGAGATTTTCAATCTGGGAGCCTAAAATATTAGTTAAATATATGTATTTTCAGTTGGTAACAAACCGAAACCGCATCGTACAGCATAAAATGGATTTTCTTAGAAAGGGGCAAATATCACCAAAAGATGTGATGACAAAATATTGAGTTTAAAAAACAATAAATGTTGAAATAAAAATATTTTAACATTAAAATAGTTTTTTCTTTGAAGATTACAAATATTTTTTGCAATTTTGACTTAACATTCGTAATCAGCGACCTCGAAAACTCCGCGATACCAAGTTTAGACCAAATCTGATGTTTTTCTGATAAACGCATCCGCCATATTGGGTCCGTCATTTTTTTTTTGCAATTCTGACCTCAAATTCGAAATCAGCGACCACGAAAACTTCGGGATACCAAGTTTAGACCAAATCTGACGTTTTTCTGATGTGCGCGTCCGCCATATTAGGTCCGCCATTTTGTTTTTTGCAATTCTGATCTCAAATTCGAAATCAGCGACCACGAAAACTTCGGGATACCAAGTTTAGACCAAATCTGAGGTTTTTCTGATGTGCGCGTCCGCCATATTAGGTCCGCCATTTTGTTTTTTGCAATTCTGACCTCAAATTCGAAATCAGCGACCTCGAAAACCTTAGTACACTCATTTTTTTACGAATCAAAGGTCACCTTCATGTTTTGGCCAGGTTTTCTCGATTTTCGACCACTGTGCAACGTCGCGCAACTACGATGCACACGTTGAACGCAACGCGACGTGCTTCAGGCTACGTCTGAAGTAATCGGGCGGCATACTAGGAGGGCGGCATTTCACTTGGCACGAAAATCAGAGGAGACTCTGCGGATCCAGAATTTCATTGACTTCTGCAGAATTCCAACTGGGCGCGAAATATGAACGCGAGAGGGGCATTGTTCTGAAATGTCCCACTAGTAGCATTTATTTGATGGGACATTGACTTGTTACCGGTTGGCCAACTGTTGAAGGGTCGCTCTGTTTTTAAATGGGACAACGATTGTAACCAACGCAGGCTCCACGTCACTTAACATAAAGGCCCAACTGAAGGTTTCTTTCCAAAAAAAAGGCTTCAAGATGTCCAGAAGTCTTAAAGAACTTCAAAAGACGTCGTAAAGACGTATTCTTCAGGTCTCGTTTAGGAAAAAAAATTACTCAATACGCTTCCTTGTAAACACTTTTAATTTCTAGGTACATAACTAGTATTAATTGTTTATAAAACATGCGCAGTGGCGGGAAATATTCTACAAAATATCATCATTTGACCTTGAGACTTGTTCCTGAAAATTTCGCATTCGTCTTAACACAGTCTTCGTCTTTAAGATGTCTGAAGACAGGTGTCTTAAAAATATCCTAATAAAGTCGGAAGACGTTCAAACCAAAAACAGACGTATAATGACAAAACGCACCCTTTTTCTGAATTTAATATTATTTCCACTTCTTTAAACTAAAGTGGACAAATTTAAAGAATAAATAAATTCCAAGACTGTGCACAACAAAACTTTAGTGGGTCAACTATGGCCCGAAATTAACAAAAAAGATAAATCACAACTGGAAATATAATAAGAGATTTTTGGATGTAGCAAAGTTTCTGACGTTTGTAAGACATTTAAATGTTGGCTTACTTTGGTTGGCCCAAAGTTGTATCATCGTTGTAACTATTTATTAATTAACCAACCATAGTAATTCTAGGCCCAACATTGAATATTCGTAGGCAAACTGTTGCAATTTTTTGCCGCAGGCCCTGTTTCGGGCATTTGTAGGCAAAAACACTAACTATGTCCCAAATAATTCCCAACTATTGGCTACTGTTGGCCAACCAAAAATTTCTTAGGATATCTTTAAAGCGAGCTAAGAGGATTGCAGGGCCTCTCACCTGAACAGATTTGTGAGAAAATCTGTCACCAGGCAAGGATCGATGACAATACAAGAAGAATGCTTCCGAATCTGTGTCCAACCCCTTTGGACCCCCAGCGGATTACATTCGGCCCCTAAATGTTGGGCCACCTGTTTCAGAGGCAGCCTAGGCTCTCCGAATTTTTTGACGGCAAGCTACGGTCGAAAGTGGTATTGCTTTATACGCGGCAAGAACGAACTAAAAATGGGCTACGAGAGAAACTAACGCCCGTGCCGTAAGGATGAAGGAAAACTGAAGAAAACGTACACCGGCGCGACTAGCCTCGAGTATCAAATCGCTCGTAGCGAAGGACCATTTAAGGCCTCGTACCATAAGCAATACCTCCCGGTGATGAAACTCTATCTGCAATCGCGGTAGACTGAAGCGATTAACGTATTAGAAGGTTTAACTCGATCGGTCAAACGGTCTGCGAACCGCAGCACGCTGCAAAAGAAGTTCCCCCGGCCGATACGGCTCGGGCGGTTGTATTTTTCTCTGCCAGGCTCAATGAATTACTTGATCGGGCACGGATTCCCCTGTAGTCGCGTAATCGACGAAATTATAACGTGCTTTCGTCACGTCGCGTAGCGAAAATCGGTAGCCGACGTTACAGCTGGCGATCACGTAACTGTCATAACGCATAATTTCATGAAACGTCACTTACGCTTCTTCAGCTGTTTAATTAGTCTTGGCTGGTGTAAAGAGAACCAAAACAGTTGGAATTTTGACAGATCTTATCGTTTGTGTTCGAGATGCTTGGTAAAATTTTTTAGGAGAGACTGAATCTTTTGATTTTTATCCAATCGCTGCAAAAATAAGTAATCTCTAGGATTTTTATAAAAAAAAAGTATACAACATGCAGTAAAAAAACTCTATGGCATTTATTAATACGTTATTCAAGGAAATGAAATTTTTTCATTTTCTTGTAGTGGTTCGATTTCTACGTTTCTATTTGTTTGAGCGATTTGATGAGAAAGTCCCTTGATTCACGGATATTTTGCTACATAATAGATTTATTTTGCAAGAATAAAAATTATTGCATTGGGCAGAGAATATTTCAACAGTCACGAAACCAAACGCCTTCCCGAAATACATTTCTAAATAAAATAGACTGTTAAAGATAATCAGGAAACACCTGTTAGCATTTACCTACCTAATGTTTTTTTTTTTTAAATTATCCCGATACATAATCTCCTAATTATTATGAAGTGTATTGTTTATGCCTGAATCATACACTTTGTTGAAAATAAACGAAGTCTGCCACGTAGCAATCTAGTACTTTTTCCATTTTCATTTTCATTTTATAGGCACCTATATATTTTTGGTATACTAAGCATGTTTCTTTTCTTATTCAATGTATGCAACCTACACACAGTGTTATGTACGCTTGTTATGTAATGGGTTTAAATCCATTTATGAATAATAATAATAATAATAATAATAATAATGTACACGGTCTCTTCAATCAGCAACGCAAATTTCGTCTTTAAAGTCCTTCAATAAAAAACACAACCATACCTGAAAATCATCTTCAAATCTCTGTTACAAGCAGTGTTGCCACCTCTCCGGTTTTCGCCCGGAGACTTCAGGTTTTGAAGCAAATCTCCGGGCTCCGGTTTTACTAGAAAAATCTCCGGGTTGTAGAAAAGAAATGAGATAATAAAAAATTATGGCATTATACAAGGGTATCAATTTTATATACAATAAAAGTTACTAAGTAAAAAACACATAGGGTGTATGTACCAGTAAATGAACACGTACCAGTGAATGAACATTTTTTATTAAAATGAGTAAAATAAATTATTAAAGTAAGCAACTTTTCATTTCTTGCTTCATATCCAAACAATTTTTGCAGCACGTGGAATCAATCGCGCTGCAAACATAATTTTATAATAGTGTTCGTGCATTAGTCTTAACTGTTCATTTACTGGTGCGTTTACCCTACTTTTAAATTCTGAATAGTATGAGCTCAAAAGAATTGCATTTTTGCTCTACGGATATTCGAGCAAAGAAACTTTTTTTTGCTTTTTCCATCTCCGGGTTTATATTCGAATCTCCGGCTTGGAATGTGTGGCTCTCCCGGATTTATACGGTGATAAGGTGGTACCCCTCGTTACAAGCGATCACCCAATGGCCATTGCCCATTAGAAAAGACAACTTCATCGACTGCGAAGTATGCAAGTCCGACTCTAATCCGTCGCCTGTTAACAGTACGATATCGCAACGTGCGCGCGCGCGCGCGCACGAATATATACGCGTCTGCATCCGGATTTAAGATCGAGCAAATCCTTTGAGCAGGCAGTGAACGTCACCGTTCGCCGTAAAGTCAAATTACGATAATCTGCCGCGCACAATGCGCAACCAGCGAATCATCGTTCACCCATGTCTCCGATCGCGTAATCGTAGACACGATACGTTCTGCTGATCATGGCACACAGGACAGGGGAATAGTGTCGCTTACGAGGCTCGAGGCGCGCGTTTCCCACTGACGAATCGTAAACGTATAATGAGACTTTTAGAGACCTTTGACGCTTGTAATCGTCGATTTCTCGCTAAATGCTGGCACAACCCGTGGCCAGGATGTCGTCAAAGCATAAACGCTTTCTGGGGTTAGGGGGGGTTCGCGTCGCCGATGAGCGGCGCGCGCATCGGCTCGGGTCCGAGCTACTCGGAAGTCCAGGAATTTTGGGAAACAGATAAAGGAGCATTTACCTGAGTAGGTACACCGCCTGTACTTAAGGGTCGCGACAGGTAGAAAGAAGAAGCTTACCGTTATACCCCGTCCTCGCGCAAGGACCTTACTCTCCTACTGCTAGCCCTGTCCCTCTGGCCTTTCAGGTCAAGGAAATCTCAAGAAAATGGGCGGTACGCCGCTAAGGAACCGAGTTTGCGGCACTCCGTTATGCGCACTTTGACCATCCAGGGGCCTACAGTTGTACATACATATATTTTCGAACTCCAGAGACGGATAATTTAAGTCCATCGAGTCAGTCAAAATCCTGTGGTCCTCCTGAGTCAGATGTAACAAAAGTATTAATGGGATTCCTCCCGTATCCGAGTGCCCTTACTCGCAAATGCAAACCGTCCTTCGCGACGCCTCGGAAGATCTCGATAACTTTGCGGCAAAGCGAGCCGGAAACGCGTATGGAAGCTTCGTTTCCCGTCACAGAGCGCGCACTCGTAAACGGCACCGTTCTCGGGTTTCATCGGCAAACACACGTATGTATTATTTTAATTAAACGGCCCGCGTCCGCTATTGTTTAATATCTTGTGGTGACGCCACTGGATAACTCGGTGCGGTCGTGAGAGCCCGCGCGTGCGTTCCCAAGTGCGACGGAGAGCGCTGCGAGGGGTGGAATGAAGAAAGGGCGATTAACGGAAGGGAGAAAGGGAACGGTCCTACGAGGGGGCCGACAGAGAAGGAGCGACTCCCAGGCACGGATTTAAGCGTGGGATGGTGAAGTGGTGTAAGGATGAGGGCCCTTTCGCTCTCGATGCACGGCGAAGTACTGTAGTTCCCCGTTTGGCACCAGGCTGCGCAACGTACACCAGTAATTTTTACGCACAATTATAATGCAACCCTTCGGCATTGTGAGCCGCGCATCGTTTTTAACGGCGGCTATAACCTTTAAACTATTAAACACGCCCTTTACATACCTACTGGCTGAAAAATTTGCTTCTTACTATATATGTACGTTTCTTAAGTTGCAAATAATTAAATAGTTTTAATTTCATTGCACGGAATAAGTAAGGTGTTGTTAATCTAACCTTTATAAAATATTTCGGGTAGGAAAGGGCGATTCAAATTTTGAAAATGAAACGGTGGCAAAACTGACAAGGAAAAATTCTGAAGCCGGAAATTCAAAAAATTCTGAAACCTTGTGAATGGGTAGAGGATTTCCTCCTGATTACAACGCAATTTTTGTTTGCTGCCGAAATTTACTCTAAGGGATGAAATTGACCCCTCAAATTCCGGGTATTTCCCGATTTTGTGATATATCTCCCGAACTGTAAGAATTGTAAGTTACCAAATGATAGTCCTTATTAAAAGAAGTAACTTTTGTCTTGAAACTTTTTTTCTATCTCTTACAGATTGCGAGTTACAAAATAAAATCGGAAAATAGTTGAATTTTTAGGAGTTAATTCCATCCCTTTAGAGTGAATTTGGGCAGCAAACAAAAATTGCCTTGTAATCAGGAGGAAATCCCGTACATATTCACAAAATTTCAGATTTTTTTGAACTTCCGGGTTCGGGATCTTCCCTTGTGAGTACTGTGTAAAAAATGATTCGGCGACACTGTGCATTCAGTAGACTTCCTGTGATGAAAGCTTTCCTTTCCTTATATCATAATTCATAAGTACGTGTACTAGGTAGTTCATATTTATGGTATGAATACTCAGATATAATAAGTATACACACTTATCCATTAAGATATTAATTTTTAATTTTTGACTTAACCCCATTTTGCCTGGCTTGATATAAAAGACTGTCGAGTAAAGATAATGTGGTCAAGGTGACTCGGAATGGAAAACCATAATTACGGACATCATTCTGCGCCACCCACTTATTCACCGTATTTTTACATTTAATGTGGAGGAAGGTTACGTGAAGCGGATACTTTACAGAAGGGGGATTAATATATTAAAATCATTCGTTTACATCACTTACCCGCGATTTATTAAGACCATGTAAATTAGAAGTTCTGGTAATAATATATCCAGTGCCTCGAAATACTTAAACTTTCCCCTACGCCGTGAACTCAGGCTAACACCCTCCTCGACGTTTATTCTCGAGCCGGCTGGGGTAAGCCTCGTGATGCATAATGGAGCGGCCCGATTGATATCCAAGCAACCGTCCGAAAGTTCTACAATCTCGAATACAATGTCGGTTTAAGCTGTGGATACCTACAACGAATGAATGCACAGCGAACATACAAAACAAAAAAAAAGGCTATTTGAAGGGCAACCAAATCAACGTTACTCGAAAATGTGTAAAAAAATTCAAATAATCAAGCATAACTCGTTTATTAAAAATAGGTTTTGAGTTAGTTGCTAATAAGGCCATAAATAGGCGATGATTTTAACGAAATTATAGCAGTCGCAGATATTCAGTTCGTAGTGTTTTATTTCGTTCCACATGTACATATAATACATGTCCACTGATATCCCTGTAACCTGCGACAAGGCAACACTGCGACCGATCTTTCGAGGCTGCCGCTGGAAAGACGTTCAAGATGACCGTGATTGTCTGAAGCGTGCACACATACGTATCATTCTAAACATCCGTGACACGTAACGAGAACTCGAAGAGCAACCTCGTATTCACAAGCAGACAAATACAGAAATAACGCGTGAACCAACCCATCTTTCTATACACGTACGTGCACGTATATATTTACACGCCCGATGTATTGAACGCACACACGTTCGATGAACGAAACGTGAAATCCCGTTTCGACATTCCCGGTCTACGTATGAGTTTGTCAAAAAATACTTTGAAACACATGAACGGAACAGATCGTATATTCGGAGCTAATAAAGCACAGTTCAAACATAAGTCAAGGAATGTAACACGCTTTCTACTTTTTTTAATTAATTTCTACGATTTTTGACATTATATCGGTTGAAAGAAATTAGTAACAGAAAACGACAAAGGTATATACACAAGAGTGGACAAAAATGAACGATGATATTATGTATAGGCGTTGATGGAATTAATTTTTGTCGAAGTAGCTTTGAGGCGATTTACATGATCGTTCGCAAATTGTCTAAGTAATTTCAATTTACCCGACTAATCGATCCTGTTTGTAACAAGATCGCGTTAAACATCCCATTCGAGGCAGTCGACTATAAGGCGTAGAGTAGTATGTACACACGATACACAACTATCGACAGAGGCACGCATACCCGCTGGTACATAAGTTCCGGGCGGCGCACGTAGAAATGCCACATGCACCTCGGTTTCGAAGGGGTCTGCGTGCGTCCCGGTAGCGACAACACAACAGCGCGGGAGCAGCCGAGAACGGAAGACGGAGGACGCCAGCGCAGCGTAGAAAGAGAGAAGTTGCTGGCGGAAAGGAAGAAAGAGAACGAGAGGAGAAACAGGAGGGCGGCTAGAGCGAGGGAGAAAGAGGAGCGGAGAGACGTGCTGGTTTCTCGGATCGAGCAGTATGCACGAGGACGAGAGAGCGGTGGTGGTGTTACAGGGGAACCTTTTCCCTCTATCGCGTGGCTCCACCCACACGCCGCCACCGCCGCCGTCGAGGCGCACAATCTGGCAACAGTGGCTCGCTATAACCGATATTGTGGCCGTGGATTGAATGGAGGGGAACTAGCTCAGGTCAAACCTCCCCACCGGTACGACAACCCCTCGGTCGGAGGAGCGACCCCTCGCCACTGTTCACTCTCCGTCGTTTCTCACCCCACCCAACCCCTACGCGTCCTTCTCGATCTCTATCCATCTGCCTCCTTCCTTCCTTCTCTTCCCCCCACCCGGTTGAACCGCATCTTTTTCCCTTCCCCCTGGCCATTCGCTACGATGCTTGTCGCTTGTAGTCGCCCGTATCCCCCACTACTCATCCGACAGTCCGCGTCCTCTGTGGAGTGGCACACGCGTGTGCCGCAGTGTTCGTGCGTCTGTGCGTTGGGCGAGTGTCGCGCTCATGGTAGATGGCGTTCGTGTGCGCCTGCGCCTGTAACGTGCGCGCGTGTAACTACTCCCACCTCGTTGTCCAACCTCACCACCACCGTTACCCGCCTCCGTATAGTCGCGTTACTCCGCTACCAACACTGTCGCGCGCGTTACTACCACCGCAGCGTATCGTGCTCGCTGCTCGTGCCACCACATCGCCGCCAGTTACCAACACGAGAGACGGGCCCGTGTGTAACACACGATCGCGACGACGAATCGACGGAGAGAGACACACGCCGTAGGATACACGGAGAGTGTACACACAAGGAACGATAGAGAGCGTGCTGGAAGTGCGACGGAGACACACTACTCGAGGGAGAGACAGGGAGAGAGAAACGGAGAAAGAGGGAGCAAGCAAGACCGATGTTGGCCCCAACAGCCTCTCACTAGACAGTATTACTTTCAACCGTTTAGCGGGGCCAATGCTACCCGGCGCGGAGTAGTCAGTCAGCCGAGCAGTCAGAGTCAGCCGTCCGCGAATACTGAGAGGACGCTCTCTCTCCGTTCACGAGTATCGTCGCTGACGACCATCCACGCGACGAACTATCAAATGTTCACGCCGATACCCTGAAAAGTTTTTGCTACTGCTCACGTCCCTCGTTTATCGTCGTTACCAATGTCGTCATCGATTCCGACTAAATGTTCGTTGTGCACCGGCGGTATGTCTGTGACAAACTGAGGCGCGCGAGTACCACGACCGGTGGATATAAATAAAGTTTCACGAAGTGTGTGAGAGAAAGTATAGGGGAGGAGGTGGAGGAGGTCGTGTAACGGAAGAAACAGAGAAATAAAAACAAAAATATAGTTTCTGTGCCTGTGATCTTCTTGACATTCTGTTTCGACAGTGACGATTAACGTCGTCGGGAGAGCAGCTCGGGGGACGTTACCGTACGATAAAGCTGTTGCCGCGGTTGGTGCCGCAAGGACACAACACCGGTGTCGGCCACGAGCGGAGGAGTTCTACCCTCTCCTCACGGCGCATCCGAGTCACACGCGCGTGCAACACTCTGGTGGGCTCCGCAAGTCCAGTCGAGAGTCGTGGAGCGTTCTCGCTCGTTTTGTCGTTGTTATGACGAGGTGATGAATAGACGAAGGCGTTGCAGTGTCGAGCAGCGTGGTGACCGTGCTCGTCGTCGTAACGGACGATGACGATTAACGTAGACAGATCCCGTGGACGCGGAGAAGTGTGCTCGTTTGTGTGATCCTAGTGTTTTATTTATCTATTCTATATTCCACTTACACGAGGAGGATTGGATTATACCGCGGAAGAGGTGTATCTACCAAAGGATAATGCGCCTCTGTGACATCCTTTAGGTAAGTGCAAGTGCTGTACGTGTATACCGTATCCCCGCAAGTGGTCGTCGGTTCTCAAGATAACCTCGTAACGAGTGTCACGTCGGGTTCGAAATCATGAACGAGCTATTCGAAAATATTCCGATTTTATCGTTCCGTGGAAATACATCCTATTCGAAACATCGAATTCATCCTCGATGCTTGTTCAACTGAAACAGTGGAATTTCTCTCCTTCGTCGTGAAACTGTGGCTAGATATTAATTGTTTTCGAAGGGAATTGTTACCATTTGCACGAAACGCTGGTTTGATAAGAGACATCGCGTAAAATATTCAATGCATGCATCGTAAATCGTGGCCCAAGTGAAAGATCGCAGACGGAATGGTTCGCGATCTCTCGACTCGCCACTTGCTCGTTATATGTATTACGTTGCAGTCGGAGATATTCCAACCGGTAAGGCGCTTTCACAACGGGTGATTGTTCTAAAGATGTGTCACTCCGTCTTGCTCGTTTCACGAGCTGATCCCGGTTAACCGTGAGAGAAAGAGTAAAGAGAGGGAGTGAGAGAGGGGAGCTCGCATAGACAGACACGAGGAACAGGCAGAAAGTCACGTCCACTATAATCTTCGATCGCTTGTAGGGTCGTAGCGCGTTCGTACTGAACGTATTAACACCTTTATGTGTAACAACTATAGACAGCGTAGCGGCACGCTACCGAATAGCTATAAACTAACAGTAAATATACGTTCGTAAGACTGTGCATCCCGTACTATTCGAATTCGTTATGCATACACCACCACGGTATGCTCGAGAAATGTGTTACGAACCTATACGAGTGTTACTATCGCAACGTGAACACTCCTGGGCGACTCGTACATTTTTATCGACGAGCAGCGACTTATTGGGCAGCACGCAGACCGTTGTAATTCGACGTACGATTTTAAATAATTAATCCGCGGGAGAAGCTTCGGGAATCTCCATCGCAGATACGTCCTATACAGTCACGCGGGTAACGTTCGGTCGCGTAGTACGCGCGAGACAACGTCGGAAGAAAGGAAATTTTATCGGCTAATCGCGTGACTCGCGAGGAAACGATTCAAAGTCGGGTAAACGGGCAGCAAGAGCCCGGTATCTCGCTTGGCGTGACGATAATCGATATGACATTGTCACTGACGTTGTTATCGGGCAACGCAAAAATAAGAAAAAAAGAAAAGGCAAGAGGCGAACAAGCAGGCGAAGGCGACTCGAATTTGAATTGAACAGGCGCGCCACACACTAAGTACCTGTACATGTATGCGGTCGCTGGCGTACGCTGAGATAATCTTGGCAATATTAAACGCGCAATAGGCTCCGCTGTGCCCGGGATATCTAATCGTTTATCGCCAACAGTCATACGCCAAGTCACTGTACTATCAACGATAGTTTGCCGAAACGGGCCCTGTGTGTCGCGCCAGAGCGCAGCAAGTCGACAATATAATCGGCAAAGGCAGTTCTCTCCGTCCGATAAACCAGTCTCTCTGAGGAACCTAAAAACTATGTCAGGATCCCTTGACATTTATGCGCCGTTGGTTGGACACTGCAGCCTTGCGGCCACCCGCTCTATTGCCAGCTTTATTAGTCGTACCATATTTTCGCCATTTTTTAAAATGCATTTTTCGATTTATACGGAATTTAGTAGGACATTCCTGTTTTTTAAATACGTAACTTAAATAGTTTTTTACACGATTACACGTAGAATATAATGACAATCTTATTATGGATTATTGTCGTTCATATACTTTTAGTAGCATCAAGATTTATATTCTCCCAAAAATCGTCATTTTTCTGAATTACCTCTGAATCATATTTTTACAATTTCTCTTGTACTCGCTGTCGCTAATTTTCCGTTAATGCCTGTGTTAGTTTAAAATGGTTCCTCAGCCTTATCAAAATACAAATGTGATAAATATTCATTTTAAGCATGCATATGTAAAGTTTAGAAATAATTGTTTGCCAAACAACCGAGTATGTGTCTTGAAAATCGTTAGTCTGGGGTTCGACTTTTCTGTTTCACTTTACAAATTCATCATTTTTTTAAATTTGCACCTGCAGTTCTGGAAAACTTCGTACACCTTCTTCTAATATTAATTATACTTGTAGGCGAATTTATTTCTCAATGACCCAGATTAACGGATGAATCGAGGTCATTGCAGTATCAGTGACTTTTCTTCAGACACTCGACTATATAGTATCTAAATTCTAATTGATTTCACAGATACATCTTTTTCTGAACAATGAGCCCGATCGTGTTTGATCGCCTTACATCGATAGTTTGCTCCGCGTATTTTCTAACCCGTGTCCAGCGCTACTTGAACGAACGACGAGCTTTCACCTAACGCCATAGAGACACAGCCACTGTTACGAGTGCTCGCTAGAGGGGCGGTTAGGTAGGGAGAGGGAGGGGGGGGGGCGAGAGAGGTACTTGTCGAATGTGCTCTGTGCGCGGTACGTACGTGCTCGGGGCACACGCGATCTCTGGCCATATGCAGGCGCGGTCCGCGTTATTGCGTCTCCGCCGCGCGAGTAAATCGGTTTGGTTGAAAGCCTTCTAATCTCGATACAGGCCCCGTCGTGGTGGCACAATATCAGAAATAGGTTTGTTAAAATAAGCGTACACTCGATGGCGCATACCGTGCTTCCCAGGGACGTATTACCGCGGGGGGAATCACCCGTTGGTTAGCCGATGGGTGGGGATGCGGCAGGGAGAGCCACGCTTTGCTGCCACTGCTGCACACACTTTGCCCTTATCCACAAATAAATGAGGTCGACTCCGCCGATTCATATGTACACCTCTCGCGCGGGCGCGTCATTCTTCGACCGTGCGTGACCAAAGATTCTTTTTCGCCTCATTTTTTCCTTCTCTCTCTTTTTTTTTTTTTTTTTTTAATTTTTGCGTTTCATCGCCGTCGAACCTTTCCCATCGGAATTTTCAAACGAGACAAGAGGGCCGTAGTTTCCTACGGTGGCACGGCTATCGAAATTTTGCACGGGACCGCGCACGCGTTCGGCAAACGTTTCGGCAAAAAGGGGACACCGCTATTTACCAAATTGGCAAATATCAGCGAGTCGGGGATATATCGTCATCTTTGATTGCGCACTCGTGCTTGTGGGGCGAGGGTACTTATTTGTCAAGGACGAACGACAGACGCCTCGGAACTGACGAGGAATTATGTCAGAGGAGCAGCACGTTATGAATTCACCTTGACGCGCTGGCACGTAGAAAATTTTTACTCCGTAGTAGCCATGCCGGGGGAATCCTGTTCTCGGCTTGTCCGCCGAAATATTCAAATTCAAGGGAAACACGCTTACGCCACATTAATATACTCCGCCGTTGGTCTTTATCGACGTTAGGAATCACTAACTCTTGTTTGCGACCGATTGCTATTTAGCCCCGCGTGGTCTCGGAATCCAACCGCGCGAAGTGCGGCTTGCGAGAACCTCCGAGAACCTCCGTCGATATCACCGCGCAACAAGAATGCCTCGGTGGAGGAACAAGCGAACTGCGGCGCTTCTAGGTAGTCCGTCCGTCGAACACGTCTGCCCGTCCGTGCTCGCTTGCGCAAACGATTGGTTTACACGCGACGGAATCCGCTCGGTTGGATTATGAAACGTTTGTTTTGCCGGCGAGAAGCGGCCGCTCGTGACGCTCGCAGTCCGACGACAATGGGGCAGCCTTCGGACATTATATTCCCGCACGCGCGCCCAAGGTGAGGCATAATTAAATTTTCATAATTGCCCGTTGCATAATGAGGTCTCGGGATGTGTCTTCTGACCGCACGCGCGAAAATCGCCGGGAAAATCGTTTGAATTTACCGCGCCGATCGTCGGCACCTTCCTAGAATCATTTATCGCTCTCGAGGACCGCTTTTATCTGCTCGGCTATACGTCAGCGCCCGGCCAGATAAACGAGCGATAGCATTCCATTGATATTTCTTTTTTTATAACAATGTGCCTGTGTGGGAAAGTTTCTCAGGGCTCGTTGCTTTCAGGCTATCATTCTAGGAAATAGTTTTATCCCCTGCGCTTTATTTAATTTACAGTATCGCATACGCGCGAGTCCTTCCCGGTGTTATGTAGTAAAGAAGTACTGATTTAAGATAACTTACTTTCCGAAAGTTGTCTGAAACGTTACTTTAATGGAAATATCGATCGAGGCGATAAGAATCGCGAGTAATTGTTGGAAGCACGACGGTATATACGTTTCGTTTCTTAGCTATCGGTAGCGTTGCGTGCGGAGACGCGATCTAATGCGCATGCGTGCGCTCCGCCGCTTAAAGCGCCAACCGCCTAATTTCGTTCCGTGTACTTATGTCAAACGCCGGGTAAAGGACGTCGATATCTCCGACTGTGTATAGACCACGCTAGCGTGCGCCTCGGGAGTGTGGACAAAGAAAATAAGTTTGTTGTTTCGCGGAGTCATTTCTCCGCGAGTCAGCCACTTATATATATGTTGTTTAGGGTCGATTCTTAACGGCAATTTTACGGCAACGCTGCGACATTGTAAACGCGCCCGAAGCATCGAAGAAGCTTATAGTTCGAAACTAAAGAGTGATACACACAATTTCTCAAAGTGGTTTACAAGTTTTCAGTCAAACATTATTTAAGTCTAAAGTTTTATGCCTCCTCACCTATCTTGTATTATATTCCACCAAACTTTAGTCAGCGAATTTAAAGTTTCTAAATACGTTAACGCTTTAAATAGCTACAATTGAAGATGAGTAGGTCCGCGAATGAAGGGGCGACGAATTCGGATTCAGACGGAGGCAAGATGCGTAAATTAATCAGGAGTAATGGCGCGCGTCGGGTCAGCAAGGTCGCGTTCCACCTTATCCACGAAGGCAGTAAACTATCAGTTGTCATTTGCGTCGCGTATATTAATGGCTCGTTCTCGTGAACCTACGGTCGCGACGTGGCTGTCCTAAGAAATACAATACAGAATTCCTTCACGGTTCGGCGGTGGCCGTAGGAACATTCTATATCGAGTTTCCGCTGCAGAGATTAATAGTCACCGCGACGATAACGCTTTCGTGATTTATTACAACGTTTGGAAGCGCGTTTTAACGCGTTATGGAAGAACTAATCGCGGCACGGGGCGACGAAACGTAGTTGTATCGCGGGCCAGGTCGATCGATTAATAGAATAACCGCGATTGCAAGCGGGGCGCGTTGATTGGCCGGAAGCGATTGCAGGTAACAAGGTCGCCGCTCACCTTATCCAGGAACACGCGGTGATATTGGCTGTCACAACTTTCGTTACTCGCTTAATCTTGCCTACTATCAGCTGTCATTGACAGCGTGCGCGTTAATACACGTTCCTTCTACGCATGCCCGCGCCTGGCGTATTCGAACTGCCGCGAATACGCACATTACGAGTAGATTATGTAAAAATGAAAATATATTTTATTTGTCGACGCAAGTATACTTGTGTATTTTTTTTTTTTTTTAGAAATTTATTTAAAATTAGTTTCAATGGAACTCTGTATGATTTTATATAACTTTAAATAATTAAATAACGATTAAAGAGCAACGAAATTATTTGCCCTTTGTCATAGATATTTAAATACGATCCAGTAATTGATTACAAGCGCTATAATTAAATTACAGAGTATTTATGCGGGCTAGTATTTCAAAGCCCCTTGGTCAGTGTTCCCGCGTGTGGCGCGTATCTTTATTTAACGCGTCGTATTAATCACTTTCCTTGTACGTCGCGAGGATATAATTATCTCGCAGCTTTTATCTGGAAGAAAAGCTTAAGAAAGTGGATGACTTTGTAATCCAGAATAATTAATGCAATGAGCAGGTGGAAATATACTGTCTTTCTTGGTATATATTTAAACGACCGTTTCCGGGCACGTGCGAACACGCGCGCGATTATTTGAAATTAACGAGCGCCTCGCTGTAATGAAGTACGTGTCGAGTACGTAAGATCATATCAAATGATGCCACCGCGACTTTAAATACATCAGTCGATAATACGGGGAGCTGCGTTGTTTAGAGAATAAAAAGACGTTTTCAAAGAAAATTATTTTATATTCCACGTCTGTTCGAGTGAGTGGCAAAAAATGTATTACAGTTACGAACAATTTTTAATTTTTATTACCAGTAAGGATTCTCCTGAATTAAAAGTAGCAACAGGGAGAATCGTTGTGATCCACGATTTTAGACATCGTGAATGAGATCTTCATTCCTGTGAAAAATATTTCCGAGACGTTCTCCGTCATCAATGCCTTCCAGCTTAACCCTGACATACTTCAAGTCGCCAGGCACCGCTATATAAACTATATCAAAGTTTTCCACTAGAGTTGCGTTTATTCGTTTTGCCCCGAGTCTCGACGGTGAAACGACCGGCGTTATTTTGGTGCCCCCAGTTAACTTATAGGCGCCTGTATGTTTCTCTCCACTTCCTTGTTTCCTCCAAGCCCCGGCGCGCGTGTATAGGTACATGTCAAACTGTAAACGGAGCTGAAGAAAGTATGTCTCTCCAGTCGTACATACATTACAGTTCGGAACAATTGTCTCGATTTCTCCGGTAATAATGTGATTTCCAGCGTTCCTTTCTAATTCCTAATAAATTGCTTCCTCGTCGAGCTCTCGCAATTGTTTCGAGTTAAACGATTTAAATAAATCACCCAACGGACTTTCGATAATCACTGGCGTTGAAAATCTGATCTAAGTTAAGTTCGCAAATTTTCCTACTTTCGTTCTTTGTTTTTTGGAAATTCCTTTTTACAGTAAAGGTCCTTTCGACTACGCGATAAAATACAACGGCAACACATGGTGTTCACCCACAAACGATTACTTGAAAATTATCCTTTATGGAGAATGGCGGAAGAATTTAAAATATAACGCTACCGTGATTTAAATTTTAAAAAAATTTTATTATATCTTGCAAGAAAATGCGGTCTTATTACAAGGAAAGTATTAGATAGATGAGAATAATCATAACAAAGTCCACCTCCGCGCCATCTATTCGACCCGTTAGTAAGTTCAAATTCTTCCCATCGCTTGGAAAGAAAAAGCTTTATAGGTAGGACATGAATTACTTTCAAGCACATAACCTCAAACTCCGCGATTAGATTTCGATGTAAGTCGATGGAAACAATTCCATACGATTCTAATTACCTCTCCGCGGAAGATCGTCGTGCTTTCGTTGCTTTCACGAGAGCGTTACGTGCTTCGTTGCGCTTTTACGTGGGAGAAAGAGCGGGCAACGTTGTCGCCCGGCGTTCCCTTTATCTCATCGTGCAGGATACCATTGCTGTAACACGCTGCACCGGATCGGGTGATATTTATGTAACGGTCAAAGGGGTTAAGTGTTCTGGGAAAGTTTCCAGAGCAACGATTGGCCGGCGGCTTCCGTGATTTCGTCATCCGCCAATCAACGCCCCGAAACAACTTTCTCCGAATCCTGACAGGACGGGCCTTCCTTCGCGTGCGCGCACACGCACTCCCTCCTATCCGCAGAAATGCACCCCCCCGACATCTATTGCGCATCAGAAGCGGCGTGACGCAAGGCGCGTAACAATTTGACGGTACAAACGGTGATTTCGACACTGGAACCGCGGCTCTGGCGTGTAAAATCATAAATGGCACAACGCTCGGCGCGCGAAACTTGGCAGCACTGTCGCCGCGGTATTTAATTTAAGTTTCGAAGGCGCGGGCTTAATCTATCTTCTCTCAGATTTCATTCATTCCAAATGTAATCATAGAGGAGCGTGTAAAGTTAATTTATTAGCGTTTTAAGTTCATCGGTGTAGGAAGATTTATTTAGTTTAATTTCGTATTTTTCAGTAATCCTATTATCTTGCAATAAACTAGTAGCTAGTGTTGTATGAAAAATTGCAGATCAGAGTTGCATCAAATTAACTTATGAACCAATAAACTTGTATTGACAGGGCAGCAGACGTTTATTGAACTTTGACTGTTGGGGGTTAATGCAATCGGCTTGGAAATTGTTTAAACTGACTAACTCGACGTAGAGTGAATGGAAATCGCTCTTGGTGAATCGAATTTATTGAGGCGCTCGAAAGTGTTCGCGTGTCAAGGATATAATCGTTTCAACACATTTTTCATTTGTTCTGGACAAAACACGAACCTTTCGATTCTGTTCAAACTGATATACTTCGGAGAACAAAAGATGAATATTTTAGCAGCGGATGTTACGCCACTAGTGAATCACTGATAAAGTACTTCCGTCATATTTCCAGATATGTATTCGGAAGCACGCGTGATGTAACTCACAGAAGCACAGTTGCCCTAGCGAAGTGAAAATTTAATTGTGAATACCTACGCATCTCGTCGAAATAAATTCAGCAGTGGGGAAATAGATTTGTCGGAGCGAGAGCAATAAATTTCACTTGAATTCTTTTCGGTGTACAAGCGCGAAGCCAATACAAAATTTCATTAATAACGCAACGAGCTATAAATGCCAACGCGAGAATAATCATATTTTTCCCTTTGTGAATCGGACATTTTCGTCGATATTAATTAACAATACGCGGAAGGCATCGTACCCATATTTATTAACAATCTAACGTATTCTTCCCGCACCTTAATTGACACAGAAGATAAAGCCTGCAAGTGGGTTGGTTGGCGTTACAGACATCACGTCCAAAAATTGTCAGCGTGTCAATAATGGTTTCGTAATCACTTCTCGAGTTGCAATTTCAAGGACCATCACCTCCTCCAGTGATGTATCCGATAAAGAATTCACATTTCTCAAATCTAGCAAACAGTGTCATGTTTCAGTCGATACAGTCGCTTCTCCTACGATTTTTGAAAAAAAAACTCGAGTAACTTCACCTTTGAAGAAGAATCGTAATGTGGAAGATGCCATTGAAACATAAAAAACAATATAACGAATTAAATTATGAAAAAAGTACCTAGAAGGTAGGAAAAATATTTTAAAAAATAGGATAGAGATTGTGGGAGAGGTGGACAAATGAACGATGGTAAAAATGTTATAACGATTGCGAGAGGGAACGCCGGAACGTAACGCGTGTTCCTCGTGGAACTGTAACGTGACACAAATCGGTAAGGTTCGTTACAAAACTGTTTTGCGATGTTTCCCATTTATGCATCGTCAGATGAATTATAGGTTACAATTATTAAATCGTTGTATTATTGTTCCAGAATTGCTCTGCGATCCTTATGTAATGCAAATGCGTGGCAGGTCGACCAGTTGCATAATCTGTTTGTTCTTGTCCTGCGATCGTTAACAACATTCTAACCAGCAATCCTTTCCCCTGCAAATGGAAATGCGTTACGGGTACTGGGCTGTCGTTTTTGTCGAAGATGAACCATTTCTTTTTCAATTAATTACAACGAAATAAATTAAAACTGAGACTTGTTGTTTGGCCCACTGTTTATTAACGCCATAAGCATTAAAAAACAGGATTGTTTAGTCAAAAATATGCATTATAGATGATTCTTTTCGTTTTGTAGCAATTTTGTCGGAACGAAACGAAATTCAGAAATGACCTGGACTTGTAAAAGAAGTAAAATTATAAAAATGACAGCTACGAAATGGCGATTTTTAAAAAAAATACGCTTTTCGTTAAAAAAAAAAGAGGTTTTAGTGTCTTTTTATAAAGAATAAGAGTTTTTATTAACTTCAAGTCAGGTTCAGCCCGAAACTACACATTTTGTGAACATGTTCCAATTTTATTTGAATGAATTGTGATCTCCGTTTTTGAGTTATCACTGCAAAACAAAAGAAACTACTTTAAAAAACAAGTCTCAGTTTCAATTTGTTCCTTTGTAATTAATAGGAAAAGAAAAGGGGCTTAAGGGACAATTTACAGACAATTTTTATATTAGAGAAATTTCATTTAGAAAATTGATAAATTTTCGCGTGCTTTCAAACAGAGAAATTGGCCAAAACTTAAACTTTTTTGATACTGTTTATAAACAATTCAATTAAAAATGATGCTTGATCACATAAATTTTTTCCTGCATAAAGTCTAACTTTGAGGAATGTGCTCTCTATGCGAGTGCTTATTGCCAGCGGCTATTATGGCCGCCGTTCTTTGTATAGCTTCCCCATTCATATCCAAACGGAAGGAAGTCGTCTAAAGTTCTGGAAGTGCTGTGGTCGAATCTTACAGCTTTCGGCTTCTTCACTGGCGGCAGATGTTGTTTCCGTTTCATTCACACACGTAAAATATGCGTCGCACGTGTCCCCGATGATTTCAAATATGTCGGAAGCGATACAGGCATACAGCGAAAGGGAAAAGTATCCTTGACCCTCTTCGACTGAATTACGAGCCATTTTAGAGCGCACGGAGCGTTATTGCCATCCTTTCAATTGGAAAAAAAAATCGTATAGTTGGATATAATTCCGTACGTTTACACGGTTAAAAAGGAAATTTTAAAATGAAATGTTGTTAGTCTCTCTGGTTAGTAGCATTTTTGTGCAAAATTATGTGGATCGATTCAGTAAACTATTCAAATGGATATGAAAAAAATTGATATTATTGTGCTGCATTTATATACAGGGTGTTCGACTATTGGTGGTCCTCCTTTTAAGGGGTGCCTCTACGTGAAAAAATAAGTCGAAAATACAGAATAAAATTTTTTGATATTCCGCTGCGTTTTTGAGAAAATTGACTTTGAATTTTAGTCGAGTACTCGTGCATCGAAGTACAGTTTTAGGCGCCTGAGGGGCGCGCGGAGGTAAAGGGAACGCGGCGCGCTTTCCGTGGACGAACACCCTGTATAACAACAGAATAGTTGACAATGAACCATTTTTTTTCTGTTTACTGAAAATTTAATACTGAAGTTAGAGTTTAAAAACCTCTGCATTTATCAGTTAAAAGGAAGCGGCGGAATGATAATACTGAAGTACGTTTACGGAAGTATCGCAGAAATCAATTTCAACGCATAACTGATAAGGGTAAAGTACTGGTTGCATAAATGGTGGAGGAAGAGTCACTTTTTTGGTCGATAGAAAACTTAGAGTAATATGTAACGATATTTTTATTCACGTAACATTTTCTTTGTGTAGATTTGTTTAATGCAAAATGAAATTCAATATTAACATAATACTTATTTGAGATTTCTTAACTGTTAAATATATGTCCCAATTGATAGAAAAAGGAATACTCTTGGTAAATTAATTTTGTACTATTGCATAAATATTCAACGCATTTTGTCACGATGCATAAATGATTTCGTTCTTAACAGCCCATTAGAGCAAAATAGATTTCTTTCAATCTTTAATTTACACCGGTGATAAATATAAAGTGAAATTGAATTCCCAGACATCCACACGGTAAAGTGAGATGACCTTGCAATACACAGGGTGCAAAATGAAAGAAAGGTCAATATTTTGGGAGGTCATAGTGTCGGTTATTCTAAATCAAAAAGTTTCTACGCCTATTCCGAAGTTTCTGAGATAGAACTGTTTGAATGCCCAGTTGCAAAATTATAGATAACAAAGAAATATTACGCACCCACCGTTTCTAATATTTATCGTTCAGATGACAAACCTGTTGCAGTTTATGGTAAATTTTCAAAAATTCCACCACCAACATCAATCCTCTTTGCAATTCAGCTGACAGCATGGCGTGTTGCCTGTCTGAGATCATCTACACTCATATTATATGTACATACATATCTTCATGCGGGCAACAGTATCCATTATGCGATCGAGTAGGGTAAACGCACCAGTAAATGAACAGTTAAGGCTAATGAATGAACACTATTAGAAAATCATGTTTGCAACGCGAATGATTCCACGTGCTGCAAAAATTGTTTGGATATGAAGCAAGAAATGAAAAGAAGTCTCTAATTAATTAGTTGCTTACTTTAATAAATTATTTTACTCATTTTAATAAACAATGTTCATACACTGGTACGTGTTCATTTACTGGTACATCCACCCTAGTTGGTCTCGTGTATCCACTTTTCTTCCAACCACTTTGCCCTTCATCCAACCCCATAAGCAAAAATCGACAAGGTCTCAAAGTAAACAAAACAGCCACCTTACAAGGCATGCAACATTTCGGCCCTCGAATTGAAAATATTACACGCCGAAGTACCAGAAACCCTTCGAAATAAGACACATAAACATATAAACTTATTTCCTCAGAATCACCGATACCATGACCTACATCATTGACCTTTCCTCCCGAGACATCCCGTATAATAAAAGCGGCAGGTAAAGCAATAATCGATTAGTCTGCGAGCCAATCGAGGCCATCGCTAACGTTCCATCCCAAATACGCTCTTTCTGTCGAAGATCCCGGGCTAAAGGCGTTGCTGTGTGCAAGCTGTCGTCTCACAGGCGAGACGTTACCCATTCACGTTATCGAAGGAACGCGGTAATTTAAAGGTCACCGACGATCAACCGAGAATTGCACCAGGATACGTGATGGAACCGATAAATTAATCATTCGAAGGCGAGGCGAGTCCCCTCCCCCCGTCGCCGACGAATGTGTAAATAAAAGCACGAGAGAGCACGTGCCCACCGGTAATGGCGGAGTGGACTGCGCGCGCGCTCCCCCCGAACAGAATAATCAAGCGTCTCCGGTCGTTCGACCTTTTCCTCGGGCATCGGGAAAAATCTCTCCCGTCCGCCTCGAAATGCCACAAGTGTTTGCTGCGAATGACAGAATCTTCTCATAGTGGCAACAGCGGCAAAAGAGAGAAATCCTCCAACAGCCGACGCGCGGAGGTTGGGCGGGATCTCGAAGCCTCGCTTCTGGCCGGCACCGTTGTCCCACGAATCAGCTTGCATTGCGTTGATCCTGGTACACGAGCAAAAAGGCTAGCGAGGCTTCTATTAGTTTTTATCGAGAGGCATTTGAAATTGAAATCTGACAGGTTGCACGTGAGGCAAAGGAAATCGGTGGTTTTTGTATCCTTTGCATAATTAAGTACGCGACGCTTCCTTGACACGCGAGTTTTTCTCCGCTGCGAAAGAACGGCGCTCGTGATCGACAATGCGCTCTACGGCGGGACCGCAAGATTGATGGTCACACGGTTGGTAAAGCAGACCTGGAACTTTTGAAAGGGGGCGATCATCGTTATTTCCCATGCAATCGAGACATTACAGTATTGTCTCATTGTGGACTCGGTTTGGTGTACACGATGTGGGTTTTTCGCTATCCCCACCACTTCTGTCTCACTCTTGTCCGGCGAAGGCGAGAGCGAGATGGAACGAGAGCGAGCGAGAGGCACTGGAAGCGAGCAAGGGCGGTACGAGACAAACGACACGTTGATGTTTTGTCTCGCTCCGTCTTTCGGACGCCGTCACACTGCGTCCTTTGCGTGCGCGACGGGCGTGCGCAATGGTCACGAGCCCACGTGTGAGCACGGGAACCGTTTCGCAAAATTTTGACGCAGGCACGATTCCATCTGAGGGTTCGCGCCCGTCGCGCACACTCGCCACGCACGCAAAGCGTTCCATCTCGCTCCGCCCTTCGGCAAGAAAGAAGCGAGAAACGAACACTCGGAATTAGGGCTCTGTTCAGGATGTGGGTTCAACGCCGGTCCCGACCAGCGAGCCCACAGCGAGGAAATACTGTATTTGAGTCACGATAATGCTTGGATATCTCGCGTTAAATGTGATTGCGATTTTAATTAGTTAGTTTATTTTTCCTGTTCGAGGCATTTGCAGGCATCGTCTGAGAAAATGAAAATGACTCCTGTGAATTCGCTTTAGTTCTTTGCTTATTATTCATTCGCTCGTCGAAATCGTAGACGCGTCTGCCGTGGAGATTCTTTTTTTTTCAATTCCAAGTGGGCTGGTTAATTTGAATCGATGTCGGCGAGGATGACCATCAGAAACTGAAAATATTTACGATAATGACGCGGAGTCTCATTAAGTAACAGGCATGTGTCAAGACTAAAGACCCGCCTAGTACTTCGGTTTCCTCCTCGATCCAGCCTTGATTTTTATGTAACTCGCTCGTTGTCTTGCTTTCTATTTCTATTTCTACCAACTAGACAAACTCGACTTCCACCAAAACTTCAACGAAGTACAGTTGTTTCCGGTTAAGTTGATAATCTCAGGATCCGAAAAATATATTTCATTCAGGGAGGTTGGCGAATTTCACACCTCCGATTTAATGCTTCACTGAGTTTTATAGCTTTCGCAGCTCAAGAAACAAAGATAACGCTAGCCATTAAAAAGTGAAAATCTCAAGTTCCGCATTTCTCATCGGATCTTCGCGAAAGTAGCACCAATCGATTCCTTGTTTTCTTCCGATGAAAATGATACCAAACACGACATAATTGGAGCTATAATTAACAAAATTACATATAAAATTAATTTTCAAAATTTAAAGCCAAGTTCGTTAAAAATAGTCTGATTTACATGGTATTTGGTGTCTTTTAATCGGGAGAATGTCAGGAATTCGTTGCTGTCACTTTCGTACCGATACGATGAAAAATAAAGAATTTGATTTTGTGAATTAAATGCTCAAGTGACCCTAAGCGCGACGCAAGCATCTATTCGTCTCTTCGCCGAGCACCGACGCGACGTCAGTCGCACGTGTGCGGCATAGGGTCGCTCGAGCGATGTGTCATCAAGTTTACAGAAAGAGTTCTTCATTTCTTATCATATCGATACGGACGGTACACCAATGAATTTTTGGCAGCTCCCGATCGGACTATTTTTAACGAATAAAGCTTTAAATTGTGTGAATTAATTTCAATATAATTTCGTTAATTGTAGTCCGATTTAGATGGTATTTAGTATCTTTTAATCGGAAGAATACAAGGATTAGTGTCAGTTTCGTGAAGACCAATGAGAAATGCGGCAGTTTCGACATTTTCACTTCAAAGTGGCTAGCGTTATCTTTTATGTCTTTCGTTCTCCATTCTCGAGAAACCGGTCGCACCAAAAAATGGTAGTGGGGATGATTTTGTATCAACCTAACCGGGAACAACTGTAACTATTATGACGCATTCAATTGATAATACTGTTACTCGAAACCTCAAGCAAACAAATTCAATTCTATGTATAAAAATCAATCTTTCCCCAAACGAAGCCCTGCCGAATAAAATTCCATGCCACTTATGCTTCCATTCGCAATATCGACCAGACAAAATAGCCGAGGAGTAAACTTGCGATGAAGAATTTTCAAGAATTCTCAGGCTTTCCGCAGAAAAGGAGGCGAAAACATTTTTGTCTTTTCCATTCGTACCGAAAATAACGATGCAATACAGCAGCAAAGATGAAAGCTCCCCCCTCTATGTCTCTCTCTGTGCTTGTCCCCATATCTCGCCTTGTCCTCTCCTAAGCCGAGGGGAAAAAAGAAGGAATTCCTCCCACGATTCTCTCGGCGAGTCGGCCTCGGACACACGCTCTTGTTTACGTGTCGCAGGCTCGGCGTCTCGGAGCTGGGGACTCTCTCGAATCCTCGTTCCCATCCTCCTTCTCTCCGCTGTCCTGATTTTAGCGAAGTGTTGCGATCGGCATCCGGCGGTTTCGTTTTTGTCCCGCTTACTCCCACACGCTCGCATCTCTTTGTCACTCCCCTTAAAGGTGCGTTTAGACCGGTTCAACAGGGCTACGTGTAACTCTGGGCAACTGGTCCACGCTGGCTTAGCGCAATAAGGTCTCTTTTGGTGCGCTCGACTGCGTCGCTGTTCCCTGGTGTAGTATCGGCGATTGTTTGTGCTCGCTCTATTAGCCTGCTTAAGGTTTATGAAGACGTTGATAACGCGAGTCATTTTTACCCGATTCTATATGCCTTTAGAGTGGATATATTGCAGTTGTTTGGCGGAGGTGGAGAGACTGGGGTTTCAGGAGTGTCGTGTAGAAAGTTCGAGTCAAAAATTTTGTTGAATTTGTGCGCATAGCTACACTTAGTGTACACCAAGAAATTCTAAGGTAGTTTGGATGGTAGTCCAAGTCGTCCTGACGTCACATATAGAAACCTGTCGACTTTTTGAAAAATATATTTTTGAACTGTATCTTCTCGAGAAATTTTTAAAATTATTCCCTATAAATTTAATATACTATTGCACACGATGCACACTGAGTACGGGCAAAATTTGAGTCAAATTTATGATCCCAAAATTATTATAAAGCACGTTGAAAGTGCAATGAAAATCAATGGCAAACAATCCCACTACAGTATTCAAGCATAATACCGCAATGCAGTCGAAATAATTTCTATTTGCTATCGCTAGAAGTTTGTGCTTTCAACGTTCAATTTGCGTAGTGACGTGTAAAATATGAATTGGCCAATAAACCCTGAGTGAAATGTAACATTTATCGACACGTTTACATTAAATTTGTGATATACGGTATCGAAACCGGTTAATCTGGTGTCAGTGTATGGCTTTCATTAAAATCGAATTGAATCCACTTTACTAATCTAAAGTAGGTATTCGTGCACTACACTACATTTAAAAGTGGCGCTTTAAATATGAAAGATAATTAACTTTTAATCTTAGCAAAATTTAATGGCGCATGTTTCTTAATTAGATACTGAATAGAACACGAAAATGTATCACAAACACTGGTTTCTAAACGAGGTAGTGAACTTTTACAGAACTAGAAAAATTGTAATCGTAATCACTTTTAGTGGAAAACGTAATAACAGAAGATATTTCCACTTCGTCTTACAGAAATTATTTTAACCTTGCTCTAATTTAGCTTTTAGATTTCTCTAAGAGGTTTTACACTTCCAAAATTGGCTCGCTCACACGACGATTGTTTGCCGGTGCGATTATTTTGTATGTGCCTGGAAATGTGCACAAAGGTGCATTCACGAGAATTGTGGTAACGATCGAAACTGGATTTGTTAAACCGAGGTTCATATACGAGTTCACGGTGCACCAAGCGAGGAAAACGCGGCTATTATACGTCGACACGCCAACGACCGTGAGAGGCCCATTTTATCTCGTACAAGGATTCCTCGCTCGATATTATTCGCCTCCACCTCGACACGCATCGGCAGCATTAGTCGCCTCCTCGATTTCTGTAAATGGGGAAATAGCCTTTAGGCTAGTCTCCGAGAATATGTGATTTCAAAACAATCGTCGATGACTTTGTACGCAAGCGAGGGAGATAATATAACAAATTATTTGTAAAATATAACGATCCCTTTGAAGCACTTAATATTTTGGTGTCTATGGAAATTCTTCGATCTTCTGTATAATTATTATCAAGATTATAATGTAATTTTGGGATTGAATACCGAGGAGAAAGTTATTGAATTTTAAATACGAACAACATTTAGTTGTGTAAAAACAATTCCTTTGACCTTATCAATTAGGTCATTCTTGAATTATTTTTTGTAGAAACAATGCACCTACTCCCGCTGTATGTCGAATCTTTAGTCTTCCGAATACTTGGACGTCTCTGTCTGCGACATTGACCTACTTACAGTTACATTTTTTTTAAAAGAACACTGTATTACGGACACCACTGTCATTGCAAGTGTATGTCGTTTATTCAAACACGGTCGCCCCAATTAATGACTCTGAGACAGAATCGAGCAATTTTTAATTCGTTAACAAAACTTAATATATAAAAATTGGTGTCATATAAACACTTGAGAAAAATAGTTTTATATACTCTCGAAACAACATTAAAATGGGCCTCTCACGGTCGTTGACCTAATTGATAACCATGAAATTTGTTATAATTCACAGATTAAAATGATATTAAAAACAAAAATAGAATTGCCCCCGCGGGGTAATCGACTGTTTCGGTAAAATCGGCGGAGGGGATTTTGAGTTGCCTCTCGAGCGCGTTAATAAACGGCGGTTTAATGCGCTTCGTATTCAGGTTCCCGCCAGGCGTCGCGTTCGCACCCGTAGACGGCTCGACTCTCACCGTTGCATCCTCTTCTAAACGCGCCATCGAACGAATCACGGACGCTGTCGGGCCTTTCTTCCTTTCTTTCTCTCACGCCAGCCGCGCAAGCTGTGTGTAGGGGCTTTTGTTGCGTGCCGAGTGGGCTCTAGTTGACGAAATATTGACATCCGAGAATAGAAACCCGTTGCGGGCTTTACAGAAGGGGCCCCACCCCGCCCCCAGACGCTGCTCCAGAGGGGAAAGATAGGAAGGGGAGAAGGAATATACGGTCGGAATAAGGGAGAACAGAGACGATCGAAGGGAAAAGGCATATATAGGTTTGACGGGTCTCCTCCGTCCTTCTTTCTCTTGCTCGTTCTTTCCGTTCTCTCTCGTTCTGCCTCTCTCCCTCTCTCGCGTTCTACTCCAGCTCCCCCTCTTTCACTCACAAAGTTGTATTCAGCACGAATTTAAAGGGGGTGGGACTGCGGATGACGTCAACCTTCGAAATGCTCCCTGTACGTACTATATCTGACCGTAAGTACGTTACGCGTATACATATGTACGGGGTGTCTCGGAAATCTAATACGGGACGATGACGACGATGATCTGTCGGGGAGGAAAATAACTGCAACGAGTGAATTATTCGTGATCGCGACGCCGGCGTTAACGGTGGCTTGTTTATCGTCCAGCGCTAAGGGCGTATTTTTAGGGGATTCGGCTGCGGTTGTTTTGCGTCGGCGTTAATCATGGTCGACTGCGTGGACGTCATCTGTATTGAATCGCAGTCTATAGTAGGATATTGGGAAGTTCGGCAACTCGAAAATTTAAAGAATGTGAAATTTTATTTAGGAATGTAGCTCAAGCGATGCTAATAACATAACTATTTTTTAATTCGGTAATGAAATGATCCTAAGGGTGAAAACACCCCCCTCGAAAAAATGGTAAGTTTTTAGATTATCGTGAATATCTACGAAATTGTAAAAGATATCAAAAAGAAATTAAATTCAAAGTTGTATATGTCTTTATGTCCTATAAAGCGGCGGTGATGAATTTTCGAAAAACATTTTTTTTTTTCAAAATTTATCCCCACCACACTTTTTGTCGACAATTCTTTATCACCATATTGTAGGATATCGAAAGCGATAAATCTTTGAATTGAACTTTTTTTCGATATCTTTTACGGTTTCGTAGATATTCACGATTGTATGAAAACTTAAAATTTCTTTGAAGGGGTGTTTTCGTGCTTAGTGTAAAACCAAAAATAGTTGAACTACATCTCTGCAAAGTTTCATAGTAATGTATAGTAGCTAAATGGAATTTTTCACGAAAAATATAATTCTTTCCCGTAAACAATAAAAAGAATCTGTTTGCCAGAATCTTGCACCAAAATATTCCATGATAATTGGTGTCGTACTATGAATGGAAGTCGACCAGAGTTATCATTAAAATAAAAGCCTAGAATACATTAATTTTTTGCAGTGTTTGCGGGGTTGGAGCATATATATTTCAAGTCGAAAATGTTATAATGAACTGAGGCGATTATTTCGAACATGGCATTAAGAGGTTTTCGTGTCGGCAGCTCCGACAATGTCCTCCAGTGGATCCGTTTACGAACACCCTATATGCTGACACACACGCGTCTGCGGACGTGTGTATACAAGCGACGATATGGGTGGACGGACGACGTGTTCCTCTACCGCCGGCGTATTGAAATCGAGCGAGAGGCTATTATTCGAAATTTGTTTTTGTCGATGCGCCATAATCGCGTCTCGAGGACACCACGCGCGGAGAAGGCTCTCTTTCGCTCTGACGACTCGAGCAGGCGCGCCCCTCTTCCATTGACTTTGAAAACCTCTGAAGTCAAGCGGGCGTGAAAAAATTATTTAGCAAATGATTAACGAGATCTTTATATCTTTCTTTCTTTCTTTTTCCTTTTCTAGTTCTAAAAATCAAGGACGTCCGCTCCGTCCCTCGTTTGCCAACGAGTTTCTTTCACGCGACCGCGGCAAATTTGTCTCGAAAAATTCAAGAAATTCCTTACAATCTTCAATTTTAAGTTTGTTTAGTGATCGTCATAAAAACATGCTCAATTAGTTCGAGAATTTAAATAATTCTTTTTTATTTATATAGAAAGACTTGTTTATACCAAATGATATTATTATATCGTTTATAATTTCATAGACAAATTATCAAATAAACAATGCATGCACCTATCGCAAATCTCGCTACCGAAGTTTGTATTTTATTCGCAACGGTTTCAAGAAGGGGAATTTTCAAGTACAACGGACCAAGGAGAAAGCCTCGCAGAGGGCGCCACGCGCGCTCGAAAGCGCGCGCGAAAGAAACACTATCCGTTTAAATTACCATCCGGTGAAAACTACGGCGGATCGGAGCACTTTAAGCGATGAAATTAAAGGGCACCGATACGTCTGCCTGTAAACAAAGATTCTCTGCCGTTTTATAGAATTTCTACGAGCACGCGCAGCAGAACCTGCTCGAGCACGTGGTAACGCGATATCGCGAGGGATACGCTACGATACACGCGGTGCACTCTTTCACGCGGTTCCCCGAGTTTCGAACATTACGCAGAACAATGGTCATCGTATACCCTTGTCCGGAATTTCTTTCACGTTTCTGAGTAATTTCCCCTCGAGTCTCATCGGTGTTTGTAACTTTGATTCCTTCTCACGTTTTGCATATAACGTTGGAGGAAACCGAACTGATATGATACAAAGGGTAATGGTTCTGCACGAAGAAATAAGTAGAAAATATATAATAGCTTTTTTTACGAGGCTTCATTTTTTTTAGAAATTTGATTCTGACCATTTTTCTGCTACGCGTCTGTCTGACTAAAAATTGACAACAGTAAATTTAAAATAGTGCAAAAGATGAAATGAATCTTTGTCGAAAAATAAGTAAAAATTGAAAAATAATTTTTTCAAATGCGCTTTTGTTTTTTAGAAAATAGAGTATCATTTCTTCTGCAATTATGCTATATTTGTTGCTATATTCTCCCAAATTTTAATCAGATATATGCGTATCCCGCAAATAGTTAATTTTTCTTGAAAATTAAATAAAATGTTTTTGTATATATTCTACTCACCTTCATGGAGAATCACACCCTGTATAACTCCCGCGCTACTTTAAATTAAACACTGATTACCCCTCTAAATGTCCAACTTCTCCATAGCAAAATAGTGTCAAGTACCGCAACAACTAGTTGTTACTGCCTTGGAGAAACCAGCCACCTAAGTTATTCCACCGTGAGCGTTAATCAAAGCTAAAAGTTTAAAACAAACAGTTCCGTTTATCCAGCTTCCTAGGAATTTCTCTAAAGTCAGAAGTCCTTCGAGTGAACAACCATCCCTAAGCCAAAGATTCTACTCACCGCTGGAGGGGGATGGCGGGCGAAACTTTGTCGAAAGTGAAAGGGTTAAGAGAAAGTGGCTAAAGAAATCAGTTAGTTGAGAAACGAATTGGGCAAGCTTGTTGATCTTCCTCTCGAACCGCGCGATATCCCCGTTTGCAGAGCAAAGGGTCGAGGAGTCGGCACCCTATTGAAACTTCCACGCGAACGTCTGACGAGTCGAAAATGATCGTGTAGAGCGCGTCGGTTCCCGGACGCGATTCCACCGGCAAGCGGTGTTTGTAGCAGAACGGTATTATAAGCGCAGCACGGTGTGTGAATAGCGAGCACGTGCATTTCCCACAGAAAACCAATAGGGGCCTTGGCCAGCTGGGAATATGAACGGTGCGCGCAGGGTTCGCTCTCAGTCTTTCGGTCTTTTGGGGTAGTGCGCGCGCGCACGCACGCACTTCGTGAGGGACAGCAACGAGGCTACTATTCGATAGCTCCGAACGAGAACAGTATTCAGACCTGGATATATTGATGAAAGGCCACGACAAAGGGAACCGTCTTCTACTTCTTCGTTCTACTTGGAATGTATTTTAACTCTCTGCTCCTATGAACCAAGTCTAGTTTATTTCCTGCTAAACACTTTCTTAAGGTTTCGCTCCTCGTCTTGTTGGTCAGTAATTCTAATTCAATATGGTGCGTGTGCTACCTTGTCTCCCCACTTTTGCAGTGTTTTGTTTTTGTTTTTCTTCTTTACAGTGGCGATAAGAGTTTTATGCGCCAGCCTAGGCGACCAAATCTGGTTGTAATGTAGGCAACGTTGAAGTCGTGCGGTCTCCTTTGCCATTTTCGCTTTGTAATTTTTTGTTCAAGTAAGCAAGAACACTTATTAGGCAGCTTTAGTGTAATTGTAAGTCAGTTCATTCAGATGGCGACGTGTTATACAATCAGTATTATCGATAGTCTATTACAGCATAGCGCGGGCACAGTTGCCACATAGTGCGCGATTTAAGCTGACGACCTTCTCAAATAATTCAGCACTCATGAATAACTGTCATATATTATTGCTGCGCTGCAGAAAATAGAGAACGTTGCGATACAATCGATTACTCGCACGGAACCGTTCGAACACGAATCTGACCTACAGAGCGATATCTATATTGTATTCGCATCGATGTGTTTCGCCTGCTACTAAATTCGGTCGTTAAAACTGTTTCGAGTTACGCACGCTGGGCAGTAAATTATTGTGACCACTGGCGAGGCTTACTTTCATTTTCCATTTGGCCGAAGTATTATAAATACACCAATTTATTGCGTGATCCAATTTTAAGCATTCTCAATTACATACAAGCGGGGATAAATTATCTGAGAACTCGATCACGGCAACATTTAACACCTCTGACTCCCTGTAGCCTGTAGCTTGACCCAGAAGATAGATCCTTTATGAAAATGCAATTTTATCTTCATCTTGTTTCAGCACCCCACTTGTCGGTGAAAGGTACCGTGCGGCGCGCAATCATTGTCGTTTTTCTCGAAGTTGGCAGTAAGAACAGCATCAACAACGGCGGCGATCGGCGTTGGGGTGCAGCCCGTGTTATCATCCGGCTATCATAGCACGGTGCCACCCCAGAACGGGGGTGGTGGTTCGACATTTAGTGCCGCGGCGATGGTGGCAGCTGCCACCGCTACGGCCACCGCCACTGCCAGCGTGGTGGCCATGCAGGACCGCCAAGACATCCCCTCGCAATTCAGTCAGGTACTGTCTCATCCGTTTCATTCGATATCCCGCGGCAACCTTTCAATTAGGTACCACTGACTTCTCCTTACCCGTGAATGAAACTTATTTTCACTTCAAATATGTAATCATTGGGTCGAGGTAGATGGTCGCTATTAACTCCCGTTGATGCGATCACCGCAAAATAAAACCTTATCCCCAAAAAAATTATTTTGTTCGTGGATTACAGATGCAGAGTCAACATGGAATACCCCACCAAACGTACAACGCAGGGTACGCCCAAAGAGGACCAATGGCCGGAATGGGGCCAGTCGGGATGAGCAATTTCAATAGCATGGGCACCATGAGCCCAATGCACTCTATGAATTCCATGAATTCGATGAACAGTATGAATGGCATGAACTCGATGAATCCTATGTCAATGGGAGGTATGAACGGTATGAGTAGTATGAACGGGATGACCCCCATGAACTCCATGAGTAACATGGGTAATATGGGCATGAACAATATGATGGGACCTAACAACATGCAGATGAACAAGATGAGCATGCAGGTAGGTTAAGTGTGGTACTCGCTTTGCCTTCTTCTTCTCGCTATCTCTCCAGTATAGAACTACCGAACCGTTGTCTTCGGTACCAGCCGCGAAGGACGCGAACATCTTCACTCTGGAAGCTCAAAGAAACTTACGTTAACCCCTTCGCATTCCCCAGGCTCAACCACACCAAGGCTATCCAAGGAGATTAGCGCCTTACCCGAACCCCGCGATGCACATGGCGCAGAAGAGGCAACAGGGCCCGTACGCGGCCCCGAACCCGGCCGCGATGCAGCCAGCCTTCAACGGCATGGCGACGTCGCAGTACCCGACCAATTATCCCGGCGCAACGAGGCCGACCTTCCAGCCACAGTATCAGCCGATGCAAACCATGAATCCCTCGGCTGCTGGCTTTGGGCCTAATACGATGATACGGACTACCACTATGAGGCAAACTGCGCCGTCGTACAACACCGCTAGCCAGGCGGTGGCTAGCCAGTACTACGGTAGCAACGGTATACCAGTTAGCATGGGACCCACCACGGTTGGCAATCAATTCGTCGGCCACCAACCGAACACGGGGTACGCCGGCGGCGCGTCCTCGTACGGGGCGGCCGCCGCCGCCGCCGTCGCGACCAACCAGTATCAGCAGGATGTGACGTCGATGAGAACGACGGGCGCGGGGAGTCTGAATTACCAGCACAGCCCCATCCCCGGCAACCCGACGCCGCCGTTAACACCGGCCACCAGTATGCCCCCCTACATTAGCCCGAACCCGGACATCAAACCCAACTTCAACGAGATGAAGTCACCGGTTAACATTCAGAGTAAGTGTTACTCGACGTGTACCTAATACGAATGCGCTTCGCTTTAAGCTTCCACAAAAGGGAGCTGGAGATTCGGTGAGATTTTAAGCGATTAAGCGATGCTAGTCGATGATGATATGCGGAATGTAGAGTGTCAAGGATTTTTGGCTAGTTGTTTTTATCGAGAGCGGTTTTAGACGGTAGCTTTGCTATTTCACTAGGATTTCGGCGAGTTTTCATCTCTGTGAGACCTAGGCGAGGGGGGATTTATATTCCAATCCGCGTGACTGAAATGCTATGACTAATAAGGGAAGATCCCCAACCCGGAAACTCAAAAAATTATGAAACTTTGGGGATATGTAGAGGATATATGTGTTACGCAATTTTTTTGCTGTCCAAATTCACTCTAAGGGAGTCAATTTCACCCCCTTGGGACGAAAAATTGCGTAATACATAAAGTTTCATAACTTCTTGAATTTCCGGCTTGGGGATGTTCCCTTGCAATTGATCAAAATGTAAAACCGCTAATGTAATTCCTCTCTTATTGTTATTGCGCAGAGGACGATGAGTTGAGATTAACATTCCCTGTGAGGGATGGCATCATTCTTCCACCCTTCCGCTTAGAACATAATTTGGCTGTAAGCAACCATGTGTTCCAACTGAAGTCTACGGTGCATCAGACGTTGATGTGGCGGTCCGACTTGGAACTGCAGCTGAAATGTTTCCACCACGAGGACAGGCAAATGAACACGAATTGGCCGGCGAGCGTGCAGGTCTCTGTGAACGCCACGCCGCTGGTTATCGATCGTGGCGAGAACAAAACTTCTCATAAACCCTTATACCTGAAAGACGTTTGTCAACCAGGAAGAAACACGATACAAATCACGGTATCTGCGTGCTGTTGTGTAAGTTTCACTTTCAGTAAAGAACTCATTAACAGTAGCTACTATTGGTAAACGTACTAACAGTTACCAGTAGCCGGCTATTCTTTTCTTCCCCTTAAAACGAAATTAATTTTCATGAATGATAATAATGAATTTTGTCGTTTACAGTCGCATTTGTTCGTGCTCCAATTAGTCCATCGACCAAGCGTGCGAAGCGTGCTTCACGGATTGCTACGTAAAAGGCTACTCACGGCGGAGCACTGTATAACCAAGATCAAACGGAATTTCAGTAATACGATTTCGAACAATGGTATACAGTCGGAGAAAGATGTCGTAGAGCAAACAGCACTTAAGGCAAGACACATTTAACACCACATCAAATATTCTACTTATGTTTCTTTTTTTTTTTAATTGATTTGTTAACATGCTACTTATCGTTACAACAGGTATCCTTAAAATGTCCTATTACTTTTAAACGTATTACACTGCCAGCAAGGGGACATGACTGTAAACACATACAATGCTTCGATTTGGAGTCATATCTACAGCTAAATTGTGAAAGAGGATCTTGGAGATGTCCTGTGTGCACGTAAGTAACCATTTTAATCGTGTGTCGCAAGGCGACGCACGAGCCAGTAGATGTTGCTCGGTACGTGAAATCAATGTTACGTATATGCTTCATAGGAAACCTGCACAGCTGGAAGGTTTAGAGGTTGACCAGTATATGTGGGGCATTTTGAACACGCTGAACACTGCAGAAGTGGAGGAGGTGACGATAGACTCGGTGGCGAACTGGAAGCCTGCAAAGAGCATGGCTGGTATTAAATCCGAGGAAGAGAGCGATTGCAAGAGAATGACCAAGGCAATGTCGCCTGGAAGTATGAACATGCCAACTATGAATAACTGGGATATGAATCAGGCAATGAGCCCGTACATACCGCCAGATATGAGCAGCATTGTGAGCGGCTCTATGATGAATAACACAACGCCGTCTACGTACGGAAATAACAATATCAATCATCGGAATTCATCGGGAGGATCTTTCGATATTAATTCCGGAACGAATACAAACACCAATAACGATTACACCAACGGAACAGGGCCTCTTTCACACTTAAACGAATCAGTCAACTCCTTAGATCCTTTGAATGCTATGGAGAAGTCGCTTAACGACCAGGTAAATTAAAAGCGCAGAGTTTATAGCATTCTACGGTTAAATATAAAATAATCCAATGTACACCGGTCGTTGGATAATACTGTATAATATTTGGTGTAATAATATTTATTTTCGTACGTTGCAGATGCCCCACACACCTCATACACCTCACACTCCGCATACACCTCATACACCAGGCGGTGGAAACAGTGGTCCACCAAGTGTTCCTCCTGCGTCCCAAGAATCCACAGGAAATCATAACACGTCTGGTAGTACGAGTACAAACATAAATAACGATACTACAGATATACCATCGGATTTAAATTTCGATCCGGCTGCGGTGATAGATGGCGAGGGTACAGGTCAAGAAGCATTGAATGTGAGTACCTGAATATGCATATTCTTGGTTATAAGGCTCTATTGAGACGTTGGTTCGATGTTAATTAATCGTATGCCTTGTGTTACAGCTCTTGCCAGACAATGTTGTAGATCCAATGGAATTACTTTCGTACCTAGATCCACCAGATCTGAATACACCTCCTAGCAGCGGCGCTAGCAGTGGTAACCCCTCATCGAGCGATGACATATTGGCACTCTTCGAATAAAAAGATAACGGGCATCTTTTAGAGGAATAATCAAATCGCGACCCCGACGTTAAGAAAAAAAAAAAGAAAAGCGATCGGCAGGTTTGCATATCTTACTACAAATATATTTCCAATCGGTCGAAAATACTTGTAGTGAGGGATTTCAAAACGTATTGGGGTCACTGTGGGTGCTTTCACCTAATTCAATGGTACAAACAATCTTAGCTCTAATTATAATATTCCTATTAACGAAGTTAGGGCATATTACTAGATTTAAAGACGATGACTTTTAATTAATAGCGGAACAAAGCACCACATAGCGTGCTTCTTTGTAAAGATGTTATTGCACGGATTGTGTTTAGTCCTTGACATTGGGAAGCTTATTTCCAATAGAGACGCGTTATAACATTGTGCCGGGCATATGTTCCAGAACTGATCACTGAGTACCACAATTATATTAATTGTGTTCAAATGAAGGTAAACGAATTTTTTAATACCGAATGTAGAATAATCTTTTTCCACGAGGAGTTTTACACACAGATTAATACTACGAGGAATATTTGTTTGATACAGTAAATGTGCGATACGATTGGCGAACTTATATATATATACACATATATATTTTATACGCATTGCCATTTGTCTATTTCTTCATTCCGAAATATAAGTTTTTACACGGACAATATTTGTAGAACAGATCAAAACAAGTTAACACGATTACGTTTGATAGACAAGCTGATATAAAACTTTCGTCAATGAACTTTACAAATCGTATGGCACATTTATAGAGTTTTACATTGAAAATGAGGGCCCCGAGCCCGAATATCTGCACCATATTGGAATAATTTTAGAAAAACCATCATTCTTAGTCTACCTTCGAAACGTAGGTATTATTCTAAACGGATTTATGATTTTGGAATATTTGCTTGACAAAATGTGCTGTGCTACTTCAAAGGCTTCGACTTTGAAATTCTCCCTGCAATACGATCTTTACCTCAATACCGGTCTACTCGCATTCAAGGCTATGATGGACCTACATCACAACAGAATTACAAGTTGTACAGAAACTTTTGTAAATAAGTTTTAATCGAATATAGATAAGACGTTCATCTGTTGTGAATCACCCTGCTTATTGATGGATATAGCGCATATAGTGTTCCTTTCCTTTAGATGAATAGTAACAACAGATGAAGAACAAAATAATCGAGGGCATATCGGGCTTCACACTGGAAACTAAGTAATATTTCATACGGTGTATCTTCTGAGCTTTTAAGTTAATGTAAAAATATATTTTGGTCTTATTAGGGAACAACTCTTCGTCTGTTGGAGGATTTATTGATTTAAGAATTTTACGTGTTGTTATTGCACTAACAATGTTACGCGTATGAATATCGCTAAAAGGATTATAACAACTTGCGACTATAATTTAACAGAAATTCTATATCAGTTTAAACAATTTACCAGAATGTCAAATATCTCAGCAGAATATTTTTCCGAAAGCGTAAAACCTCTCAAGATACATCAAACCCGTTCACGTATATAGAGTTTATTTTCATATTCTGATATAAATAATTTAATAATTGGACTTACAAAAGGGAAAAGTCACTTGTTTATTTATTACGTTTCTGAGAAGCGAAGGATGAATGGTTGAAAAACTAATATCGAGCTAAGATCCCAAGGAAAGAAACATATGGTAATAAAATAGGAAACGTGAAATTTTATAAACGAATCAAATTTTACACGCAGTGAACATACACAGGAACAATTTTCCAGGATCTGCTAACAAAAGTAAAACATATGAGAATAACGATGCACATTTGATCGGCACGAGAGAATACATTCTATGTGACAATTTATTATCATATATTCTAAAAGAAAAAAAAAAGGAAACTGATTACTCGTTTATCGAAAATTCAAATATTCTAGAATTATTTGTATGATATACTGCCAGAGTGACACCGCCTATGGCCCCGCCGCTTGCGTAGTAGTTATTACATTTATATCTTTTGTGATTAAAAGAGAAGATATACTTAAAGTGATTCATGTAGATTATACAAATTTTATATAAAAATGTATTTATATTCCAGTGTGCGACACTAGTGCACATTGAATGATTAGATGCGGTCAAGTTTCTATTCGTATAACTACTATAACATTATTGAAAATAGGATAAACAACATTACTTATATTAAGCGCGACTACTGTATATTATCTGTATATATGATAAATAGATTAATAATATAAGAAAAGTGGCAGATACTTATTGGCCAGTTATAATAGTAAAATGATTATCTTAAATATGTCTCAGAACCAAAACATACAAGCATTGTATGAGAATACTTTAAACTAAAAAAATGTAATATGTAAATGGCTGCAGGATAAATTAACAGTTCAGATATTGCACTGTTATTTCTAATAGAATTATTACTTACTTATTAAAGACATAATTATCGAAAAAAAGTTTATTCAAACTGTAAGCTTTACTTAGGATTGCCAGAAAGTAGGCATAAGCAACGTTGTTGCGATTGTACATAGGCAATGTCTACCTATACCTACCTAATAATATCCTAAAAATACACGATACATGGTCTTGGTTTATAAGTTGTAGAGCTTTATAAATATCTGGTATGATAACACAAATACTTTAATACAGTTTTTTTTTGTGAGGAACATGTGCATATGAATAACAAAGTGAAATTGTTTTGGGTAAATAAGGATACTAAATACCAAATCTATTGTTATTACTATTGATTAATATTTGACAATTAAATTGTATGAAACATTTCGCAGAACGAAGCATGCTTATTTTTATTAAACATAAAGAATTTTACACTGAAAACGTGCCGATAAATGCAACTGTTGCAAGGGAAATACTGGCAATAACTTTATCGACAAATAGTACGAATTAAACAATAAATACTACAATTACGCGTTTCTAATAATTTCGGATTTCGCATTTCGGATTATTATAAATCTCTACAACTTTATGATTATATACCTATTTATCTATTGTTAGGAGGCCTATGATTTGATCCTACAGTGCGCCAATGAACACTTTAATGATCAAAGATTATGTGTGTTGTCTTGTCCGAGGCCTGAAGAGCTGCACTGAGAAAATAAAATATTTTCATGTAACATAACACAGCTGTACCTACTTATGGCAAATTCGACGCATACAATGGATCAAATAAAGCACAGAGTATTTAAGTAAATAATAAGCATTTACGGATAATCGATATTTTCATTTCCTTATTAATTGCATATAAACACAGTATTATTTAATAAAGTTTACTGAAAATTCCATGTAATTTAGATGAAATGTATCAGTTTCGAATACTACATACGTTTTCGATATTTGTGGATTTGAATTACCCATCAAACTGGACACGGACCAAATTGTATTTGTAAAAAAGATTTTTGGAAAAATTTCAATTTTAAATATTGGTCGAATGTTTCGTACGTTTTTTATTTTAACATAGTTTCGTAAATATTATCATGACTCGACTATCTAAAACATTGCCAAAGAAAATCAAAACTGAAAATATTGAATAACAGAACTCAGTTCTCAATGGAGTCCACAATATAAGCAAAAAAGGAAAAGCCCACACATTTCTGTAAATTAGAGTTTGAACCTGGAACCTCTTGTTTTGCGCCTATTCAACAAAGGAAAATGCCAAACTGCAAGTCCCAATCCAATAAACTGAATGGCCATGTTCTTTGCCTCCTTATTACAGTGTTTTTATACCGATAAAGCTTTTATAAGTTCACTTTTTTTTACACAGTTTGGTAAATTCTTCGCAGATCGTATGAAAATTTCGTAGATAAATAATGAATGTTACATTAGCCAAGCCACAATATGTATACATTTATCATAGTCGCCATAAGTAGTTAGTACAGACTTGTGAAATAATATAAAGAGTGCGCATTATGAAACAACACTGATATCATTGGTTACATTTACGTAAGAAATTTTAATACACAAAGACCAGTTTATAATATGTATGACAGACACCACATTGTTTCTCAATAACAGTTAGAAACATTCAATAAAAAAGGCATAAAATATTGAACGCTCGTGTCATTCTTAGACCATTTTTCCTGTGGTTTGATTAATCGTTGATAAATTTGTTGCAGTGGTATATAAACAGAATCTTTGTACAATATATATAAATCGTGGATGGGAGATGAATAATTCATGAATAATTATTAAAGAATTGTAATGCTTTTTTCACTGCCCCTAAATTTTTCTATGAAATAATATTGTAACATTGA